>CM037088.1:56871216-58071216 GCA_020916435.1 Oxytropis ochrocephala
TAGCGATTGATCTAACATAATATTTTTTGGTCAAGACTAGAGTATCCACCACCGAACGCATGAGAACTAATCCTCATTTGGATTGGAGACACCTCGAAGGTGGGACAGGTGACCCAGAGATTTAAAGCTGCTCCATACCCAAGGCGAATATCAAACCCTCGACACTTAGTTAAAAGAGGATGAGCCCTAACCGCTCAACCACACCTCCTAGGATGAACCATAATATATGAACATTTTTAATTAATTCTTAAAAAAGAGAGAGACAATTCATTCAATGAAAAAATATTAAGGAAATTAATTAAAATGGCAGGACAAAAACGAGAGAAAAAAAAGGAAGCACTTAAGCTATAAGTCCAAATATTACTTCAAATAATGTATGAAAAAATGATATAACCTAGTTAAAAAACACTATAGTGAAATTTTGGTTTTACTACTACGAGGTTATCCACTATAAATTATTTGCTAACGCTACTCCCTCCGAAACAGTTTATAAGCAAATATTATTATATTCACACATTATTGTCAAAAAATAATTGTATTCACGTACATATATATTAAGAAAACTATTAACTTACGTTCACTTTTGTAAAAAAACTACCTAAATTATCCTTATTAGATTACTAGTATTATGTTAGGAACTCATTAAATATACTCCCTCCGGTCCCTATTATAAGAAAATTTTTGGAGAAAATTTTGGTCCCAAATATAAGAAACTATCTAGTGTTTAATGTATATTTATTGCTTAAATACCAAATTGACCCTCATTCAATGCTTTGTCTTTTTAGTTTTCATTGTAAGTGGGAGTAATGCACACAAATCTATGTGGAGTTAGTGGGGGGTATTTTGGAGACTTAACTTAAAAAAGACAAAAATTAAATGAACTCATTGGTATTGATGTTTTTTATATTTTCTTCTTATAATAAGGACCGGAGGGAGTATTGATTAGAGTTCAACTACTCGATCAGTGATTATGGCTCTGCTTGGCAAAAAGTAGGGGATACTGGATAAGCTAGCAGATTGAATTTAAAGTGTTCTGTAAAATTAGTGGTTGAAGTAGCTTAAAATTTAAAATTAGGTAATACACATTTGTAATTAATGCTTAAAAATGAAAGTGAAATTCATTTAATGGGAAATAAATGAGGAATTTAATTAAAGTAACGAGGGTAAAACTGAGAGAAAAATGAAACGCTATAAACTATTAGCTCATAAATAATTTCATAGAAAACCTAAAAGTTCAATGTAGTACTCCACCTTTCTTCATTGAAAATTTGAAAAGTTCCATAGAACATGAGATAATGAATGGTACACATTCATCAAGTTGGTTTAACGAGGGTTAGTGAATTCTTAAGAAAATGATTTAATGAGGGTAATTTTGGGAGTTAAAGTAATTTTTTACAAAATTAAATGGAAGTTAGTAATTATCTTAATATGTGTGATATAGTTAAATTTGCTTATATTGTATAATGAGAGGAGTATTAATTTTTTTCACCTTGATATTAATGATTAATAGAAAATTGTACGTTGATATTATTAAGGTGTTGTAATATTAAAACTTCTCATCTTCCACAACCATTGAACTTACAATGAATAACATCTTCCATTAGTTGCAAACAAATGGCTTTTATCATGACCTTAAACTTTTCATGTTTCAATAAAATTAGAAACTTGCTTTATTTAATGAATTATTTTATTAAAAATAAAAATTAAGTAAAACCAAGAACAGTTTTGGAATGTCATCATTAAATATGGTCGAAAAAAAATTAAAATTTGCTTATATATATATATATATATATATATATATATATATATATATATTGTGTTATAAATAAAAGTGTTGACTTTCAATTAGGGCTAGGCGTGAGTTACGTTGGGTGGATTGTGATGAATTCATCTAAATATTAAATTTAATCAAATACTCGTGGGTTGGGTATGGTGAAATCAGACCCAAATTTTTATTCAACCCAAACCAACCCAACCCGACATTAGGTGGGTTCGGATTGGGTTGAGTTGGGTATTGAGTTCAATACTAAAAAACCAACGGAAACCCATCATCCAACGGGTTTAGTGGTTTTCAAGTTTCAAACTCATCATCCAACCCAAACATTATGGGTTTGTCTATTTAAAAACCAACAGAAACCCATCTATCTGAACCCACTCAGATTTTGTGGATTGGGTTGAATTGTGTCGTGGGTTGGGTTGAGTCAATAGGCAAAAAGTTCTCAAATGTGTTTTTCATTAGTCAATTTGATTCTGAAATTTCTAAAAAAAAAATACATTCAAAAATATCATTTTTAAAATTTCAATAGACGCCAGTTTTTTTGTTTTTTGACGGGGATAGACCAAAGTTATTATTTATCCATTTTATTAATAATTCTTGCTTGCAAGAAAAGAGAACCAACCAAATCAGAGGCTGTGTGACCGTTTTATTTAAAAAAAGTAAGAGAGAGAAAAGAGTTGAAAAAACAAAAACAAAACATAACCTACGAGACAGATCATCAACCTACACAGTCTTTTACTCTCTACCTACACTCTTTCCTTCCCATATGATTTCGTTTCCATAGCACAGACTCAAACAAACATCATCCGAACTTGAAGGTTCAGGTATTATTCATCACTTTACAATTCATATATTTTGAATCCCTTATTTTTATTTATTTGGGTATTCCTAAAATTACTCTATTTTGTTGAGATCCTCCTATTTTTCAGGGTTATTAGTTATATAATATGTTGATGATCATGTACTCGTTGAGTTTGCTGAAAAAAACGATTTTCATTCAACCCCACGAACCCTTAAGTAACCAATTTACGAATTCTTGATTGCCCATTTTCTATCTTTCTTATTTTTTCTGATTCGATTCTGGCTCTCTAATTTAGCCATTGAATTTTGTTTCTTCTTCTTTGATTGCAGATGATAGTGAGATCAAAGGAGGTTTTCTGAAAAGTTAGTATCAAAGGTCGTTTTTTTATAGGGTAAGAGGTTAATTGCCACATTTTTTTTTCTTCTTTTTGAGTTGATTACCTTTTGTTAAAGCTTTTTGGAAGTGGAATTTATGCTTATTACTTTGTAAAGGTGAATGAAAGAGAAGTGAGAGTGTGGGGTTTCCTTTTTATTTGTATTTCTTTTCCTTTTTTTTTTTAATTTTTTTCTACAACTGTCCACTCTGTTGGTAGCATTAGTAATTTTAGCGACATGAGGACGTTGGCTTCTGGATTCTAACCCGAGTGTGTGTAATAGTGTGTATGGTGAATGAAAGTGAAGTGAGAGTGTGAGGTTTCCTTTTTATCTTTATTTTTTTTCTACAACTATCCACGTTGTTGGTTGCATTGGTAATTTCAATTCTACGTGAGAATACTGACTAGTGGATTCTAACCTAGGTGTGATCGTGTGTGGTTTTTATTTGCAATTTCGTCTAAGCTAACAAGAAAAAATCGATAATTGATGAAGTTTTTCGTTTTATAAAGGTGGGGTATTGGGTTTAGCATATATAAATTGGCCCCAAATAAAAAGAGGGGCCACAAAGAAAGAGATCCATCCACACCACTCTAAAATATGAAGAAGGAGAAGCAGCAGCAACAGTGCAGTGAAGAATCTAAGAAGAAGGAGCGTCACATTGTTACTTGGACTCCAGAAGTATTCTTTTTACTTTACTAGTTTGTATTTTATTTCTTTTAATATTCTATATTGTTTATTTATATTGGTTATGTGGATTTCAGGAGGATAATATACTTAGAGAGCAGATTGATATTCATGGAACTGAAAAGTAGTCACTCATTCCTCTTTTCTTGTAATTCTTTTAACATATTCACTGCTTTTTTCTTCTCTTATACTAAAGGGATTTTTTAATTATATGCAGTTGGGCAATTATTGCATCTAAATTCAAGGACAAAAGTACAAGACAATGCAGAAGAAGGTGAAGCTTTTAAATTGATTTTTATATTTTGAATTTTGATATTGAATTTTGAATCATTGACTTTGTTGTTACTGTCAATATTCTCAGATGGTTCACTTACTTGAATTCTGATTTCAAGAAAAGTGGATGGACACCAGAAGAAGACATGCTCTTATGTGAGGTATATATATCTATGCTTTCCTTTGATGTGTCAGTGAATGTGGTTTCTGTGACCTTATTTTTCGCTATTCTCTCCGTAGGCTCAACAGAAATTTGGAAACAGGTGGACAGAAATAGCGAAGGTGGTTCCAGGCAGGTAACCCAATATTTGTTCTTTCATTCTTGCAAATACAAGATCGCTATTTTGTGAGCGGTTAATTAAGTAACGTAATGCTTTATATGCAGAACGGATAATGCTGTTAAAAATCGTTTCACGACACTATGCAAGAAGAGAGAAAAATATGAAGCTGTAGGAAAAGAGAACAGTATTCCATACATTAATTCAAATAACAAGAGGATTAATTCAGAACATGGTTCTAATACAGATGCAACATCTGAATCTGCACTACCAGTTCAAAAGTATTACAGGAGGGCCCATATCCCCGATGGTGCAAAAGCGATCAGCTTTGGTGACAGATCGCATTTGCGAAATCAGCAGCCAAGAGCACCGTTTGCTGTATTAGCTCAAAACTCTCTTAATGTTATCAACCTGCCAGAGCAGCATCATGTTTCCGATGCCGAGTTTAACGGTTCTGGTAATTGTCTTTAAATTTAAGACTAACAATTTGCGAAACCTGAAACACAAAACATAGTTTTGGTCATTCATTGTATTAATATGATCTTGGTTAACCATGCTTCTTCAGGCCAAAATAACAAAATTCAAGAAACATTCCTCAAAAAGGATGATCCGAAGATAAATGCATTGATGCAACAGGCTGAGTTACTAAGTTCACTAGCTCAAAATGTTGATAGAGAAAACCCGGACGAAAGTCTTGAAAATGCGTCTAAGGTGGGGATTGATAGGTTCTAAACTTAATTATCGAAAGCCATCACAAGCCGTTATCCATGGACTTCAAGTCGTCTAACACTTGTATGAATTGATGCCAGGTTCTTCAAGAGTATCTTGACCGAACCAAAGGATCCGATATGATTGCCGGCTTGGAAACTAGTAATCAGGAAGGCCGGTCGTGTAGGAGGTACATTAAATTCTTTCTTTGAAAATATAACATTATGTAGGATCGATGAAATATCTACTGATTTTGTGAATATATTATAGCAAATTGGAACTATACGAGGACTCTCCGGGAAGTTCTGAATACAGTACAGGATCAACTCTCCTTCCCCAGTCAGCTGATGATAATTTGGAACACTCATTGCATCAGGAAATTCAAACTGAAATGAAAGCTACACAGTTAGAAGATGAAAAGAAAGTAAATGGAGATGAGAAACCGGTTCTTTCTACTGAAAATGTAGATCAAGGTAAGATAATCACTTCAATGATACATAAAGAAATAAAAAGGAAAAATCCAAGAAATGAGATTTTGGTAAAAGTTTCATTTTAGGAACAATTAACCACTTAACAAATTAATGTTCAAAGAGTTCATGAATATTGAATAACCACTAGAGTGGTTTGTGTTCCTTAGATGACAATTTATTTCAAGAGCTTTTTTTCATTTAAATGAACCAGAAGTGCTTATAAGATATTTATTCTGTAGCAGATATGTTACCACATTGCGACGAACAGATAAACACTTTTGGCATTGTTTCTGACTCATCAAAAACAGAGTTCAGTTCCCCTCTTCAAGTTACACCTATTTTCAGATCCTTGGCTGCAGGAATTCCCAGCCCACAATTTTCAGAAAGTGTAAGTTAACAATTTGAAGGCCAACAGAAATATGATAACTCTAATGGTGACTAGTATTATGATCATTAGGGAGACAAATGAACCCATGTATCATAACAATGATATCAGAAGTGGTACTCATAATGTACTAATATGATCAATCAGAATCAGGAACAGTACTTTCTTCAGAATGCCATTTATCAATAGATGATGGATCTACTAGAATAGTAGGGGTGGGAATTTTTCATTAGTGGTAGAGCTTTTTTTAATGGGGATATTCCAGGAAACTTATCAATGCTTGAACATGATAATTTAGTTATCGTGTGATTTAATCTTCTGAAACATAACATGATTAGGTGTTAGATTAGTAAAAGAGGTGTCAATTTTGGCCCAGTCTAATGGGCCGGCCCAATGTCCCAGTGTTCTAGTTGGGCTGGATTCGCTAGGTAAAGGCCCAGAAAAGAACTGGGCTGGGCCTAGTGTTTTGAAATTTTTGTGTGGATTCCTTTCTTAAATGCTGGTCTTGGGTTGGGATACAAAAAACACAGGTCAGTAGCCAACTAGGCTAGCCCAGCCTGTTTTTTCATTTTGGCTGAGCGGGCTGGACTGGGCTGCCCAACTTGACAGTTCTATGGAATCATCCTTGGTGTCCCTTAACTCACCGTGTGATCTACCTAGCTTGAACAAAATCAAAAGTTTAATATATATATATATATATATATATATATATATATATATATACTACTTGTACTATGTGCTTGGAGAATACCATCTGCCGCATTAGAGTTACTCCAACCTTTTATATTTTCTGTGCTTTTTTGGTTGGTATTGATACATTTTTTTTGTTTAGATCATGCATTAGAATATATCAAAATTTTGACACTAAACTAACCCATTTTTTAACACTTTACTTTCAGGAAAGGAAATTCCTGAGGAAAACACTTGGAATGGAGTCTCCATCCTTAAATCCAAGTCCCAACCTTTCACAATCTCGACCCTGCAAGAAAGTCCTTGATCTGTGATCTATCTGACCTACAAATATTTTCCATCTTTTCGTTCGCCTTTCTGAATCCTTCATTTTCATTGTTCCATTCACTCCCCAAGAATGTCATGATACATTCTTGCAACCATCAACAACATATCGAACACCATCGTTTTTCCTCATCCCTATCGCTCGAAATTACCTTCTCGATACTTGCACAAAAAGATTGGTGTGCTTAGTGTGTTATTCTTTGGTTTTTCTTCATTTGAGATTGTTCTGGGTTTGTTTTTCTCCAATCCAGCTTTTGGTTTTGTACAGAGATTGCTAGGTAATCATTGGCATTTTGCATAACCTACTGCATATAAGGAACAGAAACTTAGATAGAAAAGAGAGCAAAAAGAGAGTTGAATTCTTATTTGTTATTTTGAGTGTGCATACATTATTATGTAATAAACATTTTTTGGTCTCCTATGGTTTTGAGTGGAAATGCATTTTGGTTCTAGTGTGAAGATACTATCTATTTTCTGGTTTTCTTACTTTCCTAGATTCATCACATAGCCAAATATAGAGAATTCTTCAAACAAGAAATGGAGAATGCAAATGGAAAGCTTCAATAGCTATTAAAAAAAGTAAAATTAAACAAGAAATAGAGAATGTAAAATTATATACTTACAGAATATAGTAGCAGAAGCATGCAACTCTGGCTCAGAAGAGAATTCTGGATGAGTGCATTCTAATTTGGTTAGGAGAATGAGTTTATGGGTGGTGGTTGAGGTACATAATGATGATCAAGGCAAAAGCAAAGGTGAAAAGTGGGAAAGAAGGCCCTACAAAATGAAGTGCTTATCTTTGTTGTTTACTTTGTCAAAGAAGGACTCACTTTGACTCATTTGACAAACCAATTTTCACCAACTCAAATTGAGCAAAATATGATAAACTTGGGTTAGAGTATCAAGTGCAGTGAGAAATTTCACATTAGGGGCTGTTTGGATCGAACTTTATTTGAGAACTTATCTACTCGCTATAAATACTTGTGAAATTTGTTTAAGAGAGAGCATAGAAACAAACATGATAAGTTCATAAGTTGTTTGTCATTTATTCCATAAGGTACATGCGTGATAGCTTATGAAAACAACTTATGACTTATGAAAAATAGTTTAACATGATTTTTTCCCTTTATTATATAAACAGTTTATACATAAGCACTTATATAATAAGCGTCTATGTCAAAAGCACTTAATTAAGTTGTTTATCTAAAGCGGGCCCTTGATGCAAATAGAGATGTTGAACAATATATAAGCGAAGAGTCTCATACACTTATTACCTTAAGGTTTTAGGTGAAAGATGTAGTGTTCAATTCAATTATATGTTTGGTCTTAGCGTAATATGGAGATCTCCTCGTTGTTTTAGGCTCCCCATGTCTCAACACAAAGTCTAGGGATATTTTGAAGAATTCTATCAGTTTGCATCAATGAGAACCTTTTAGATGCTAGAGCAAGATAAATGCTTTAAGTAATTTCAGAATAATAATTAAGTTTTGCCTTTTTTTTTTCTTTCTATAGTTTTGTCCTATTAGGTTTTCTTAATAAAGTTTTAATGAGGCAGCTCCCACATAAAAGATATTGTGCTCTTTTTTATTCACTATGATTTTTTCCACTTTGAGTTTATTCTTAGTAAGGTTTTAGTGAGACATTTCGCCGATGGACATCCAAGAGGTAGTGTTATGAATAATAAGTTAGTGGATGTCCATCCTTAGTCTTCCAAATTCCTATAACTTTCATTAGTGAGTGGAATGTTAGTGGCCTTGATTGTATTTGATCATTTACCTACCTATTTGTGTCGTATATAAATAGGACTCATACTTTAGTAGAAAGAAACACTTATCATGAGCATAATACAAAAACTCTCTCATTATCTTTTTCGTCTCTATACTCTTGTATGATGTCTTACATTTGTTCTCACTCTAGTTTTTATTAATTTTATAACAACTGAAATATTACTTCTCATTTTAACTGTGTTTTTAACCTTTTGATCGAAATGATTTAGACTATAAGTATCCTACAAATACCAAACTAATATGGTGTTGGTTAACTTGGCATTTAAGGGCGCAAAGACACTTTATTGCAAAAGTAATAAAATGGAGTATTTGAGACTCTGAATGTCAAACTCATAGGCAATGGTTTTTTGAAGATACCTCATAGGAAATGTTAACAATTATCAAACTACTTTACATTTTTTCCTATTTAGACAATTGATTTAAAATGAGATTTTGAATGAACACTTTCTAAAAACAGGACTTATCGATTCAATGAGCCGGGTTGGAATAACCTATAATGTGAGAAATCGCCTCTACATTTGTTGAAAAATATGGCATCCATGGAAATAAGGGAGAAAACCCTTAAAAGTCTATTATGTTGAAAGTAGTGAGATATTATAAAATGAGAAGAGATTAATGGATTATTACAAATGAGAGTACCATCTACCTTAAATACTAATAAACTAATGGGCCTATGACCTAACAATCTAATGGGCTTTACTAACAAACTAATGGGTTTACTTCTTATATTTTAAGAACATTTATTCTAATAGATTAGCAAGAGTTGCTAGTCAATTAAAAGCTCCTTGGAATTGGAACTGACAAGTGCTAATTGATTAGACAATCCCTCTATCGATTAGAATGCCTCTAGAAAAAGAACTGGGGTGTGAGACATGTTCTAATCGATTAGATCAGAGTTCTAGTCGATTAAAAGCTCTCCAAAAAGTCTACCAAGACTTTCCACTTTTCTCTAGTCGATTAGCTATTCACTCTAATCGATTAGAAGCTCCCTGATTTGAATACCTAGAATTCTCGATATGTGTTAGCCCACTAGCCTAATAGATTAGAATTGTAAAAAAATAGTAAAAATCATACTCAAGTCATTCCAAGGCGTGTCAAACATGTTTAAACACATACAATAATGCAACATAATATTGATAGGAAAGTGAGAAAAGTCACAATGACCTTTATATGTCATGTCATTTCAATTAAGTAGACAATATAAAGTGGACCCGAATCCTCTGCTGCCTTTGCACGGTGCAATAGATTTAGAGAGAGAAAATCTTCAATCTAAATCTAACGGTTTTATTGCCTATTGCACCGTACAGAGGCAACAGATGATCCAAATGCCAATTAGATCTGGGGTATCTCCTACATGATCATGAAGCTAACCATCTTTTGCGACTATTCATTTAGCTTCCATATTTTGAGCCTTTTTTCACATAATTGTTAAGAGTCCCACATCGGATGTGATATGGCCTGAAAAAGAGTTTATAAGTAGATGACAATCCTCACCTTACAATCCGGTTTTGTGAGGTTGAGTTAGGCGTAAACCACATTCTAAGAATAATTGCATGCCAATCTGAATTCTCAAAAGGAGGTAGTAATAAAAACAAAACGACTTTCATTGATCGCCAATTGATTTTTCAAGCAATGAACAATATAGCCAACAGTCAAAGATTTATGAAGACACCAGCAAATTAGGCAATTCCGAACAACACATGAAACATCAAAACATCATGTACCTGGACATTAATACACAATTAAATGCAAAATAGAAACAAAAATGCAACAAGCAAATCAGTGGTTTTCTTATTTTCATGGTTTTAAATTGCGATGCTGCAACCGTAATTGTGCGATAATTTTGATTTTGAGAGCTCTGCGCAACCGTATCGCTCAAGCGCAATTGCGATCATATTCATTTGCATTTTCCTGCAGATTTTTGAGAACTCTGCAAGCTGCGATTGCCATCGGAATTCAAAATTCGAGGATGGTAGCAATGTTGCAACTTGTACTATCAAATGCTACCAGGCGTTCCCCCAAACACTCAGAGAGAGGATCATATGATATATACTTTCAATAGGCTAACTAAATCTCCTCATTGAAGTGTTGGAGGGAACACTAGGTGACACATGATCCTCTTCGAAAAAAACTAGGTGACAAATGATGATGTATTCTTTATTGCATGGTGAATACTAATTTATAAGAGTATATATATATAACCAATGCAACTATTATAATAGGTTATGTTCTTTGCACTGAGCTGCAAATGTAGTTTTTGTTCATGGAAATGAGTGAACCTGGACGCATCATTGGTACATAGGGAATGCATGATTTATTTGAAGAGGAGAATATTGCAAGTACAAGAGATTTCAATTGGTCACATGATATTCTTCTGAACATGTTTTCTCTGCTTAGATCACAGCCATCCTTTCTTTTCAGCTTTTTCTGATAGATATGGAATCTAGTACGTGAAAGTGTGTGAAAATCTACTTGATTTGAAGTCACATATGTGGTGCATGGTGTTCAGCTAGGTAGCTAGGTTGTCGTTGGTTAACAAAAGATATGTTCACTGTTCTTTGACCCTTAACATGTTTTTTGTCTTCTGCAATTTACAAGGCATGTGCTAAAGCACCTTACACTTTTTACAAGGCATGTGCTAAACCACACTTAACCGTCACAGTCCAACTCCACGGCGAACAGTGCAAGTAGCCTTCAATCTAAAAGACAGTTTCTCCTTTTAGAATCGAACACCCTTGAATCATTAGTAAATCCGTCTTGCTTCTCACAACCAAAATCAATCTTATCTCGACTCCCCCTCTTTCCTGCTTTGTCTGATCTCACTTTAATAACAACTACACCGATACTTCTACCAACAACTTTGACCCACTCCTCCACTGCCTCGCGTACGTGTAGAAAATATCTACAAAATATATAATTTATTAAGTACTTAAGTAATTTAATACTTTTTACCAAACTTGATTAACAAAAATTACAGTAAGAAATATATCGTATCCGTGGTAAGCGCCATTGTGTAGTATCGATATCAGCGAGGAGCCAGCGAGAGTCGGCATTTGCGATGAAGCGGTCAATATGTGTTCCAACAAAACAGATATCAACTCAGTAAAAAACAAAAAAAAAACCAATCGTATTTACCTCCTCAACCTTGTATATACGATGGGTAATTTTTTAACATCGTATATACATGGCCCGGATGTATATACGATTAGATCTTCATAGCCCACACGCGTATATAACCTATATCGATGGGTAGTCAACGAATCATTTAATAATGCAATCGTATATATATGTCTTGAAGGACATATATACGATGCACACTATTTCAGGTCAATGTTCATTATTTAATGCAATCGTATATACCTTCCATTGAGGTATATACGATGGCAGATAAAGTGGGTCCCAGTCAGAGAGAATTCAATGCAAGTCAAAGAAGTGAATTTATGTCAGGGGTATTTTGGGAATACCCTAAAAGCGTGGGGGTGGGAGGGGATGGGGTGGGGGTATAAAAAAAATCCCCACGTATATAGGTCGATAGGACTCTTGGTTTGGGCCTAAGCCCAATAATTAAGATGAATAATGCAGTTAGAAAGAGTTGTATGATGGACGATCGATTTTATTTTACTGTACAAACTTTGTTTGATTCAAAAACAACAATTTGAAGACCTTTCAATTATGCTATGATTACTAAAGAGGTTACTAGGTCTGGTTCTGTTGAAAAGTGACTTCAACAATCCATTTCGATTTAAGTGATGTCACTTCAAACGATGACAACAAAAGATGGTACTTTTCTTAACAGTGAAAACTGTTGCCAACATTTTGGAAGATGATATTCCAATGCTCACTAAAATAGTTGAACATGAAGAAAATGATAAGGTAACTAAAGAAATATTCTTATTGAAATAGCATATTTATCTCTGTAAGTACTTAATTCTTAATGGAATGAGTGATGATCTTTATGATTATTACAGTGCTTGTAAGTCCGCCAGAGATGTAAAGAAATATGTTACTGAGAAAGCAGGGGGCTCAAATTATGCTCGGAACTACTACCTCAATTATAAGATGTCTGATGACAATTCCGTTGAGGCTCAATCTTATGAGATTCAGAAATAGCTCATTAAATTAAAACTAAAGGCATGACCTTAAAGGACAATTTCAAATAGTTGTTATTATTGACAAACTGCCCTCTGCTTGGAAGGATTTCAAAAACCTTCTAAGGCACAAAACCAAAGAATTTTCTCTAGCTAGAAAACCTAACCCGACTTTGGATTGAGGAAGATTCCAGAAAACAAGATCAGAAAGATGAAGTCTTGGTTGTTTCAAATAGCAACAAGAAACCCGCAGGTGTAGTTCTGTAGCATAACAAACCTTTCAAGAATCAATTGTGCGAGGACAAGTCATATGGCATATAAGTGTTGAAACAGGCCAAGTTCTGCTATGCAGGCTAACTTGACTAAAGAGCAATTTGTTTCTATGATTTATGTGAGCAACAGTGTTGGTGTATCAGATGGTGGGTGGATATTGGTGCCTCTCGCCAGGCAATAAGCTAGGTGAGGTTTTGGACTTATGTATGGTGGGGGAGGGATCGTTTTAATGAGTTGTTTCCTTCATTATTCAGTGATTGCGATAACAAGGATCTTTGTCATCCACGAAATGGGAGAAATCGGGGTGAAATTGGGTGGCGATGGGGATTTGGTCTTGGGCGGGAGATGGAAGCGTGTTGTGTGAAAATAATATGTGCAAGTATACACAATCGTAACAAGTAATAAAGAGTAAGTAGAGATCGTTCCCACGAGGATTGTTGAGTTCTTTTCTATATTTAATTAGCAAGTAAGTTAGTGAGTAAAAGCAAAGTAAAATAACAAGTTGTAGAACCAAAATTTATCAACAAACAGTAAGTAAAATAAATGATTAGTAGAAATTCAGAAAGAGAGTAAGCCATAATGTCTTTCACTATGTAATGTCATCATAATGTATCAATCTTTGCAACAATAGATGTATTTTCTCAAACACTTCACACTAGGGTTTCCTCACAAGAGTTAATCTCTAGACCCTAAAGGAGTACACCCTAGGTTACTTAGGCACCCACAGTATTCACCCTATGAAATATGCTCTCCTATGTCTAGGTTTTAAGCAAGGAACATTAAAATCTTTTTTAATGAACACTATCCATATTATCCTTTGAGATCAAATTATAAGCCATGTCTGAATCTATAAATGGTACTTATATTAGGTGATCAATTCTAAAATAAGTTTGGAAATAGTATCACACAAATGATAAAATGCTAAAACATCAAATACATGCATTAAACACACTAAGACTTCATTACATAGTTACTAGCATCCGAACTAAGAGTATTTAGCTCATGATGAACAACAAACACAAGAAATAAAGCATAGATGCAAAATCTAAAGCCATACAACCGAAATTACAAGGAAGAAATATACTAAGATGAGGTAGACTGAAGTTTGGCTCCAAGAACAGTGATAATGGAGGTATAAACAACTCCCAAATCCACGAAAATCTTCAAGTAAGTCAGCTCCTGTATTGCTGCAGCATTACTCCCAACACTGTTGTGCATAATTTCTACTTTTATTGTGAAAATGGAGCTTGGAACGAAAACGGAGAGAAAGGCTATGTCTAAACCTAACCTCCTAAATGAGGAAGATGAGCCTCCTTAAATAGTACTAGGGTTTAGTGATCCAAGAAATATCCTTTGGAGGTTACTTTTGTCATTACATGTGCCAATGTGCCCACAAAAGGGAATATATATTCTGAGCATATGACAGCCTGGTACCAACAATAAGGCGTGTCCGTCCTTTTTGACAGCTTGCCTCAGCATTTTCTCTCGTCATCGCGAGAGCGCTTGATGTTGCGACGCACGATCTTTATGTGATAAAATACACACATAAAAGCACAAAATGGGGTGTAACACCCGATTTTCGTGGATTGTAACTCTTTAGTATATGCTTGCCTTATGAACTATTTTTGAAGTATTATGATTAAACCATTTTAATTTATTGTGGGTTTGGTATAACAATTAGTTGAAATCACTTTAGAATGTATTTTTATATGCTCTTGGTAATATATGATTATTGTTATATACTTATTTTATTTTTATAAAATATTAGTGTTTGAGATATTATTTCTTTAGAAAAATATTTTGGTATGAGAGGTGTTAAAATAAAAATAGTTATAGTGATATTGAACTTTAAAAGTAATCAAAATGGGTTTTTGAGTTGTTTTACTCGAATACAACCCCTTGTTTTTCATTTCCGCACCCCCACTGTAGCTCACTCAAGCCCATGTGAATTGTCCAGCCCCTAACCCGACCCGGTTCGCTGCTCTTCCTTTTCCTTACGCAGCAGTTGGAGAAACCCTATCCCTCTTCGACTTCATTTTCCATCCACAAGCCACGATCGAACCCGAAAATCCACCCTTCCACTCGAAATCGCACTCTGAGTTTGATTCCGACTTCCTTTCAGCCGTTTGCAGACTCTATCTCGTGTTTTATTCCCCCTCTTCATCTCCGATCTCGAAGCCATTGTAGTTGCCATGGCTAGTAACCCATGTGAGTTTCCTCTCCCCCTACGACTCCCTTCAATTCGCTGATGCCAAAAGTTGCGTTTTCTCCACTGTTCTGACCCACAAACAGATTTTACACTTCTTCCCTATGTTTGGTTTATGACAGTTTCGACCTACACCCTCCTTACTCCCTCCCCTTACTTTGATTTTACGCTTGTTTTCCATCCACGACTACTTTACAGCACCTCTGACCCAAATTTGTATTTCAACTGCTCCTAAATTTATTACCAACAATTTATTCACATTGGAATCACCATCTCATTATTTCCTTGGAAGCTTAACTGATGGGGCCATAATCGTGAAGTCCAAATAAAATGTATTTGGAAAGTTGAATTGGTCTATGAGTATTAGATGAATCTTAAGGTCAATTCCTATTGGTTGATATTTAAGACCTTCAGCCAACATGAAATAATTCAATGCAAACTTCCACTCGTTGACTCATGTTTTTAGGTTGGTATTCCTTTTCAAAAATAATGTGAATTTTGTCATCTAGCAACATAATCATTTAACTGGTTTTAATTATACTATGATTAAGTATTTATAGTATTTTACCGAATAGTTATTTATTGATTTTGCATTTGCTTCATGATGGTTATACGGACCTTTAACCGATTCTTGACCAAGACGAATAATGGAAAAAACGAACAAGACTATGAGGTGCACACGAAGATTACTAGTGCTTGGAGCATCGTTATGCTTGAAGAAAGGAGCGACATGAATAATAGTGGAATTGGCTAAGGTGTTCGAGTCAATGGTGACCTCGCTAGAAATATAGCATGCTCGAGAGTTCGTCATTGATCTTCGCTAATCCTATTGGAATAAACTCACGCAATCGAGTTAGGAAATTCTCTTTCATTCTTAATAACTTGTTTGACTAGTAACCATAGGAGTTAGGTATTAGGAGTGATTTCATTAAATTGAATGGTTGTGTGGTTGATTATTAAGGTGTTTGTGTATTGTGTTTTAAATAAAGATGTTGTTTCGTATTGGATAGCATGTTGAATTTGAATGGTTGGTGTTCGCAGGTGTATCGGCAATTCTGAGGATTTGCCAGCGCAGTGAGAAGTGGCGTCGGCCACCAGCCATCTTATCGAAGCCCGTCTGGCGCTGCTTGGGACCGCGATTCGGGGCCGTGAAATCTTCGCTAACGGTCGGGACTCTACAGTATATATATGCCATTCGCACATGGCATCGAGTGCGTTCTCTTACCTTGTCTTTATCTGCGGCGACCTCTCTCACTAGATCGTCGGAGTGTCTTTGCAGTACCACCCGAGGTGCTCGGCGTGAAGCGGGGCCGTCCTCTCATTCATTCACGGCCGGCCCGGTCGGCGGGATAACAACAACTTCGACACTTCATTGGTCAAGGTACGATCGGTGGCGACCACGATGGGAGGCGGCGCTATCTACCTCATTCATGGCTCCACGCGGCCGCCCCGGGCGAGGCCTCATCGAACTTCACCCCTCGGGCAACATCCCGCAAGAGCAGACCCGGAAGGCGTGGCACATTCACGATCCACGAATCTCGAGGCATCCACGGCGGGAGCCCCGGTACCACTCTGATGCGTGGGCCAGGTCCTTCCAGCAATTGGTGCTTTCGTTCTAATGATCTACACGCTGGTGATTGAAGCGAGCATTGAGAACCATTGCGAGCATGTCACTCTCGAGCCGTTCTACAGATCTGCGAGCAAGAACCAAGTTATCGCGAGATAGAGATGGTGATCTCGCTACGAAGAAGTCGGTCGGACCGCGCGCGCGTGCGAAGGCGGAGAACAACCGATCGGCGTCGACTCACGGCGTGCACCGCTCCCCTCAGAAGGAGCCTTTCGCCGGAGAAGTACCACCCATCGGTCTCCCCGCGCGGACGAACGAGAACACGTAGGTCTCCCCGGCGAGGAGCGTGCGCGAGACGCGGTTCGTTGTCTTATGATGACTATGATGATTCCGGCTCACGCCCACGATCTGCGCGCTCGCCTGCAGGTACTCTTCTAATGAGTCGTCCGGTTCACGTCGGTCGAGAAGCGGTCTAGGGACTCTCGTGAAGAACTTGAAGATTACGAGAGATGGAAGGATCGGGGGCGTCTCGCGTCGGCCGAGGAGAGGCAGCGAACGCCCGAAGACCTCCTCGGCTTCCACCGTCGGCCCCTCGAGTTTTTTTATGGAATGCAGGCAACGCGGCGTGCCTCATTATGCAACCACTTGGGTCGAGCGGCATTCAAGGCGGTCACGGCCCGTTCACCGGGAAATCAAGCGCTACTGAGATTCCCGGAGAGATTTAAGAAAGCCTCTGTCTGAATAAGTTTTGTGTCGTGGCGACCCGGACAAGCATCTCGGTACTTTAACAATTATTGCGATTCTGAACTGGGCTCGACCATGAAGTGTGTTTGTTCCCTCGATCTTTGGGCGGTAGGGCTTTAGAATGGTGGGAGATGCTTTGACCCAATACTATCTCCTCATGGCAAGACACGATCGAGAATCTTCTTATCGCCTTTATCGGACGGCCCGCCAATATCGATATGAAGAACACTTGGACACGATTGTTCAAGGTGATAATGAGACGAGAGGCGAGTACATAGAGCCAGGTTCAATCACAGAAATTTGAGTCTGATTCGTGAGTTGTCGGATAAAGATAAATTGAAGTATCTAAAGCGTGGTATTAATGGGACCACGAGGTTCGTAGAGAATTCACATTGAACCATTATCAAGATCTCGAACTTCTTCTAACGAGGGCCAGCGTCCATATGGCGTATGAAGAAACTTTAGCGCAAGAAAAGCGCGCGTGCGCGACCAAAGGAAAAGCGAAGCAGGCCGGCTAAAACTTCGTGAAGGTCGGCGAGACAACAATGGCACGATTTGAGAGACAAGAAGTTTGATCATCGCACTCGTCTCTCAACACCTCCATTGCACAAATCTCACGGTGAGTGCGAACAATGAGTTTGTGGGTGTAAAGCGGCCCGATCCACTGCGTGCTCAAGAAAGGGGCACGGCCAGGCCAAAAAATGCTGCGGTTACCACAAAAGCAAGGGTCATGATACTAACGATCGTATATGGCCTCAAAGGCGATATTGAAGAGCTCATTCGAGAAAGGCAAGTTGGGCAAGTATGTGATATCGGAAGAAGGCGGCCAGACCTCGAGAGAAGGCGAAAGAGAAAGATCCGGACGAGAGGGAAGGGTGCTCTAGTCATAACGAGCACCCAAGATAAAGATCGATCACGAAGATCGAGATAATCGGTGGTCGAAAGCGCGCAATGTAGCGATGGTTATTCACGGTGGAAACCCGTTGGATCGTAAAGAGTCAACAAAGCTATGAAAAGAAAGTGGGGCGAGCTCACAATGGTTGCCTCAACTTGCCTGCGAGCGGCCAGGTCTCGAATAGGCGCCCATTTCTTTTGGGGCGAAGACACGCGCTCGGCGGCCCGAACGATTATGTTCCGTTGGTAGTCGTGAGCGATTATGGCCAACACGAAGTTCAAAGAATTCTAGTCGACGGGGTAGCTCTACCGACATCATGTTTGCAGATTTAATTGACAAGATCAAGATTGATCGGGGCGAGATAATTCCCAGCCGAACTACTCCTGACGGGCTTCAATAGGCGATCACTGCGGGTTGGGAACAATCGAACTCATGGTCACATTTGGTGGCGACAATGGAAGAGCACTTTTATGCGGGGCGGTCGTCACGACATTCCGCGTACTCCCCGTCAAATCATGCTATCGATGTATCATTGGTAGTAGCCGACCACAGGCAAGCTAGAAGCGTGGCATCGGCGGTGCACTTGAAAATGAAATTTTACAGTGAGGCGACCAAGTGGTTACTCGGCGGCCGACTCAGAGAAGCGTGGCGGAGCAATTACTTATATCAAGAAAGTTGCGATGAGGTAGATCGTGGCCCAAGTTCTCGAAACAACTTGGTGAAGGTCACGGTCAATCTCGGCCCGATTTGGATGCTCGTTATGATCCGGATATCGACCGGAGGATAACGATGGCGATTTGGCGAGAGCTAAAGAACAAGTTGAAAAGACCCGAGAACCTCGTGGGGTGGAAGATGTGCGGTTGGGAGACGACCCAACTAAGCGATTAAGCTCGGTAGCGACCTACGAGCAAGTGAAGCAAGACCTTGTGCAATATTTGAAAGACTATCTTGACTTTGTTCGCATGGCGGGCATCGAACATGCCGGCATTCCTATCGAAGTAGCACGCCATCAACTTTCGATCGATGAAGGGGTTAAGCGATCATTTCGAAGAAGGCGAACTCGAGAATGAGGAAAAATCTCAAGCATTTGCAAAGCGCCGTTGAGGACCTCATAAAGGCCAATTTCATCGAAGAGATCAAGTACACGACTTTGGTATCAATGTCGTGTTGGTTAAGAAGAATGGCAAATGGAGAATGTGTGTAGATTGCAGGCCTAAATAAGGCATGCCCGAAGGATGCCTTCCACGTGCCCAACATTGACAAACCGGTCGATGGTGCCTCAGGTTACAAATTATTGTCTTTTTGGGCGCTTACTCGAGGATACAATCGGATCACGATGTATCCACCCGATCGACACAAGAGCGGCTTTCATGAGCGGATCGAGAAATTTTGGTACAAGGTGATGCCTTTACGGCTAAAACCTTTGGAAGCGACTTACGGTGAATGATGAATAAAATTTTCAAGAAGCGGATCGGTCGAATCTACGAGGTGTACTTGGGCGACATGATCATCAAAAGTGGGACCGATCCGGATCATGTGAGCGACACGAGGAAATCTTTGAAGAAGCGAGGAAGAATTCACTCGGTGAATCGAAGAAGTGTACCTTTGGGGTGGTAGCGCGATTTTGGGCTTCCACCTAACTAAAAGAGGATGAAGCAAACCACGAGAAGTGCGGGCGGCTGCGAAGTCGCTTTGCTATTCGGACTCACTCTGAAGAAAGAGCGTAGACTTTGAGTGGGCCGACCAATGCCCGCAAGCATTGAGCGAGTTAAAGGAAGCTTTGACTAGCCCACCAATTATGACCAAGCGTTCTTGGGCGAAGCGATGTATCTATACTTGGCTATAGCGGAAGAAGTTACGATTTGTGCTAGTCGGAGAGAACGATCTAAAGCGAGAATCCGATTCTACTTCATCGGTGTAAAAAGTCTTTGCGGGGGGAGTGAGGTACCGGAGAATAGAAAAATTTGCCCTCGCTCTTCTAGTTGCTAGCTCGAAGATTGAGACCTACTTTGTGGCCCACCGGTCGTGGTAAGGGCCGTCACCAATCGAGGCAAGTCCTCCATCGGCGGATCTGGCGGGACGAATGATAAAGTGGGCAATAGAACTCGATGAATCGGTGATCGATTTGAATCAAGATCGGCGCAAAGCGCGGTATTGGCGAGCTTTATAGCGGAAATGACTCGGCTCGGAAGATCAAGCCACAACGACACGGATCCTACATGTAGATGGGTCGTCCAACAAAGCAAAGGAAGTGGAGCGGGCCTAATACTAGAAAATTCGAAGGCACTGGGTGTGGAGGTGTCTTTGACTTTTGCTTTCCATACATCAAACAATCGGCCGAGTATGGCGTGCATAGGTAACTGCGGCTCGCCGAGGACTTCAATGTCGGCCGGGTTGAACCGATCGAGACTCACTTACTTGTTGTCTCGCGAGATCAAAGAGTTATACGATGCTAAGGGCAGCGTCTTTGAAGAGTTATTTAGCCAAAGTAAGAGAGCTTCTCAGCGATTCGGCCGAAGCGAGAGGTGGTTCACGTGCCTCGGACCGAAAATGTTCGAGCAGACATTCTATCAAAACTTGCAAGTACCAAGACTCCTGAGAATCACAGAAGTTTGATTCAGGAGACCCTAAATCGACCAAGCGTATCCACCAAGCCGAGCCAGGCATTGGCCGTTCTTTGTATCACCACCGATTGATTTGGATCGCCCCATCCCTACGTTATATCGTCGAAGGAGAAAAGCGAGTGACCCAAAGCAGGCGAAATTGGTCAGGCTCAGGGCGACCAAATACTCAGTGATAGAAGGGAAATTATATAGAAGAGGATTCTCCTCTCCATTGTTAAGATGTCATACGTCGGTCGAAGCCGACCATGTGTTGAGAGACATTCATGAAGGTGTTTGCCTGAGCCTGACCAATTACTGGCCGACCATGGACGAGGACGCTAAGAAGCTCGTTCCATAGCTAAGAAAGCTCTCGAGGCGGCTTATTCTTGGCCGACCATGGGCGAGGCGCTAAGCTCGTTCGAGAAATGCAAGAAATGTCAAGTACATGCGGCGTCCACATTGCACCTTCCTCGAGTTACAAAGTCTTGTCTCACCTTGGCCGTTACTTTGGTGGGGCATGGATCTGCTAGGCGTTTCCACTGCTCCGGGCGGTTCAAGTTCTTGATCGTGGCGGTGAGACTATTTTACAAAGTGGATCGAGGCCGAGCCTCTCGCAACAATCACATCGGCCAAAGTCAGCAAGTTCTTCGGACGGTGTGTGTTAGCCCGTTTTGGAATCCTCAAAGAATCGAGCCCGATAGCGACAGCGGCACCCGGTTCGCGAGACAAAGGTTGAGAGAAATGTTGGCCGACTTAGGGTAAAGCAGCGTTTCACCTCGGTCGAGCACCCTCGAACGAACGGCGGTGGCGGCGCAGCGAGTTATCTGCGTGGCACAGGCGAAGACTTCGATGAAGCAAAAGCGAGGCTGGTCGGGAGGCTGCGATGCATTGCGTCAGGCTTACGGGGACAACCCCTCGTTCAACGGCCAGAGTCCCCTTCGGATCGGTATATGGGATCGATCTTTGTAATACCCATAGAAATGGGCGGCGGGTGGAGAACTTGAATCCCCTACGGTGGTTGACAACGGCCGAGCTATACGAGAAGAGTTGGACTGGTTGAAGAGCTGCGTACCCGAAGCATCACTAAGAGAACAATTGATCAGCGAGAAGGTCGCGACCCGGATACAACGCTCGAGTTGAAGAGAGATTTCTCGGTCGGCCGGCTCGTCACGAGACACGCAGATATGAGAAACAAGAATGCTCGGCGAGGAAAGCGGCACCAAATTGGGAAGGTCCATATAGGGTCATCAACAAGGCCAAGCGAGGGGGCATACAGTGGAAACCATGGACGGGCGGCGTATCCCCGAACATGGAATGCGAGAGAAACTTAGAAAGTATTATGTTTGAATGTAATGAGCAGCCGATCAATTAATGAAAAATGAGTGGCGCTCTTTTTCCCATCGGGTTTTTACGAGGGCGACCTTTGAAAAATTGTTGTTATTTACTTTCTCGCAAAGAATGTATGCGTCGCTCAAGAATGCTCATGGCAAAGGCGATCGAAGATTTATCAAACTTGAGCAGATCGTCGAAGCGATCTAACTCGAAAGTGCCATCGAAATGGCGAGGTTAAATAACCCACAAGCAGTCGTGAAGCGATGCGTAGCGTGTCTTGCCGAGCGTAAAGACAAACAACGATCGCCGGAGTTGGCTCAAACGAGCGCCATCGAAAAATGGCGAGGTTAAGTAATAACCCATCATAATAGGCCGTCGAAACAACCTACCTCGAGAGATCATCGAAATGATCCCAGCGGTGCCATCGAAATGGCCCGATCGAGTGCCATCGAAATGGCCCAACCGTTAATGGCGCTTTCAAGTAGCACAAAGCGGTCGTAGAAGCGGCTACAAGTTCGAAAACTTAGACAAATAAGCGTCTGAGAATGGATAGGCGTAACAATGTGAATTCAAGTAAACAAAATTAAAGACAAGTTAAAATGTTATTACAAAGCGTAAACGCTTGGTCGAAGCGAAGCGCTCGAATATCTCACCGCACGAAGGCGACTTTCAAGTGTTAGGCGAAGGCAAGTCAAAGGATTACAAAATTTCTCGCTCATGAGCGGAGCTTGAGAAAAGGACCGAAGAAATTTGGGCGACAGCGTTACCTGTTCATCACGCTCCTCGGGCAACATCATCTTCTTTGTTTTCGACATAAGCGTAAATTTGGATCATCTTGTCATCAAAATTGATGTGCAAATCTGCGTTCGGCGCCGCACTTTGCCGAGAGCATTGTAGAACCGCTTGATCGCGACATCCCGGCGTGCTCGGCTATCGTCCGGTGGGCATTCATTTCGGCCTCTCGGTTCCCGCTCGGCCTTCTCGCTTCTCCGGGACTTCCGGTCGGTCTTGATTTGCAACTTGCGTGCAAGCTCTTTGTTCCTCTTGGAAAGTTTGGCCCGATCGTCCTTGGCATTGCGAGCATCTTTCTTGGACTTGGCGATTTGTCATACTTTTGCTGCGCCTCAGTCAAGGCTTTGTCATACCGGCCCGAGCTCCTGCACGCAAGCGAGAGATAGTCATGATCGGTTAGTCGGTCGAAAGTGAGCAAAAGGGCGACGGGCTAGAAAAATAAAATACGCCGACCGTCCACGGTGTCTTGAATAATCTTGTCCATTCCCATACGAGAGGAGGCGCAGGCATCGCCATAAGCTTCTTCTTGAACCGCTCAAACTCAACTCGGCGCTACTAGACCGTCGGCGAGAGAATAGGAATATCATCCTTAGCAAGGTCCAAGTCCCCTTATCGAACTTAGGCCGCTTGGCAGAGCGATCATCGGCAGGAGGGGGCGACCGAACAACCGTTTTCTTCCCTTGAGATTTCGGAGTTTGGGGCACTTTTGACGGGCCGTCCAAGTCGACGACCTTTCGTGGGGGTGGTGTGTGGAATATGCCACATACACTTGAGTGCAAGTATACACTGTCCAAAAACAAGTAGTAAAAAGATCGAACCCACAGAGATTGAAAAACTCACTTTTAAATGATATAAAGTAATAACGTGTAAAGTCACAAAGTAATAAAATAATTTGGATTTTGATTGATGATCACAACTAAGTTAGAAAACAAAGAAAGAATGTTGATAGTGTAAAAGAGAAAAGCTAGTTGGAATGTCTTCATCAAGTAATTTACTTAAAAGTGTATGATGCAGTATGTGATGCATTTGCTTGCTTTGAATCTTTGTTGCATTAGCTATGTGCCTTTCGGTCACTTTCTTGAGTTTCATTACCAGCTCTTATGATCCTTGTTCTATGCACGATAAAGAAAAAGGGTGTCGGTGCCAATCTTGCCTCCTAACAAGTATCACTTTGCTTAAGTGAATTCACTCTTGTATTTTAAGTACCCACAATTATCCTATGGACTATACTATCCTATGTCTAGGACTTAGCATGGTTTTCACAAAGTTTTCTTTATGTAAAACACTCACCCATATTAGTTCTTGAGTTCTTAATTGTAAGCCATGTACGGTCATTTACAATTCATACTTATTCTAAGTGATCAAGTTTAAAATAAGTAATAAAAATATTATCAAGCAAGAACTAAAGTACAAACATACATACATGCAACATACTTACTTAAAAGCTCATTAAATGATTAGAACATTCCAACTAAGAAAGGTTTAGCTAACAAGAGACATTGCAAGATATATATAAAATGAATAGACCATGTTTATATATATAGAACTCACTAAAGAGAAACAACAAGAGTAAGGTTACAAATGTTGAAAATCTTTATATGAAGTCTTCTAGCAATGCACTAGCATTACTCCTTAGCACTATACAAACACTATGAAAATGAGTAAAGGAGGATTTGTCAATTCCTTCCTCTTCCTCTAAAAATATAAAAACTAACTATGTATATTGAAATTTTGATCTAACTTATGGATTGTGATATATTTCCAAATGAAGATGTGAGGTCCTTTTATAGCCTTCAAGTGAGGTGCTTCCTTCCTTCATGTTGAAGTCATCTTGAGTGGATGATAGTTGTAGTTGCTTTTCGGAGGTTTATCCATGTTGCAATCTTTGACTTAATCATATAGGGTGGTTCCATGGTGTTAGAACAAGTGTCCCTATGTTGATGACTCTTCAAAGCTATGCCTATAGCTATGTGTGAATGGTAGGCGCCTACTATACATTGTTGGATGGCATCGGGGAAGCAAGTAGGAGGTCATCACATTGCATGTGGATGCATATGAAGCAGTGCTTATTCACCAAGTTCTTGCGAGAATTGATGCGAGGATCGGTCACGGGAGCATTGATGCGACGACATTGAGGCGCTTGAACAAAAACATCAAACATACCACAATATATCCAAAATGGCCTATAACTAACTATATCCATTCAAATCACTCAAGATATCATATATCACACTAAATACTATATAAACTCTTTATTATTACTTGAAAGAGAGCAAATACTAAGTTTAAACATATGAAATACTCTATATAAAATAGAGTTATCACACCCCAAACTTAAACCATTGCTTGTCATGCAAGTAATGACAAAGACAAACTAAAAACTATAATTCTAGAAGATAGATCGGTTTGATTTGGATTTTCATGAGGAGTTCCCTATGAACTTCATTTTTCAACAATCTTTCTTGTGCCTTTATTTCTTTAAAACTACCAAAGCTATTCAAACTCTTTTGTGTGTGTGTGAACCCTTGAGTTGAGATTGGTTCCAAGACTAAGTGAAAAATTTCTTCCTAGCCTTTGAAAGGATTGGTTCATCTTTAGTCACACCAAAATATTTTTCAAAAGAGAGTTTAGACTCACAAAATTTTCTCAAGTGTTGGGAGTTTTTAAAATCAAAGGCTTGATTGAATCTTTCAAAGCTTTTGAGCCAATGCATTTTTTCTTTTTTTTTTTTTTTTTTTTTTTGTGTGGATCTTTTGAGCGGATGCAAATACTTCTTTGAAGTGTTTTTGTGCATTGATTTTTACGCATTTTGCTTTTTCTTGATCTGATTTACATTGATGCATTACAAGACCGATAATGCTTTCTTTTTCTAGCTCATATTACCTTCCTCAACGACCTCCGGATGCAAATGCACTTTGGCGCAGTGTCTTTGACCTCCAGATGCATATATTTTTCTTTGCACTTTGCACGAGTTCGATTTATTGAACTATCCTCCGGATACATTTATTCTGCATGGCATGCAGTCTTTGACCTCCGGATGCATTCATGTACTTAAACACGGTATAGTTTCAAAAGATTCGAGGATATGGCTTGTCCACATTTTTGTTTTCTTTTTCTACATTGTTTACTCTTTTACACTTTTAAAATTCGGCCTTTGTTTTCATAAAACACCCCCAAACTTAATTCTTTAAGCTCTTCTTTCTTTTTAGTAAAGCTTTGTTTTGACCTAAGCTTACCAAAAATTCCTCACATCATCAGTTGATCTTTTAAATAGCAAGGTTCTTTTCACAAACTCGTTTTGAAGTGTTGAAGTGAAAATAATTTTGGTTTTTCTAAGAAATAAGGCTTCTTTTCTCTTTTTCATCATTGAAATTCCATCCATAGGGCTTTCACCATATTTTTGAAAAAGCGATCTTTTCTAAAAATATTTAGATACTACTTTGTTAAGTACATCTAATATTTAAACAAACTAAAAACTACTTTAAAACATATATATTTACTATCTAAAACATATTAATTAAACACACAACATATTAGATAAAAAACATAACATAACATGCAAATCCCCCAAACTTAAGGGGTTGCGATTGTCTCTTTTGCAATTTGTTCAAAACAGACAAATCATTTGTTCAAAAATAGGGAAAGTGGATTAGTACAACCGGGGAAATAGTTGAAACAAAACAAGCATATAGCGGTTGTAGGTGAAAACATGTAAATGATACTCATTTCTTGGCTCCACTCCTAATTGCAGTGCTTTGCACGGATGGAGGAGTGTGCTTCACCTTCCGCTTCTTCTCCTTGGGCTTGCTAGGTGTTGCTGCAGAGGTGCGGATGCACCTCCTACTACAGTGTAGTTGCAGGAATTGGTTACCATGGCGATGCAGTGCATCGGTCTTTGAGCTACATCACTTTTCTTTCTTTTTGGTGTTAATTTTGCTGCGCTTTCTGCGAGTTGCTTGAAGAACTTTTGAGTATTGTGCAGAGCATCCTCTACTGTTTTGCCATTTCTTCCAGAACCATTTTGATTGTTGCTTCATCATCATGCATGATTGTTATGCTGTTGTGATGCGTGAGAAGTAATCTGATGCAGAGCATCACTCGCATTACAACAGATTGAGCAACGAGGCTCCTTTGCAGATGATTCTTCTTCTTTGTCTTGTTTGTCGAGTCCTTCTTCTTCTCTTCTCTGCAAAATCTCTTTCTCGAAGCGAAATAACATTAGTAGTAATGTTGCTTGGGCTAGAAGAAAAGTCTTGTTTGTTCTGTTGGCATAATGAGGGTTGGTTGTTACTGTGTGAGTTGTTTCTTGTGCTTCTTTTCTTGGAGAGGTGGTGGAGGGGTTGTTTGTGGTGGTGATTGTGATAGGGTGGTGGATCATTGAGGAGGGTAATGGTGATTTTGGAATGGAGGAGGATTCTTGGTTTGGTGAGATGATGGGTGTTTTGGTTCTTTGGTGAAGTAATAGGAGTTTACGGTTGTTGGGTTGATCTTTGAGGGTTTGGCATATTTACGCCTAGCAATTTCCTCTAGGATCACACTCTGCAGCTTGTTCCTCTTCTTCTTCATCAATTTCCTCATCACTTTCTTCCTCCTCTTCTTCTAACTAACTCCTTATCCATTTCTCTTAATTCCTCATCCTCGGACAGATTGAGAATCATACAATTCCTCTACAATGAGTTCTACCACAACCTTCTTACAGTACTTTGTATTGCTTTCTAGTCACCTTTTTCTTGGTGCTAGGTTACGCCTCTACTTTCTCCTTTCCTTTTGTTCCTTCTTGTCTCTCTTTCTCCTCTTCTTCTTCTCCTTCACTTCTCAATACCCAAGTTGGGAATTCGGGGCATTCATTTGGCCCACAAGATCAAAGATCTTGTCAAAGACCAATGAAGCGGTCATGTTGATCATTACGAAATTTCAGACTGACCTGCCTTACGCATGTAATGCTCTTGCATTGCAGTGTGCGGGGCCTCTTACATTCCTCAATTTTTCCTTCACTTCAAGACTCAAATTACGAGGGGAAATTTTCTTTGCTCATTAGCGGCTATAGGGACTCCTTGCTTTCATGCATAGCTCATTAATAAGACAAGGGAAAAAGCAATCCCTTTGACTTATTTGAACATGCGAGAATTTCCAGCAGCAATCAATCTACCTATGTCTACATGTCCTCGGAGAGAATTGTATCTAGCAAGATCAATCTCTCTTTGGTCATAGCATATGTATGTGATGTAAAGCGAATTGAATTAGCTATGAACAAATGCCAATTACCTAATGCATTAATCAAATAATTACTTCTAAGCTTAATCTCATTAGGTGTAAATTTCTCTCCCAAACAAATTACACAGTATGGCAATCCTATTCCTTATTTCTTCCATTTCTTTCTTAAAGGCATTTGCCACTCTATTCTCAAAATCATTCCCATTATATTTCAAAGATATAATGTTCATTTAATTTCTTGGCATGAAAGTGCACAATTTTACCTCTCACCATGGAAGTGTAGGAATGTTCTGCTCTCCTTCTTGTGGTGTGATTCAAAGATAGAATTCTCTCACCAAATCTTCAATGTAGCCTCCTCGTGGTAGCACAAAGTGGTCCCAATTGAGATTGGCCACTTTGTTGACATGAATGATGGGCTTGCCTTCTTCAAATCATACCTCTCTCGGGCATTAGATGCATGTTCCACAGATGAACATTGTCATCGGTTCGATTGAGGATTCTTTGGCTTTCCCTTTCCTTGATGATGATGATCCTGCATGCATGGCTTTCTTCTCTTTTTGGGGAGTTTTGGCACGCTGCTCGATGATTCTGTCTTTGATTGCTTCTTCACCATTGTAATGAATTTCTAGGTTTTGATTGCTTGTGTGTTTTGGAAAAGATTGGATTGAGAATGAGAAGATTGATTTGTGTTTGGATGAGAGAATTTGTGAGAGTTTGCGAATGAAGGGTAATGGTAACAATGAAGGCTTTATGTTTCGGGAAGAGGAAGTTAGTGGAGTTATTAGGTAGCCGATTAGCATTGCGTCTTTGCGCATGCATCTTGCCAAGTGTCTTGCTTTGGCTACCAATGTGTCATTAATCTTACTTATCCTCCTTTGATCTTCACGAAGCCTTATGATTCACACTTAACCAATTTTCTTCAAGTTTATAATCTTACGATGCGAGGCACGTTTTCCTCAATGCAGTGCACTTGATGCATTTGCATTAGTTTCTGCATTTACGCAAAACAACTAAAAACATAAAATTGCACAAAAATAATTAAAAACAATGGGTTGCCTCCCATTAAGCGCTTGTTTTAAGAGTCTTGTCACTGACTACCTCTTTTCACTTAGAGATTTTGCAAATGGGTGGTGGTTTTGTCTTTCACCACATGTTCACCATAGTACATTTTAACTCTCCGACCATTCACCTTGAAGGCAGATTTGAGGATTTATCAAATAAATCTCTTGCTCCATGTGGATAAACTTTTATCAACTTAAATGGTCCGACCACCTTGACCTTAGTTTTCCAGAAATAGCTTCAACCTAGAGTTGTATAGCGAACTAGTCCTCCTTCTTTCAATTCTCTTACGAGAATTTTCTTGTCATGCCATTTCTTAGTCTTAGCTTTGTAGATTTGACATTCTCATAAGAGGTTTGCCTAATTTCTTCTAACTCATCAAGCTCTAACATTCTCTTTTTACGCCTTGTTCAAATTGAAATTGAGCTTTTTGATAGCCTGATAGGATTTGTTTTCCAATTCTACAGGTAAATGGCATGCTTTTCCATAGACTAATTTGTAAGGGGACATTCCTAAGGGTGTTTTGAATCTTTGTTCTATATGCCCATAAAGCATCATCCAAATGTAAAGACCAATCTTTCCTATTTGGACTTACCATTTTTTCTAGCATTCTCTTAATTTCCCTATTGGATAATTGCAGCTTGTCCACTAGTTTGAGGATGGTAGGTTGTAGCTATCTTATGCTTAACTCCATACTTAGCTAGAAGGTTTTCTATGATCTTATTGCAAAAGTGTGAACCTTCATCATTAATGATAGCTACAGGAGTTCCAAATCTAGTGAATATATTTCTTTGAAGAAACTTACTCACCGATTTAGCATCATTATTAGGTAATGCTCACGCCTCTACCCATTTGGATACATAATCAATGACTACTAAGATATATAAATTGCCAAAAGAGGGTGGAAAAGGTCCCATGAAATCCATGCCCCTGAACATCAAATAATTCAATTTCTAAAATATTTGTTCTAGGCATTTCATGCTTATCGAAATATTTCTGCTTTCTTTGACATTTATCACGATATTTGACCAATAAATATGAATCTTTAAATAAAGTAGGCCAAAAATAACTTGATTGTAATACCTTAGCTCTTGTCCTAGTGCTTCCAAAGTGTCCTCCATAAGGTGCGAGAATGGCAATCTGGAAGCCTTGCTTGTTGCTCCTCTTCGGTATGCATTTCCTTATTAATTGATCGGGGCACATCTTGTAAAGGAATGGATCATCCCAATAGTATTGTTTAACCATGTGGAAGAACTTTCTCCTTTGTTGATATGTCATACTCATCGGTACTACTTTGCTTGCAAGGAAATTGACAATATCAAGACCAAACCATGGTGCAGATGCATTTGATGCTCTGCATTGCTTATAGCAAATGCGTTTCATGTTTTGCATTGATTTGTGATTGCTAATAGTTTCTCATCTGGAAAACTCTCCTTGATTTCTTCTCCTTGTGTACCAAGTGATTCTCCTTCAATCCTTGATAAATGGTCCGCTACTACTTGGTTTTCTACTCCTTTCTTGTCTCTAATTTCTAGATCAAATTCTTGTAGGAGTAAAATCCACCTTATTAGCCTTGGCTTTGCATCCTTCTTTGAAATTAGATACTTAATGGCGAGTGATCGGTATAGACAATAATTTTAGTGCCAACTAAGTATGATCTAAATTTTTCAAATGCAAAGACCACGACTAATAATTCTTTTCTCAGAATTGTGTAGTTTACTTGAGCTTCAATTAATGTCTTGCTAGCATAATAAATGGAATGAAAGACTTTGTCATACCTTTGCCCTAAGATCGCTGCTCCTACTGCAAAGTTACTAGCATCACACATTAATTCAAATGGCCTGCTCCAATGCGGAGTTACTATAATTGGTCTTTGTCACCGATGCCTTTTAAGCTTGTCAAAAGCTTCTATACAAAAGTTATCAAAGATAAATTCTACATCATGTTGCAAAAGCATGCATAATGGTTTTGAGATTTTTGAAAAGTCTTTGATAAACCTTCTATAGAAACCGGCATGGCCTAAGAAGCTCACGATACCTTTAATTGTATTGGGTGGTGGTAGATTCTCAATGACATCAACTTTAGCTTTGTCTACCTCTAGACCTTTCTTTGAAATCCTATGTCCTAGCACTATGCCTTCTTGTACCATGAAATGGCACTTTTCCCGATTTAAAACTAAATTTGTTTCTTCACATCTCTTGAGAATTTGTTCCAAGTTTGTTAAGCAAACTTGAAATGTTTCTCCAAAGATAGAGAAATCATCCATGAATACTTCCATTGATTGCTCAATGAAATGCGAGAATATAGACATCATGCATCTTTGGAATGTAGCGGGTGCATTACATAAGCCAAATGGCATTCTCCTAAAAGCAAAAGTACCATAAGGGCATGTAAAGGTGGTTTTGTGTTGATCCTCAGCTCGATGGCTATTTGATTATAGCCCTGAGTAGCCATCTAGGAAACAATAAAATTCCTTCCCTGCTAATCTATCTAACATTTGGTCTATGAATGGTAAAGGAAAGTGATCCTTTTTGGTAGCTTTGTTGAGTTTTTCGTAATCCATCTGATTCTCCACCTGTGATGATTCTTGTTGGTATCAACTCATTCTTTTCATTGGCTATCAACGCTCACACCCCCTTTCTTTGGTACACATTGGACGGGGGCTTACCCAAGCCAGCATGCGATATGGGTATATGATTCCAAACATCTAGCCACTTAATTATTTCCTTTTTTTCACAACCTCTTTCATGATAGGATTTAGTCTTCTTTGACTCTACATCTTGTTTTTGGAATTTTCTTCCAAAATGACTCTGTGCATGCATATAGAAGGACTAATTCCTTTGATATACGCCATTTGCCAACCTATAGCTTTGGTATGCTTCTTGAGAGTACTAATGAGATCACTCTCTGTTTTGATGTTAAATCGGAAGCAATGATAATGAGTAAAGTCTTATTTGTTCCTAAGAATGCATATTTAAGGTGTTGAGCGGTATTTTCAATTCTAACTTAGGAGGTTGTTCTATTGAGGGTAAGTTCTTCTTGAGACTTGGATCCTCAAGATTGAGTGGTTCATAAGTCCTAGCCCATACTTCCTTACAAGAGTTTTCTATTGGCGATTCTCTTTTCTAGTATTTGAAGATCTAGCAATGCGGTGCATCTAATGCATCTGCATTGGCTAAGTGATCATCTTGCTTGTAAAATTGTTTTTCTACCAATTGATCTAGAGAGAATAAGGATGAACACTCTTCTGTTTCTTCGAAGGATACTTCATAGCATTCATTACATTGAATTTGATCTCTTGATCATTCACTCTCATAGTGAGTTCACCTTTTCGCACATCAATTATGGTTTTACCAGTTGCTAAAAATGGTCTTCCTAGGATAATAGGCACTTCCTTATACGCATCAAAGTCAAGGATAACAAAATCTACTGAGGAATACAAATTTGTCTACCTTAACTAGGATGTCTTCTATGATACCTTCGAGGATAGGCTATTGATGCATCCACTAATTGAAGTGTCACAGTGGTTGGTTTTGCATTTCCTATTTCTAATCTGGTCAAAAATAGATTTAGGCATCAAGTTGATGCTTGCACCTAAATCACATAAAGCTTTACAGTATAGGATTTTCCTATAGAAAATGGAATTGTAAAACTACGGATCCTTCAATTTCCTAGGGATCTTATTTTGCATAAGCAAACTACAATCTTGATCATGGCAACTGTTTCAAACTCACCTAATCTTCTTCTCTTAGTAAGCACATCCTTCATAAATTTTGCATAATTTGGCATTTGTTGGAGGCTTCTACTAAAGGAACATTGATGTGTAATTGTTTTAGTACCTCTAGGAATTTACCAAACCGCTTCTCCTCATGTGCTTTTTTTGGTCTTTGAGGGTAAGGAGGAGGAGGGTATTCAGTACTAACTTAGGTAGTGGACTTTGAACTTCTGCATTGGTTTCTTTTTGATTTTTGTTTTTCTCCCTTTTCTACACTTTCCTTCTCGATTAACTCTACCAAATCCTTACCACTTCTCAAAGAAATAGCCTTAACTGCTCCTTTCCTTTGGTTTGAGAAGGTGTAGCTTCAGATTTGAAGGTAAGGCACCTTGTGGCCTTTGATACAGAAAGTGTGGCTAATTGACCAACTTGATTCTCTAAGTTCTTGATGGAAGCATCTTGGGTTTGTCTAGCGGTTCTAGATTCACCTATGAATGCTTTGAGCATGGTTTCTAGAGAATTATCGGTGGTAGGTTGAGAAGTTCTTTGGTTATTTTGAGTGGGAATCTGGTGGGTTGGTTTGTGTAGTTGGAGCGAGATTCTAGATGCAGTGCAATCGTTGTTGCTCCATCTAAAATTTGGGTGATCTTTCCAACCGGGATTATAAGTGTTGGAATAAGGGTTGTTATTCCTATTATAACCTACATAATTTATAGAGATAGGGTTGCTAGAACACTCCTCATACAAGTGACCTCCTCCACGGTACACACAACTAGGTGTGTGCCGGAGGTACTTGTTCTCTTCCGCAATAATGATCTTTGTCGGTGATCTGTTTGCATTAGATGCTTGATAGCATTGCTGAAGTGAAGTTTTTCATCAAATTAGCTAGAGTGGCTACTTGAGCGAGATAGAGGCGGATATATCATTGATTTCATGCACCCACGATGGTTTCTTTTGAGCACTTACCCTCTCAAGAGAGGCCAACTAGAGCTATTAGTTTGCTATTCTATCAATTAATTCACATGCTTCATTGTATGATTGATTTAATAACACTCCACCGGATGATGCATCAAGCATTATTCGGTTTGAGGTTCTAAACCATTATAAAATGTTTCCATTTGAATAATAACAGTAAACCATGATGAGGACATTTTCTCAAAAGTTCCTTCCATCTTTCCCATGCTTCAAATAAAGACTCAAACTCTTTTTGTCTAAAAGATGTAATATCATTTCTTAACTTTGGCATTTTTGATAGGTGGGAAATATTTTCCTAAAAACTTTTCACCATTTCATTCCATGAATGAATAGAGTTAGGCTCTAAAGAATTTAGCCAAGCCTTGGCTCTATCTCTCAAAGAATATGGAAATAACCTTAATCTAAATGCATTTTCACTAACACCGGGTAAAATAAAATTACTACATACTTCTAGAAATTGCCTTAAATGCAAATGAGGATCTTCATGAGGAGATCCTCCAAATTGACCAATAGTTTGAAGCATTTGAAACATCATAGGCTTAAATTCAAAATGCATGGCATCAATATGAGGTCTGTTTATACTAGTTTGCATGTTTTGATGATCAAATCGAGCATAATCCTCATAGGTCTATCTCTATCATTAATCATACCTATGTGATCCATGTGGATGAGATTTTCTCTATGAACTTCTTCTTGATAGCATCTGTTGTGATCCAGGGCCTCCTCTCACCGAGTGTGGCCTTGAGCTTTGTTCTTCACCGAAAGACATGTTCTTTGGCTTGTTGATTCTGTTTTTGGAGTCTTAGCAATCTCCGAATTTTCTTTCTATTTCTAAATCTAAACTATATTGCTCGAGTTCTTTCAGTTCTCTGTACATATACTAAGTACCATGTCTTGTTGTTGATGAAAACTCTAAAAACCAATTTATATACAACACTAAATTACTCAATATCGAATTTTAAAAGAATTTACTTCAATCCCGCAACGGCGCCAAAAACTTGGTGTGTGGAATATGCCACATACACTTGAGTGCAAGTATACCTTTGTCCAAAAACAAGTAGTAAAAGATCGAACCCACAGAGATTGAAAAACTCACTTTTAAAATGATATAAAGTAATAACGTGTAAAGTCACAAAGTAATAAAATAATTTGGATTTTGATTGATGATCACAACTAAGTTAGAAAACAAAGAAAGAATGTTGATAGTGTAAAAGAGAAAAGCTAGTTGGAATGTCTTCATCAAGTAATTTACTTAAAAGTGTATGATGCAAAGTATGTGATGCAACAGATTGAATGTCATTGCATTAGCTATGTGCCTTTCGGTCACTTTCTTGAGTTTCATTACCAAACTCTTATGATCCTTGTTCTATGCAAGAAAGAAAGGGGTGTCGGTGCCAATCTTGCCTCCTAACAAGTATCACTTTGCTTAAGTGAATTCACTCTTGTATTTTAAGTACCCACAATTATCCTATGGACTATACTATCCTATGTCTAGGACTTAGCATGGTTTTCACAAAGTTTTCTTTATGTAAAACACTCACCCATATTAGTTCTTGAGTTCTTAATTGTAAGCCATGTATGCGGTCATTTACAATTCATACTTATTCTAAGTGATCAAGTTTAAAATAAGTAATAAAAATATTATCAAGCAAGAACTAAAGTACAAACATACATACATGCAACATACTTACTTAAAAGCTCATTAAATGATTAGAACATTCCAACTAAGAAAGGTTTAGCTAACAAGAGACATTGCAAGATATATATAAACTGAATAGACCATGTTTATATATATAGAACTCACTAAAGAGAAACAACAAGAGTAAGGTTACAAATGTTGAAAATCTTTATATGAAGTCTTCTAGCAATGCACTAGCATTACTCCTTAGCACTATACAAACACTATGAAAATGAGTAAAGGAGGATTTGTCAATTCCTTCCTCTAAAAATATAAAAACTAACTATGTATATTGAAATTTTGATCTAACTTATGGATTGTGATATATTTCCAAATGAAGATGTGAGGTCCTTTTATAGCCTTCAAGTGAGGTGCTTCCTTCCTTCATGTTGAAGTCATCTTGAGTGGATGATAGCTGTAGTTGCTTTTCCAGAGGTTTATCCATGTTGCAATCTTTGACTTAATCATATAGGGTGGTTCCATGGTGTTAGAACAAGTGTCCCTATGTTGATGACTCTTCAAAGCTATGCCTATAGCTATGTGTGAATGGTAGCGCCTACTATACATTGTTGGATGGCATCGGGGAAGCAAGTAGGAGGTCATCACATTGCATGTGGATGCATATGAAACAGTCGCTTATTCACCAAGTTGCGCAGAATTGATGCAGGATCGGTCTGCGGGAGCATTGATGCGCACGACATTGAGGCGCACTGAACAAAACATCAAACATACCACAATATATCCAAAATGGCCTATAACTAACTATATCCATTCAAATCACTCAAGATATCATATATCACACTAAATACTATATAAACTCTTTATTATTACTTGAAAGAGAGCAAATACTAAGTTTAAACATATGAAATACTCTATATAAAATAGAGTTATCGTCGGGGCGGCTTGGAGGCGCCGCCTTCATTGGGTTGAGCGGCATCGATCATCGCCCACGATTTACCTGGCCATTCTTTCTCGCAAAACAACAAATTAAGAGTTAGAAGAGAATATTGACAACAAAATATAAAGGCAAAGTTCGAAGCAAACCAATCTCGGCCTCCGAGTCCCGCCAACGAAGCAAGACGAAGGGGCGGCAAGGTATGTCGCGCCGCCAGTGGTGCAGGGGCGGCATGCCCGCAAAGCTTTAATCATCTCCAAAGATTCCAAGTCGGCCTCGCCCAAATCTTTGGCGAATAGATGTAATCGCCGACCTCCGAAGAAGTGAGCTTCATTCCACATAATTGGGAAGTAAGGGGACCGAGCATCCCGTCCGGTTGGACCTCGAAATGGCCTTACCGGCCTCCTTGGTGGGAACGATCCAAAAGTAGTGGCCTCTCCAAGCCGCGCCAACGACTCTTGATAAGCTTTGAAATACAGGTCTTTGAGTTTTACGCATCTTGAAAGAGACACTGCTCCTCTTCTCCTTTTCGCTTTCTCCCCGAGCCGACTTAGCTCAAAGAGGCAAAGAATAGCATGATCGACACCTACCACCAAGTTTGGTTAACGGGACTTGAAAGTTTTCAAGAATGCCCAAGCATTGGGATGGAGTTGAGAGGGGCGACCGATATGACTTGAGAATGTCACGTTGGAACTCGGTGAAAGGTGGGATGATGTTCATCCTCTCGAGCACGATCCGATACATCGTGAACTTAAGATTCTTTGGAATAAGTTGCAATGTCTTCTCCATCTTTCATGCCTCTCACCTCCGCCCGGTGATTCATGGCAAAGACCGAAGGTCGGACAAGGCGAGGTGGCCGACCGTGAGTATACTCCTGTGTGAGCGAAGAGTTTCTGACACCCAAGACATGTCAGATGGGTCCCAGGCTACGTCAGTTTGAACGTCGGCCGCCTCTTCGTTCGATCCTCCCTCGTTGTTGACCTCTCGACCAGAGGAGCTAGCTGCGGGCTGAGCTACTACTTCCTTGTTGGCTTCTTCAGCTCGGTCACCTTCGGCTTCCGCCATCCCCTCGTCCGCGACTTGGACGGCACTTAGCACCTCATCATCATCTACATTCACAACCTCTACCTCCTCTTCTCCTTCCGCTCGAGATACGGCATTCTCCGGTGGTGGAGTGTTACACGGCCGATCAGCAGAATGGGCGGACTTAGAGCCGGAACTCTCCAAGCTGGCCGATCCTTGGCTTGAAGATTTGGAGCTCGAGCTTGTACTACTCAAGAAGCTGGCCGTCAAGAACCGAAATTTTTTGTCGGCCAAGACGACTTAGACTTCTCTCGGGGAGGGAGGCGACCTCGGACGGCTTAGACATATGGACGGCAAGAGATTGGGACGGCTCTCCTCCCGAATACTGAGCGATCTGTTTCGTCTGCGGCATATACCAGCACCTGTGATAAGGGGATCGAGTCAGGTCGATCGAGTAGAGTACTCGTGAGAGGGGGCGACTTGGCCGTCCTCAGACCTGACACCCCCTATCACGAGGAGTAGAAGAGCGCGAAGTGCGTTCAAAGAGGGGCAGCTGTTATACCCCAATTTTGTCCGTCTTCCTTTTTTTGTTGTTTTAGTCCAAAAGTGTAGCAAAAAAGCTAATTTAATTTTTATTACAATTTATGAGTGTCCAAAATGTTCCAATCTCTAAAATACAAAAAAATAGATAATAAAAAATACAAAAAATAAAAAAAACGAAAATTAAATAAAAGGAGCGGCATAAGTAATCTCTAAAGTGTTCTTCGCTCTCCAAGACTACTCGTGAGCCCACATTATCGATCTGCAAAAGCCCAAAAACAGCCATTAATGCTAAAACCTAATTTCTACCTATAAATAAGCGGCTAGCCTAGAGTCTAAAACACACAGAATCAGAGACAAAAAATTCCAAATCACTAAAAGGGATTAGGGTTTTTCATGTTACAACCCTAATCACAAAAACCTCAAGTTCGAGTTTCTGCTACTCGAGAAGGAAAGCGGATATAGCGGTGAAAGGCAACCACCGACAACCATATTATTCAACAAAGCAGTGAGGGTAACCAACAACAATAACATCACTCTTTTTCGAAAAGATACTAAAATAATCAAAGTTGGTAATTCCTTATCATTCAAAGTCAGATATGTATACATGTTCATGACTTAAGCATGCTCTCCTAGTTTGTTTTTTTCTTTGGAAATGAAGGTACTGTAAACATCATTTTACGTAAATAGGGTTATTTTCTTTTCACAAAGTAAATAAAATCTGGAAATAAGGGTAGAACATCATAGGTTTTGAATCAAACAGAGTTATTAGGTGAACCAAAAGATTATCAACATTAAGCAAATTAACCACTTTAAAATCAAAATAGACTAGTAAAAATGGACATGAAGTAGATTGGGATTCATTATTTCCTTAGTATGTGATCATCTTTGTGACCGAGAAAATAAAATAAAAAAGGACAAAGAAAATCGACCTCAAGCTCACGGAGCTCTCGGTCATCTTCTCCGGCGAGCTCGTGAGTCCTATACTTGAGACCACAACTCCAAAAACCATAGAGAACAGTAGAGAGAGGAACCCAAACCGTCTTTTGAGTCACCTCACGTCGTCGATGGAGCTTCACCGTCGCTTTCCGGCGGCGTGGGACGCCATGGCCGGCGCGCGACTCCACTCCCTTCACCTTAGAACACCGGCCGCCCTCTCCTCTCACCGCGAGCCACCCATAACCCATCGCAATAAAAACCGGGTGAAATGCTCTCTCTCTCGCCAGTGGCGGCGAGTTCTCTCGCCGGAAGCTCCGCCTCTCTCCGCCATTGGCGTGAGAAAAGGGGAGGAAAGATTGGGTCGGTTTTTAGGGTTTCCCTCTTTTAGGGTTCGGTTATATATTTGTCCCTCATTTTCTGCATTTTATTTTAATTTATCTTAATATTGATTATTAGTTACACCCCTCTTATTCACGCATGCATCCTCCCTCACTTAAGCCCAGTTTCGCATACTGGGCTCTCTCATGCGAACTGGGCTTTCCTTTTTGCACCTCCAATGAATTATACAACACCCTACTGTTAATAAAAACCCAAATTTACTATTTGCACCCTCTGATTTACTTTTTAATTCTTTTCCAATAATAATATAATTTTTCTCGCGAAATTAAATAAACGGCTAAGTCGGTTGTACATAAGGTTAGTCACTATTTTAGGGCCAATGAGCTGTACATGCAGATTCGGTAACCCTGCAAACTTCATTAAAAACAAAAAAAAGACTATTTTTCTCTAAAAATAAACTGCTAAGTCGGTTGTACAACCGGGTTAGTCATCATTTTAGGACCAATGAGTCTGTACAGTTCAGTAATCCTACAAAAACTTAATAAAATATAAATAAATCATTTTTCCATAAATAGGGGATTAAGTCGGCTGTACAGTCGGGTTAGTCAGCGTTCTAGAACTAATGAGCTGTACAGTTCAGGAGTTCTAGAATACTTATTCTAAAACGAACCCACCTCACACCAAACCACTTTCTTTCAAAAACTCTAAAATTATTTTCAAAAAATAGGGGGCTAAGTCGGTTGAACAATCGGGTTTGGGCGGTCCCTAGAATCGATGGAGATGCAGTTCAAGGAATCCTAGGACCCCTACATTAAAAAACACCAACCCACAAACTTTTTCAGGAAGAACTACGTAGCTTTGATTCCTCCATTGCATCTGGAGGTACGTAGGAGCAAGAGTCCACTCTTGTCAAGCACTAAAAACTAAAAATTTAAATAAGTCTTTTCCTCTATAAATAAAAGGGTAATTATTAATAAATCCTAATTAATTAGACCAAGGATGTCGTGGGGTGCTAATACCTTCCCCACACATAACGACTCCCGAACCCTAAACCTGTCTTGTCCTAAACATAAAGGGATTTTCGAATTTGCCCTTAAACTAAAATTTGGTGGCGGCCTCCTAAAGAACCTTTGAAGAATCCTTTCCCGGATTTTTCTGGCCGCTACTGCGAGAGACTCTTGGTCGCCGAGAGCAAATCGCGAAAGTGTGAGGAATAGTCTTCACTAAAGCGGGTATTTATAGTGCGGATCCACGGCGTGAAGGGACCGGGAGGCGAAAGCGTCGCAACGTTTCACCTTCTCACCAATAGTTGCCTCGCACAACCCTAAAAACACCAAACGTCATGTCTTAAATGTCGGTGAAGACCAACCGTCGCACAAGACGGCCGATGGTGGCGAGCGGCGGTCGACACCGCTCAAATAAAGAAAGCGCGGCGGCCGCGCCGCCTCGCTTAAAACGACACTCTTGGGGGCGCAATTCAAGCCTCGCCCGCTCTTAAGCGACCTAGGCTTGGGGGCAACTGTTCTCGGTGTATCGGCAATTACAAGGATCGCCAGCAGCCAGTGGGCGTCGGCCCGACCAACGTGAATCGCCCGAACACGCTGCGCTTGGGACCGCAATTTCGGGGCCGGCCGAAATCTTCGCTAACGGTCGGGACTCTATAAAGATATATATGCCATTCGCACATGGCATCGACACGTTCTCTTACCTTGTGCTATATCGCCTCGAGCGACCTCTCACTAGATCGTCGGAGTGTCTTTGCAGTACCACCCGAGGTGCTTTCAACGTGAAGCGGGACCTGCCCTCTCATTCATTCAACGACCGGCCCAGTCAGCAGGACAACAACAACTTCAACACTTCATTGGTCAAGGTACGATCAGTTGGTTTATGTCAATTGGTGTTAAGGTGTTTGTTGTATTAATTCAATGAAATTAAATAGGAGAGAATGTGGTGATTGTTTAGGTGTTAGGAGAGATTGCTTAAATTGAATTATGGTGTGTTTGATTGGTTGGTACTATCGTATGAATGAATATGTTGTTTGGATTGATTATTATGTGAATCGAATTGTTGGTTCTATTGTAAGTGGTGTTAAGGTGGGTGTTATATTAATTCAATGAAACTAAATAGGAGAGAATATGGTGATTGTTAGGTGTTTGTCAAATTGCATGAATGAGTGATGTTTGAAGGTGTTGGGCATGGTGATACAATCGGGTGTGTGCTGTGGGGAGGGGGGGCGCCAAACGGGCAGGCCCTGCGCGCCTGTGTGTGTGTGTCCGTGTGTGTGTGTGTTGGTGGGTGGCGCAGGCAGGGGCGCCAAATTTGCGTGCCCAAGGCGCTGGTGTGTTCTTGGTGGGTGCAGTGTTGCACGCGCGGGGTGCAGTGTGGCGCCCCATGCGCTGTCTTTGTGGCGCGTGTGTGTTCTTTGGTGTTGTGCATGGGGCGCTAACCGTGGTCGCCCAAGGCGCGCGTGTCTTTGTTGTGTGTCTAGGTGATGGGCGCAACTTTGGCAGCCTATGGCGCAACAGTGTGTGTAACGCCGCAAAGATTACTGGATATTTATTTAATAAATTATTGGGGATTAGATTGTGGAAAAATATTAGAAATGAAAATATGGTATTTTTATATGCTATTGGTGATATATGATTAATAATATTCTATATTTATTTTATCCTATTAAATACCGGTGTTTGAGATATTATTTCTCTAGAAAATTATTTTGGTCTATTGAGGTGTTAAAATAATAGTTACTGGTGATATTGGGCTCTAAAAGTATTTAAAAGGAGTTTTGGGTCATTTTACTCGCATACACACCCTCTGGTTGCTAAGCGCACCCCACCACCGAGTCACTTAAGCCCAGCGCACTTTTTTCACTGAACCGACCCAGAGCCAGCTACCTTCTCTTCTTCCTCACGCTGCAACACGCAGAGAAAGGCGCTAACCCCATGGTGCGCCTTCATGGTTTTCGTTCTCCCTCCTCAAGCCACGGTTAGACCCGAAACTACACCCTTCCACTCGAAATCTCCCTCTGAACTCGATTTTAGCATCATTTCCATCGATTACAGCCTTCATCTCGCAAGCTAATCCCTCCCTCAATTCGCGTTTCACCCAACAAACCACCACGGCCTCACCACCATGGTCGACCACTTTCACCTAAGATCGCGCCTTCCTTGCTTGGGTTTTGTCGACCATCATCATCTTGAGCTAGTCATGGGTCAAATCGAAAATCCACCATGGATTCAACTCCAAACCTGTCACATATTCACGTGCCATAGGTTAGGCAACAACCCCTCTGTATGGCGTTCAAATCCATACCTTCAACTGTTGTCATTTGTGTTGTCCTTAGGATACTTTCCGATAGGTACTCCTTTTTCCAAACATTAGTTAATAATTTGTTAAACGAACGATTACGTATTTCTAATAAAGCGTGATTGGGGAATAAATCGATTGTTCTTGTGTTTAATTGTATGTGCACGAGTCAAACATTCCGCCGTTGAAATTAGAACACACTCGAGAGTTCGTGGCTCGTCCTTGCATTGTGTCAAAAGAAAGAAAGAAGGAAGAGAGGAGCTCAGTTGCTGTGGTTCTGTTGGTGACTCAGAGAGAGCGCCTTCTTGGTTTATTCGAGGTTAGGGGACTCTCTACTACATATATGATAACTTGTAGGGTATGTATTATAGGTGGAATAGCTCTAGGAATGACTTGTTTGTGTGATTTTGACGTGGTTATATGTTGGTTGATGTATGAGATGCCTAATTTGTTGATATCATGATGCTTGTTGTTGGAAAAATATGTGTTGTGGATTATGCATGTTATATGTCTGAGGAAATGTTTCCATGAAGAGAAGTATGTGAATATGGTAATTTAATGAAGTGGATTTAATGCCTATGTGTGCATTGTTCATGTGAGAATTAAATTGTTGGGTAGAAAATTAGGTTTGAAGTGTTTTGGTGAGGATGTTTGAAGGAAGGGCGCCAAATGCCTAGGCAAATGGCGCCTAAGGGCTGATTTTCTGGCTGGGTTGGGTCTGGCAGGAGGGGCGCAAATTCCTTAGGAATATGGTGTCTGTGCTAGTGTGTGCATGTCTCCTCTTGCGCGTGGTGTGGGGCGGTTGGTGTCAAGGTATGGGGCGCCATTTTGGTCGCCTCGCGCTGGTGCCCAAAAACGTGTCTAAGGGATGGTTTAGTCCCTAAGAATTAATTTAATCATTGGTGTGACTAAATAGTCCCTAAGAATTAAATTAATCATTGGCGTGACAAAATAATCCCTTAGTGTCTAATTAATCCTAATAGGTTAACATAAGTCCCTAAATACTAAATTAATCATAATGTGTTAAAATAACCCTTGGGTACTAAATTAAACTGTTGTGGGTCAAAATGGTCCTTAGGTGGGTTTTAGTCCATGGGTGAGATTTAATTTAATCAATAAGATGTGTTGGTGAATTGATAACAAAGTGGTGAGTTAATGTTGAGGTGTTGAATTAATAAATGATGTGGGCTTCGGCCAAAGCGATGGGTTAATAAGCGAAGGGGGCTTCGGCCAAAAGCGACGGGTTGTGTTGTGGAGATGTTTTAAGTGAAGTGACAATGGATGTGGTGGTAATGTATTGTGTATGGTGCATTGTCATAGTGTCGCATAAAGCATATGCATAAAGCGAAGGGCTTCGCCAAAAGCGGGGGGCTTCGCCAAAGCGAAGGGTGCCCATTGGGCTAAAAGCGAAGGTGATGGATCCACATGCATATTGCATACATGCATAAACTCATACATTCATAGAATGCCTGATGATGCTTAATTAATTTGTGATTGTTGTTCGTAGCATTATAATTGAACGGTAAATGTCTTAATTGTGAAGGGTTAATGTTGCTAGATGCTTTCTGCTTATAATGCTTATCTTACTTGTTATTATTTATGTAAAGAGACTCACCCTAGCATTTTATGTTGACTGCTCTCGTGGCGACATGCAGGTGATTCTAAGTGAAGATGTCTAGGCTTCATTGGGATTTTGTGTCGGCTCTGATCTAGTAACACCGGGGATTTGGGTTTTTAGCATTGTTATCTTATGTTATGGATTAAACTGATTTAAATTATGTATTGAGTGTGTTGAACTCAATTTTATTTTTCATTCTTTGTGAACTGTATTTTGGATTATTGTAAACATTAAACAGGTTTTAGGGTTTTAACCCATGTGACTATGATAAGCATTTCACGCACTAGATGCGTTTGGATTTTTAATTATACCTTGATGAGGTTTTTATTAAATGTAGTATTTTTATTTGAGGTGCGTGGAAAATGTTTTGAAAAACTCTGATTTTTATTGAGTAAATAATATTAAGTAGAAGGGGGTGTTACAGTGTGCACCTGTGTCTAGGTGCTGTTTTAGTCCCTAGGTGCTGTTTCAGTCCCTAGGTGTCGTTGTTGGTCCCTAGGTGTTGGTTTTAGTCCCTGGTGTGGTTTTAGTCCTTGATGTGGTTTTAGTCCTTGGTGTGGGTTTAGTCCTTGGTGTCCTTTTAGTCCTTTTGGTGTTGTTTTTAGTCCTTGTAGGGCTGTTCGTAACGGTGATGTGTAATAAATGGTGAATACATTTTGGTGATTGGGGGTCTATGACCTCTCTTGGTGTTGGTGAATCAATAAACTATTGGTGAGCATATTAAAGCATATTTTGGTGTTTTTGGTGTTATGGTGCATAGTCATGGTGTCGCATAATCATATGCATTTTTGGTGAATAGGCTTCGGCCTCATTAAATATTTTGGTGAATGCCCTCCAGGCTATTTTGGTGATGGATCCACATGCATATGCCCGTGGAGTTTGGGTTGCATCTCATACACTAACATGCATCTGGTGATTTCTTTGGTGATCATGAATAAATGGTGTACTTGAATAAGAATGTGATTTGGTGTGTTAGTTGCCTGCTCTAATGTGTTGCTTGTCTTATTTGTTATTACTTATGTAAAGAGACTCACCCTACTGCTTTATGTTGCTTCTCATGTCGGCAATGTGCAGGTGACAGCGATTGAAGGTGACTTGATACCTTCTTCTAGTTTGGTTAAGTCAGCTCTGATACGTAGCACCGGGGGGCGTTTTAGATTACTTGTCGTTTTATTCTATGTCTTTAAACTTCCATTTGGTTTTGTATTTCTATATTTTACGTTGTGATATATTTTCCGCTGCGATGGTTTTTTACATTACGTTGACTGTGGTGCTATGTATCTCGCACTTTAAGTCTTTATTAATTAGTTTGGAGTTATTAAGTGTGTTTTGTTTAAATGTGGCACCCTCGTGTGGTCGCACTGAAAATTTTCTGAAACTCCGATTTTAAATTAATTAAATAGTAGTTTGTTTAGAAGGGGGTGTTACATGGGGCACCAAAGTGCCAAAATGACTTCAAACCAGAATTAAATATTCTTTTACACTAAACAACCTATTTTAATTAATTAAACACAATATTACTTTAAAACTCCCAATAATTTAAGCTAAACAAGCATAAATAACTCTTATAAATAAGAGTTAAATAAGAGTTATCACACCCCCAAACTTAAACCATTGCTTTTCCTCAAGCAATGACGCTTGACAAAGACAAACAAACACGAGCAAGGCAATATCTAGCTGCACAGATTGATTCAAACAGATTTTCAAAGATGTTCAAGTTGGGCATGAACTTTCAGATCCTCAATCACTCATATACACCTTAGGTTCATCAAGATTCAAAGAATTGCATACTTCATCAAGGTATGTGTGTGATCACTAGGCTCAGTTCAGTCCTTAGCAAGTTTCAAAAGTTCTCCTAGCCTTGGAAATCATGGCTTTCTTTTGGTTATGCCAAAGATTTTTCAAAAAGAAGGGTAGACTAACAATTCATGCCACCATGAAAAAGGGATTTGATGTAGTAATCCAGAACTTTAGGCTAGTGCACTTATTACAAATTGACACAACAGTGCTGCAGCAACAACTGTTGCAACATTACAGACTAACAAAGACTCTTTGTACAGACATTTAACTCCTACTGTACTGCATTGCCCTTATTCTTGAATTTCTTTTTGATAGCATTTTTGCTTTTTCAACTTTTTTCTTTTGTTTTCTCAATTTCTTTTTCTCTTCTCTTTTTTTTTCTTTTTTTTTTCGCATTGATGATTGGGCAATTACAGCACATTACACTTATTTACAGACACTGGTGCTTTATAACATAGCACCTTACATTCAGGCTTCATTCATATTCCTAAAATTATGTGCACATGATCTAATTCTATTCCTTCATGCTTTGCCTTAGTATATCTCAAAGAACCCCCAAACTTAGTTTCTTATGCTACCCTAAGTTTTTAGTAGAAATTTGGCACAACCTTGGTCTACCAACATCTAACTTCAGCATCAGATTGTTTCTAGCTTATTAATTTCCTACCTAAACCTAGAGTATGAGTGTGGGAACAATAGCAATCTAATCATCAATCCAAACCAGACTATCCTCACTCAAACTCAACATAATCATCATTAAGTCAGCCCAAAAAGAAGCATAATCTAATACTGATTTGAACAAAAGATACAACTAAACATGCATTTTAAAAACAAACAATACAAGGTCCTCCCCCCAACTTAAGACCTAGCGTTGTCCCCACCGCTCATGTAATTACTAATGGGAAGAGGCCTTAGACACAATAGAAACTGAATTGATGGTCTTGGACACACGATGTATTTGGTTTTACTGATTAATCATTTGTTATAAAATTTCGTCCAATTTATGTGTAGTACAAAGCAATGAAAGAAAGTAAAGAACAACTACTTGCACTAAATTGTGGAAGAATGATGTTCCCTCAAAAATCTTAATTTTTGCTTGGAGGGTGTTGTTGAAGAGGATGGCCACTAGAGACGCGTTATCTAGAAGGGTATACTTGATCAAGAAGGGAATTGAGTTGCGCAATGTGCTTTCACAAACACTACAAGAATTACTTGCACATCTTGGCTAAACATTTCGCGGAATCGGTCCAACAAGAAATTTTCCGCGTAATTTGGCGACATCGGCGGATTTAGTCCGCCAGTACGATTCTGGCAGATACCATAGCATTTCTGGCGGATTTAAACAGCCAGTATGTTTACTGGCGGATTATTATTCATTTCTGGCGGAATTTAATTAGGAAATAAAAAAAAATTATCAATAAATATATCCGCGATAATTGCGAGCATGGGCGGAATATTCTGCCAGTAGTTATTGGCTGAAATTCGGCTAGTAATTACTGGCTAAAATTCGCCGATAAATCGCAAGAATTATCGGTTGAAATTCCGCCGATAATCATCGGGTGAAATTCCGCCGAGAACGTTAATTTCCGCAAGAAATGGACATGATTATCTGCGCCAGCTTTCACGCGTCTCAAGCCAGCGACATGTCCGCCAGTAAATGACTGGTTCCGCCGAAGAATGTATCGATTCGCAAGAATGCAAAGACGCTCGACACGAGTTCCGCCAGTAATGTTTTAATTCTGGCAGTAATTTGCGCCACATTTTAAATCAACACAGCTTTCCCATTTATATCCTTTACCAAACACACACTCTCTCATTTACTCTTCTCTTCCACTCTCTTCTTCTCTTTTCTTCTCTTCCACCACCACACCACCACCACCACCCAACACCACCACCACCACCACTCTCTTTCTTTCTTTTCTTTCCACTCCTCTCTCTCATTTACTCTCTCTCTCTCTCTTCTTCTCTTCCACTCTCTCTTCTTCTCTTTTCTTCTCTTCCACCACCACACCACCACCACCACCACCCAACACCACCACCACCACCACTCTCTTCTTCTCTTTTCACTCCACTCTCTCTCATTTACTCTCTTCTTCTCTCTCTTCTTCTCTTCCTCTCTCTTCTTCTTTCTTCTCTTCCACCACCACACCACCACCACCACCCAACACCACCACCACCACCACCACTCTCTTCTTCTCTTTTCACTCCACTCTCTCTCATTTACTCTCTTCTTCTCTTCCACTCTATTCTTCTCTTTTCTTCTCTTCCACCACCACACCACCACCACCCACCACCACCATCACTCTCTTTTCTTCTCTTCCACCACCACACCACCACCAACCACACTACCACCACCACCACCACCACATAGAGGATTAAAATATTAAATATAAAAAAGTATTTTTAAAATATTTTTAAATAAAAAACGCATTTTATAAAAAATTAAATAAAAAAATTAGTTTAAATAAAAAATTAAATATATATAATAGTTTTTAAAATATTAAGAATTAGTTTTTAAAAAAAATTAAATAAAAAAACGCATTTTTAAATATTAAGAATTAGTTTTTAAAAAAATTAAATAAAAAAACGCATTTTATAAAAAAAAAATTAAATATAAAAGCATTTTTAAAATTTTTTTTAAAAAAAATATATATAATAGATTATCAATGGAATTTCAACCAAGAATTCATCGGCGAATTTATGGCGAATTTTAGCTTGAGAATTATCGGCCGAATTTCGCCCAAGATATCCGTCGATTATTCTTGGTTGAAAATCACCACTAACCTGCTACTGCACGCACACTCTTTTCTTCTCTTCCACCACCACACCACCACCAACCACACTACCACCACCACCACCACCACATAGAGGATTAAAATATTAAATATAAAAAGTATTTTTAAAATATTTTTAAATAAAAACGCATTTTATAAAAAAATTAAATAAAAAATTAGTTTAAATAAAAATTAAATATATATAATAGTTTTTAAAATATTAAGAATTAGTTTTAAAAAAATTAAATAAAAACGCATTTTTAAATATTAAGAATTAGTTTTTAAAAAAATTAAATAAAAAAACGCATTTTATAAAAAAAAAATTAAATATAAAAGCATTTTTAAAATTTTTTTTAAAAAAAATATATATAATAGATTACTGGCGGAATTTCAGCCAGTAACTACTAGCGGATTTCTTGGCGAATTTAGCTAGAAGAATTCTCGCCGAATTTCGCCAATAAATCCGTCAAGAATATCTTGGTTGAAAATCACCACTAACCGCTACCGCGAGCGTTTTTGGTGACATCGCGGACTAAATCCGCTAGTAAAGTGCAATTTCTGGCTGATTTATACCATTACTGGGGGATTGAGACCGCCAGTAATACAATGAATTCTTGTAGTGAAAGATGAGACGGTGGAGCATCTCTTTTTGAGATGTAGCGTTGCACGGTCAATTTGCCATCATGTGTTTTCATGGATGGGGGTTCCTTTCATTGACAAGGAGGAAGTGACTAGCCACTTTATGGAGTTTGGAAAATTGATAAAAGGAAAGCGGAGAAAAGGAGTAAAACATATAATATTGTTGACGGTTTTGTGGAATATATGGTTGCCAAGGAATAAAGTAGTCTTTAAAGGGAGGTAGCATCAATTCCGTCTATTGTTTGGGAATCAAGGATTGTGCGTGGAGTTGGTTTAAGGTGCAGAGAGGGGAGAAATTGTATGATTGGGTGGTGATTAGTATAGTTGTCCCATGGGTTGTTTTTCTTTATTGTAGAATCGAACGTGTAATTGAGATATTTTAGTCGGGAATACTCTTTTCCTCCTGCGCTCTTTTCCCACCGAATTTTGGTACTTCGGAGGTTTTAATAAAGCGCTCAGGTGTGAGGGGTTGGTGCACACACATGTGCTCCCCTTTAATACATTTGCTTATCTAAAAAAATGTTTCATATTGTATTTTTGTATTGTAAACTTTTATATCATATACATATATATTGTATATTAAGAGATTTTCTTGCAATACTTAGTAATCAATATTAAGTTCTAAATTTTTGTTTCTTGCAATGTTCTTGAATTTATAATTGTGTGCATATTTTTAATTTCACAATTGTTGTTGAAATGAGAAACTGAAAAGAAGTATATTGGTGAGTTGATTTAAGCATTAACAAAGAATTTTTAACGCTGAAATCGTCGTTAAAAGTCCAACTTACTGTACCTATAAAAACTACGCTGTCTATAATCGGTGGAAAAAGTTCAATTTAACCCATATTATATTTTTTTTTAGATAAGCACATTATATCTCTTAGTTATACCAATGTTCGTAAGAAAAATAGTGAGGTAAACTTTTAAAGAAACTTTAAAATATTGTCAAATTTTCAAAAAAGCAAAATGAATCCTTAAATATAGGCCTATATAATGTAAAGAATAATATTTTATGCCTCACTCACGTGGATGTAAATTAAATCAAATTATGCATTGTAGCATTATCTATTGCTATTTAAAGAGATTTTAAATCAAACTTCAAACTCTACCATTCAATAAAATATTAACACATCACTTGAAAGTCAATTTTCTTCCCAAAATAACTAGGAATTAGAAATTTCACCATCCAAAATTGACTTTCCCATCGTCGACATGCATGTGCAAAGCATTCAAACGAAATTGTTATTTGATTTTATTTCTCCAAGAGAATTATTTTAAGATCAAATTGTGACAAAAAGACAATCCAAAATACCATACATTAATTCTTTAAATCTGTAAATAAGATGTACCAACTGTGCATGTAAGAAAGCTAACACTACACAATTCATGACAGGTTGTCCTACACTACACTATTTAACATGCAGCTAACATTAAGGAAGAGTGAGATTAGGTGGAAATAATTCATATATGTTCATATATAGCACATTAAAGTATGTGTCAGTGTCATATATTTTAACAAAGAATGTGTTTAGAAACTTTGGTCCTTATCTTCAATTTCCAAACTTTTTAGAGGAAACACCTCACCGACAAAACATAAACCTACTAGCACTAAATTCCAAAAACTAAATTCCCTCTCTACCTAGGTCATTGAACAGTTACGCTATTATTATTGTTGACAATGAAATGATCAATTATTAAAACCAAAATCTTACTCCCATACATATTCATTTGTTACACTTAATTTTACATTCAAGAAATACTTATTGGAAGAAAATGAAAGAGAAACGACAAGGACCAACAACAACAACAGTTACTTCGAACGGTAACCGAGTTCAGATTTATCTCAAAATCTCAAGTTTGAATTCTAAATGTGGTAAAAAAATTATTAGGAGAGAATAACCACACAGACTAACAAAGTTGGTAAAGACTACGCATCAATAACATGGTAAAAAGAAAAGAACCTTTCCGTTGGTAAGGATTCAACTATTCTATAAGAATATTTTCACTATATACATCTAATCCAAATCCATCCATTTTAAAGTGTGAAAAATATTTGCACTGTACTTTATGAATAAAAAGCCTACCCATCTCTAAACTCACGTGGCATCATGTGTTAGTTACATGAACAAATCCATAGATTATGCAGCAGTGTTCACATATACCTACAAGTCTATCATAAAATGGTCAAAACTGAAGTTCCTCTTTACATTTACAACTTTGATTTCAGAGCTACGTTGACTTTGATATCATTGGAAGCTAAGATTAATTCTTGAACAATGTAACATGTAATGTAACAAACCAAAGTGGCTATATTTAATATGATGCCTTACATATACCAAATTCTCATACACCTTTTCACTCTTTCATGTGATCTGTGTCAGTAAGTTACAAGGCTTCATTTGAAATTTCCTTCTTTTTAGATCTTTTCAGATCTCAAATCCATTTTTCTCACTGTCCTACCTACCTGCTCCACATCACTGAATTCTTTATTTTCATCATTATTTCTCATTAAAAGAATAATTCTTTTTCTTGCAATCATTACACCATGAGTTTGTGAAATAAAAAGAAAATAAATAATAAATAAAGCAATGATGATCAAGGATTCTGTTTCATAAAGTCACAGTTCTGCTTTTTAGTAGTACAAGCTATCAATTCAATTAGTTCAACTCCAAATTCTGATATAATTAAAGTGTTCTTCACCAATTTTAATACATATGTTTTTTCATAACAATATGAAGATTTCTTTCTGTTACTTCTTTTCTGCAATCATTCTTGTGCTGCTTACTACTTCAAATGCACAATTATCACCAACTGAGAGTAGAATTCTATTCCAAGTTCAAAAGCTTCTTGAATATCCTCCATCACTTCAAGAATGGAATCAGTGGACAAATTTCTGTTATCTCCCTCAAAATCCTTCAGTAAAGATAGTTTGTTCAAATGGTCATGTGACAGAATTAACTATCATTGGAAACAGAACTTCACCAGCTTCTCATAGTCTCAAACCATTTCAAGCACTTTCAGGAACTTTTTCAATTGATTCATTATTTACTGTCATGACAAAGCTATCAAATTTGAAGGTTTTGTCATTAGTTTCATTGGGTTTGTGGGGTCCTTTACCTTCCAAAATCAACAGGTTTTGGTCTCTTGAAGTGTTGAACATTAGTTCAAATTTCATTCATGGGGAAATTCCATCATCAATATCATCTATGAAAAATCTCAAGAGTCTTGTTTTGGCTGATAATCTCTTCAATGGAAGTATCCCAGATCTCAAAAAATTAACTTTTCTTCAAGAGATTAACTTGAGTAAGAATTCTTTGAGATCTCAGATTCCTACACAGCTAGCACACTTTAATAAACTTCAGATATTTGATATCTCTTTCAATAAGTTTTTTGGAAAAATTCCATCTTTTATGTTCTCTCTTCCTTCTCTTCAGTCTCTAAATATGTCTACAAATCAGATAAGTGGTAATCTCTCAGTGAATTTAGCATGTGGTTCTAAACTGAAATATTTGGATATTTCACACAACTTTCTAATAGGGAAATTACCATCTTGTATTGCTTCTTTGTCTTCAAAGGGGAAAGTATTGTATTCTGGGAATTGTTTGTTAACTAGAAAGTTGAATGATCAACAACATTCAACTTCATATTGTAAGAAAGATGCTGCTTTAGCTGTTAAGCCTGTTACTAAAAAGATGAAGAAGGAATCTAGTATGAAACTAGGGGTTATAATTGGTGTAATTGGAGGAGTTGTTGGTGTTGCTTGTCTTCTGGCACTACTCATTGTGTTCATCTTGAGGAAGTCTAAAGCAGAAAGATCAGATCATATCTTGAACAGACCTGTTGATCATAAATTTTCTGCTAAACCAAATGTTGATCCAAGTAAGGCCACTATTTTTTTTAATATCATTATTATAAGTTATTTGAGGGTGAGCCTTGGCGCAACGATAAGGTTATTGCCTTGTGACCGGAGATCACGGGTTCAAATCCCTGAAACACTTTTTTGTGCTTGTGCGGATAAGGCACTACCTAGTAGGAGCCTCGAGCCTACGCTGCCTATTATAAGTTAATGGGTATTTTTTAATAGGAAAATGTTAGTGTGTTTAATTTATTAGGAGAGGGAGAATTTTTAGTTTGCAGGATTCAAATCTCGAACTCGCCAACCGAATTACTTACTTGGGATAGTTAAATAATGATTGGATAGTTTGTTATATTTCCTAGGTGGTTTAGTTATTCTTTTAGAATTATATTCCTTCATTTAAGTGATTATTTATTGATCTGTATTTTTTTTCTCTGGGAATAGGACATATTCCTCAGACAATGAGACTAGCATCAGCTGGTCTACCACCATACCGTATTTTCACTTCAGATGAAATTGAAGATGCAACAAATAACTTTGACTCATCAAATCTAATAGCAGAAGGATCACAAGGACAGGTAAAAGAGTTTTTGCAATTCATAACTTGTACTTTATAATAACAAGGACCCTTTTGAGACTAAGTTTTAATTTTATTATCATATTTTTTTGACAGCTATATAAAGGTTGGATCAGAGATGGTTCAGTGGTCCATATTAATTGTGTAAAAATAAAGCAGAAAGGTTTACCCCACAGCATAATGCAGCACTTAGATGTATTACCAAATTTAAGACATAGACATATGGTAAGTGTTCTAGGACATTGTATCATTACTCACCAGGACCCTCCTCAAGTAACATGCACAATCTTCATTGTATTTGAATACATCTCAAATGTCTCACTAAGGGATCAACTTACAGGTAAACAATCTCATAATTAACACTACTCTGGTCTTATTATAAGAAAAATTTGCAATGAACCTAAAATTATGGACCAGATATATCAGTTATTCAATGAACCTAAAACTGCAATTTTTTCTTACAATAAGAACCAGAGGGAGTATATGATTTGAATGTCCAAAAATATGTGACATGACATAAGTGTTTTATTTAACAGATGGGAGAAAAAGAGATATGTTGAAATGGCCACAGAGAATGGCAATGAGTATAGGCATTGCAAGAGGAGTTCATTTCTTACATACAGGGGTTGCTCCTGGCATATTTGGCAACAATTTAAATATTGAGAAAATTATTTTGGATGATAGTCTCAATGCTAAAGTCAGTGGATACAGCATTCCCTTGCCATCATCATCATCCAAGGTTTGAGGAAACTACTTACCATGAATGAGTTTAATCGATATGCACCGAAAGTGTAAAGTCTTTTACACAGTTACCCAATCATATTTATTTGTTCTGCTTTGGTTCTTTTAAGGTTCTTTTTTGTTAATTTGGTCCCTCAAGTTTCAATTTGTTACACATAAGTCTTTTTTTTGACATTTCGTCCATCTGACTTAAGAGCCGATGAGGTGTGCTGTTATGTCTTTGTTGTGGGCACTGCAACGGCTAGTTTGACATCAACACATATCAAACACGTCATCAGCTGTTAAGTTAGATGGACAGAATGTCCAATAAAGGACTTATGCGTAACAAATTTGAAACCATGAGGAGCCAAGCTGAGAAAAAAAACTTAAAGGACCAAAACGGAAGACTAAAAGTGCATTTTAGACTAAAATATAATTAGACAACTGTGTAAAACTTTTTTAAACTGCGGTTGTGGATGATTCTTTTAGTATTATTTGTATGATTGCTTCCAAAACTCTAACTTGCAATGATATTTTCCTTGATCATTTTTCAGAACACAGACCAAAATGCAACCAATCAAAATGGCAGGTATTACTCTTCTTAATTATTACCTTTAATATCTTCTGTTATATTTCACTTGTGTATCCTAAGAATAATGATAACATGGTTTTTCATTTAAATTCATACGCAGCACAAATAATGCAGAAAAGGAAGATATCTATCAGCTAGGTGTTATTCTACTTGAAGTCATTACTGGTACACAAATTACATCCCCCAGTGAAGTAGAACAGCTAAAGGATGAGGTTTGTTAATAAAATACTCCAATGAAGTACTTTTGTTCTTTGTCATATATTTATAATAAAATGATAGATAGTTAAAACTATGTTAAGCTTGAACCAACACCATTAGCCTAGTGGCATAAGTACCCTAGGACCCAGGGTCAATACAGTGTTCTCGGATTCGATTCCCTAAGTGTACAAATTCGGTGTTGGCTAGTGCACTGTGGGAATCGAACCCACACAAAAACTCAGTGGGTAGCCAGCAATGGTCTGATGTTTTAGTCGTGAAGCTATACTTTTCTTTCTTAACTTTAATAATGTCTTTGTGATGTTCAGTTGGAGAGAGGTTTATCAGAAACATCATCAGTACTAAGAAGTGCAATTGATCCATCTTTGAGGGGAAGTTATGCATATGAATCAATGAGGACTGCAGTTCAGATAACCATCAATTGTCTCTCTAAGGTTTCTAGTGAGCGCCCTTCAATAGAAGATGTTCTCTGGAATTTACAGTACTCAATGCAAGTTCAAGAGTCCTGGACAAGTAGTGGGAACCTCAGCACAAAATTGTAATTTGTAAACTTCCTGTCAATATTAATGTTTGCTTTCGTTGCATAAGTTCATTGATCTTAATGAACAAAAGATACTGTAAATATGTTATTTATTTCATAAGGCCAAAAACACTTATTTTGCCTGCATTTGTTCATATTTGTTATTGATATAATATAATTATTGAAGTTCCTATGAAAAGTTGCAGTTAGGTCCTAACTTCAGTCACTTGTTTTTCCAGCTACACTAGTACTTTTTTTTGACAAGAGCTACACTAGTACTGGAAAGGTATAGATATATTGATGATCGGAGGTGGATTTAAACAAAGCGAAACAAAAATTATAAAACTAATTTTTGTGGTTTTGAGTTTTGATGGAAAACTGTTTTGAAATTAAGGAAAAAATCAACTCAGCTCCATTTTACACGAACATGTTTCTGTTTTGAAACTGACTTTCAAAACCAAAAACCAAAAACTCAGAACCACCCAGAACAGACCCTTAGTTTGTCAATTCAACAATTTTGGAATCAAAAAACACGCGTAAAAATTATAAAAACAAGAATATTGCAAGTAATACAATATAGAACTCAATATTAAGAAACAAATTTATTGCCGGGAATTCTCATTATATACATTATGTCGGTTTAAAATGTGTTTTGTACCTTACAGTCTTTTCTGGGTCGGTCCGGGAATGCAGTTGGTAGTGCTCCTGACCGGGTTGGATCTCCGTGTGTTTGAACGAGAGGGGGGTACCTGCAAAGACACTCCGAAGCTCAAGTTAGTAGAAAATCGTGGAGTATGCAGGCCGAAGGAGTGCGACCCTTACATGACTATACGAGCCAGTATTTATAGAGATTCGTGCTAGCTCATGAGCCGTTGGATCGTTCAGGTGAATCTGAGCCATCGAGGCTTAATGGATTAGGCCTTGGATATGGATCCAAGGAAATGGGACCTCGTTGTCCTACATTGTGCGCTTGGTCATGGACATGGGTCCTTCGGAACTGGGTTTACCCAGGTCCAATTTGCTTAGAAGGCCTCATGTGCCAATCCAGAACAGCTGCCCCCCAATCCAAGGTTATTCCGAAGGATAGCCTTGGCTTGAGATTGTTGCTTTGGTTATCATCGTCTCCGCGTGGAGAATGATGCTCTTCATAAAGACCTTACGAAGGCAGCAATTTGCCTTGAGTGTCTCTGTAACGCCCCAAAATAATTTAATTATTCATTTAATTAAGTTATTTAAGGCTTGCAACATTTATTTAAGTCAATTAATTAATTTGGGGTTTTATTTTATTTAGGAGGTGTTTAAGTAACTAGGTGGTGCAAATAAAGGGCCCATGACCCATTAGTAGGCCCAAATTCAAGGAAATAACTTTGGGGTGTAGGGTTTCCTTCCCATTTGAAGGAAAGAAAAGAAAAAGGAGGGGTAGAGAGAAGGGAAGGCCGACAGTGCTGGAAGAGAAAGGGAGGAGGAGAAAAATTTCATCTTGGCTTGGGGTAAGTGGTGTTTGGTACAAATCTTCCTCATTTTTCATGCTCTATCTATTAGTGTAAGTTTTACCCACTAATTCCTTCTCATTTTCACTTTACCATGGAAGGTATTTGAAGCTCAAAGTGGTGAAGTATCTATTTTTGGTGGTTCTTGAAGTGGTGAAGGAGAGATTACTAGAGTTCTCAAATTTCTAAGGTTAGGGGGCTCTCTTTCATACATAATAGGTTATAAGATGAGTTATTGTGTGTGGGTTAGGTTCTTAGGGTAACTAATTGATTGTTTATGTGTTGTTTGAATTAATTGATTGTTTATGTGTTGTTTGAATTAATTAGTGTGATGTTTGAATTAAATTTGATGAACCCATGATGTTGTTGTGGAAAATGAACTTGATATGGATTATGTGAATATGGTGGTTGGTGTATTGTGATATGGTAGTTGAATATGGAAATGTGATAATTGTAAGATGTTGAATAAATTGCCCAAAAATGATTTGAAACTCAATGTGATAAATTTTGTTGGTTGTTGTTGAAAAGGAGTTGTTATGCACTTTAGTGATGTTTATGTGTGTGGGTGAATTGGAGTTGAAGTTGAGAGTTTGAAGTGTTGTGCCTATATTATGTTGGGTATGTGTATGAGTGAATTTGGTGGTTGGGTGTGTATAGGTGAAGTAGGTGTATGGGTATATTGGAGAAATTAGAATTTGGGGGTGTTGGTGTGGTTGTGTGGCTTGTGGCATGGAGGGGGGCGCCATTTTGGCCTAGGCTGTGCGCCTAGTGGCGCCAGTGTGTGCTGGGCTGTTGTTGTGTGGGGCGCAGGCAGGGGCGCCATTTTGGCGTGCCCAGTGCGCCTGGTGGGTGCGTGTGTGGTGCCAGTGTTGGCACGGCGAGCGCGCAAGTGTGGCACCCCATGCGCGTGTGTGGTGTCGCGCGTGTCTTTGTGTTGCGCCTGAGGCGCCACTTTGGGCTGCCCAAGTGCGCCTGTGCTGCTGTGTTGCGCACAAGGGCGCCATGTTGGCTGCCCAAATGCGCCTGTGTGGTGTCTAAGTGTTGTCAAAAAATGCTATTTTGGTCCTTTCACCGTTAAGTCCCTAAAGGTGTTGTTTTGGTCCTTGTGCACTATTGGTCCTTTTAATGTGTCGTTGTGGTCCCTATGTGACTGTTTAGTCCTTAGGTGACCGTTTAGTCCTTGGGGTGTCGGTTTAGTCCTTAGGTGACAAGTTGGTCCCTAGGTGTGAGTTGGTCCTTGACTTTGGTGTTAGCCTTGGAGCTATGTCTTGGTGTTAGCCTTGGAGCTAGTGGTTGATGATGTCTTAATAAATTTAAGGTGGTTGCTTAATAAATTTAAGGTGGTTGCTTAATAAATTTAAGGTGGTTGCTTAATATTTTAAGGTGGTTGTTTAAGGTGGTTGCTTAAGGTGGTTGTTAAATGGTGGTGGTATTTTACATATAATGAGATTGTATGTGATTGATGCATTGTTCATGGTGTCTCATACTTCATATGCATCAAAAGGTGGTTGTAGGCTTCGGCCTTGATATCAAATGGTGGTTGTTGATATCTATTATGGTGGTTGTGCCCTCAAGGCAAAATTTAAGGAGGTTGATGGTACCACATGCATATGCCCTTAGTGTAGGGTTGCATACATGCATATATTCATGTAATTGATGTTGCCTTTATGATGGTTGTGAGTTGATGTGTTATACATAATGTCATATGCTATTTGTTGGAATGTGATTGTTGCTAGTTGTCTTCCTAATATAATGCTTATCTTATTTGCTATTATTTATGTAAAGAGACTCACCCTACTGCTTTCGTGTTGCTTCTCATGCCGGCAACCTGCAAGTGATAGCGAATGAAGGCCTTCTACCTTCTAGTGGGTCCTTTTGAGTCATGCTCGATATGTAGCACCAGGGGCGGGCGTTTTAGTTACTCTTTATTTTATTTGGATGTTATTAAACTGATATTTGGTGATGTATTAAGTGTTTCTAGACTTATTGTTATTCCGCTGTGCTGGTGAATTATATTTTGTTTGTTGTAAAAAAACTAAACAGGTGTTTTGAGGGTTCGCCCCATTTTGATGTGCTATATATCACACACTAGTTGTGTTTGAACTTTTAAATGTGCTATCTTGTGTTGTTTTGATGAAAAATGTAGCACCCTCTTGTGGTTGCATTGAAAAAGTTTTTGAAAACTCTGATTTATTATTTAATTAGTAGTATAATTAGAAGAGGGTGTTACAGTCTCCAGAAGGAGCGTGATGAAGCTATCACTGCTCAGAAAGCCGTAGAGATGAGGGCTTGGAATGCTGATAAGAAGGTCAAAGATTTCGAAGGCGCCAATTCCTCTCTCCACAAAGACCTCGAGGTCGTGGAGCAGGAGCGAGACTTTGCGAAGCTGCAAGTGACTGAAATGACGCACAAGGCTGTGGACATTTCCAAAGGACTTTCAAAATTTATTGGAGCTGGTGCTTTTCTTGTACCCGAAGGTGGATTTTGATCCTCATTTATTCCATTCTAGTTATTTATGCAGCTGTCAATGGATTATGTGATAGAATGCCATTAGACAAAATTGCTCAATATGAAAGAAAGATTCTCAGTACTATCAAAGAAGAATTACTACAATCACTAAAAGATCGAGCACAAGGTTCAAGGTGGGAGGATCGTCAGGTTTCATGCCAACAAGACTGGCTTAGATGTCGTTGCTCCTCGGTTGGACTTGTAATGACCTCAGTTGACCTATGTTTATGTACCTTGGGAGACTGGTCTCCTCAATGGTGACTGTTGCTCTAGTACTCTCGTTTAATGAAATTTTTGGTGCCATTTCAATTGTGGACAATGTTTTCACGTTGGTTTTTGTCGATTACCACATGCAAATTTGTGTTATGTAGAAGTGAGGTGAGACGCCCCCCAAAACAAGGAAGAGGCGAGATGCTCCCCATTTATCTTAAGAAGGGAGAGATCTCACTCTTCCAAGAGGGGGAAGGCGAGATCGCCTTCATAAATAAGAGGGAGGGCGAGATCTCACACTTCGTGATTGAGATTCCCTCCATAAATGAATGCCAGGGCAAGACATGGTAGCCTTAGACCCTCAAGACGTCAGAATTGGGTTTTGAGCTTAACATAAGAGTTGATCTTGCATTTCAACGAGAGAGAAAGCGAGATTCCTTCCTTCAATGAGAGAGAGGGCAAGATCTTGTTCTTCATGAGCGAAATATCCTTCAAAAATGTGAGGGAAGGCGAGATCCTACTCCTTCAAGAGGGAGAGGGCGAGATCCCCTTCATAAATGAGAGGGAGTATGAGATCTAGCTCCTCGTGGGAGAGATCTTCTCCGAAAATATGACCAATGGTGCTTGATCGCAGTTTTAGGCCTACAAGTCATCATAATTGGACTTCGAGCTCAACATGAAAGTTGTATGTATGCTTCTTAGAATTCCAACGCATTATTGAATGCTTCAATCGGGCCACCGGATCACACATTATGGCCAGTGGGATAAGTGAGGGAGAGATCCTCGTCTCACTAGGAAGGCAGGGCACGATACCCCTCCCACCAGGTAGGCAGGGTGAGATCTTCATCTCATCGGGTAGGCAGGGCGAGATCCCCTCTTCACCAGGCAGGCAGGGCGAGATCTTCATCTCATCAGGGAAAAAAAATCAGCATCTCATCAGGCACGCAGGGCGAGATCTTCATCTCACCAGGAAGGCAAGGCGAGATCCCCCACCCACCAGGTGGGTAGGGCAAGATCTTCATCTCATTGTGCAGGAAGGGCGAGATCCCCTCTTCACCAGGAAGGCAGGGCGAGATCCTCGCCTAAAATATGAGTGAGGGAAAGACAGTGCATTTTATACCTTCAAGATATCAGAATTGGGCTTCGAGCTCAACATTAGAATTGTAGGTCTGTTTTGTAGCTTTCCAACGCATGCTTGCATGCCTCAATGAGATAACCATAGCCAACATTATGGCTTGCAGACTAAGTGAGAGATCCCCCTCTCACTAGGCAGGCAGGGCGAGATCTCCCTCTCACCAAGCAGGTAGGGCGAGATCACCCTCCCACCAGAAAGGAAGGGCGAGATCCCCCTCCTAACCACGCAGGAAGGGCGAGATCCCCCTCCCACCAGGCAGGCAAGGCGAGGTCCTCACCCATTTCGAGAGTAATTCCTCCTCTTTTCATTGAATCATACTTCAACTCTTGGCTAGTGCGACCACAACTGAATTCAGTCTTGCATTTTTTGACTAAGTCACACTAATGTCTGATTCGAACTTTCTCGTTCAAGGTCATGGCCTCCACGACCCGATCTCATGATGAATATTCTGTTGGCTTGTGATTTCATCGGGACTTGGCCCGGACCAAACTCGTTCCAAGGGGTTGTGACCTTGATGGCCATCTTATGAAGCCTTGACAACAGTTTACCGGAACTCGACCCGGATTGAACTCGTTCCGAGGGGTTATGGCCTCGATGGTCAGCTCTGATACCTTGGCAACAGTTTACCAAGAGTCGGCCTGGATCGAACTCGTTCCAAGGGGTTGTGGCCTATATGGCTAGCTTTGATACCTTGGTAACAGTTTACCGAATTGACAACCTCGGTCCCGTAGGCGAGACAGAACAAAGATTCTCCGGTCGAAGAGTGGGGGGTGGTTCGATAGGCCCACAAGACACATGGTATCTCGTCGGCCCACTTGCCTTTTGCTTCATCAAGACGTTGTCGCAGTCCCCTCAAGATCACCCTATTGGCTGCTCCGACCTGCCCATTGGCCTGAGGATGCTCTACAGACGTAAAGCGATGCTTGATGCCCAAGTCATTAATGGGTTCTTTGAACCATTTTTCGGAAGCGCATCTCATTATCTCGTGATGATTACCCTTGGTATGCTGAATCAGACCATGATATGTTTCTTAAAAAACTTCATGCAGTTATTTGTTGTGATAGTAGCTAAGGGCGCTGCCTCGATCCACTTGGTGAGGTAACCAATAGCCACAATTAAGTATTTAACCTTCCCTCGACCGACTGGGAAGGGACCTAAGAGGTCTACCCCCCACCAAACTAACGGCTAGGGAGGCGTTAGTGTAGTTAGGTCCGCATGAAGGGGCAATGTGTACATCATCGTAGTCATTGGCACTTATCACATTTCTTCACATAGCTCTAGGCATCCTCATTACTGGTAGGCATGTAGTACCCTGCTCTGAGTGCCTTCATTGCCAAGGTCTGACCACCCAAGTGTTTCCCACAGATCCCCTCATGGATTTCTGCGAGACATAGTCGGCATCAGCGCCCTCGACACATTTCAATAGAGGCATTGAGAAACCTCTACGAAAAAGTCTTCCATCAACTATCGAGTAGGATGACGTTCGCCTCCTCATGTGGAGGTCGCCTCCTTGGTGTAAGACGGCTCTTGCCTTTCAAAAATATATCTGAGTATCGGGTCTATCCAGCTTTGGCTAACGTCGATAGTGCAACTTGTCACGGATGGCCGGTCAGCTTCTAGAGACACGCTAGGCTGGGAGAGAATTTTCTAGATGAGACTTCGATGGTTTCCGGGAGCCTTTGTGCTGGCAAGTTTGGAAAGTATGTCGGCCCTAGTATTGTCACCTTAGGGAACATGGTTTACTTCAGAACCTTAAAAGTTCCAAGAGCTCTCGCACTTGGGTGAGATACCTTTAAAGTATGGCGTCGTTTGCATTGTACTCTTTCTTTATCTAAGATACAACCAACAACGAATTTGTGTGGAGTTCTACTCGTGTAGCTCCAATGTCTCGAGCAAGCTGCAAACTGGCTACGGATGCTTTGTATTCTGCCTGATTGTTGGAGGTGGAAAATGAAAAGGTCAGGGACACCTCAATCATTAGCCCCTCCGAATTTTCCAATATTAAACTAGAGTCCATCTTACCTCTACGCTCTCCTCTCGCGAGGAGTAGGAAATTCAGCTACGGAGTCGGCCAATATCTGGGTCTTCATGGACAACCTTGACTAGTATTTGATTCCAAACTCAGAGAACTTGACTGCCTACTTGATCATTCTCCCTGATAAGTCCGACCGGTGCAGGATCTGCCAGATCGGTTGATTAGTACGGACGACCACTTGGTGTACCACAAAGTAAGGTCTCAAGCACCTGGTTGCAACGATCAGTGCCAGAGCGACCTTTTCGACCTTCTCGTATCTCAAATCTGGGCCTTGCAATTCCTTGCTCACGAAGTAGACTGACTTTTAGCTGGAACTCGTTTCCCGGACCAGTACTACACTCAGTGCTTCGTTGACAACGACCAAATATAGGTATAAGGTTTCCCCTTCCTTCGGATGGATGGGTATGGGTGGTGTGGACTTAAGTTGGTTAAGTGTGAGCTCGTGCTCTTCTGTCCATTCGAATTCTGCCTCCTTTCTGAGTAGTCTAAAAAATGGTAGGGACTTGTTTGCAGCCTTGGAGATGAAACAAGACTAGGCCGCGATCATGCCAATGAGCTTTTGGATCTCCTTCTTTGTAGAAGGTGATTGCATCTTGTTTAAAAAATGGTAGAGACTCGCCTACAGTCTTGGAGATGAAATGAGACAAGGCTGCAATCATGCAAATGAGCTTTTGGATTTCCTTCTTCGTAGAAGGTGATTGCATCTTAGTTACCGCCCTACACTTACAGGGTTTGCTTCTATGCCACGTTCCGTGAGGTAGAAACCGATGAACTTTTCTGCTCAAACCTTATCGTCTGTGATGTGATTTGGATCGAATCTACTTTTGACTATCATGTCATCCAAGTAGACTTCAATCACCCGTCCTCTCTGACTCTTGAATCACTTTGCTCATCATTCTCTAGTAAGTGGCTCCGAGATTCTTGAACCCGAAGGGCATTACTCGATAGTAGTAATTTCCTTTATCCATCATGAACGCGGCCTTCTTCTGCAGACCACGAAAAGAGATCAGCATGTTGCTTCAGGCAATTAGTGAGTTTCTCCTTGATCTCCTCAGGGAGGTAAGCACCAATCTTCACAGACTTGGCAGGGTCGCCGCCTTGTTGGACGGCATTGAAATCGCCATCAAGCTCAGGCCTCTTGGTGCGCTTTCTGAGTTCCTTGGTCAGGGTGTCATTACCTTCTTCATCCCCAATATCAGGATCGTATCGGGCATCTAAATCTTCCGGGTTCACTTTAGCTTTGATACTCCGAGCTACTGCTTCCTTGCCCGACTTCTCTTCAGCCTCAGACGTGTTCTGAGATTTCAAACTTATGAAATGGCACTTGCGAGCTGCCTCTAGGTGAGCTTGGAGAGTTACATCCTGGTCGTCCAAGGTGTATAACTTCATCTTGAAGTGGATCGTAGATGCCACCGCTCCGAGCCTGCCTAGTGTCAGCCTCCTAATGATGCACTGATAAATAGACTTACACGGGAGGACTAGGAAGGGTGTCGTCACGGTCTGACACATTGGCTTCTCCTCATCAGGATAACCATAAGTGACCATTAGTTCAATGTATCCCAGCGGTCTAGTTGCCGAGCCATTGAACCCAGTCAAGTAAGTACCCCGGTATGGGGTGAGGTCTTTAGTAGAATTATTCAGAACCTTCAAGAAGTCCAGGAATATGATATCTGCTGAACTTCCTTGATCTATGAGGATCCTTCGTACTTCCACGTTTGACATAACAACCTCGATCAGGAGAGGGGTGTATTTGTTGGGTTTCCCAACGAATAGGTCCTAGTCCACAACGGCTAGGGGTGGCTTGGCTATCCCTTCCTTAGTCATTGAAATCGAGGCAACGCTCATTGTAACACCTTCATATTTCTATCTATTAGAAATACTTAAGTGTACAACTTAGCATACATCAGAGTATAAAATTTCCTGTTTAGATTTACATCTTACCAGAATAACGGAAACGATACGTAACTTAAAACAAATTTAAGTTACAAATCAGATACAAAGATACAAGGGAAAAACCATAAATAGAGCTAGAAGAACTACGTCTTCAATTTCTTCTCGTGCACGCCATCTACTCGTGCCGTAAAGGAACTTCTTTCCCTGTTTCTCTGTAAAAACAACAACATTTGTAGGGTGAGATAACAAATCTCAGTGAGTCTTACCGTGACCCCTCACCTATCACTCGGTCCATTTATAAAACACTTATCCTTTCAAAAAGATTATTTATGATACACCCAATCCCTCGCCGAATTGGTCAATAGCGTTGGAAGTTTCTTCTCAACCTAAGTACGCCTTGACGCACCCAATTCCTTGCCGAATTGGTCAATAGCATTGAAAAGTTCATTCCAACCTAAGTACACCCATTTATTAGTAATTCAATATGAATTACAATACACAATCAATCAATGGTAATCCGTTAAATAAATTACATTAGAGTTCATAACCCAATTCTTGATGGCTATGTACAATTTAAATTACTTATCTATAGTTCATAGCCCAATTCTTGATGGCTATGCACTATCCTCTTTATTAATCTAGTACAACACCTTAAACCATTTTTCTTTTCTTCGGTTTGCGGTGAACCCAATCCACTCACAGTGAACAACCTCATATGGGCCTAGCTCGAGGGCTCATGACTTCCCTCTCCCTAGTGTACTATCCTCTTGGGTCGTCACCCATAAAAGATATAATTAAATATCATACCCGCATTGGGCCGTCTCCTATACACAATATAATTTAGACATCATACACGCATTGGCCATTTTCTATATTCGATATAATTCATATACCGAAAACATAATTATATCTATGATATGTTATTATACCATACTAGAACAATCAAGAACCTATATCACGGTCCAATCATCACTTTATATTCAAAAGTTTGATTCTCACACGTATACTATGTTTTACGAAATATTCGTGACATTAACCGTTTAATTCAAAACCACTTTGAGTTCTGTATCAAAATTTCTAACGAAAATTCGGCAGAGTTTCCTCTGAAATATGGACATCCCAAAAATACTTTTACCTGTATAACCAGTCCAGACAAAATATGTATTTTCCAGTACAAACAATACCAATCACAAACAATCACATCAAGTAATTCATTTCGAGAATCGGAATGGCACAACCATAAGTACAGAATTTCCTACAGCAGTGCACCTACTTCGGCGAATTATTTAAAATAGCAAACGGTATCGGATTTCCACAAACGACCACTCATTGAAAAGCTCTCTGAGTGTAGTTTCTACATGTAATATCCATTTTTCAAAAGAAGGCTCCAGTTAATAGAGTTTTTAAAAATACTACACTGCTGTACAAAAATCAGACAGAACTTATTGTCAAACTTGCAACTCAATTTTCTTTCTCATTCCTTAATGAAATTTGATGAAACCAGTGCCTACTTCGTAGGGAATTCCGTCTACTTTCTAACGAAACAAGAATCATTCAAAACGGAGTTCAATTGAGAACTCAAGACCTGAAAAACTGAACCTATACACAGTTTAATTTCAGAAATTTGACCTAACTTGAGACACTCATAACTTGAGCTACACAACTCCAAATTTAACGAAACCAGTGCCAAAACGACCGGCGTTAAGTCTATTTTCAAAAACCATCAGAAACATAATTTTTGGACTAACCGAACAGTCCCAGTTCTAAGGAAACCGAAGCTGTGTCCAGATGTTCTAAAACCGCGAGTTCGAGACCAAATTGTGTTTTTCGCGACTCAAAATTTACGAAACGCGAGCAATTTCGACAACCACAGAAATCAATCAGTCAACACAACATAAAACAAAACCCTAAGCGAGTAAAACTCACCTAACGTGATGAAAATCACGCAATACCGAGTGTTTACGAACCCGAACGATCCCGAACTCACTCCGAACGCCTCGAAGCCGAACCCATCCTCTTCTAATCTTGAGAGCAAAGAATCTGAATCATCCCAAAAGTGCTCTCAAACAACATCGTAGCTTCAGATTTGAGCTTCTACTTGCACCTTGAACCTCTTAGAACCACTTACAAGCTCCAAAACTCCATTAATGACCACTTGAAGCTTTGAAGTTCAAGAATGGTGAAATGAGAAATAGAGGGAGTGAGTTTCTGAAATTAGTATCACTGAATAGGAAATTAAGAATGGAAGAGATTGAGCTAAAGAACTCTTACCTACAAGAAGGATCCATGGCTCTCCAATTCTTTCTTCTTCCTCTCGCGTCACTCTCTTCTCTCTCTCAAGTTCTCCTTTTCTCTCCCTTACTTTACCAAATTCTTTCTTTCCTTCCTTCCTTTCTCGTCCGTGCTCCTCTCTCTTTCTATATCTTTTCTTTATTTTATTTTATTTTTCTTTCACACAAGTGAGGGATGAGAGAGTATTTGGATATTTTTGGGTCTTTGGATCTCATTTAGTGTGAGTGGTATAAAGACTAAAATACCCCTAGTGTTCTAGTTTCCACTCAGTAATGCATTTAAATTATATACTCCAGCATTTATAAATTGCTTTCGCGACAACCTCATATCCGTGACTTGATTTATTACCTACTCGAGTAATAAATCACTCGTTAATTTCTTAATTCGAAATTAACGAAATTAGGGATGTTACAATCACCCCAACTTGAAAAATTTTGTCCTCAAAATTGAACAAACACACCTCAAGAGAACAAATACGAATATCTAGTCCGCATCTTGTTCTCCAATTCGCACATAGCTTCCCAGACCGAAGAACCATCCCAACCATAGCGATACAAGGATCTACCGATCTTAAATATCAAAATATTCATTAAATTAGGGACCAACTCATTAATCATTAACGGTAGTAACGATAAGAGTTACTAATGAAGCTTATGAACCAACAATCTCACGCATTACAGGTAGATTACAGGTTAAAACCCTTTGACGTTGTTTTATTTAATAGAAACGACATAGAGCTGAACCAGTTACCTTCCATGCAAAACAACACTTCTTGACTGATTCCTTTTTGAATACCATAGATATCAGTTACATTATATATAGCCAAAGCCTCATTACAAAATCGCAGATATTTCTCGTACTCTCCTCCATATTTACAGCCTCGTACAGTTTCTGCTTATCAATATTATATACTTTAGCAGCCTCATCATCATTGTCCTCAGAATCATCATTTAAGGCATTGACCTTAACCTTCCTGTACTTTTCCTACAGCGGTTTCCACTTCCCCATACAGCTTATAGGAACTTGATTAACATCTTTTTATTCCATTCCCGAAAACTCGTTTCCCATCAAACTATGTAATGGACATGGCCGCCGATAACTGGATGACACTCATGACCCGTTATTTGATTCTAAGAAATGACCGCAGTAAGGAAAGATAAAATATCACATGTGAGGGAAAATATACTCAAGCTGATTTATATATATTACGAGGCACTCGACGCACCTAAGAAATCACAATTCAAAGGTTTAGCATTCAACCTCTTCTCTCAGTGTACATTCAGAACAATGCGGAGATGATGATCATGATCCATAATGGACTTAGTGTACACCAAGATGTTATCAGTGAAAATTCAACAACTAATCTAAGTACGGTGGAAAACTCGGTTCATGTAATCCATGAATACCGCATGAGCAATTAGTTAGACCGAAGGGCATCACTACTCCCTCGTAATGTTCATATCTAATAGGGAACGTTATCTTAGTCCAATCTTTGAAAATACTGTTGCACATCGTCGCTGATTAACCAAATCATAGATTCTTGGCATAGGGTAATTATTTCTAATAGTGACTGTACTCAACTGGAGATAATCCATACACGACCTCCTTCCCCCGTCTTTCTTTTCCAACAAGTAACACAGGAGCACCCCAACTTACAAATGACTTACTCAATGCACGACTTTTCAACAAAATGCACTCTCACTCTCAGATTTTAAAAATTCACAATATCGAAAGTGAGAATCAAAGTATTACTTTATTGAAGTCAACCATTGGTGTGATTAAAATCTCACAAATTTCCCTTTCAATTCTTTTCTCAAATTAACCTAATAATAATACTTCAATGGTAACCCATAAATTTTGTATTTCATGTTGAAAAACAGACATGGACTTATCGCCTCCAAACGCCACAAAATGGTTATAATATTCACTATCAAGGACTCATGTGTCAAACGCTCACTATCCAATCATTTAGTCCAAGACCGATATGTGGTTCATCCTCAGCATTCCTCTAACAAAATGGTGTAGTGGTAAAAACCTTTTTACCACACATACCTGACCTGTTGCATTTCTCGCAAAAATAGCTTTGTACACTGTGCCATAATCAGAACAATTTTCGCGGAAACATTTAAGTATAAAACAATATCTTTACATACCCATAGGAGTTGCTTTCTTCGCTAACCCGAAATACTAACAAGGTATATTTTCAAACCTCATGACACCGTATTTGGAACTCAATTCCTAAATCCAGATAGTTTCAGACAGGTGTACAGTTTTTTTTTTATTTATTTTTTTATTTTTTTTTATTTTTTTTTTATCATATTCTATAAATCAGACAACTCTTCTATAACCAACCATCCTCTTAAACAGAGTCTCCTATTTAGACACTTAGGTATGAGAAGATCTAAACAATAAAGATCTCTCGCTCGATGCATAACAACTTTCTTAACTATGAGCTTCGTTCTATCATACAATATTGTTGACTACTTTAGACGGAACGTTCATATTTTGAATTAATCGAGGAGTTGAGCTAGTTATAACCTCAAAGAAATAATCAAAATAGAAGGATTCTTCCACGGAATCAAACGGGCACAAGATAATGCTTCCAGCGTTGATGCCGAGAACAATTCTCACTATTCTACTCATTCCTTTGGTCCCAACAACCCTCCAAACTCCACAACTCTCCAACATAACCATAACCCCTAACATATCAATTCGGTAGGGAACATGTCTTGCCTATCGAGAAGGAAGGTGTTTAACACTTAGTTGATTCAGTCTTCCTATAGGACAACATCGCTTCCAATACTTTAAGTCATAGAAAGTTCCATCCTTGTAGTATACCTAGTATACTAGTAAAATACCTCATTGTTGTTGGCTTTTAAAAACTCCACTGACTGCTGAGGGTATAGATATTTCTGACCACTTCTGAGAAATAGATCTCTTGGAAACTACAATGATTATCATCATAAACCAGTGTGTAGGTATTTAATCTTAACGACTGGAAGTTCTCCTTCCACTTCCCAGGCCTCAATTGAAGTTATGGCCTACAACCACTTAGGGTAAGGTAGAAGTACATTTCATCATACAACTGGAAACAAGGTTCACAAACTACTTAAATGTGTAGACATTTTCGTTAGCTTTCCAACGCATCCCGGAACATAAAAATCGAACTTCCGAATTAAAAGTTATAAATAAAAAAAGTCGGAGAACTCGATTTAAAATTTCTCATGCATCAAGATTGGCTTGCTCATAATCCCAAGGTAATAATAAGGTTATTTCGGTTACCATAACCTACTAATCTCATCTTGAATGAAACTTAGTTCGTAAAGCGTGTAATCGGAACTCGACTCCATCAACATTTGGTTCTCAGAGCTAACACCGAAATTGCACTACTGACTTACTAGATCGATTCATGGCATTTGAAATGTGGCTTTGAGGAAAAGAGCCTGATCAATACTTGCAGTTATATGAAAGAATGTCTCTAACTGCGATATAAGCTGGGGTTTACTCTAACCATAAGGTAAGGTTATCGTAAAAACCGTATTTCAGAATCGATAGATCGACTAATCAATGGTCGGGATTTTCGTGTTTCAATTAATCTTAACAGATCTTACGACATCGACATTATTATCGCTTCTAAGGCTTTGCTTAATTGTAGTTCCCTGTAGAACCTACAATAGCATCCACTGCCATTCTACCATTGCACCGAGTTCATTGACTGAACAGTCGTCCTTAATTTTCCTCGAACCAACCTGGTTGCCCATTGCCTGCTTCAGAACACCATCCCAGTAGCCCTGCTCTTCTCGCTGCGTGCTCGATAAACCTAGAAGGCCGAATTCCTATGGTTTAGGGTTTGGACATTTTCGGGCCGAGGCAAATAATTGTCATCATTCTCAAGAACTCACATGAAACATTGAGTGGATCGACTCAATACTTCACATAATATACCGAAAGGTTTCGACATTTAATTGTCTAAGTCCCTAGCTGACTCGATCTAACCTTTTGACCACAAGGTCTCTACGTCCGACGAGGTCGAACTGCTCTGATACCAAAATGTAACACCTTCATATTTCTATCTATTAGAAATACTTAAGTGTACAACTTAGCATACATCAGAGTATAAAATTTCTGCTTAGATTTACATCTTACTGGAATAACGGAACGATACGTAACTTAAAACAAATTTAAGTTACAAATCGATACAAAGATACAAGGAAAAACCATAAATAGAGCTAGAAGAACTACGTCTTCAATTTCTTCTCGTGCACGCCATCTACTCGTGCCGTAAAGGAACTTCTTTCCTGTTTCTCAGTAAAAACAACAACATTTGTAGGGTGAGATAACAAATCTCGGTGAGTCTTACCGTGACCCCTCACCTATCACTCGGTCCATTTATAAAACACTTATCCTTTCAAAAAGATTATTTATGATACACCCAATCCCTCGCCGAATTGGTCAATAGCGTTGGAAGTTTCTTCTCAACCTAAGTACGCTTGACGCACTCCAATTCCTTTGCCGAATTGGTCAATAGCATTGAAAAGTTCATTCCAACCTAAGTACACCCATTTATTAGTAATTCAATATGAATTACAATACACAATCAATCAATGGTAATCCGTTAAATAAATTACATTAGAGTTCATAACCCAATTCTTGATGGCTATGTACAATTTAAATTACTTATCTATAGTTCATAGCCCAATTCTTGATGGCTATGCACTATCCTCTTTATTAATCTAGTACAACACCTTAAACCATTTTTCTTTCTTCTGGGTTTGCGGTGAACCCAATCCACTCACAAAGTGAACAACCTCATATGGGCCTAGCTCGAGGGCTCATGACTTCCCTCTCCCTAGTGTACTATCCTCTTGGGTCGTCACCCATAAAAGATATAATTAAATATCATACCCGCATTGGGCCGTCTCCTATACACAATATAATTTAGACATCATACACGCATTGGCCATTTTCTATATTCGATATAATTCATATACCGAAAACATAATTATATCTATGATATGTTATTATACCATACTAGAACAATCAAGAACCTATATCACGGTCCAATCATCACTTTATATTCAAAAGTTTGATTCTCACACGTATACTATGTTTTACGAAATATTCGTGACATTAACCGTTTAATTCAAAACCACTTTGAGTTCTGTATCAAAATTTCTAACGAAAATTCGGCAGAGTTTCCTCTGAAATATGGACATCCCAAAAATACTTTTACCTGTATAACCAGTCCAGACAAAATATGTATTTTCCAGTACAAACAATACCAATCACAAACAATCACATCAAGTAATTCATTTCGAGAATCGGAATGGCACAACCATAAGTACAGAATTTCCTACAGCAGTGCACCTACTTCGGCGAATTATTTAAAATAGCAAACGGTATCGGATTTCCACAAACGACCACTCATTGAAAAGCTCTCTGAGTGTAGTTTCTACATGTAATATCCATTTTTCAAAAGAAGGCTCCAGTTAATACAGTTTTTAAAAATACTACACTGCTGTACAAAAATCAGACAGAACTTATTGTCAAACTTGCAACTCAATTTTCTTTCTCATTCCTTAATGAAATTTGATGAAACCAGTGCCTACTTCGTAGGGAATTCCGTCTACTTTCTAACGAAACAAGAATCATTCAAAACGGAGTTCAATTGAGAACTCAAGACCTGAAAAACTGAACCTATACACAGTTTAATTTCAGAAATTTGACCTAACTTGAGACACTCATAACTTGAGCTACACAACTCCAAATTTAACTGAAACCAGTGCCAAAACGACCGGCGTTAAGTCTATTTTCAAAACCATCAGAAACATAATTTTTGGACTAACCGAACAGTCCCAGTTCTAAGGAAACCGAAGCTGTGTCCAGATGTTCTAAAACCATGAGTTCGAGACCAAATTGTGTTTTTCGCGACTCAAAAATTTACGAAAACGCGAGCAATTTCGACAACCACGTAAATCAATCAGTCAACACAACATAAAACAAAACCCTAAGCGAGTAAAACTCACCTAACGTGATGAAAATCACGCAATACCGAAAGTGTTTACTGAACCGAACGATCCCGAACTCACTCCGAACGCCTCGAAGCCGAACCCATCCTCTTCTAATCTTGAGAGCAAAGAATCTGAATCATCCCAAAAGTGCTCTCAAACAACATCGTAGCTTCAGATTTGAGCTTCTACTTGCACCTTGAACCTCTTAGAACCACTTACAAGCTCCAAAACTCCATTAATGACCACTTGAAGCTTTGAAGTTCAAGAATGGTGAAATGAGAAATAGAGGGAGTGAGTTTCTGAAATTAGTATCACTGAATAGGAAATTAAGAATGGAAGAGATTGAGCTAAAGAACTCTTACCTACAAGAAGGATCCATGGCTCTCCAATTCTTTCTTCTTCCTCTCGTCACTCTCTCTTCTCTCTCTCAAGTTCTCCTTTTCTCTCCCTTACTTTACCAAATTCTTTCTTTCCTTCCTTCCTTTCTCATCGTCAGTGCTCCTCTCTCTTTCTATATCTTTTCTTTATTTTATTTTATTTTTCTTTCACACAAGTGAGGGATGAGAGAGTATTTGGATATTTTTGGGTCTTTGGATCTCATTTAGTGTGAGTGGTATAAAGACTAAAATACCCCTAGTGTTCTAGTTTCCACTCAGTAATGCATTTAAATTATATACTCCAGCATTTATAAATTGCTTTCGCGACAACCTCATATCCGTGACTTGATTTATTACCTACTCGAGTAATAAATCACTCGTTAATTTCTTAATTCGAAATTAACGAAATTAGGGATGTTACACTCATGATTTTTTTCCATCTTCTCTTCATGGATTTGTTCGACTCGTAGCCTTCAAGCTGATCCCCACCGAGTATGACCATAGCCACAGGTCTTCCCCTGGATTTTCAGGTGTCTTCTTTCTCTGTATCTTCATTGTCGTTCTCTTTGGAGGTGTTGTCAATGTCCTGGACCACCGCCTAACCTCTGCGTAGAGACCTAGATCTTTCTCGTGGAGACCAAGGTCTTTTGCGAGAGCCTCGTGGCTCATCCCCATCTTTCTTGACATACTGTGAGAATTTTCCTTTTCGAATTAACTCTTCAATGTCATATTTCAAAGCACGACAACCATTGGTGTCATGTCCATGGATGCGGTGGTAGCGGCAGATACTTCCATGGGGTCTCGGCCTTCCTTTAACACCGGAGGTTACTCGCCTTTTTACGTTCTTGAATTCCGTGTTTGCACACTCGCTAGGATCTTAGTCCGGGAGTGTGTCGTGGGGTAAGCTCGTTGAAGCGGCGAGATTCGGGTTCCCATTGTTGTAACATCGATGCCGCTTCGAATCGCCGATCGCCCCACGAACCAACACGAGTCTTTTTCAAAGATGCTTTGTCCTCACTTGCATGCTTTCTGGGAAACTTCCCAGAAGGTCACACATCCCACTACTACTCCAAGCCAAGAACGCTTAACTATGGAGTTCTTATGGGATGGGCTCCCGAAAAGAAGATGCACCTTGTTGGTATAGGTAGTCCAAATCAATTCTTTTAAGCCTTCCTTCAACGGTAAAGTCCCATACCTGCACAGCCTCAGGATCCCTCTCATTCCGGTGCGTATTCGGTTCATTCACGCGCCCATTTGCTTTGAAGCTGCCAGGAGCCGCTCTTTGCCAAGCCACCTTTTTGGGCACCGACGATCACTCCCCGCCCTCGTCAGCCCCGGATGTCACGTGCCCACCAACTTCCGCTTGGTTCGTCCCCGAACCACACCATACTGGGAGAGGTCTGCTGCTCCGATACCATTTGTAACATCTCGCATCGCTTCTGAAGCGATCATCGCCCCACGAACCAACAAGAGTCTTTTCAGCATGCTTTGTCCTCACTTGCATGCTTTCTGGGAAACTTCCCAGAAGGTCACCCATCCCACTACTACTCCAAGCCAAGCACGCTTAATTATGGAGTTCTTATGGGATGGGCTCCCGAAAAGAAGATGCACCTTGTTGGTATAGGTAGTCCAAATCAATTCTTTTATGCCTTCCTTTCTTCAGTATAGGTCCATACATGTGACACCCTTTACCACGAAAGTAACTATAAGTGAAAAAGTACTAAAAACGAGTAAATTTATTTTTCGATTAAATTTTCCAATTCAATTTCTAAAATACTTTTCGCAAGTAAAGAATGTCAACAAAATCTTGAAATCATATAAACACCATTTATCATAATATAAAAGACTAACGAGATTAAACTTTTTTGTCAATACAAGAATAAAGATGACATCAAATGTAATATTAAGAGTACAACCCGAATCCCGATGTCACATGACCGAGCATTTAACCATTAATCCAACTAACTCAAAAAGAGTAACATCAACGTATAGTATCGCATACAACAAGTTCTTGGTGATCCGTAGTGATCACATCTCTCATCGGCCAAGCTTGATCATAGAGCGGCTACTCGACGACACACGGAACTCAATCTAAAAAGTGGTGCACGGGTGAGAAAGAGCGTCTAAACCATATAAGGAACATAAGACCAAAACTACAACAAAGAAAGACCGTCAACAAGGAAACAATTATCAATATTTGTTACAATTTCATAACACGCATAAAGCACAAATAATCCTTAACTAATCTTCACTAATACTAGTGTCATGACCTCACGTATGGTCTTAAGACTACAAACAACAAAGAACAACAACAACAAGATCTCGGATACCTTGCGGATCTTCGCCTTGCAATCATCATCAACGACAATAACAACAACTACAACAACTATAGGACCAGGATACCTTGCCTGAACGGGATACCTTGCCCGAACGGGATACCTTGCCCGATAACGCCCTACAAAGAACAATGACACGAGGACTCAGAGGACCGGGATACCTTGCCCGATAATGCCCTACAAGAACAACAGGACCGAGACACTCGAACGGGATACCTTGCCCGATAATGCCCTAAAGAACACCCAAAAGAGGACTATTAGGACCGGGATACCTTGCCCGAACGGGATACCTTGCCCAATAATGCCCTTACTAACGACGACAACAACTATTGAGGTACAACTCGCCCATACTGCGACGAGTCCTTGCCCATATTGCGACAAGGTTCCTCCTACAACTTAAATTACTAAGGTACGACTCGCCCATACTGCGATGAGTCCTTGCCCAAACTGCGACAAGGTTCCTTAAACATCATCATCATCAACTATTCCTTGCCCATACTGCGACAAGGTTCCTCTACACAAATCAGCTTGTTAATCATCAACAAAGGATAACTTGCCCGTTCTGCGACAAGTTTCCCATTGTCGTACGCACAAAACCAACCGACAATTACATCAACGAGTGAACGCCAAATAATTGAATAACCTTAACGATTCCAAGTCAATATTACAACATTAATCAGTGTTAAGATATAAGTCTAGATCTCAAACAACATTAACTTCATATCATTTAGAGTTACCTGACATTCTAATCCATTAGCACATTAGACACTAGATCATTATTTACTTTTCACAACTAACTCTTCCTCCTTATAATTACTTGAGCAATACTCAAGTCATATGTGCTCATTATCCCATTCTTACTCTTAACTCACCTCCACTGTCAACTCAACTTTACATTTTAGTAACATATGAGTCAGTCAAATAAAATAACATCAGTCGACACAAACTTGACTACTCATCCTAGATTCATTCCCTAAACTCGCCATATTAGCTACAATCATTTCAATCACTAAATTACAGTCATCCAGATCATCAAGTAATTTACAGACAATTAAATAATTTTACCGTCATCCGAATTATTTACAGTCATCCAAAATGAATAAATTGAATAAATAATAAGTAATACATAAATGCAAGAAAATAGGAATAGCGGTAATCGATACTATTATAGCCCTATCCTATATTCCCGATATAAAATAGAAGCCCTTTACCCCCGTACCTGATAATGAGTTGCATTCCGATAACAAATCGACAAGGATCAATCACAAGGCCACAAACCAAATATGAGTTCGACGGGGCACGACGGGTAACTCCAACTCATACAATTAGACAACAAAAGAGATTCAATGATTATCTAATTAAATAGTTAGGAATATTTAATAACTTATTTAGTAAGGCTTAGAGTTAAAATAGCTATAATAAAAACAAAACCATAAAGAAGCTTACCCCTAACTACAGCGTGGCAGCATTTGTGATAAGGGACAACAAATAGTGAGGGCTCAAAATGTGAGGGAAGCAATTAACAAAACACGACACGTGATGGAATTAACACGTAATGGCTTCAAGGCTTGATAACATCGGAGCTGCTATGGGAATTAAACTCAAGGAAAACTGCATTTTGGTTGACCTCAAATCCATACACCAAAATAATTGAACCCAAGGTTAACAGAGGGAAGAAGCTAGTTTTAGAATTTGCGACGATGACGTCACGGTTGAACTCATGATGGGGATATCAATTCGCATCTAGAGGTATGGTAATCGTGTATCATGCAAGTCTGGTTCGGTGGGGGTGGTGCACGACGTGGCTAAGGAAGTCAATAGCAACCGGAACAGCTTCCATGGCGGCCATGGAGTTTTCACGCTAGAAGTGTACGGCTGACATGCAAGATAGAGGCTGCAAACGCTAGAATAGAGGCCGGAATCGGATTCACGGGGAAATTTTGAGTTGGAATATGAAGTTTTGGATCTAGCCATGGTCTATCGGTAGAAAACGAAATGGAAGAGGGAGTGGTGATAGGGTTTCGGCGCTGCTACTGCATATTCGTGAGGAAGAAGAAGAGTGTTTGTCTGGTCAGGTTCTGGGCTACAACAGCATGTGGGCCTTAGTGAGATGCAATTGGGGGGGGGGGTGAACTTAGGAAAAGAAGGGGGTGTATGTGAGTAAAACAGCCCAAAAACCCATTTTAAATACTTTTAAAGCCCAATATCACTATAATTATTATTTTAACACCTCAATAGACCAAAATAATTTTCTAAAGAAATAATATCTCAAACACTAGCATTTAATAGAAATAAAATAAATATATAATATTATTAATCATATATTACCTATAGCATATAAAATTATCTTTTAAAGTGATTTCAACTAATTTTCATACTCAAACACACAATAAATTAAAACAATTTAATCTTATCAATATAAAATAACGATAAAACGATTACATATTAAAGGGATCACAACGCACGAAAATCGAGGTGTTACAGCTGTGATCTCCTTGCGTCCCTGGCTTTTGTGTCCCTTCCAGGTCCATTCTTAGCCGCTCCTCGGTAGGCCAAGTCGTCTTCCTCGTAGTCCATGTACTTCTAGGATCTTTAGAGAAAATCTCCAAAACTCTTTGGTTTGTTCAAACCGATGTCCACCTGGAACGTAATTTCCTTTTGCAGGCCATCCTTCATCCAAAAAATTATTTGCTTGTCATCAAGATTCTGAACATGGGAAGCTTCCTAGTTGAAGCGCTCTACATATTCTCTGAGAGACTTGTTCTCTCATTGCCTGATGACTCGAAGTACTTCTTCGGACTTGGGCTTCACTCTGGAACCAGTGAATCGAGCTGATAACATTTGAGCAAGTTCTCTCCACGATGACACTGAGTTTGGCCTCAATTCATGGAACCATGCCAGTGCGGGCTTTTCAAGTGTCAGGGGAAGATTTTACATATAACAGACTCTCTTGTCTCCCGGTACTGCATTCTCAAGGCAAAGTATGACAAATGATCGTCCGGATCTTTCGTCTCGTTATACATGCTCAAGGCAGGAGGTTTCTCTAATGCCCTCGGGATTGGGTAGTCATGGATCCTTCAGATGAGTGAATAGTAACGCCACGCCCTTAGAAAAGTCAGCGGGTGGAGGTTTAGCAACATTGACGCTCTGAACACAAGATATGACACGGGGTTCCATGGGAAACCAGGAGCGTGTTCTGTGTCAAGGAATGAGGTAGGAGATGTGTTACTCCCACTATGGTTGCAAATGTTCTTTACCTTGTTGTCGTTTCCGGGTCTGCCCAAGAATGCAATTGGTAGTTCTCCTGGCCGGGTCAGATCGCTGTGTGCTTGAACGAGAGGGGGGGTACTTGCAAAGACACTTCGACGCTCAAGTCAATATAGAATCGTGGAGTATGCAGGTTGAGAGAGTGTGTGCCTTATGTTGCTATGCGAGCTAGTATTTATATAGATCTGTGGTAGCTCCGAGCCGTTGGATCGTTCGGGTGAATCTGAGCCATTGTGGCTTAATGGACTGGGCCTTGGATGTGGATCCAAGAAAATGGGCTGATCTAGGCCCTATTATGCACATGGACCTCATGGTCCAATATAGTGTGCTTGGTCATGGACATGGGTCTTTGGTAACTGGGTTGACCCAGGTCCAATTCACTTAGTGGGACTCGTGGCCTAGTCCAGAACAAAATATAAAAGTACCAAAAAATATAAAAGTACTAAACATAGAATTGCAATGAGAAAAACTTATATCAACCTAAGTGGACCGCATATTCCTTCATAATCAGGATAAGCGTTTATCGTTATGAAAAACAATATCGAAAGGAGAGCATCTTCGGGAGAAGGAAAAAACGAGTACAAATATGTTTCACATACGCATTTTTTCCTTCTCTCAAACATGTTCTACTTCTAATTTTCTTCCCTTGCATGATAAATACTTTGATAACACAGTCAATTTAGATTAGTGTGGCAAGGTTAAAGTATCCAATAAATAATTATAATTAACGGTTATTGATCCTTCAGGAAAGTTTACAGCTTCATAGTTGATGATGAACCTTGTGCATCCTCGATTTCGTCTTGAAATTTGTATCCTTACTCAATATAACCTCTTCAAGTTTATCAAAATCTTCCAACTTGAGCGTGGACAACATACAACTTATGCGTGATCAGGACGCGGGAACTGAATTCCATATCTTTGAGCATACTCTTTCAATCCACAACGTCAGATCTCTGAGCACCATCTTCCATTCAAAGTGGGCTAAAGCAAACTGCTAGACGTGGGCTAAAGCAAACTGGAAAAATATCCTCGCACGTAGTAGGAAAATTTATTGTCTCAAAGTGCCTCTCTAATTTTTCAAGGGCACTGCATACACCGTAGTATTAACAATTAAAATATCAAACTAAAATAATCTCTCTCCCTCTCTCTCTCTCTCTATATATATATATATATACATATCGAGGACGGCTCGGGTGAGATCACTTGGTTATTGTGAGAAAATGAGAACATTAAATAATAATCTGTTAGATGAAAATTAATGGTTGATTATGTCATTAATTACAAGATCTCCGTGAAATTTAATTAAAAAGAAAGCGATCATACGAGATCTTATAATTAATGGCGTAATCTAAACCATTAATTTTAATCTAACAATTATCATTTAATATTCTCATGTTCTCACAATAATCAAGTGTTCTCACCTAAGTCGTCCCATATATATATATATATATATATATATATATATATATATATAGGATCTACCATATATACTGAGTCCATAAATCATAAAACATATACTGATCATCCGCATGAGAAAATGTGAATGAAAAGAACTAACCTTGGGGAGAAGAAAAGGGTTATGTCAGGGACGGAGCATGGGGAAAAGAAAAACCTTTGTGGGGATTTGGGAGCATTTCTTGTCTAGCTAATAAACCATTGGTGAATACGATAGAGAAAATATCCACTAAGGTTCCACTAGAGACGAAGCGACCACGAAAGAGCTCAAGAATGGCATGCGAGAACAAGAGCAATGACGACAAGAATGATGGAGCGCGACGTCAAGAACGATGAGCATGAGAGAGACGAAGAGAAAGAGGGCTAGGGTTTGAGTGCTGTGAGAAAAAGAGTGAGAGAATGGACTAAATAAAGGGCGGACTGATGTTAATGTCTATGTAAAGACTGTAGCGACCGAAAAATCTGGAAAATGATTCTTCGAAGTTCGAGATAAAGCCGCCACCAAAGTTTAATTATCAGGTCAAACCATGATAAATCCCTTTTGTCCGGTTAAGGGTCTTTGAGAACAAAGTTGGGTTCAGGAGCCGGTTATGCGCGGGGAAGGTATTAGCACCGCAAGACATCCTTCCTAAGGAAGACTACCTTCTAAATAGTTGTGTAAAGAATATTACTTCTAAGAAATGTTTTATTTACCCTTTTATTGCGAATAAGAATAAATTAAAAGAAAGAGACTTAATAACTTTTGAATTAAAAAAGGATTTAAAAAACCCTAAAAAAGGTTTTTTTATTTTTGTACTTGACAGAGATGGCCCCCCTCCGCTCCTACGTATCTCTAGGTAGAGAATCAAATTCTACGTAGTTTTTGGGTAGAAAAAGTTTGTGTGTTGGTGTTTTTTAAATATTTTTATAGGGGTTTTAGGATTTCGAGCTGTATAGCTCATTCACACTTAAATACCCCTCTCCCGGTTGATTTTTTCCTTATTCAAATTTGGAAGAGATGGTCAGACGTTAATCTGAACAATAAGAGCACCATGCAGCAAATCAATTAGACTCTTACCTTTGGAGTGGTACTGGATTGCTTCTAATGACTTTTTTTTTCTAACAACAGTGTCTCTTTCAGATCGATTTTCCTCAAAGCTCAGAGGAGAATTGAAGCTTCGCTGCAAGCCGTGAACATTTCTCAAAAGCTTGATCTTCTGCTTTGCAGCAGTAACGAGATAAGTGTTGAGTTTTGGGTTCCTCCTCCTTTTGGTTTCGTGAAACTGAATGTGGATGGTTCGGTGAGAAACATTGGAGCGAGTGATGGTTGTGGTGGTGTCACACGGGATCACAATGGTGAATTCCTATTTGCTTTTTCTTTGAAGCTTGACAGGTGCCCATCAGTTGAAGTAGAAGCCTAGGCGCTTTTCCACAGGTTGCATTTGGCTTGCGATAAGAATTACAAGTAGATAAGATTGGAAACAGATTATTTTCAACTAATTGAATTGTTGGATGGTGGTACTTCCACTAATACTTCTCTCTCTCATATCATTGAAGACATCAGACGTATTGGGTTGGGAGAGGGTGATATTAGTTGGTCAAAGATTCCTGGAGACTACAAGAGAACTGCTGACTGTTTAGCCAGAAATAGTTTTAATTTGGATTGTAACTTTATGTTTTACAACTTTACCCCTCATTTTATCCACTCGCTTTTGTTTGAGGATAAAGAGGAATTTTTGGCTTTCTAGTCCTTTTCTGGTTTGGGGGTTTAACCCCTTTTTCTCACAAAAAAATCTCTTCCAATTTGATGATGTCCATCAATTCAGTTCCAACTAGTGTTTTATCCGTGCATCCACACGGGTGACACCGTATTTGTTATTAGTTGGTATGAAATTATAACTATCTTAAAAATTGTAAAATGTAATAAAAGAAAAAGAAAAAACTTGATTAAAATGCCATATTTCAACTCACTTAAAATACTTGTGTCGCATAAAGTTAAAAAAAGTCGGTATCTTCCAAAAAAATTAATAATCGAGTAAAAAAAGGAGATTTAATATAAGATATGCACCCCTGTTGCCGCTCTCGTTGGCTCCCCTTTGCCGTTGCCGCTCTCGTTGGTTCCCCCTTTGCCGTTGCCGCTCTCATTGGGCTGCTGTTACTGCTCTCTCTCTGCCTCTCCCGTTGCTGATCCCATTATCAGTCTGTCGTTGGTGTTGCCTCTCCCGTTACCGCTCCCGTTGTCAGTCTCTCGTTTTCGCTCACGTTGCCACTTGTTTGAAGTCACCAATGTCAAAAGGAAGGGGGATTGGAATTGTGACCCTTTTTAAATTGTTTTGAAATAAGAGAACTTTGATTCACAAGAGTTGTTTGAGAATCAAGTGAGTGAGTGTTACGTGTTATACAGAAACAATCTTCTTAGTTAAGTAGATGAGCCTAGAAGGGTGATTGAACAATCTTCACAGATATATAGAACTGAGAATGATCAGTCAGTACTTTCTTCACTCTTCTCACAGTTGTTTCACAATTGTTTCAAGTAGAGTTTTGCTGTGAATGATGTATTATGTTTATAAACCACTTGTTAAGAGATTCAAAATCATTTTATAGTCTTAAGAAGGTTCTGAGAAGGGTTGAAAAAATCTTGTTCTAGTTATTGCTAAGAAGGGTCAAAAGTGACTCTTCTCAGGTTTTCAAAAATCTCTCCGCAAGAGGAGTTTTTCCCAAACAGTGAACTAAAGACTTAAAGCAGTAAATAACACATGGATTTATAGTGGTTCACCCAAAAAGAACATGGGCTACTCCACTCCTCACACCCAGTGAGATTTTCCACTATTTTCAAAATTGTTTACACCCTTTCACACTTCACATAAGTTGAAAGCTCTTGGTAGTTTTCTTCTCACAACCCTACCTACTGTATACTTTACTAATAGACTTCTTCAAAGCTATTAGATTGCTTTTAACACAAAAGCACTCACTTCTCAAGTCCTACAGCAACATGTGCCACTTGAGAAGGTTCCCTACTTAGGTTCTTTTGATTACAAGGGTTTTGGGATTACTTAGAGCTTGGTTGACTCAAATAGAATATACATGAATGTATTACAACACAAGACTTAACACATACTCAGAGATTAGGTGAATCCCTTCTGGTTTAAGTGCAGCTGAGTATGGATGAGAGAAAACTTGAATAGGTGAGAAGGGTTGTATCTCAGAAATTTAATCCACTCTCTTGAAGATCAATGAAGACCAGAGCTGTTGTTATATAGAGTTGTTGTAGCCCATTAACTCCTGGTCCAAGAATTATAGTCGTTGCATCAACAACTAGCCGTTTATAGCCGTTAGAATACGCTCCACTTGTCCTTTTCTGCACTCTGCAGAAACAGGCTGTTTCTAGCTGTCATCACCCTTCTCACAGTGACTATTCTCATGACTTATAGTTTGAAGATAATGCTTCTCAAGATGAATCTTCTCATGTTGACGCAGTTCTTAGGATGATGACTCTTCTTGTCATGACCTTTCTCAGGCCCATGACTCTTCTTAACATGATTCTTATGATCATGACCCTCCTTGGGATCATGACTCTCTTGACTTGATATTGCATTATATCTTCTTCAATTTTCTTTTTCACGACTCTTCTTATGCTTGATCTTCTTTAGGTATCCTTCTCATATTGCCACAACACATGATGAATCTTCTCAAACATAATTCTTCCAAGATTACCAAGTGATTCTTGATTTTAATCCTTGATTCTTGGGAAGCTTCCTTTCTTTAGAATAGTGTAGGCAATGATTCTTTTGTTTTCTCATAGAATCATGCTTCTCATAAGCAAGTAACTTGTTGAGAATAATCTTGTTCTTATAAATCACTCAACAAGAGGCATTAGTAATATATATGATCAGAAACCTTAAGCTTCTCACCTTTGAGGTTTGTTGAACATCAAAACATTATTAGGATTTTGCCTAAACATTGTTTGTTTTTCATTCTAGATCATTTAATATTAATTTAATTAGTTTAATCAAGTTTTTAACTTATTAGCAAATAAGTTAATTTAGAATTTTTGATAATGGTTACATTTTTTTTGACAACTATTTGTGGTTAAATTAATTTGTTTTAGTAGTTTTCAAAAATTATAGTAAATATTAATTTAGATCATTTTGTATTAATTTAATCATTTTAATAAAATTATTAAATTACATAAAAAAGTCATTTTGGAATTTTTGATTGTGGTTAAATTAGAGGTGTCAAAATGATCCATGTATCCATTGGATATCCAATCCATCCATAGTATAATTCATCCAATCCATCATTTACAAAAAAATAATTAAATGGATTGGATTGGATCCATCCATTTGATTTTGTGGATAGTTGTCATCCATCCATTATATTTTTTAAATATATTGGATTACTATAACTAAAAAACCAATATCCATTGGATAAATATAAGAAAAATAATTTACAAAAAAAACTTTAAAAAAAATTAGTTTAAAGTGTTTTTAGTTAAAACAAAATTTCCAAATTTTTAAAAAATCAGAAATTAGTTTTTATATATATATATATATATATATATATATATATATATATATATATATATATATATATATATATATATATATATATATATATATATAAGCCACCACGGCCACCATCAGCAACCGCGAACCACTAACATGTTTATTGATTGTTCGCAGCCATGCTGCTCTCTCCCTCTAGTTCTAGCGCCGAAGCCACTGATGCGGTCAAGAAAACGACGAAGAAGGGCACCACTTCCATATCAAGGCAGGATGAAGACCCAAAAATCCAGAAAAAGAAAGTGAGTATCTCTCAGTCTTTTGATATACAATTCGATATCACATTTGGTGCTGGACCTCTTCTGATTTCACAGAGCTCCAAGAGATCAAACACTTCAACCAACACCACCCCCACAAAGAAAGCTAAGAGGAAAAGTTCCTCTGTCGTAAGTGATGACTCGAAGGTTTGACTCTTTAGAACCCCAAGGTCTCCATGCATAATTCTTTGCCCTTTTGTTAACATCAATGTCGACTTTCAGGAAGATGAAAGCCCCGAGCAAGCCGAAGAAGTAATCGAGAAGGAAAGAAGAACCAAGAAAGCTCAAGAGACCGACAAGGTCTCTAAATCTCCAACAAGAAAATCCTCAACGCAAGACGTGAGCCTCAACACTCCAGCAGAGACAGAACCAGAGAAAACCAAAAGGAGAAGGCTCGTAAAGAAAACTGGGAATGCACAATCCCATGTCGAAAGGGCTGTTTCAAAGGCAAATCATCTCACCATCTTTTTCATTTACTTTATTGTTCTCAAATGTTCATCTATTTTTGGCGATAGCAGGAACCTGAAGCCGAGAATGCTGAAGTCTTGCAACAAGAGGCCGAAGTGACTGCACCATCTACTGAAGGAACTTCTCAAGCTGAGCAAGAAAATTTTCTAACTCCCCAGGGTGATGCAGAAATGTTTATTCAAGACAACCAAGGGCCGCCTCACCTTCTGTTCTCTCTCCATGCACGCACCAAGAGACTGCCATTAGACCAGGTGCCCATAAGGGGCAACATGATCAAGAAAAAGAAGATGTAGTGAAGGAAAGAGATAATCAGGCTATCGCTGAGCATTCTGTCACAGACAACGAAGGAATCGAAGAAAACACCAATTCTGAACATGTTGACGAATCTCCACCCTAGGACACTTCAGCAAGTGTTCAATTTACAGTTGGCCAGGATCTCAGCGGTGAAGAGTGGGAAACCTTCAAGAAAGCAAGACCTGACGAAGCGCTCAAGTTAGTTCGCCAAAGGAGAAATCTAGTTAGCAGTCAACCAAGTCCTTCGACTCTTTCTGCTAGTGGAGCCTCTGTTCTCATGAAGGACGATCTCCTTCAGGCCCTTCGCGCAGAAGTCTTCGACAAGGATTTATTCCAAGCACTCGAGGAAGACCCCACCGCAGCATCTAAGGCCATTGAATTGTTGAACAAACTGAACAATTCTTCGACAGATGGTCCTCTTCTTGAGTTCGTTGTAGCTTTTAGTCCCTTGTTGGAACAAATTGCTAAAGATCTTGAAGACAAGAAGAGGCACACCTTCTTAAGGACGCAAGCAGAGACAAAAAGAGCCAACACCCAAGAAACAATGGAAGCCTCTGGCCGATCTATTATTGCTTTGCAAGCCCAATTAGAGACCAGCGACAAGAAACTGCGTGAGTATGATGCTAAAATCGCTCAGTACAAGGCAACCATCGAAACTCTCAAGCAAAAACTTCAAGCTGCTGAAACAGCAAAAGCTTCCTTTCAGAAGAATATGAAACCCAAGGAAGTGCTTGATGCTGAACTAAACTAGGAAGCTGCTTCCTGCCTCACCTTGATGGAAGAGCTAGACAGACACAACGCCAATGTGGTCGACCTAGTCGCAAGGAGCGATTTCTGAGCACCAGACTGGAAACGGCCAAGTCGATGTTTGAGAAACTTAAAGCTAAACTTGAGTCGCAACTCTAAACTTTAACTTCATTTTCTCTCTTGACGATGCCTAAATTTTTTGCACTTCAAATTATCCTTTTCGGGCCAAATTTTGTGTTACTTAGTTTGCTTTTAATCTTGCGTTATTTTTTTCTTGAAGCATTAGCTTATACCATTTTAAGTACTTGCCATTTATACGCATTATTCTGTTATCAGCGCCTATTTCTTCGATTTCATAAGCACCGTTTGAAAAGACTTGTGAAATTTTAAATGGTCCTTTCCAACTTGGTGACCATTTGCCTAAGACTCTATCTCTTTTGTCCATAGGCAGAATGACTTTCCACACTAAGTCTCCTTCATCGAATGTCTGTAACTTAACCTTCTTGTTGTACTCTATAGCCACCCTTTCCTTTTGACTTGTAAGCACATCTAATGCAGCCAATCTCTCTTCCTCTAAGTCAACCAGTTCATCCAACATCATATTCCAATAATAATCAGAAGGAATTTCAAATTGTCTTTGAATCCTGGTTGATTGTAGACAGATTTCGATAGGTAGAACTGCATCATGCCCAAAAACAAGTCTAAAAGGTGAAGTATTAATAGACTCTCTCGGAAAATTTCGACAAGCCCATAACGCTTGGTCAAGAGTTACATGCCAATTTCTAGGCTTTTGCTCAATGTGCTTATTAATCAAATTAATGATAATTTTATTGGCAGCTTCGACCTGACCATTTGCTTGAGCATAGTGTGGCGTCGAACTCAATAACTTGTAACCACTTTCAGCAACGAACTGCACCATTTTCTCACCGATAAAAACTGATCCTTGATTTGTAGTAATGGTCTCTGGAATCCCAAATCAGTACAAGATGTGATTCTGAATAAAAGTGATTACAGTATCTTGAGTTATTTTGACTAGAGGAATAGCTTCTACCCACTTAGTAAAATAGTCTATCCCAATAAGAATGAAACGATGGCCTTTTGACGAGTTTGGCTTTGTTTCACCGATTAAGTCTAAAGCCCAACCTCTAAATGGCCAAGGTTTTACTATTGAATGTAACTCATTAGCAGGCACGTGTTGGACTCCTGCATGTTTCTGACACTCTTGGCATCCTTTGGCAAACTCTATGTAATCTTTTAGCATAGTTGGCCAGTATATACCTTGTCGAAACAGGAGCCATTTCATTTTATGGCTTGCTTGGTGAGAACCACAAGTACCACTGTGAGTATTGGAAACTGCTAAGTATGCCTCACTTTCACTAAGGTATTTGAGCAAAACCCCTTCAGGAGTCTTTTTAAACAATTCATTTCCAATAATCACATAACTCAATGCTCTATACTTGGTTTTTCTGTCAGTTATTCCTGTTGGATTTTCCAAGTATTCGACAATTGGTTTACGCCAATCATCATTGAGCATATTGTCAATAGCAAAAACTTCAAAATTTTGAAAATTGTAAAAATTTGGAGGTAATTCCTCTGCCCCCCAAAGTTTTTGCATTGACAATTCGTGTCCCGCACAATCTGTCGAAATTAGTTCTCCTTAATCTCTATTAACTCTACTAGCTTCTCTTTAGAAACTCTATAGCCCGATGCAATTTGTGGCAAATCATTTGCCTCTTGATTGTCCATACGAGGCACATGCTTGAAAATAACACTATCAAATTTCTTTAACAACGCATTGGCAACAACAAAGTACTGTATAAGATTTCTTTGATGCATTTGTACTCTTTCGTTAATTGCTTTATGACTAGTTGAGAGTCGCCCATAATTTCGACATGCCTTGCCCCCAAGTCTAACAAAATTTCAATACCTGTTATTAAGGCTTCGTATTCATCCTCATTGTTGGAGCAAGGCTCGTTGAGCTTGACTAGACCCATCAAAGTATAACTTCTATGGTATTACATCAACTACATCTAGTGTTGCTTCGACCAATAAATGATCCACGATGAAATCAGCAACAACTTGCCCCTTTATCGCTTTTAAAGGTTGATAAGTTAATGATTACTCAGATAAGGCTAAGGCCCATTTGCCTACTCTACTACGCAGAATTGGCTTCGATAGCATATGTTTAATAATAATACAATGCGAATAAACATACACATCAACAGGCTTTATATATTGCTTTAACTTGGTACAAGAAAAATACAAGCACAAACACAATTTTTCTATTGGTTGGTACCTAGTTTCAGCAACATTTAAGACCCTACTGAGGTAATAAATGGCTCTTTCGATACCATTTTCGTCCTCTTGTGCTAACATGCTACCTATTGACAGTTCAGAAGCTGCAATATACAATTTCATTGTCTTATTTCTAATAGGTGGCAGTAAAATTGGAGGCTTGATCAAATAGGCCCATGATTTCATCAAAAGCTTTTTGATGTTCTGGATCCCATTTGAACACATCTTCCTTCTTCAGTCGAAGTAATGGCGAAAATACTTGAATCTTGCCACTTAGATTTGAGATAAATCTTCTAAGGAAATTGATCTTTCCTAATAACGACTGCAATTCTTTCTTAGTCGAAGGAGGTTTGGTTTCCAAGATTGCTTTCGCTTTATTTTGATTGATTTCAATGCCTTGTTTGTGCACAACGAAGCCCAAGAAGTCACCTTGCTGTTCTTATGAACTTGCTTTTCAGTAGCCTCTCGATTTCTACCTTGATCTTTGACAGAATCTCTGGTGCAAATCTTCTTGGTGTTTGCTTCAATTCCCTGGTTGGAGTTGCAGTCTCAGTTCCACTACTTCTCGACTTAGGCCAGGCATCTCGTTGTAATCCCAAGCAAAGCAGTCTTTATATTCCTTCAAGAGCTCTATGGTTCAATTTCTCAAACCTTCGACTATCTTAGCACTGATAAATGTTGGCCTTTTTACAGAGCCATCTCCCAAGTCAATTTCTTCCAAGGGATCTTGTGCTTGAAGTAATTTGGTCGAACCCATTGGGTCCTTTTCAAAACCTAAAGGCTCATCATCGTAGATGGAGTCAAGCCTTTGGTCTTCGACCAACTTGCCTTTGTTGATTGCATTTGATTCTGCAATCATGTGTTGATTCAACTCAGCCTCTAAAGCCGCTTTCATTTTGTTTTCGGCCACATAGGCGTAATCCTATCCCATACGTTAGGCTTAGACATAGATAACTATTTCTTTGTACTTACCAACTGTAGGCCTCAAGTAGCCTTACGGGATCTCATCCTCATCTATGTACTCCCTTTCCCAAACAAAACCATAATTTGGGTGTAGGTTTCTTGAGGTAAGCACATTATCTCTTTGAGTGAAACCGTGGTTAGGTTGAAGCAAAACATGGCGCAATGTTTGCCAATCTTTTGTCGAATGTCTCTCTAGTCAAAGTGTTAACTTCAGCTTTGAAATAACTTTGATCACCTTCTATATTTTCAACTAATCCTTCCTTTCTCCAGATGATTAGTCTTTGGTGCACTATTGATGGAATTGCCCCCACACCATGTATCCACTCTCTCTCCCAAGCAGATTGTAGTTGGCTTTTGAAGGGATTACTAAGAACAGAGTAGTCCTCTTGATACTGCCGACAACAAGTTCGACCTCAATGGCCCCAAGTGAGTGACCAGTTTTACCTTCGTAGTTGGTAAGTACCACATTGTGTGGTTTCAGGTCTGTAGGACATGCGCCGATTCTCTTGAGCATGTCTTTGTGGCATCGAGTTTCTGCAGCACCACCATCCACTAGGATTTTGTTAACCCCAATGTTGTTGACCCTAGCTTGAGTGAACAATGGCTTGAGATGTTGCATCATGCCAATATCCGGTCTTTCGAAGAGCGGCATTTTGCTCTTCTACACAACCATTTCTAAGCACATAATAGCATATGGGCCTATAGGTTGCTTCTTCCCGTCTGAGTCCTCCTCGACCTCAAGCTGCAGTTACGAATCTTCAAAATCAAAACCCACTTCTTTATCCGAGTCCAACCCTTGGTAAGTGTTGATAAAGGAGGATAATCCTCTCGATTATTGGCTTTCTAGCCAATTTGAGGAAGTAGAAGTAAGCGAGCCCTCATTTTGAGTACTTGTACTTGAATTCTTCTTAATTTACGACAAGGAGGAAAGATCCTTTCTATAGCGAGCTTTCTCACCACTTCGACACGAGAAGCTATATGTTTCCCCTTCCTTGTCATTGGGAACTTTAGCTTTTCCCGCAATGTGCAGCAATAGCCTTTTCTTTGGCGTTGATATCTACATCATTGTGTCCTTGTCATAGGGTTTTTACCCTTGTAGTTGTTGCTGTAGGCATACTTTTTGGAACCTGTTGCCTTATTCTCGCCAGAAACACTGGTGCTTCCTTTAGCCCTCTGCTTTGGCTTGTGTGGACATGTGACACTTTTCTCCACATGTAGAGCATGGTAGTAGCCAGTGCCTTTTCCACCAGAGTGCACCCATTTACCAATAGGAGAGTTAGCAGGTGGAACATAGGTGGAAATCTTCTCTCCACCATGCTTGGTCGAAGTCTTATAGGGAATTCCCCTGTTGCTGAAACTGAATTTAGGTCTCTTATCGACCCATTTACCTTTGCGTTTCAGCTCGGGCTTGAAACCTTCCAGTTTCTTTGCTGCTTGCTTGTCGAAAACAACACTGCACCTTGGGCAAAGCATCACCTCTGAGTTGCTCAATTTCCAGCGATTGAGGAAGTCAATTAGTTCCTCTTCAGCCTTTGGGTAGGATACACTGATTTTGCCAGTGTATTGGTCCTCAGTTACCATTTCAATGTCTACCCCATCCTTGGAAGTCAGAGTAGTTTTCTTACTCTTCCCATCTACTCCACAGAAGCCTCAACCATGCATATATCGACTTCGACATAGTTAGCCTCATTTGATGGCAAATGATCAACATCAATCATCAATGGTGGCTGGGATTTGTCTCCAAACTTCAGCCTACCTTCATTCAGCGCTTTCTGCACCAAATCCCTGAAAAGAACACATCGAGAAGTGTTATGACCCAAGAAGTTATGATACTTAAAAAAAACCTCTTTTCTGTCTTTGCTCTAATGGAGGAGTTTTTAGGCCTTGAGGCACTAAAATCTGACCATCGGCAACTAACAGATCAAATATTTCGTCACATTAAGTCACATCTAAAGTATAAGTTTTTGTAACGAATCTATCATTCTTAGGTTCGACAGGGTTTTTTCTGTTAGCAGGTCTTAGCATTTTACAAACATAGGGAGGTCCAAGTTTTAATTCTGCAATATTAACCTCCTCTTCGACATCCTCATAAGACATGTCGTATTCATGGTCATTGTCATTGATATTAACATAGGCCACTTTCTCTTTTTTACTATTATTGCCAAACCTACTAGTTGTAGCTTTCTCAGCCTTAAGTCTTTCGACTTGTCTTACTCTATCAGCCAATTGAGCCATATCTCTCAAGTGTTGAGTGTCTAGCTTCTTTCTGATAGAATAATCTAGGCCACCAGCAGCCATCTCGACTAACTCGTGTTCAGGCACTTGAGTAAACCACCTTGCCTTGAGAAGTCTAAATCTATTGAGATAATCATCATTAGATTTCGCCGCTTTGCGTCGAACGCTGGGCAACTCTTTGAGACTGATCTTACTCTGGCCCATATAGAATTGCTCGTGAAAGGCCTTCTCTAATTGACTCCATGTAAATATGGAATGTGGAGGCAAAGTGGTAAACCATGTGAAAGCATTCATCGTCAAAGAATTCGGGAAATATTTCATTCTCAGATTCTCGTTGTGGGCTATGTCACCAGCTTCTGTTAAGTAACGAGGCACATGTTCGATGATCGATTCATTGGTTTCACCAAAGAAACTTAGTGAACTTGGGAATTTTCCATCCCTAGGTAGCTCTGTTTGTAACGATGTAGTCACATAAGAGGCGACACAAAGTTTGGCCTATGTAAGCCTAAATTAAGGCCATTACAGGCCAAAATAGTTTCGACCATATTAGCTTGATTATTCTATACACCAAGGTTACTTTTTGTACTTGTCGACTATTGCCGTCGGCGTTTTGGTCTTTATCGACCAAAACAACTTGAGAAGTGGTTCTACCTTGGGGTTCTTCGACAACAATGGGTCGTTGTTGACCCACGAGGACTACATTGTTGGGCCTCTCTACAAAAATTAAGTGAGCCTAACGGTTTGAACTTGGGAATTGGTGGTTAGGCACTCGTGGAGGCCAAAGAAATCAACAATTCGTCCCATCCGTGTTGCCAACAATTGGTAAATCGTTATTTGCGTTTTGAATCAAAGGGTTAAACACGATGCACGGTTTGTTGTGTCAACATCTTAACCATATCATGATTTCTTGTCGTCCATTTGTTGTCTTAGCGCCAACAAAGAAGGCGTGGTTAACGAGAATATTCCGACTATAAATGTTTTACGAATAAGTATGGGTAGGAGAGAATCCTGACATTGCATTGTCTGCAAATGTGGATGAATTCGTTTGAAGGCCTACCATCATTGTTGTTGGCATGCTAAATCGGTAATTCCTACCGTTCATAGGCAAATTATACGGCATATTTCTACTTATTTGAGGATTAGCCATTAAAGGACTTGATGGTTCTGTTATTTGTGGCGGAGAAGCCATCGTGGTCGGTTGTGATATCACTGTCGTAGTCATCATTGACACAGGCGTGAGAATAGGAGCGGTTACAGCGGTTATGGGCATAACCGTCGAAGCTATCGTGGGAGCAGTTACTCCTGAAAGACTTTTACCCTGGATGTGTCAATTTGTTTACCCTGGATTTTGGTAAACACCGCTGGTTTGGAATTACTTCTTGACTTGCGGGTTCAACCAGTACATCCCAAGACCGGTTTGGTTACTGTTTAAAATTGTTTATTGTGAACTGGGTAACTTTGCATGAAAAGTAAAGAAGATAATTGGCAGTCTCGCGCAGGAATTTAAAGGAAAGCAATTAAAACACATTAATTGAAAGGGTGGTACGCAAGTTCATACATTCGCGTTCTGTTGCTCGTGTTTCATGGTAGTGTGTTGGAGGGTTAGAGTGTAAGAAACAAAGTATGAGAAAATGCGACCCGTTTTCCATCAAGAAAACTCTTATTTATACTACTTACACAAGGAGGGAAAATTCAAAAACTAAGTAACTACCTAAGAATTTTAAAAAGTGTAACCGCCTGGCTTGTCTTCGACTGCAGTCTTCTTCGATCAGCGCGCGAACTCCTCTGTCGAACAGAGCCTTTACTTTCTTCAAATCTTCTAAGTTATTTAGTCCCGTCAAATTCCCTTTTGAACTGATTCCCAGAGTAGAATTTAACACTTCTTCTCCTGGAATGATGAGTCAAACCTCGTTGACTGCATTTAATGAGGTCTGTCGAAAAGGCAGGCTAACAAGGCCCAATGGAACAAATTATTACACACAGGCCCAATAAAACGAGATAGCATCCGAATGAGTCCAAAAACGAACTGGCCCTTGAGATTCAATTACAAGGAGCACAAGCCCAGAAGAGAGGCCTTTGAGGCTCTCTTGTGGGTAAGGTATGCACTACCAAAACTCTAAACAAATCTGTTGTTACAGAGATTATCAAGAAAGCATGGAATACCTACCCTGACCTACATATTTTTGACTTGGGAAGACACATGTTTTTATTCTCTTTTGATAACAAAACTCATACCAAAGAGGTGATGACGAAGACCCGTGGTACGTACTGAACCACCTGCTCTCTCTACAGTTTTGCTTCACAAAAATCTCGCCTATGATACAAGTCCATAATGTGCCCCTAGAATACCCTCAGCTGTAAGAATGTATCCACTATTCTCAAGAAGATTGGTCGTGTAGTGGAAATAGAGGACCCTATGTGGATGGAAGGCTGTTGAGAACTTTTATAAGGGCAAGAGTTCCACTGGACATCACCAAACCATTACCTACTGGTTGTTGGATTCCTAGGGCTGATTTACCAAAAATCTAGGTGATTTATAGATATGAGAGGTTTACAAGACCTATGTTTGAATTTTGGGATGGTGGGTCATGAAGTTAAACATTGTAACAATGCTAAGGTCATAGCTTCTTATGATCGTAAATTGCCAGAAATAACAGTGTGAAATAGCTATTGAATTTAGGGATCAGCTACCCTGCTGCACACTCTATCCAATCTATTCTTAAAGAATACCAGAAATAACAGTGTTAAAAGCTATTGAATCTACCACTAGCCTTAAGAGTGGAAACAAGGGTAATACAAAGACTCATGCTAATCTGTCAAAGCCTTTCCATCAGAGCCTAATTATTGGCAGGAACTAATTACCAACTCCTTCAATCATGGATTCTCTAAAACTTATGGTAGGGCAATCAGATATTCCATTCCTAGATGAGCTACAGGTAGAGCATCTATTGAGAAGGAAAAGAGAGCCACTGACAAGCTACTAACCACTGGCAGAGCCAATGTTCCAACTGGCTATACAGAGCAGAGATCAAAACCTGACCAAGAATATCTGATAGATACTCATTCTGCTGAGAAGGACTATCTTGACCATCCAGAAGGCTCTCCCAGATTTCATGGCACATCTAACTTAACTCTTCACGCAATGGAGATACAGGGGAGTGTTGGTGTTATCATACGACAATCTAAGAAGGCCTCCTACTGTTTGACTAGTAATCAAAATACTACCAGAACTTACAAAGCCCTATATAGTGGAATTTCCGCCAGATGATGATTCTACTAGTCCACCTAATGCTATACTGCAAGTTCAGGAAGAGAAGTAGTTAGCTCTTAATCTAGCAACAACGTTGGTTATTAAAAAGAGAATCCATGAGACTCTAGCTTTGACATCTGCTAAGGATGGTTTTACTACAAGGCAAAAGATTGATAGAATTCTTGTGAATTGGAGCTGGCTGGGCATGTTCCCTCATGCTATTGGTGTGACACTTCCTATTGTCAACTCTGACTATCCACCTATAATACTGAAACCCAAACCTCCATTAACTAGTGGAACCAAATCAAAATATGAGGCTTTCTGGTAAGATAATAATGCTCAATGCAGGGATGTGGTGGTCTTGAAACTGACGCCCTTGAGGATGAAGTGAATGATACAATTTTTGCTCTCATCCCCAAAATTCCTATGCTAGAATCTATATCTCACCTTCGACCTACTAGTTGTTGTACCTTTCTATACAAAGTGTCTTCTTGTCATGAACCTCACATGAACCTTATTGTCACCCCCCAGAAAAGTGCCTTTGTAGGAGGGTGTCTAGTTCAAGATAATTTAGTTGTTGCCCATGAAGCAATCCACTACCTAAAAGAGAATAAACCTAATGCAAGAAAGGGCATAGCCATCAAACTTGTCATGAACAAAGCTTATGATAGGGATGAATGGAGTTTCTTTAAAGCTGCCTATTGCGTTAAAAACACACTTAGAGCAAGTGTTATTTATAATGTGGCGCCTAGGGTTCCATGCCACACAAGTGGAATCAAATCACCTCATGTGCTTCCTTGCCACAAATGCGATGCATTTTTCTTTTCTTTCAAAGGCACGGGACCTCACCTCAACGTCCCTTGGTTAATCACGTGAGCTACCCTCTCTTCTCAATTGATGCTTGTTAATTTTTTTGAGGGTTTTAATTTTCATACCCCCTCCTTGGCCTCCATACCCCCATAATACAATTTAATACCAAAATACATCTCTCATTTTTACAAAAAATCACAATTGATTAAAAAATTCGCGTTTTTTCCGGATTTATCACAGAAAGGTAAATCCGTAGTCTTAATTTTTGAATTTTTCCGGATTTATATCTTGTGATGATTAAAGTAGGGTATAAGGTTGGTTTTTTCGGTTTATGTTAAACACATAATTTGGAGTGTTAAAAATACACTACGGATTTATGTTGTTAGCATAAATTCGGATAAAGATCTGATTTATCTATCCTAGATAAATTCGAGTGTTTTTTAATTTTTTTAAAATTTATTTAATTTGTTAATTAATCAAGTTCTTTATTGTTAATATTTTACGAGATATGGCTATGCACGATGGGACGCTTCCCAATTGCATTGATTTATCGGATGCATTTACAACAAAAGAGGTGCGTATTTATGATTAATTATTTTAAAGCGATATTTAGAATTTAGTATAATCCGATAATTGTAAATTATTTGTAGATTTTTCATACCCGTGATGATCTCGTAAGTTAGGCTAGAGAAATCGGGAAAGCCAACGGAGCGGTTGTTATCATCCTCGGATCCGATAAAGCAATTGGCAAAAGTGGGAGAAAAAATGTGATTGTTTTTGGTTGTGCGAAACATCACGAAACACACGAGGAGTAGGCGTGGATTGCTCTAAAGGTAGAAGGATATCTTCAAAGAAGTGTGATTATCCATTCAAGGTAAAAGCTAAACCTATGAATCCTCCAGTTGAGGATTGGAAGGTAGAGGTTAGGTGTGGTGTACACAATCATCAGCCATCTGCATCATGTATCGGACTTCCAATATTTGGGCGATTCACAAAGGAAGAGAAAAGTATGTTGGATGAGCATACATTGTTAAATGTCAAAGCAGAGAAGAGTCTAAGTGCATTGAAGAAGAGATTTGTGGGGAGCTTGAGAACTATCACGCAATTATATAAGCAGCGCCGGATGTTTAGGACGAGTCGCAGAGGTTCTAGAACTGAGATCCATGAGTTTATAAGGTTGATAGATTCTGAACACTATGTGTGTTGGAGCAGAAGAATTGAGAACTCTGATGTTATTGGTGACATCATGTGGGCACATCCTGAGTCTATCAACCTATTGAGGATATTCCCTAAGATATTGATTTTGGATAGCACCTACAAAACCAACAAGTATAAACTGCCCCTCTTGGAGATTGTTGGAGTGACTTCAACGGAGTTGACATTCTCGGTTTGCTTTGCTTATTTGTCGAATGAGTGGTATGACAATTTCAGATGGGTATTGCGGTATTTGAGAGACATGATGGTGGTAGATATTGCTCTTCCTGAATTGTTTATCACTGATAGAGATCTTGGATTGATGAGTGCCGTAGAGGTTGTGTTCCCAGAAAGTTACAATTTGCTTTGTCGGTATCACATAAGCAAAAATGTGAGTGCTAAGTGTAAATTGATGGTGAAGAAGGATAGGCAAGAGACGGTAATGGATTTGTGGAGTGCGTATAGTTGACTCAGCGGATGAGCGAGTTTTATCGATTCCTTGAGTTCGAGCAAACATGTGTTGATCTACCCCAGTTTGTTAATTACGTGAACAACACATGGTTGGTTCCTCACTGTTGCACTCGAAAAATCTGATAGGATCTCTCATGCAATTTAATGAAGTCGCCACCAATATTTAATTATAAGGGAAAACATTGAAAAATCCCTTTAAAAAGAAAACGGTCTTGAAAACCAGATTTTGAATTCGGGAGTCAATTATGCATGGGGAAGGTATTAGCACCCCACAGCATCCTTTCGAAAAAGGTTACCTATGATTAGCTGCGCAAGCTATATTAACTTCAAAAATATTTTTTCCCTCATATAATGGAATGAATAGAAAAGACTTAAAAATTACTTATTTTTATGTTCTCAAAGGAACATTTTAGAAAAGACTAAAAAAAGTTTTTTATTATTGCAATTGACAGATGTGGGCCCCCATCTGCTCCTACGTATCTCGGGGTAGAGAATCAAAGGCTACGTAGTTCTTGGGTAGAAAATATTTGTGTGTTGGTGTTTTTTAATTACTTGAATGATTTTTGAATATTTGGAGAGCACTAGTAATGACCAAACGAATAAATTCAGAGTAGTCGCTACTAATGGTTTGTTTGTACATAAAAAGAACTCATAACGTTCAAACGAGTTGAACTCAGAGTGGCCATTGCATAACCAATTTGTAATTGAAAGCAAAAATGTGATAAGATACAAATTAAACAAAACAACATAAATAAATAAAGACTAGGCTAAACAAAAAATAAATAAATAACTATATACATAAATAAATATGAATAGATATATACATAAACAAATAAATAAATAAATAGATTATATTATAAATAAATGATAAATAAATATGTACATAAAAATAAACAAAATAAATACAAAACTAACTTGGACTCGATGAGTCAAGTCGAACCTGATCGTGTTTGATGCGAAAAAGTCAATCAATCGAACTGCACTCTATCTGGTCCATTTTGATCCCAAGACCGCAAGAACTGCTTTGAGAATCGAAAAGCCGACTCAAAACGTCCAAATGATCAAAGACAGGCTTTTAGTGAAATGGGCCGCGAACGCTTTGACCCAAAAGATCACTTAACTCGCCAATGATCTCTCCCCTAATCTTCACCTCTCAACCCCTTTTTATATCCAATTGCTAGGGAGCTCTTGTTTCTTGCGAGCAATGTGGGACTAACACAAGGTAGAAAGCAATTCCCCTTTAAAACACAACTCCGTTTTTCTCAAACACATTCACCGTAAAATTGCGATTCCGGATTCGTTAACCGTTGGATCGTCTTCCTTTTTTGACAGTAGGTTCGTGAGACATATATCTCCGCTTTCACCGTTAGGATCGTCGAAACAAGGTCTGAGGAGAGAGAAATTACCTTCGTAATAGCTGCAGTTTTTGGTCTGTTTTTCTCAAACCTCTCACCGTAAAAGTGTGATTCCGGATTCGTTAACCGTCGGATCGTCTTCATTTTTTTACAGCGGGTTCGTGGGAAATATGTATTCACTTTCACCGTCCAGATCGTAAAAACGAGGTCCAAGGAGAGAGAAATTTCCTTCGAATAGTAGCTAAAAACTAACACCCAAAAATACGCAAAACCTACTATTTTTTGTAATTTTCAGAAAAAGTCCAAAATAAAATGGTTGAAAAAAACAAATTAAAAACTATTAAAAAGAACTCGGACAAAATTGGGGTATAACAGCTGCCCCTCTTTATTTATATTTTACTAGGAAATATGAAGGGTTTCCAAATTTCTCGAGTAAAATAGAAATAAAGATAAGTCAAACGCTAATTTTGTCCACATAGAGAGGAATGTAGGGTTTGAGAATTTACAGGAGTGGTTAACAGTTGGTGCGTTAACGAGAAAAGAATAAAGAAGGAGCACTGGGACTCTGAAGGACCACTGAGGGTCTGAAGGAGCACTGGGGCTCTGAAGGACCACTGGGGGTCTTAAGGTCTAAACTGCGGTCGATGCTTGGCACATTGATTCGAATTAAACTGAAGGACCGGATAGGTTCGGCGGAAATTTACTGGGCTGATGGACCAAAAATTGGTACGATGGATCGCAACTAGCTATGGTACTAGTAAAAGCGATGCGAGGTGACCTCGTCGTGGCGATGCGTGAGGTCAAGATCAGGTCTAGAACTGATATGTTGACCACGAAGGACGTCCACTATGTCTTAGGCGGACACAACTAGTCTGAAGGATCATTGGGGGTCTGAAGGATCCGTCGTACTCAGTGACGACGTTATGATCTGAAGGTGTAGCTCGGAGTCGTGTTTGACGCGTTGACTCGAACTGGACTGAAGGACCGACATGGTTTGAAGGATCGATGTTAGACTTAGTGCTAACATTGAGATCTGTTATGCTATAGGATCCAACACTTGTCGTGTTGGCTTAAGGGATGGAAGTAAGTAGGGATCGACATTTGAAGTCGAATGGAGAATGACAGATGTTATGTACATGCATGTAATGCATGCACACATAATGATTGATTTTTTTTTTGAGTGGAATGATGAATGAAATGTATGAATGACTTTCTCTCTTTTGCTTCTTCTTTTTGGTATATTTTGAATGCATAAAATGCAAATGTGAAATGATGCAACTATAATGCTCTTTTTGCTTTTTGTGTTTGCTTATTTTGTTGGTATATGATGAATGCATAAAATGCAAATGTGAAATAATGCAACTATAATGCTCTTTTTGCTTTTTGTGTTTGCTTATTTACAAGACTGGTTAACACCTGGCGCGTTAACAAGAAACGAATAAAGAAGGAGCGCAGGGGCTCTGAAGGACCACTAGGGGTCTGAAGGAGCACTGGGGCTCTAAAGGACCACTGGGGGTCTGAAGGTCTAATCTGCAGTCGATGCTTGGCGCAATGATTCGAATTAAATTGAAGGGCGAGATAGGTGCGAGAAATTTTGCTGGGCACGATGGACCAAAAAATTGGTCTGATGGACTGCAACTAGCTATGGTACTAGTAAAATAGCCTGAGGGTGACCTACGTCGTGGCGGTCGTGAGGGTCAAGATCAGATCTAGAACTGATATGTTGACCACGAAGGATTTACACTATGTCTTAAAGCGAACACGACTAATCGAAGGAGGACCGCGGGAAGTCGAAGGATCCGTTGTGCTTTCGATGAAGACGTTATGATCACGAAGGTGAAACTCGGAGTCGCGTTTGACGCGTTGACTCAAACTGAACTAAAGGACCGATATGGTCTGAAGGAGCGTTGGGGCTCTGAAGGATCACTAGGGATCTGAATTATGGAGTGACATAAGTCTGATTTAAGGACCACAATTGGTCTAGTTTAAGGACCGAAACACGCCCGAATTATGGAGCAATACGTTAATGCGCATATTGGTCTCGATTTATGGACCTCAATGGTGCAGCGGATCAACCGAGTGATCGATTTATGGACCAATAATAGGTGTGAAGGATCAACAAGAATGATCGGGTTTATGGACCGGCATATGCGGATTATGGAGCAATATGTGTTTGCATATTGGTCTCACTCTATGGACTATAATGAGTGCGGTTTATGGATCAACATATGTCCGTATTGATCAAGTTTATGGACCAATAAGAGTGCGGAGGATCATCCGGGTGATCAAGTTTATGGACCAATAAGAGTGCGAAGGATTCGTGCGGACTCGATCGCACTATGATCTGTATTGATGGGATCAACGCTTGGAGCATTGATTTCGGAGGAGCAAAATATAGGGTTGACACTGTGCGTGTCTACCCAAACATTCCCTAATGAGTGTGTTTGCATTAGAAAGGAGAAGCTATCTATACTTGGCATGTCTAACAATGCAATGAATGATGTATGCACGTGTAATGATTGGTACATGGTAGGGTGATGAACGAAATGATTTTTTTTTTACTTTTGATTTTTTTCTGCTTTTTGCTTTGCCTTTTTTGTTGGTATACGATGAACACATGAAACGTGAATATGAATATGATGCAAATGTAATGTTTTAATGCAAATGCTATGGTGAAATAAAGGAATTGCATATATGCATGGTGCGATGATATGATATGATAGAATTGATTGGGATATGGAAATATCTTTGGTAATGATGATAAACGCGACTTTTGATGCTAGAAAAGCTAAAGATGAATATTTTGAATTGATCGTTCATTAGAATAAAATTTTGATGACTTGAACCTGAACTCGGTAAGCTCAAGGTTGTCATTTTATAAGCCTATGATTTGGTAATGATGTATTTGTGAGGTGCATTTGTAGATTTGGTCACATGGGTTTTCATTTGGTTATGATGATCCATGATGGCTAAGCTTTCAAGTCTAAGATGTTAACTTCGAGAAATTAACGTGTGTTCTCTCTCATTGAAACATTGTTTGATAAACATGAATGACAGTGTGAATACAAGTGAATGTGTCAGTTGGCTCAGGCAAAGGGTATGGAAAAATCTGGCGTGTGAGGGGGTGAAAATGGGGGTTATTCGTTCAAGCCCATGGGAGATAAACTTGCCCCAGGGTAGAAAATGTTTGACTGCCCCAATTTTGACTTCAAATAGTGGGGAACGAAATAGCTTTGCCCTTGTGCAGGAGGACAATGACAATTAAGGGTATAAATTGGTTGTAGGATTGGAAAATCTTTGGTATTGGAGTAATAGATGGCTGAGGATGAATTATTTTGGCGCAAATGATATGATGCTCCAATCTATAAAAGGGCAAGGTTGCCCCAATCCATGAAAGATAAAGGTTGCCCCATTTCGAGAGCGGTCTTGAAAGGGTGCAAACTTACAATAATGGTTTGGAGACTTGTCCGATGTGGCTATATAGATATGGGTGTAGTATATGAACTAGATGAAAGGTGAGGCGATCTAGGGATGTTGAAAAAATTGGCACGAGTCAAGTGATATGATGCTCCAATCTATAAAAGGGCAAGGTTGCCCCAATCCATGAAAGATAAAGGTTGCCCCATTTCGAGAGCGGTCTTGAAAGGGTGCAAACTTAGAATAATGGTTTGGAGACTTTTCTGATGTGGCTATATAGATATGGGTGTAGTATATGAACTGGATGAAAGGTGAGGGCGGTCTAGGGATGTTGAAAAAAATTTGCTCGAGTTTGAGTGGAATGAATGGCGAGAGGGTACTTGGCTCACTTTGAGATGGTAAGTCAAGTGGATCATCTCTAGTAGGGATTTGTGGTTTTCTTTTGGGGAAGATTCCACAAGCTATGTGATTAAGAGTCTTTGATTTGATATACTTTCACTTTGATGATCACTAAATCTTTTTATGGACTTTGAGCATGCAAGCCTTTTGAGTTTTTTTTTCTTTTCTTTTTTTGAACTCTTTTTGAATTTTTGTAATAATGTTTTTTTTTGAGCAAATAAATTATTCTGATTAGTTTGTCCTAGAATTACAACTTTGAGAAAAATGGAAGCAACCAGTCATTGATCATATTGGACTTTATGATTGTAATGTGGCTGATGTTAAATGATTATTTGGCTCATAGAAGTGTTTGAGGGGTCGGTTGAGACAATGAATTCTTAATTATAAGCTTCGTGGTGTGATGTATCAGTTCCAACTCTATACTATTTTTTCAAGACTGTTTGTTTCTACTCCTCTGTTGTCTCGGAGTCTTATATTTTTTTTAATCTTTTTTTTTGCCTTTCATTGGAGCTGAGTAAACTGGTGAACACATTCTCTAAATGTGGAATTGATCATTGTTTATGGTGATTGAAAGGAAATTTTTGATTCGACTCAATGTGGGTAGATAGAAAGATGGACAAACATAATTTCAAAACGTGGTTGCTTACTTTCTCAAAAACTTAACTAGAAGACAAAACTTCAGGTTTAATATATTTGCTTTTTTTTTTCTTGTGCCTTAATTTTTGCTTACGTTGCCCTTGTGAGTTTTCAACCTAACGGGATTTTCTTTTTTTAAATTTTTTTATGCCCTAATTTTGCTTAGGTTGCCCTTGCGAGTTTTCAACCTAACGGGCTTGTTTAGAAATTTTTTTTTACTCAAAAGACTTGCACAATTGTTTAAGATGCCAACATGAAATCTTAGTGATCACAACTCTGCCCCGGTATGGAGCGTTTAAAGTGAAATTTCATCATTGGGGGATAGTGAATGAAATACTTTTGTGGGGACATAGGCATTTTATGGGTGATTGGGATTGGTTTTGAAAATGGGTGAAGGACACTGATAAGTGGTGAAGTTGGGGATAGTACAACTGACTTAAACAAGAGGAAATACACTCATCATGATAGTTTATTTTGAAAATGCTTCATAGAGAGAGAATACTGGTTAAAATAGAACAAGTTAACAAAATAGACGTTTCGGGTTCTTATCATGGGGGGGTTGAGTCGTATTGCTTAGGTAACCAATAATAGATAGGTAGAAGTGGTATTGGGTTAATTCTTTTGGTGAGGCGTGCATAGGCTAAGGGTCAAGCCTATGGGAGGAAGGTTGGAAAGGTAGTTATATGGTGGTTAAGTGGGTGGATGGTATGGTAAGGATGTATATGGGTGATGAGTGAAACACTTGATATTGGTGAATCAAGGTATGTGTTTACTCAAAGGATATGACAATTTCTTCCAAGGGAGAATGAACAATTCGAATATTATTTTACAAGAATTCATTGTTTCTCATCAAAAAGTGTGTCCCAAGGTTTTTTTTTAAGAATATAATGTATGAACATATGGGTGTTGTTGTATATGGACAACAATGCAAATGAATGAAATGTGTAATGACACCTTAAATAGGTGTATGAGATTTTTTATGTTTCAACTACAATGAGATGCTAACAAAAAAACTATTGAATGATGAGTGATGCTAAAATGAAGCAATTCCTAATTTTTGATGCATGCTGGTGGACTAATGCATTTGAGATGGATAGGAATGAAACACTATTTTTATTTTTTTTTATTTTTTATGATGCATGAAGAGGTGTAATGAAATAATGAATGAATATTTATAATATCAAAGTGATATTTATTTTTGGTGTAGGGATACACAAAGTGACGTAATTTGAACATATGAATCTGGTATCTTTAATATTTTTTGTATGATGAGATGCATGTAGGATGCATGTAAGAGGAATAACAATTTTTTCGATGTATGAAAGGGAGTAATGAAATGATGAATGAAAACAATTTTTCTATAACATCAAAGTGACATTATATATTATTTATTGGGTATGGATATGCAAGATGATGCAATTTTGGACAAATTAAAAATATATGATTTTTGTTATTTTCTAGATGATGAGATGCATAGTAGTGCAATAAAAATGTGATGCATAAAAAAATGGATTTTTTATTTATTTTATGAGTGCATGATGGCTTTTTTTGTATGATGAATGAAAGAAATGACATTGTCTCTTAAAAGAGATAAATATGAAAGGTTTTTTTTTCTTCTTATTTTGAGAACATTAATTTTGTTGATGCAAGGAGTAGGTATAGTTCCCTTGTGTCCTATGTAGGTCATGCCTAAAAGATATCATGGTCTAGGGTCACTTTTGTGAACAATCTTTCAGGTGGCTCCAGTCACTTCCTCACAAAGGTCTCCAGAGCTAAAGTCCCCTTTACAATATTATCCACAACAATAGATATCTATCAGGTGTGGGATATTATAAAGATGCACACTTTGGTTGAGACTTTCATGAGAGTCCGACAGATAAATCCAGAATGACTGTCACTAAGTGTCTCCACTCGTCCTAGATTTCTGCCAGACCCGGGCATAGGGCCCCACTCAGAAGTGTGTGCAATTGTGTAAACGATATGTGTGATAAGGGCAAAATAACTAAACTATCCAAGCTGAAAAGAGACAAAAATACAGAAATTAAATAAAGTCGTCTACCCTGAGGTTTAAGCATAACAACTATATTTACAATAAAGAGAATAAATAACTATAAAAAATGAGAGGGAAATAAATATGACAAAGATAAAGTTTAGCACAACCAACCATGTTAGGCTTGACTCTCTGAAATGTCCCCAGTGAAGTCGCCAGCTGTTGCACTCGAAAAATCTGAGAGGATCTCTCGTGCAATTTAATGAAGTCGCCACCAATATTTAATTATAAGGGAAAACATTGAAAAATCCCTTTAAAAAGAAAACGGTCTTGAAAACCAGATTTTGAATTCGGGAGTCAATTATGCGTGGAGAAGGTATTAGCACCCCAGAACATCCTTTCGAAAAAGGTTACCTATGATTAGCTGCGCAAGCTATATTAACTTCAAAAATATTTTTTCCCTCATATAATGGAATGAATAGAAAAGACTTAAAAATTACTTATTTTTATGTTCTCAAAGGAACATTTTAGAAAAGACTAAAAAAAGTTTTTATTATTGCACTTGATGGATGTGGGCCCCATCCGCGCTCCTACGTATCTCGGTAGAGAATCAAAGGCTACGTAGTTCTTGGGTAGAAAATATTTGTGTGTTGGTGTTTTTTAATTATTTGAATGATTTTTGAATATTTGGAGAGCACTAGTAATGACCAAACAAATAAATTCAGAGTAGTCGCTACTAATGGCTTGTTTGTACATAAAAAGAATTCACAACGTTCAAATGAGTTGAACTCAGAGTGGTCATTGCATAACCAATTTGTAATTGAAAGCAAAAATGTGATAAGATACAAATTAAACAAAACAACATAAATAAATAAAGACTAGGCTAAACAAAAAATAAATAAATAACTATATACATAAATAAATATGAATAGATATATACATAAACAAATAAATAAATAAATAGATTATATTATAAATAAATATGTACATAAACATAAACAAAATAAATACAAAACTAACTTGGACTCGATGAGTGCCAAACCGGACTGAGCAGTCTGACTAGGTCAATCGCGAACCGGACTCCTATCTGGTCCATTTTGATCCCAAGACCGCAAGAACCGCTTTGAGAATCGAAAAGCCGACTCAAAACGTCCAAATGATCAACGACAGGCTTTTCGTGAAATGGGCCGCGAACGCTTTGACCCAAAAGATCACTTAACCCGCCAATAATCTCTCCCCTAATCTTCACCTCTCAACCCCTTTTTATATCCAATTGCTGGGGAGCTCTTGTTTCTTGCGAGCAATGTGGGACTAACACAAGGTAGAGAAAGCAATTCCTCTTTAAAACACAATTCCCGTTTTTCTCAAACTTGTCACCGTAAAATTGAGATTCCGGATTCGTTAACCGTTGGATCGTCTTCCTTTTTTGACAGTAGGTTCGTGAGACATATATCTCCGCTTTCACCGTTCGGATCGTCGAAACAAGGTCTGAGGAGAGAGAAATTACCTTCGTAATAGCTGCAGTTTTTGGTCTGTTTTTCTCAAACCTCACACCGTAAAAGTGTGATTCCGGATTCATTAACCGTCGGATCGTCTTCATTTTTTTACAGCGGGTTCGTGGGAAATATGTATTCACTTTCACCGTTCAGATCGTAAAAACGAGGTCCAAGGAGAGAGAAATTTCCTTCGAATAGTAGCTAAAAACTAACACCCAAAAATACGCAAAAACTACTATTTTTTGTAATTTTCAGAAAAAGTCCAAAATAAAATGGTTGAAAAAGTCAAATTAAAAACTATTAAAAATAACTTGGACAAAATTGGTGTATAACACTCACAGGGACAGATTTGTATTGGCGTGGATTAATCAGAGGAGACACTTTGGGAATACACAACAAATAGGTATGTAACGTTGTTGACTTTATTTAATTGTTAGACGATTAGTTTTTTTATTTATAAATAGTTGTGTTTATTTTTACTTTAGTTTAATATTAGGGTTGAAAGTGCACATTGGGCATTGAAGAGAGCTTTGGGTTTTAGTAGAGGAGACTTGTGCAGATGTTGGGAGTCAATGCATGGTATGTTAAATGCACAAATCGATAAGATAGTTGAATCATTCGCAAAGAGTATTGACCGTGTGGATGTCAAGCACACTCCATTCTACAACAATATGCGGGGTTTTGTATCAGTAAACGCACTTAATCATATTTCTACCGAGTTTGATAAAACTTTGGGTTACGTGGGCACAGATAAAGGTCGATGTGGTTGCACGATTAGAGTTACTCATGGATTACCGTGTGCTTGTGAGCTTGGTTATATGCACCTTAATGCAAAACCTATCCCATTATTTCCGTAAAATTTAGGAGAGAATCTTACTCTTTAACTATGGAATTATGAATTATGAAATGATTCAAACGGTTTTTGTTTTTTAGTAAGGGCAAATTTGGAAGTTTTGCACAAAAGGGGGTATAAGGTTTAAGGAGGGGGGTACCAAGATCAAATTCCTTTTTATAAATTGTGTTGCCTCGGGTTCCGCACCAATACTTCTTTTCTCCAATTCTCTGCTGCACTTCAACAAGTCATGGGCTTGATTTATTTTTCTTTTAATGATCGACCCATTTGATAATTCAAGTGCTGGGTTACATGGCCTCGTGTTCATTTTATTTGTGAACACTTATAATTGATGATTTCAGTGACTTTAAATTTGACTTTCAGTTTTTTTTTTATATTTTCTACTTTTCTGCAAAATAAAGAGCAAATTGAGTCAATAATTTATCCAATATATAATAATTGATCTAAAAGTAACCCAAACATGTCTTTAAAAATGCACTAAATTAGAGTTTATCAATTCCCCAACACTTAAATTTTGCTTGTCCTCAAGTAATTTTCCTGGCTCAATAAAATTTCTAAATAAGTGATAGAGACAGCCAAATAAGAGACGGCCAAATAAGAGACCCAAAGTTAGAAGCACAATGACAGACAATAGACAATATAGCACATATGAGGTGTCAATAAGTTGCCCAATTATAGGCTTATGTCCCTGAAGAATACATTTATGTGAACAATGGCACTCACTCACTATCTCTCAAAGTGTTAGGGACTAGGGAAATATACACTCAAGTTTCCATAAAATGCACATTACCATAAACTTGTTATTTGACCAAATCTTCACTAAATAGTCCACACGCATACAAAAGATGTGGTTTCATGGGTTGTAATGGGGTCAAGTGAATTCATGCAGGGAGGAAATAAGAAGAGAGGGATAATCAAAGGGCTAAAAAAACAAGAAACAAATAGTAACCCTTGAAACCAAATATGGAGCTATTATCTATTTTACAATTTTTGTCCAAACTCCAAATTAATTTCACTTTCATTCTTCACTCTTCTTCTATTGAATCGGCTCTCTTTGATTTAACTTTTCTCTTGAGTAGATTTTGTTGTTGTTTTTTTTATTTGCCCTTTTGGCTCTTTCCTTATTTTGATGTGCCTTTTCCTCCATCTTGCTTTCCTTTTTTTTCAAATATTCTTTCTATTTCTTTATATATATATATATATATATATATATATATATATATATATATATATATATATATATATATATATATATATATAGAACGTATATTATGAGAGGACTTTTATGATGAGAGGGTGAGAGGAACCAATCATGACCATAGATCAAATCAAGAATGGTTGAGATTAAAACAAAAAGTCAACGTGATAACTACCCACTTTCTAATCACAACCACCCATGTTGTGTTATAGGGTCCAGATTTACTCCTCTCATCTCTCATAATAAACACTCCTCTCACCTTATACATCCCCATATATATATATATATATATATATATTAGGAGGAAAAGGTAAGGACATGAAATCTTCTATTTCATTTCCTTTGTAGGAAGATATTCTTGTAAGCACATGATTCACTCTTTTTTTTTTGGCAAAATATCATCCAAGGTCCCTTAACTTATTTTCAGTTTTCGATCAGGTCCCTTAACTTTTAGTTCTAACAAATAGGTCCCTTAACTGTTAAAATTGTTGCACAGTTACCCTTTTTTGTAATTTCAGTTAAACTCCATTAAAAAAACGCTTATGTGGCTAATTGGTCTTTGGCGTGGCCTATAATTAAAATGACATGGCAGTTCCAACTTGGATTTTATTTAATAATCATATTTTAATGAATTATTTTATCAATTTTAATTAAAACTAAAAAATACTTGTGGTTCATCCTCTTCCTTGTAAGAAACGAACTTCATCGTTCAATCTTTGATCTTCATCTTCAACAATCGGAACAACACATCGACTTGAACGAAACAACAAAACGAAAGGGATTAAAAAACACAGAAACAAAAGAGGGTGAGAATAATAATAAATAGTAAAAGAAAATACAACTGAAACACTATCCACATTATCAATACCAGATCTACTTTGTTTCTCTTCCCTACTCCTTCTCAAACCATCTATTTCACAATTCTCACTCATATTGAAACTAACGGAGTAACGAGCACTTACTGTCATTCTAAGGTTGTTGTAAAATTATCTTCTTTTTTTAACTGTTGTAAAAATATCTATTTTGTCAAAGAAGCCACTTTTTTATTCTCAAAACACAAAAGGGTGAAATCCCAATATCTCAAAAGTCTCTCTCTGTTGCCAATGTCTCAAAAGAATGGTGAGAAACAGCGTTGATTGATTCTCTCGATTCCAAATTTCTCTAGGCGATGAAACAATTTCTTCTTAAATTTCGTTTTGTTGTTTCGTTCTGGATGTGGGTTTTCGGTTTCGTTTTTTTTGTTTCATTTTGATGGCAGATCTGGGATGATGTTGTTTCGTTTCGTTTCGTTATGGACGACGAAGTTCTGGGATGATGGCAGATCTGGGAGTATTTTTTATTTTTAATTAAAATTATTAAAATAATTATTCTAAAAAATAATTTTTAAATAACAGCCAAGTTGGAACTGCCATGTCATTTTAATTATAGGTCACGTTAACACGGTTAGCCACATAAGCATTTTTTTAAAAGAGTTTGATAGAAATTACAAAAAGGGTAACAAAGACAACGATTTTAAAAGTTAAGGGACCTAATCAAAAGCGAAAATAAGTTAAGGGACCACGATTGGTATTTTGCCTTGCTTTTTTTTTTTTCATCCTAACAAGATCTAATATCTATCTATTCAATTAACCAACACTCAAACTACCTATATTAGCCTCCATGTCTATCTTTCATGTGTTTTTTTACTTATAAGCTCTAATCGTTAATAAGGCTAAATTGGTCCTTTCTTTTAATTCAAAGCTACTGAATATACTTTCAACTTTATGACACTGTCAAATTAATTGAACATTACCCAAGAGCACTTGGATGAGATGTAAGGGTCTCTTCCAGCTTAACCAAGGTCTTGGGATCGAATCCAGCCTTGGGCATGCAACAGTGTTAAATCTCTTGAGGGAGAGTTTTGCCGCCAATTGTGGTCCTACCCGTCGCAGAGAATACCCAGTTTATACTAAAAAAATTAATTGAACATTGCCACACTGTGTGGCTACATACGAAAGATCTTTTCCTAATCTCTCTCCATCAAATCTCTCTCGAAAAAATTGAATTCAATACTTACTTCATTTTTATTCCACCAAAAAATAAAACATTCACTTCATCTCCACCTCTCTATCTGCTTTCTTCCTCAATCGCTCCCACTCTTTCTTTTCTTATTTCTTCTTCCATTCTTCCACTCACATTTAACGGGAAAAACAAACTCATGGGAAAAAAGATTTCAAACTTTCGCAGTCAGAATTCAGAACAACTTTACGTATCTTCCATATCTTTCTTCTTCAAAGCGCGAGGAGAGACAAAGCTGTGAGGGAGAGTAACTCTGATGAGTTTGGAAGAGGAAGCTGAGACTAGAGGGGGTGGGGGTCCCAAAAAAAATCATCTTTTTTGATTTTTTTCTCATCAACATCTGAGACTCTACCATTTTCTTCATCATTGTCGGTATTGAATCTTTACCTTATCACTTCTCCATCAATTTCTTCATTTTGGTACTTTATTTCTCTAATTTGATCTGTTTAGGGTTTTTTGTTTCATATATTAACAAGCAATATTTCATTCTGTTTTTGGTTTTTTAATTTCATCTTCCTCAAATTGTTTCAGATTTCCAATTTCAGTTTAGACTCTCACTATCTTACTAATTTTAGTGATTTTATGGTTTGGGGATTCAAACCAATTTGTTGTTGTTTGCAAATTTGACAACACTAGGGTTTAGGATTTGCTCGATAACTTGATTTTTAAGGGAGATATAGGTCAAACATAGGAAAAATAGTTTTAGGGATTAACTGATAAGCATATTTAGTCCCGTATTTTGTTTTATTGGTTTTTCAGAACTTCGAGCTGACAAATTTGTAAATGACGGCGATTGCGATGGTTGCGACGTCGATTAACTTTAACTATTGTAGATTCATTAATCTCTGCTATCTCTACCAAAATTGAAGGGTGGAATTAGAACACAGGTTAGACGTTTATGATCTAATGTAGCACTTTTTCGGGTCTGTTTTATTTTACTCTTAACAATGACTCACCTTTGATTTAGAGTTTGGGTCACCTTGGGATTTAGGAAGAGGTTGTAGAACATAGATGCTCTGTTTGTGATTTGATTGCTTGCTATCATTAGAAATAGAGTTTAAAACACAATTCCCGTTTTTCTCAAACCTGTCACCGTAAAATTGAGATTCCGGATTCGTTAACCGTTGGATCGTCTTCCTTTTTTGATAGTAGGTTCGTGAGACATATATCTCGGCTTTCACCGTTTGGATCGTCGAAACAAGGTCTGAGGAGAGAGAAATTACCTTCGTAATAGCTGCAGTTTTTGGTCTGTTTTTCTCAAACCTCTCTCCGTAAAAGTGTGATTCCGGATTCGTTAACCGTCGGATCGTCTTCATTTTTTTACAGCGGGTTCGTGGGAAATATGTATTCACTTTCACCGTTCAGATCGTAAAAACGAGGTCCAAGGAGAGAGAAATTTCCTTCGAATAGTAGCTAAAAACTAACACCCAAAAATACGCAAAAACTACTATTTTTTGTAATTTTCAGAAAAAGTCCAAAATAAAATGGTTGAAAAAGTCAAATTAAAAACTATTAAAAATAACTTGGACAAAATTGGTGTATAACACTCACAGGGACAGATTTGTATTGGCGTGGATTAATTAGAGGAGACACTTTGGGAATACACAACAAATAGGTATGTAACGTTGTTGACTTTATTTAATTGTTAGACGATTAGTTTTTTTTATTTATAAATAGTTGTGTTTATTTTTACTTTAGTTTAATATTAGGGTTGAAAGTGCACATTGGGCATTGAAGAGAGCTTTGGGTTTTAGTAGAGGAGACTTGTGCAGATGTTGGGAGTCAATGCATGGTATGTTAAATGCACAAATCGATAAGATAGTTGAATCATTCGCAAAGAGTATTGACCGTGTGGATGTCAAGCACACTCCATTCTACAACAATATGCGGGGTTTTGTATCAGTAAACGCACTTAATCATATTTCTACCGAGTTTGATAAAACTTTGGGTTACGTGGGCACAGATAAAGGTCGATGTGGTTGCACGATTAGAGTTACTCATGGATTACCGTGTGCTTGTGAGCTTGGTTATATGCACCTTAATGCAAAACCTATCCCATTGGTTATTTCCGTAAAATTTAGGAGAGAATCTTACTCTTTAACTATGGAGTTATGAATTATGAAATGATTCAAACGATTTTTGTTTTTTAGTAAGGGCAAATTTGGAAGTTTTGCACAAAAGGGGTATAAGGTTTAAGGAGGGGGGTACCAAGATCAAATTCCTTTTTATAAATTGTGTTGCCTCGGGTTCCGCACCAATACTTCTTTTCTCCAATTCTCTGCTGCACTTCAACAAGTCATGGGCTTGATTTATTCTTCTTTTAATGATCGACCCATTTGATAATTCAAGTGCTGGGTTACATGGCCTCGTGTTCATTTTATTTGTGAACACTTATAATTGATGATTTCAGTGACTTTAAATTTGACTTTCAGTTTTTTTTTATATTTTCTACTTTTCTGCAAAATAAAGAGCAAATTGAGTCAATAATTTATCCAATATATAATAATTGCTCTAAAAGTAATCCAAACATGTCTTTAAAAATGCACTAAATTAGAGTTTATCAATTCCCCAACACTTAAATTTTGCTTGTCCTCAAGTAATTTTCCTGGCTCAATAAAATTTCTAAATAAGTGATAGAGACAGCCAAATAAGAGACGGCCAAATAAGAGACCCAAAGTTAGAAGACAAATGATGCATAATAGACAATATATAGCACATATGAGGTGTCAATAAGTTGCCCAATTATAGGCTTATGTCCAGAAGAATACATTTATGTGAACAATGGCACTCACTCACTATCTCTCAAAGTGTTAGGGACTAGGGAAATATACACTCAAGTTTCCATAAAATGCACATTACCATAAACTTGTTATTTGACCAAATCTCCACTAAATAGTCCACACGCATACAAAAGATGTGGTTTTAGGGTTGTAATGGGGCCAAGTGAATTCATGCAGGGAGGAAATAAGAAGAGAGGGATAATCAAAGGGCTAAAAAAACAAGAAACAAATAGTAACCCTTGAAACCAAATATGGAGCTATTATCTATTTTACAATTTTTGTCCAAACTCCAAATTAATTTCACTTTCATTCTTCACTCTTCTTCTATTGAATCGGCTCTCTTTGATTTAACTTTTCTCTTGAGTAGATTTTGTTGTTGTTTTTTTTATTTGCCCTTTTGGCTCTTTCCTTATTTTGATATGCCTTTTCCTCCATCTTGCTTTCCTTTTTTTTTTTCAAATATTCTTTCTATTTCTTTATATATATATATATATACTAGTATAATTTATTTCGCACAAAGACTTGTCTAAATTCATTTTGTTTAGACACAGTAAGGTAATTACTTCAACTATTTTAAATATTTATATAATAGTAGGAAATTAAATTTAGATTTATATATATATATATATATATAAAATAAAATTATATATTACAATTTCAATTGGGATGTGGGGTTTTGTCCAGAAAATGATTTTGTTTCTTGTCTTATAATGTTCTGTAATAAATAATTAAATGAAGGAAAATTAATATAAAAGTATTCAAACAAAGTACTCAAACGAAAATTGAAACCGATGAAAATATGATTATCATCTAATGTATTCTGAATGAGTATATAGAAAAGCACATTACTATTACTAATGGCGAAAGGAACATTTATTTTGTAATATATCATTCATAATTTGTTTTCTCTAAGCGTGTGAACCTGTGGGAATTCGATTTTATTGTTATAAGCAATACGGGTATACATCTCATTTTGCCATAAAATTTTAAATTATTTTTTGGCACCTTTAAAAATGCAGTTGTATTTTTCGTGTGTTATATGACACGTCGATTTCTCTGTACACCGGCTTTTATCAATTCATTATGATATATATATATATAATATATATGTTTATACATTTTTTTTTTATATATAGTGAATATTTTATATACTATTTGACTATTTAAATGTTAATTTTGATTTAATATATGTACATATATTGCGAAAGAACGCTTATGGTATTTTGTATATTCCTATAAAGAAACTATAAACGGGAAATATCAAACTAACACTTCAGGGGATTATTAGAATATGAAAAATCTAGTCTTATTCGTAGATGCAATGTTTATATAAAAATCTTTAAGATTATATAAAGATTAATATCTAAAACTCTAAATAGTAATACATAACCAAGGTCCTGGGATCGAATCCAGACTTGGATGAGATGGTAAGGGTCTCTTCCAGCTTAACCAAGGTCCTGGGATCGAATCCAGCCTTGGGCATGCAGCGGTGTTAAATCTCTTGAGGGAGAGCTTTGCCGCCAATTGTGGTCCTACCCGGCTCGAGGGATTAGTCTCTGCAATTGCGCGCAGAGGATACCCGGTTTATACCAAAAAAAGACACAGTAAGATAATTACTTCAACTATTTTAAATATTTGTATAATAGTAGGAAATTAAATTTAGATTTATATATATATATATATATATATATATATATATATATATATATATATATATATATATATATATATATTATAATTTTGAGATCCCGTGAAATCAAATAATACTTTAGTAGTGACAACCCATAAATAAAAATACTTTAAAAACTACATAAGTACTAATCAAATAATACTTTAGTAATGACAACCGCATGATGTATATAATTTTTGAGGGGTATTTTCATATTGAGATGTTATTACAACATGAATTACTTATAAATATTATACGGTCTAAAATAGTATTAGTAAATAGTAACTTACAAATATATAGCAAATATACCTTTGCATAAGGACATGTAGCTTGCTTTTGACTAAGTTGATTGACGTTGACAACCGTAGGATCAATGTTCTTTGTCATCTTGTTTATTCTCTCTACTTGTTTTCTAAGTGCAGCGTAGTGAATAGAAGAATATTAAGCACAAACGTTATAAACTACAAATATACTGATCGATCAAAGTTGTATATTGATTCTAATTGTATGTGCATCAAGCTGAATACAAAAATATGTGACAAACATTTTTAATATATAACATTATTTATAAGATGAGAATTAAAAAAGGTTGAAATGGATAAAATTACTCATTTAATATTGATCTTGTCTATTGGCAAAGATTTTGGTCTAGTCCCCCCTTCGCTTTTCTCTGTTTTTTTTTCCTTTTTTTATTAATAAATTCGGGCAATCTGTCCGTTTGTTAAAAAAATACTCATATTTAATAATATTCTAGTTAGTAAATATATAGAATAAAATCTATGGAATGTGATACAAAATATTAGATGGTAAATAAATATAATATATAAATGTAATATATAATAACAAATATACATGTATCAAAATAAATAATAAATAGATATAAAAAGTAGGTAAAAAGTTTTGCAATAAAAGAAATAATAGGATAAACATTATGTAATATGCTTTAGTAACATGAAATTGTGGTAGCTCAAATGGTCAGCATTAGGAGGTGACAGTGTGGGGGAATGAGTTCGATCCCCAGCTTCTGCTTTTTTTTGATATATTTCGAAATAACATGCTGAGGTGGATTTAATTGGTGCTGACATATTTATTGACGTGGCTGATTAGGTGGATGCCTATGTGTCAGATTCATGGTTATATATAATATAGATATATTATATATTAGGAGGAAAAGGTAAGGACATGAAATCTTCTATTTCATTTCCTTTGTAGGAAGATATTCTTGTAAGCACATGGTTCACTCTTTTTTTTTTGGCAAAATATCATCCAAGGTCCCTTAACTTATTTTCAGTTTTCGATCAGGTCCCTTAACTTTTAGTTCTAACAAATAGGTCCCTTAACTGTTAAAATTGTTGCACAGTTACCATTTTTTGTAATTTCCGTTAAACTCCATTAAAAAAACGCTTATGTGGCTAACGGTGCTGACGTGGCCTATAATTAAAATGACATGGCAGTTCCAACTTGGATTTTATTTAATAATCATATTTTAATGAATTATTTTATCAATTTTAATTAAAACTAAAAAATACTTGTGGTTCATCCTCTTCCTTGTAAGAAACCAGAACTTCATCGTTCAATCTTTGATCTTCATCTTCAACAATCGGAACAACACATCGACTTGAACGAAACAACAAAACGAAAGGGATTAAAAAACACAGAAACAAAAGAGGGTGAGAATAATAATAAATAGTAAAAGAAAATACAACAGAAACACTATCCACATTATCAATACCAGATCTACTTTGTTTCTCTTCCCTACTCCTTCTCAAACCATCTATTTCACAATTCTCACTCATATTGAAACTAACGGAGTAACGAGCACTTACTGTCATTCTAAGGTTGTTGTAAAAATTATCTTCTTTTTTTTAACCTGTTGTAAAAAATATCTATTTTGTCAAAGAAGCCACTTTTTTTTATTCTCAAAACACAAAAGGGTGAAATCCCAATATCTCAAAAGTCTCTCTGTTGCCAATGTCTCAAAAGAATGGTGAGAAACAGCGTTGATTGATTCTCTCGATTCCAAATTTCTCTAGGCGATGAAACAATTTCTTCTTAAATTTCGTTTTGTTGTTTCGTTCTGGATGTGGGTTTTCGGTTTCGTTTTTTTTGTTTCATTTTGATGGCAGATCTGGGATGATGTTGTTTCGTTTTCGTTTTCGTTTTCGTTATGGACGACGAAGTTCTGGGATGATGGCAGATCTGGGAGTATTTTTTATTTTTAATTAAAATTATTAAAATAATTATTCTAAAAAATAATTTTTAAATAACAGCCAAGTTGGAACTGCCATGTCATTTTAATTATAGGTCACGTTAACACGGTTAGCCACATAAGCATTTTTTTAAAAGAGTTTGATAGAAATTACAAAAAAGGGTAACAGTACAACGATTTTAAAAGTTAAGGGACCTAATCGAAAACTGAAAATAAGTTAAGGGACCACAGTTGGTATTTTGTTTTTTTTTTTTTCATCCTAGCAAGATCTAATATCTATCTATTCAATTAACCAACACTCAAACTACCTATATTAGCCTCCATGTCTATCTTTCATGTGTTTTTTTACTTATAAGCTCTAATCGTTAATAAGGCTAAATTGGTCCTTTCTTTTAATTCAAAGCTACTGAATATACTTTCAACTTTATGACACTGTCAAATTAATTGAACATTACCCAAGAGCACTTGGATGAGATGTAAAGCGGTCTTTCCACTTAACCAAGGTCTTGGGATCGAATCCACCTTGGGCATGCAATGATGTTAAATCTCTTGAGGGAGAGTTTTGCCGCCAATTGTGGTCCTACCCGTCGCAGAGAATACCCAGTTTATACTAAAAAAATTAATTGAACATTGCCACACTGTGTGGCTACATACGAAAGATCTTTTCCTAATCTCTCTCCATCAAATCTCTCTCGAAAAAATTGAATTCAATACTTACTTCATTTTTATTCCACCAAAAAATAAAACATTCACTTCATCTCCACCTCTCTATCTGCTTTCTTCCTCAATCGCTCCCTCTCTTTCTTTTCTTATTTCTTCTTCCATTCTTCCACTCTCACATTTAACGGGAAAAACAAACTCATGGGAAAAAAGATTTCAAACTTTCGCAGTCAGAATTCAGAACAACTTTACGTATCTTCCATATCTTTCTTCTTCAAAGCGCGAGGAGAGACAAAGTCGTGAGGGAGAGTAACTCGATGAGTTTGGAAGAGGATCTTTGAGACTAGAGGGGGTGGGGGTCCCAAAAAAAATCATCTTTTTTGATTTTTTCCTCATCAACATCTGAGACTCTACCATTTTCTTCATCATTGTCGGTATTGAATCTTTACCTTATCACTTCTCCATCAATTTCTTCATTTTGGTACTTTATTTCTCTAATTTGATCTGTTTAGGGTTTTTTGTTTCATATAAAAACAAGCAATATTTCATTCTGTTTTTGGTTTTTTAATTTCATCTTCCTCAAATTGTTTCAGATTTCCAATTTCAGTTTAGACTCTCACTATCTTACTAATTTTAGTGATTTTATGGTTTGGGGATTCAAACCAATTTGTTGTTGTTTGCAAATTTGACAACACTAGGGTTTAGTATTTGCTCGATAAACTGATTTTAAAGGAGATATAGGTCAAACATAGGAAAAATAGTTTTAGGGATTAACTGATAAGCATATTTAGTCCCGTATTTTGTTTTATTGGTTTTTCTGAACTTCGAGCTGACAAATTTGTAAATGACGGCGATTGCGATTGTTACGACGTCGATTAACTTTAACTATTGTAGATTCATTAATCTCTACTATCTCTACCAAAATTGAAGGGTGGAATTAGAACACAGGTTAGACGTTTATGATCTAATGTAGCACTTTTTCGGGTCTGTTTTTGTTTACTCTTAACAATGACTCACCTTTGATTTAGAGTTTGGGTCACCTTGGGATTTAGGAAGAGGTTGTAGAACATAGATGCTCTGTTTGTGATTTGATTGCTTGCTATCATTAGAAATAGAGTTTAATTTATATACACAAAATGTGTATAAGCATTTTACACTATCTACCAATTAAAGGTTGACACATCACCAAAAACAAATTGGTCAATTGGTAACCAACCACGCCTTGAATTGTGATTGGTGGTGGTTGTAAAACCTGATACATAGTATGTGCATATAAATTAAACTTTTAGAAATATAATGTTTGCTGATTTTGTATCTAATGCACATTTTTGTTAAATTTTCCATTTTATAAGTAAACATTTACATATGTTGATGTTGCTTCTTAGTGAGTTCATTCATGGGTTTTGTAATATTATGGAAAATGGCAGATTTTATTTTTGTTTCTGTTTAATTAATTTGAGATTGACCTAACAATTTTTGGATGTTAACCATTGTGCTGAAAATGCCCATGTTTATCATCACTTGGTGAAATATATACTTGCCGATGGTCAAGGTGAAAACAAAAGAACCTAGGTGGACAATTAGTTTTTTATTACTTGCTGATGCCTATTAACTCACACTGCGTACTGGCCATTTTTAGCAGATCGTGTGATGCCCATGTCTGTTGTGCTTTTGTTTGAATTCAGCACAGCACAATGAAGGTACTTATTTTGTTACAGGTTATGACCTGTCCAATTTAATCAATAGTTTCTTATTTGATAGAAATTTTATACTTATTCTAATCCTATCTTGGTTTCAATACATGTTTATAAGCCAAAACATGTTATCATGATGCAAATCTCTCTGATAGCAGGAAACATATATACTGATTGATTATTCATTTTTCTGTGTTCTTTAATTGGGGCCAGCACAAGTGAAATTTAATTCTTATAGTTTTGAAACTGAATGAATGAGCCAGTGCAAAACATGAAATTTTAACTTTCAAATCACTTTCTAAAACTTAGTTATTTTATTATGTCTTCATTACATGGTGTAATCATCCTTGCTTAGTTATGTTATTAGTTATATTTGTTGCTCTTAGTACTATGCTCTTAAGCCATATGACTCTTCAGTTTTAAAGGCTTATTGCTTAGATGAAATCCAAATTATCCCACTTTACGAGCTACATTGATTGTTGATTATTTACCATAGGTTATGCTCTATCAGGAATTTGCTAATCATATTGCATACTCTTATATTGTACTATAGAATAATATATTCCTAAATGTTATGTTAGATTCGAAAATTCAAAGGTTTGATTTGGGATATAATATTTTAGTTTCTAAAAAGTCATTGCCAGTAATCTTATTGTTCTTTAAACTACCAAGAATTTTTTAGTATTAACTTTGTCCTAATCATTTTAATTTTAATTTTGAACTTTTTATAATTATAACATTTTAGAATTTATTTTCAGATTAATTGTTTGATTTTTTTTCTCTTTAGAACAACACACTATTACAATCTTTATACTTTACAACTGATTTTAGAAGAATCACATTTCAAATAAATATTTTTCTTTGACTATATATCATCATGCCACATAATGCGATAAGCCTGTGCGGATGCACGGGTATGATACTAGTAGACAACTAAACTAGAGGACCAAATTTCCGTTCTGACAATATAGACCACTAAAATATAGGACGTAATTGTAATTTTCATTAGTTGCTCCACATTTAATTCCAAATGGTTACCACAAAAAAAAAGAAAAAATTATATCTGAGTACCAAAGAAAAAAATATAACAATTAGGCTCAAAGGGGACAACTAAGGGATAAATTCAACAAACAACTTTGAGGCTAGAAAAATACTTAAATTCCCCAAATCTTTTTACATGATGCAAATCAATTTTCGCCTTGAAATGGTCAAAAGACAAATTCTAGAATGTAGCAAATTGGGAAACACACTCATAGAAAGAAAATGGATAAAAATTTATGATTTAGTATCAATCCCCTCATATAGGCTCAGATCTGACATTTAGAAGCTAGTTCACAAAAAGTACTCAACAGGCATAAATGCTAATTATCAGCTTCCTAAGGACAACCGCATGATTACAATTAACACAAGTCCACAAATGATGTGGACCGGAATAGCATCAAGATAATCTATTTTATTAAAATTAGGATGAACTTTATTTTATTTTAATTGTAATAGACTATGCTTTAAGTTTGAAACTTGGGTTGAAATATGTATGCATTTCTAAACTAGTTGGGCCATGTTGTGGGCTTGTATTTGGGCCTTATTTTGCTTGTGTTTCCATGGTCAAACCTTAGCTATATAAGGGTTGGAGTTGCTTCATGTAAGGGACTTTTGGATCATTTTATGAAATTGTGAGTTTAGAACAAGTTGCTCCTCTTAGTTCTTCTTAGAACCTTCATGGATCTTATCAAGGCTTGATTGTGCTTGTGGTGGTCCAACAATGGGATTTATCATCCATCCTTGAATGTGGCATTCCTTCACTTTCTTCAACCATTTCTTTCCATTCCACATTTTGTAAGTTTTTCCCTTTTCTAGTTTCTTTGTATTTGGAAAAATTATGATTTATGGAATGATCCTTGAATTTTTAGTGAACTTCTATGTCTAGTTCACATCAAGTGGTATCAGAGAGCCTCTTCCATAATCTAAAATTTGTTTAAATGAATCAATTATGGGGTCCCAAAAAGGCATAATCTCTATTTTTTCAATTTAAGCATAATTCATGCTAAACAAGCCAGAAAAAATGCTATCAACATATTTAGTGGGTATGTGCATTAATAGAGATCAAGTGACAAAATAAAGTCCTCTCTCCCACAGTAGCATGAAGCATAGTCCTCAATGCAAAATATCATATTGGCACAAAAGTAAATAAATGAGAGAGAGAGAGTATGAGTCATGACTTCCCTGAGAGAGCTTGCAAACTGAGCTAAAAAAAACAAAAAAAAATGAGAGAAAGTAAAATACAGGTTGCCTCATGCGAAGCGCTTGTTTAATTTCCCAAGCCTGACGGTAGTAGAGTCGATCCTTGAGAGCAGTGACATAGCTCACTTGAACCAACCCTTCCTCAAAATGCTTCACACGCTGACCATTGACCTTAAAAGTGGTACCATCTACATGAGAAACCTCAAGCACTCCATAAGGAAAAACTTGAGTAACAATATAGGTTCCATACCACCTAGAGCGCAATTTTCTTGGAAAAAGACGCAAATGTGAGTTATAAATTAAAACTTTCTCACCAACATGGAATTCACGCTGCTTTGGATGCGCTTATCATGCCACTTTTAGTCCGCTCCTTATACAAGTTGGCATTCTCATAAGCTCCGAGACGGAGCTCATCCAATTCATCGAGCTGCAGCAACCTATTTTCACCTGTAAGCTGAGCATCAAAGTTTAGAAATTTTAAAGCCCAAAGTGCTTTATGCTCTATAGGCCCATAGTGCATCATCAAGTTTCAAAGAACAATCTTTTCTAGATGTACTAATTGTATTCTCTAAAATCCTTTTCAGCTCTCTGTTTGAAATTTCAACTTGCTCACTAGTTTGTGGGTGGTAAGGAGTTGTCACCTTATGAGTGACACCATATTTGCTCAAAAGATTTTCAAATTGTTTATTGCAAAAATGAGTGTCACCATCACTAATAATTGCTCGAAGAGTGCCAAATCTGGTAAAAATATTTTTCTTCAAGAACTCACTACTAGCTGAGCATCATTAGTGGGTAAGGCTATAGCTTCTACCCACTTATACACATAATCTACAACAACAAGAATATATTGATTTGAAAAAGATTTAGGGAAGGGCCCCATAAAGTCAATACCCCATACATCAAATATCTCACAAACCAAAATATTATTTCAAGGCATCTCTTGACGCCTTGAAATATTGCTACTCCTTTGACAACTATCACAAGCTTTCACAAATTCATGAGCATCTTTAAATATAGTAGGCCAATAAAAACCACATTGTAAAACCTTGTATGCAGTTCTATTTGGGCCAAAGTGGCCACCTACCTCTCTAGAATGACAATGCTCAAGGATAGAAGTTACCTCATCCATAGGCACACAACGCCTTAATACCTTGTCTCCACATACTTTAAACAGGTAAGGGTCATTCCACAAGTAATGTCTAGCATCAGAAATTGATTCCTTCTTTTGCTGAAAAGAAAAATCAGGGGGAACAACCTTACCCACCAAGTGGTTGACAATATCTGCAAACCAAGGAATAGTAGAAATAGCTAAAAGTCTCTCGGCAGGGAAAACCTCCTTGATCTACCCATCATTTGAGGCCTGCATCACACTATGGTCGAGCATTGAGAGGTGGTCAGCTACAAAGTTCTCTGAGCCTTTCTTGTCTCTAATCTCCAAGTCAAACTCTTGTAGCAACAAAATCCACCTGATTAACCCGGGTTTGGCATCCTGCTTTCCAAGAAAATATCTAATAGCAACATGATCAGTATAAACAATAACTTTAGAAAGAACAAGGTAATGACGAAACTTGTCAAACACAAATACTACAACTAACAACTCTTTCTCTGTGGTAGTGTAATTTCTTTGAGCATCATCAAGAGTTCGACTAGCATAGTAAATGGTATAGAATACCTTATTATTTCTTTGGCCCAAAACAGCCCCCACAGCAGTATCGCTAGCATCACACATAATTTCAAATGGAAGCGACCAATCAGAGGCAACAACAGTGGGGGCACTAATTAATTTTTCCTTTAATCAATTAAAAGCCTTCAAACAAGTGTCAGAAAAATCAAAAGTGTCCTCCTTAACCAAGAGGTCAATCATAGGCTTTGCAATTTTTGAAAAATCTTTAACAAACCTTCTATAGAAACCAGCATGGCCTAAGAAGCTACGAACTCCTTTAACAGAATTGGGTGGGGGCAACTTTGCAATTACCTCCATCTTTGCGAGATCAACTTCAATGCCTCTAGTGGACACCTTGTGTCCCAAAATAATTCAATCTTGCACCATAAATTGACATTTCTCCAAATTAAGCACTAAATTAGTATCCCTGAATCTCTGCAACACTGAATTTAAGTTATGTAAACAATCCTCATAAGAGGATGAGGATCTAAAAACAGTAAAATTATCCATAAATATCTCTATGCTATTTTCAACCAAGTCAGATAAAATAACCATCATGCATCTTTGGAAAGTGGCAGGAGCATTACATAAACCGAATGACATCATTTTATATGCAAATGTTCCATATGGGCAAGTAAAAGTAGTTTTTTCTTGATCCTCAGAAGCCACTGGTATTTGCGAATAACCGGAATATCCATCCAAACAACAATAATAATCATGTCCTGCCACTCGCTCAAGCATTTGATCAATAAAGGGAAGGGGCAAGTGATCTTTCCGGGTGGCATCATTTAATTTTGTATAATCAATGCACATACGCCACCCGCTAGTTTTCCTAACTACAATTAATTCATTTTTATCATTTTCCATTACAGTAGTACCACCCTTTTTAGAACACATTGAACAGGATTTACCCACTTACTATCAGAGATAGGATAGATGATACCTGTGAAGTGATTAATTTGCACAAGAAAGGGGGGATTGAATTGTGCTATCTTTTTAATTTTTAATACCTGCAACCTTCTGTATTATTTCTCAAGATAACTTGGACATCAGAAGGTTGAATGTTAGTTGCACAAACAATAAGCAAGTATGACAGTAGTGAAAGATAGTTAACTTTGATGAATTTAGATGTCTTTTATTACACAAATAGTGTTGTTTTCAAAGGATAATAAAAGTAAGATTCATTTAAAATTATGATTTTCACTACAGAAGGTTGATGTATGTAACCTTCTGAAGTGGTTGAAAACTTTGGTGATTATGAGACAGTTAAAACAATTTATAAGAAAAGCAGATAATAACACAGTAGAGTTATAGAGGTTCACCAAACTGTGGCTACTCCTCTCCCCACATCCACAAGAGAGTTTCCACTATTCTCCAAATAGATTTTACACTTGCTTTAGCATCAACTGCCAAAGACTTTCACCTACACTCTCTTTTGATCACACACAACAGACAAGTGCTAACTTAAACAACTTCACCAAGCTGTCTCAACCTACTAGAAAACTATCTTCTAGTTTCCTAAAGGTATTTCCTGTTGAACAGAATCTCCAATACCATTCACCTCTCACTAGGTAGTTTGTTGAGAAACTTTCAAATAGAATCACCAACAACACTCACCTCTCACTAGGTAGTTTGTTGAGAAACTTGCACAATATTTCTTACAATAAGGGGTTTGGGTTTGGGATGATTTAGAAGCTTGTTGATAGATAAATACAAAGTATTTCTAAGAGCATAACAAGCAAACACACTCAAGATAGTTTTCCCAATTCTGAACTTGTAGTAACTTTGAGTGTGGAAGAGAAGGTTGGATTTCTTTTGAGAAGCTTGACTTGTAAAAGTTCCAATTCACTCTCATGGTTTGCATTTGAGCAGAGCAGCATTCTATATAGCCATTGAACCTGGAATATGACCGTTGGAATGAAGGAAATAGCCGTTGGAAATTGTTGTAGCCTTGTAGGTAGGTAATGATGATTTTTGAGCTTTAGGTGGTATCCTTTCAACATTATAAAGCAACCTTTGTGCTTTGTCTTGTGTTGACATCTCTTCATGTCAGCACCATACTTCCTTTTCTACTTTTCTGTCAGTTCAGTCCCTGTTCAAGTACTTATAATATTTTTCATACTTTTATTTGAAGCTTCTAAAGCTTTTTAAACATGAACAAACATGATTTCTAAGATACAAAAATAATCAAGGAGTTCCTCATTACATAGGACAATGTTTCTACAACTTTTATTCCTTGAATACTCATTTGATGCATATTGGATCAAGATTTCGGATATGAACATGTTTCCCAGAAACAGAAGCTTGAAATCTTCAATCTTCTTTTATCCTTCTTGAACAACCGACTTTCTTAACCATATTCCATAGTAAGTCAACCTTCTGTTGACTTCAATCAAACTTTCTGTTGACTATTGGTCAACCTTGTGTTGACTTTTAGTCAACCTTCTGTTTGACTTTCAATCAACCTTCTGTAGAAAGTTACTTTTTCTTTTAAGCTTCTTTAATCAACCTTCTGTTGATGTAACCTTCTGTAATCAACCTTCTTTAAGGTAACCTTCTGTAGGTAATCTTCTTTAGGCACATTTGAACTTTGAAAAACACTTGGTTTATTTGTAGAGCCAAGATTTTTGCTATGATTCTTATATCATGTTCTTTACACACTTGATTGAAACTTGTTAAATCATAATAAGTGTTTAGAAAACTTAACTTATTCCTTTAAGTTTGTATCATCAAAACATGGAAAGAGATTTTCATTTCTACAATCTCCCCCTTTTTGGTGATGACAAACTTGAGAGTATGTTTTAAGTTTTCTGTTTCTCAGGAATAGACTTTTTAATACACAGTGAATAAATTTAACACATGCATAGCAAAAGGATAATTATCATGTAATTAGTGCAGCAAACATACATGAAATACATAGTTTTGATAATTATCAATTTCAAACCATAAAACAACACAAAATAAACATGTCCAAAAGATAGTTAAATTGTCAACAGAAACCCCAAAATATCACTATAAACTAAGTAGCTAAATAATCTCCATTCTCCCCCTTTGTCAACAGCAAAAAGGAGGGAAGAAAGGGAAATTAGGTTGCTACTTGGTAGGAGAAGAATCATCCGAGGAGTTTGAGGATGAAGCAGGTTGAGGAATGTCCTGGAAGGGTTGAGGAAGAGGGAATTAGTGCATCGCAACACCAGGAACCATAGTAGGTACTATGTTCTGCATCACCCATTGCTGGTAGGCATAGTTTCTCTGTGCTTCAAGCCTATTTTCTTGCTGGAGTATTCCAATGCTCATCAGAAGCTTGTTGTTTTGCACCCTCATCTTCTTCATTTGCTTTTCATGATGTGCCCTCATTTTCTTCATTGCATCCAAAACTTCCTTCTTGTCAGCATATGTAAATGAATCATCCTTGTTTTCAGAAGGTTTACTGCTAAGGGGTGCCTTATCAGATGATGAGAGAGGAGCATTCATGGTTTGACAAAAGGATCCAAGAGATCCAAATTGTGTAGGCAAATCAGAAGGTAGCTTGGAAGGACCTGATCCTTCAGGTACCTTTGGTACAGAAGAATCATAAATAGGAGAAAACATGAACCTTTGAATGTTCTCAGAAGCAAAAGTATCTTCATGTGATGCTTTTGGATTGTCACGCCATTGTGAGAATAGGTTTGAAATTTGATCAGTTGATCCTTGAACATCTTGATGGAGAGGTGCAGGTGTTGATTCGACATTTGGACCAATGGAGGGAGTAGGAGTGTGAAGTAACTTTGTGAGGGCAATAGAAGCCATGATCTCAGGACTAGTAGCTTGATTCTCAGGATTTTCTGGTGTAGCTTGATCTTCAATGTCCCTGACTATCTCATGAACAACTTGAGAAATAGGAGATAGTGGTCTTGTTGTTTCATTTCTTTGTTCCTCATTCACTTGAAATTGATTTGTATTTAGCTCCCCCTGAGCTAGACCCTCGGGTGTACCTTCTATAGTTCTATGTTCCTCATGAGAGGAAATATATGGTAGTATGTAGCTCTATCAGAAGGTTGGGAGTCCATAACAGAAGGTTCAAACTCTGGGTTTTGTTCCTTTTTATTTGGTGGGATAGTTTCAGAAGCTTGATTTTCTTGTTTCTCAAAGTTGTGAGATATGTGTATTCCTAATTCAGTGCTAAGGTTTTTATCAGAAGCTTCTACTTCCATTTGTGCAGGGATTTGGTCACTTTCAGTGGGAATATCATTTAGGTTTAAAGAGTTTTCAAAAACTTCTTTCCAGTCTTGAGAAGGTTCTGTTTCAATCAAATTTTCAAGTGTAGGATTTGGTGGAGCAAAATCTATGGGCTCGATTTCGATAGTGCGCTTTAGATCCTTGTGACTCCCACGAGGAGTTGTCAAGGGTGTATTTTCCGCAAGGTTTGGCTCATGGATTGGTTTATCATGAATAGGGTTTGGTTCAGGAAAAACTTCTAGTTTCTTGCTAAATGGCTTTAGTCCCATCTGTTTTGCACTTTTAGACCAGAAGGTTGTTTTCTCTTGAATGGATTCTTCTTTAGTAAGAGGGATTTTCTTAAACCTAAATAGCTTGGTTAAGAACATGCCATATGGTAAGGATGAAATTTGCCTAATGGTTTTACACATATCAATCATGTAATGAAAAATGATATATGGAAGGTTGATCTTAGTCCTAGTAATCATATGGTAAACTAAGAGTAAGTCAAATGGAGTTTTACCTGTTCAAAGCTTCCTGCTCTAGGAATTAAGGAGTGAACAACCATGTTGTGCATGATGCGAGCTTCATCCTTCAATGCTGATGATTTGAGTTTCTCCTCAGAATTTTTCATCAGTATCTTCAACACTTCTTCCTGTGTGATTTCTGTTTGGCCATACCAGTCCTTTTCATAAAGACAAACTTCACTCATAGGGATTTTCAGGGCATTTGCAATTATAGTTGGAGTTACTACAATGGTAGTTCCTTTAACCTGAGTAGTGAAGGAGGATTTTGTTTCACTCACGTTCATACATCCATAAAATTCTTTTATCAAATTGGGATAGATGACTTCCCCTTGAGACATAATATTTTGCCACCATTGTGTTTCAATGTGGTCTTGAACAGTCCATACATAAGCTTTTAATTCTTCTAACAGATAGATTCTTCCAATGAGAACATTTCTCTTTCCCCATTTTTCTTTATCAAAAACTTGAGCAGGTAAGATTTCTTCAAGTTGCTCTTCAGCTTCAGAAGGTAGATCAAGTTTCTGTTCTTCATCAACCTTTTCCTTTCCTTTATTTCCTCCAAAATTAATCTTGATTTTGGGCTTTTTGGAAGAGGATTGTGGTTGAAGAGAGGCTTTTCTTTTAAGTTCAAGCTTTGACTCTACCATCATTTCAGACAGGGTAGAATCATCATCATCAATGGTGATTGGTTGACTTTTCCTTTTGCCAGGACCTTGTATATCCTTGAGAGAACTTGTTTTGATCCTTGTATATCTTCGAGAGGGAGTGGGTGATGATTTCAAAGACCTTTGTTCTGATGGAGAAGCAATCTGAGTAGGAGGAGGTTTCAAAGCATTTAAGAGTGCAGGTGGAAGATCATGGATCGTAGGAGTACTTGCTTTCTTCACGCAGGGAATTTTTGTTCTCACCATTTTTAGAGAGAAGAAAGTTTTCCGAAGAAAGGAAGAAGAGAAGAAAAGAACCGTTTTGAGAGAAGATGAATGCAATCGGTTTTGAGTGTGCGTGGAAGAGAGAGAGAGAGACTAGCCGTTGTGAAGTGATGTTGTGCAGTTATGACATGACATAAGTGTCATAGGAGACAGTTTTAGTTACTTTAGTAACCGAACCTATATTGGATTTGTAACACCCCTTTTCTACCCCGAAATTGTACACATCATTATCAGAGTAATTTCACTTTCAAAAACAATAGTTGTTTAGTAGAAAAGGAATGCCACTTCAGCATCAATTAAAACTCAACATTCGCATCGTCAGAATTCGTGTTAATACTCAATCGACAAAATTCTAAACTTCAAAATAGTGAGGTCACAGCGGAAATAAAACAACAGCACACCATGTCTCTCAAACTCGTATCAAAATACAAACATAATCATAAAATAATTATCCAACTAATAATAACTCCAAGCACGCCCCTAGGTGTTACTTGCAGATCGTGAGAGCGACTCTAAGACTTCCCAACAAACTAAACAAGGAAGGCAATAGGTCCTTCATCAAGCACTGCACTGCGTTGCCACAATAGAGCAACATTCCAAGCGAAGGGGTGAGAATTTCAATAAAACAAAATCAAGTGCATGATAGAGAAATGAGAGCGGCAAATACACAATATTATCATCATCACTACATCGTAATCACGCAACACCGGCTCCAATTACAAACAACAACAATACATAGTCATGATTATGCATGAAGATGCAACCCCACTGTGGCATATGCATGATTGTACCATATCATCGCAAAATGGCGAAGCCTAAACATCGCAAAAGTGGCGAAGCCTATACATCATAAAACATCGCAAAATGGCCAAGCCTATCCATCGCAAAATAATGCACATGCCATGAGACTCTATGAAACACATGTGCAATTCACCAAAACTCACCTAGAGTGCTCTTCGTCATCGTTATAAAACACTCATAGAGTGTATCCTTCGCAAATCATCACACATCATTATACATCATCACTATAATTATACTCACAGAGTATACACATCATCAATCATCACAAATCATAATTCATCATCATCGAGCAATTACTCATAAGTACACTCATCTCAAAAACATCGCTATTCATAGTACATCATCATAAACGCACATATCCTCATCATCATTCAGTACATATATATATTTCATTTGTCTTTTAGCTTAGTGTGTCATAAAATAGTAGACTGATTGACTATGGGATTACTCTGGACCAGGTTACAACTCACCACAGGCATTGGCCACTCCAGAAGAATTTATCTCCCGAAAGTTGGTGGGGTTCACGTGGTAGCCAAACAGAGCAAATACATCAGCGAAAGAAATTCTGACCTTAGTGGTAAACCACAGTCTAGCCATAGTCAATTAGTGTACTAATAATATAACGTTTCATAGTAATTCACTTATATAAACATAGTATCGCAATTTTCATAAAACAACACCATTTACTTAGTAAATACAGCAACAATAAACATTTTATTTTGCCTTAAAACTAGAATATTCAGTTAGGCCTCTGAATAAGCTTTCCAACGCATCTTAGAACACCTCAATCGGGTTCCGGTTCAAAAGATATTCGATTTTCAAAAACAAAGTGACAAAACAATGAAAGATAGTGAAAAAGCGATCCATTGGCGCATGAAGCGCCCGATGGAGGCGGCTGATGAGGCGCCATTGGGCGTAAAACACGCGAGAATGTGGGCATTGCCTTTGGCGTGTGAAGCGCCACTTCAGCGCCCGAGTGGCGCCACTTCAGCGCCGATGAGGCGCCGATCACGTATATGCGATGTATTATGCGAAATTTCCGAAAATGTGCACACCCAACTCGATTTTAACTCCAAAAATACGAAATTTTTCACCAATTAAAATCCTCAAAGCTCACCAAGAACATCAAACAATCCTTCCCACACCTAATTAACACAAAAAAAAAACACCTTTTGTCCCTTAATTCAATCATCAAGCGATTATCAAACTCATCAACCATCAAATTCATCAATCCTCACCACAACAACAATATATTCTCAATTTGTGGATCATCAAAATGTCCCTAACAACAACAATGCATCAACAATTTCGGGATCATCAAGATAGCACATACAACAACAATATATCATCAAACTCACCAACGGTCTCTAATCCCACAAACCCCATAAACCCTAACTACACCCGATTATGTTAAACGAAACGCTCACCCTTACCTTAAATTTGGATATTCCAGGCGAACAACGAATGAGTCACGTACAAAACCCAAAGAACACACGAATTAATTCCACTTCTTCCTTTGAAATCGCAGCCACACCCTCTTCTTAGGAAAACTTGAGAAGATTTTCCTTCTTCCTTCTCCTTAGCGCCGCCTAGACTTCCCACTCTCTCTCAATTCTCGAATTTTTCTCACCTTTGCACAAAATGAGAGAGATTACCTAATCTGAGCATATATACACTTTGGGCAAGCGCACTTGGGCCCTTTTTACACCCCTGCTCCATTTCTTCCACCATCCACAGGCACAATACCAATGCTCATTATTTATTTAAATAAAACAATAATAATGCAACGCCTAAATAATTCAATTAAATAATTAATTAAATTATTTTGGGTGTTACAACTCTCCCCCACTTATAAAATTTCGTCCTCGAAATTCATACCTGAGTCGAATAGCTCTGGATAGGACTCCCTCATCCCCGCTCTCTAGCTCAAGTCATGCTCTCACCAAAGGCTCCCAACCATACTACCTTGACCAATGCAATGTCTTTCCTCTCAACACCTTCACCTCTCTATCATCAATCCTCACTGGCATAGTCTGCACCGTGAGATTCTCACGTACCTCTACATCATCCATGTGAATCACATGAGACGGTCCGGAATATACTTCCAAGTCGTGACACGTGGAATACATCGTGCAAGTTCGAAGATTAGGTGGCAACGCCACCCTATAGGCAACCTTTCCACCCTCTCGGTAATTTGGTACGGTCCAATAAACCTTGGAGTTAACTTCTTTGCCTTGAGCACGCCCAACACCGGTCATAGGCGTGACCTCAAGAACACATGCTCACAAACTGAAACTCCAAGTCCTTCCTCCTCTTATCATGATAACTTTTCGCATCGGCTCTGGGACTCTTTCATTTTCTCCCCGATCATTTTCACCTTCTCCGTAGTCTCCTAACTAACTCTGGTCCAAGAACAACACTCTCACAGGACTCATGCCAACACAAAGGAGTTCTCGCACCTCCGCCCATACAAATTGCCTCAAAAGGAGCCATCCCAATGCTCGAATGATAATTTGTATTATAAGTGAACTCAATCGGTGGGAGATGTGTATCCCACGCACCTCCTCGCGCTCTAGCACACAAGCTCTCAAAAGATCCTCCAAAGACTGGATGGTTCTCTCTGCCTCGACCATCGCCCGAGGATGATAAGTGAACTCAACCTCGGCTTGGACCCCAAAGCCTCCCGCAAGCTCCCCAAAATTCTCGATGTAAACCGCGGGTCTCTATCCGACACAATACTCTTGGAACCCCATGAAGCTTCACAATCACACGAATGTAAATTCTAGCCAACTTTGGTACAGGAAGGTGATGTTGATAGGAATGAAATGAGCGAGACTTAGTCAACCTATCCACAATCACCCAAATAATGTCGGACCCTCTCGCAAAGATTTGGCAACCCAAATCCACAAAGTCCATGGAAATCTTTGTCCCACTTCCATTCCGGAATCTCTAAAGGTTGCATCACCCCGCAGCTTCAGTGCTCAATCTTTGACTTCTCGCAAGTCAAACATGCATATACAAACTGCGCAACATCTCTCTTCATACCAGGCCACCAAAATAGTCTCTTCAGATCATGGTACATCTTGGTAGCACCTGGATGAATGCTCAACTTACTCCTATGGCTCTCCTCAAGTATCATCTTCTTTAACTCAAAGATCATCCGAACACAAATTGCGTCCCCACGAACCTCAACACACCACGGGAATCCAACCTGTAATCCCCATCGACTTGCTCACCAAAGAACCAAAGAAGTCTACCACTTCACATCTAGTCTGCGGGGCGTCTCGATACTAACCAAGAAATCGTTCCCAATCCTCAAGCATCCCCAACGACACTGGGTGTCACCTCACGCACCAAACTCAAGTCACGGAATTGCTCAATCAATTCCAATTCTCTCACCATCATAGGTGACATATGCAAAGTTTTCCGACTCAAAGCATCACCACGACATTAGCTTTCTTGGGGTGATAGTTCAAGCCGAAATCATAGTCCTTCAACAGCTCTAACCAACGCCTCTGTCTCATATTCAGCTCCTTCTGGTCAAACAAGTACTTCAGACTCTTGTGATCACTGAATACTTCGAATCTAGTACCATAGAGATAGTGCCTCCAAATCTTCAACACAAACACAATTGCAGCCAACTCTAAGTCATGAGTAGGATAGTTCTTCTCATGGGTCCTCAACTGTCGGGACGCATAAGCAACCACCTTCCCATCCTGCATCAGTACACCTCCCAAACCCATCTTGGAAGCATCACAGTACACAACAAATGGTTGCTCTGGCACAGGCAACACTAACACTGGAGACGTGGTCAACCTCCTCTTTAGCTCTTGGAAGCTCTCTTCACACTTGGCATCCCACACAAATGCCTTTCCCTTACAGGTCAGTCGAGTCAACGGAAGGGCTAGCTTAGAGAACCCTTCAATGAACCTCTCTGTAATAACCACCAACCCCAAGAAACTCCCGATCTCGATCCACGGACTTTGGGCTCTCCCACCGCAACACCGCATCAACCTTGGTGGATCCACGACTATACCATCACCGAAATAATATGACCCAATAAGCTCACCTCATGCAGCCAGAACTCACACTTTGACAACTTGGCATACAACTTCCTCTCTTTCAAGACCTCTAGCACCAACCTCAAGTGCTCTGCATGCTCTTCCTCAGATTTTGAGTACACCAGAATATCATCAATGAAAACGACCACAAACCGATCCAGATAGCTATGGAAAATTCGGTTCATGTACTCCATAAACACCCCTGGTGCATTTGTGACACCAAACGGCATTACAGAGTACTCATAATGCCCATACCTTGTTCTCAATGTCGCTCGGATATCCTCATCCTTCACCTTAATCTGGTGATACCCGGACCTCAAGTCAATCTTGCTAAACACTTTAGCACCCACCAGCTGATCCATCAGATCATCTATCCTCGGGAGAGGATACTTATTCTTGATAGTCACTTTATTCAACTGTCTGTAGTCCACGCACAGACGCATACTCCCATCCTTCTTCTTTACCAATAAAACCGAGCTCCCATGGTGATACGCTAGGCCTCACAAACTTCTTCTCAAGAAGCTCCTCTAACTCGCTTCTTCAATTCACCCAACTCGGAAAGTCGACATCCCGTGACGGTGCCATAGACACGTGCCTAGTACGTGCACAAGCTCAATCCCGAACTCAACTTCTCTCTCTGGGGCACACTAGGAATCTCGTCCGGAAACACTTCGGGGAACTCACACACCACACTGTAACCCATCAACCACGGCTCGGTTTCGGCGAGCATGGACGCAATCAAAGCAAACAACCGACCACCTCTTTCATTACCTGCGCAATTTCTCACAGACACAGAGAGCGCACTCTTCCTCTTCGTGAAGGAGAAAACTAATAGACTTATCGAGCGGTTGATGTGCACGTGGTTATCTACTAACGATCCATGCCCGTAATCACATCTAACCCACCCAAAGGCAAACAAATCAGATCAACGAGAAAATCTCTGCCAAGATCGACAGAGGACACCTAGCACACATCGAGAAGTATTCACAGGACCGCTTAGTGGAGTGTCGATAACCATCCCTCTCTCCATAGTAGACAATACTAAATTTAACTTTTCAGCACAAACAGATGCAATAAAAGAGTGCGTAGCACCCGTGTCAACAATAGCAACTAAAGGTGTACCAGAGATGAAACATGTACCTCGGATATCATTAGGTCCCTCTGAACCTGCCAATGCAAACACCCTCCCAGTAGATCTTTCCTTCTTAGGCTTCGGACACTGAGCACTGACATGACCACTTTCATCACAATTGAAACATACCTTGTCCTTCTTATCACAGTTAGGAGCCCTGTGACCCTCTTTCCCACACTTGAAACATCTGTTCTGATTCTTGTTTGGGCAATCGGGACTCTTATGGCCCACCTTTCCACACGTGTAACAAGTAACACCGGCTGCAGCATCTCCCCCACTACGCTTAGACCCACCAACAAATCTACCAACAACCTTCCCTTTGCCCTTACCAGCAGGCACCTCATATGGCTTACCCGCTCGAAACTTACTCTTTTGATCTTTCATAAGTCTAGCACGGGCATTGCTATCACCTCATAGGGTCTGAAGCGATCAACCGGATCAAAAACACTCGATCTTTTGATACCTACTACACCGCTTGATATCGGCTCTCTCAAACCATTCTCAAATTTTATGCACTTTGAGAATTCAAATTTGACCTCGAGTAGTGTGGATAGAACTTAGCAAGGTCGCAAACTTAGCGAAGATACTCTGTGGATGTCATACTACCCCCGCTTCACTCAAGGAACTCTATCTCTTTCTCGTCCCGAACATCCTCGGGAAGTATTTTCTCAGAACTCCCTCTTGAACACACGCCCAAGTAACCTCCTCTTGAGCAGCCCCCTAACCTCTCACCGGTCTCCAACCACGGTCATCGACCTCCTCAGATAGAGTATGAGTACCATACGACTTTCTCGCTCATCATTGCAGCTAATTACTCGGAAGATCCTCTCAATCTCCTTCAGCCAAGCCAGTGCACCATCTGGGTTGTACCTCCCCTTGAAGGTGGGAGGGTTCTCTCTCTGAAAGGTAGCCAAACTGCGGGCCTCGGCGATTCTGCTTTGGTACCCACGATCTGCGCTTATAGCTTGCAAGGCCTCAAGAAAAGCAAAGATCGATCCTTCTGGCCATATCAACCTAACACTGCAGCATAAACAACCAGTTCAGAACTATTTTAAGACACCTAGTTGTCATACACATTATGACAAACTGACACACTTGGCCGGACAGACCGAACTGCTCTGATACCACTAATGTAACACCCCTTTTCTACCCCGAAATTGTACACATCATTATCAGAGTAATTTCACTTTCAAAAACAATAGTTGTTTAGTAGAAAAAGAATGCCACTTCAGCATCAATTAAAACTCAACATTCGCATCGTCAGAATTCGTGTTAATACTCAATCGACAAAATTCTAAACTTCAAAATAGTGAGGTCACAGCGGAAATAAAACAACAGCACACCATGTCTCTCAAACTCGTATCAAAATACAAACATAATCATAAAATAATTATCCAACTAATAATAACTCCAAGTCACGCCCCTAGGTGTTACGGTGATCGAGAGCGACTCTAAGACTTCCCAACATGCTAAACAAGGAAGGCAATAGGTCCTTGATCATGTTACTGTAGCGTTGCCACAATAGAGCAACATTCCAAGCGTAAGGGTGAGAATTTCAATAAAACAAAATCAAGTGCATGATAGAGAAATGAGAGCAGCAATCACACAATATTATCATCATCACTACATCGTAATCACGCAACACCGGCTCAATTACAAACAACAACAATACATAGTCATGATTATGCATGAAGATGCAACCCCACTGTGGCATATGCATGATTGTACCATATCATCGCAAAATGGCCGAAGCCTAAACATCGCAAAAGTGGCGAAGCCTATACATCGCATAAAACATCGCAAAATGGCAGAAGCCTATCCATCGCAAAATAATGCACATGCCATGAGACTCTATGAAACACATGTGCAATTCACCAAAACTCACCTAGAGTGCTCTTCGTCATCGTTATAAAACACTCATAGAGTGTATCCTTCGCAAATCATCACACATCATTATACATCATCACTATAATTATACTCACAGAGTATACACATCATCAATCATCACAAATCATAATTCATCATCATCGAGCAATTACTCATAAGTACACTCATCTCAAAAACATCGCTATTCATAGTACATCATCATAAACGCACATATCCTCATCATCATTCAGTACATATATATATTTCATTTGTCTTTTAGCTTAGTGTGTCATAAAATAGTAGACTGATTGACTATGGGATTACTCTGGACCAGGTTACAACTCACCACAGGCATTGGCCACTCCAGAAGAATTTATCTCCCGAAAGTTGGTGGGGTTCACGTGGTAGCCAAACAGAGCAAATACATCAGCGAAAGAAATTCTGACCTTAGTGGTAAACCACAGTCTAGCCATAGTCAATTAGTGTACTAATAATATAACGTTTCATAGTAATTCACTTATATAAACATAGTATCGCAATTTTCATAAAACAGCACCATTTACTTAGTAAATACAGCAACAATAAACATTTTATTTTGCCTTAAAACTAGAATATTCAGTTAGGCCTCTGAATAAGCTTTCCAACGCATCTTAGAACACCTCAATCGGGTTCCCGGTTCAAAAGATATTCAGTTTTCAAAAACAGTGACAAAACAGTGAAAGACAGTGAAAAAGCGATCATCGGCGCGCATGAAAGCGCCTTGATGAGGCGCCATTGGACGTAAAAACACGCAGAATGTGGGCATTGCCTTTGGCGTGTGAAGCGCCACTTCAGCGCCGAGGCGCCAAATCACTGAATAGCATGTATTATGCAGAATTTTCCCGAAAATGTGCAGTTTTTCACCCAACTCGATTTTAACTCCAAAAATACGAAATTTTTCACCAATTAAAATCCTCAAAGCTCACCAAGAACATCAAACAATCCTTCCCACACCTAATTAACACCAAAAAAAAAAACACCTTTTGTCCCTTAATTCAATCATCAAGCGATTATCAAACTCATCAACCATCAAATTCATCAATCCTCACCACAACAACAATATATTCTCAATTTGTTGATCATCAAAATGTCCCTAACAACAACAATGCATCAACAATTTCAGGATCATCAAGATAGCACATACAACAACAATATATCATCAAACTCACCAACGGTCTCTAATCCCACAAACCCCATAAACCCTAACTACACCCGATTATGTTAAACTAAACGCTCACCCTTACCTTAAATTTGGATATTCAAGTGAACAACAAATGAGTCACGTACAAAACCCAGCAACACACGAATTAATTCCACTTCTTCCTTTGAAATCGCAGCCACACCCTCTTCTTAGGAAAACTTGAGAAGATTTTCCCTTCTTCCTTCTCCTTAGCGCCGCCTAGGACTTCCCACTCTCTCTCAATTCTGAATTTTTTCTCACCTTTGCACAAAATGAGAGAGATTACCTAATCTGAGCATATATACACTGGGCCAAGCGCACTTAGGCCCTTTTACACCCCCTGCTCCATTTCTTCCACCATCCCTAGGCACAATACCAATGCTCATTATTTATTTAAATAAAACAATAATAATGCAACGCCTAAATAATTCAATTAAATAATTAATTAAATTATTTTGGGTGTTACAGGATTTATGTGATCCTTCTCAAATTCAACCTTCTGAATTTGATTTTCTCCAAGTGAACCTTCTTAAGATATGAGAAGGTTGGGGTTTTTGACATATTTTTCTCCTAAGGACATTTTAAAATGTGCAAAGCCTTTTTAATAAAATTGAAACTTTCTTCTAACAAAGGCTTGGTAAATATATCAGCTAATTGATGCTTGGTGTCAATAAAAATAAGTTCCACATCCTTCTTCTGAACATGATCTCTAATAAAATGATGCTTTATATCAATATGTTTAGACCTAGAATGTTGGATGGGATTTTTTGATAAATTAATAGCACTAGTATTGTCACAATAAATGGGAGTGCATGTGTACCTTATAGAGTAGTCCTCCAATTGATTCTTGATCCATAGAATTTGTGAACAACAACCAACAGCAGATACATATTCTGCTTCAGTAGTTGATAATGCAATTGAATTTTGTTTTCTACAAGACCAATAGATTAAGGATTCCCCCAAAATTTGACATGATCCACTAGTACTTTTTCTGTCAATTCTATCACCAAAGATAGTCGACATCACGGTAGCTAATTAGGTCAAAATGAGTATTCTTTTTATACCATAGACCAAGATTAGTTGTTCCAACTAAGTATCTGAATATTCTTTTGACTGCAGTAAGATGAGATTCTTTTGGAGAAACTTGGAATCTAGCACATAAGCCAACTGAAAACACAATGTCAGGTCTACTAGCAGTTAAATATAATAGTGAACCTATCATACCCCTATATTCTTTTTCAGAAATTGGCTTTCCCTCTTCATCCTTCTCAATTTGCATGGAAGGATGCATAGGTGTTGACATGGCTTTTGCTTCATTCATCTTATATTTCTTGAGAAGGTCTTTGATGTATTTTTCTTGACTAATAAAGATACCTTCATCAAGTTGCTTAATTTGAAGTCCTAAAAAGAATCTTAATTCTCCCATCATACTCATTTCAAACTCACTTTTCATAAGATTCCCAAAATCTTTGCACGGTTTTTTATTTGTTGATCCAAAAATGATATCATCAACATAAATTTGTACAATCAACAAATCTTTATCAAGATATTTCTTAAACAGGGTAGTATCAATGTTTCCTCTTGTGTAGTTATTTTTGATCAAGAAGCTACTTAACCTTTCATACCAAGCTCTAGGTGCTTGCTTAAGCCCATATAGAGCTTTGGTGAGTTTAAAAACATGGTTAGGTTTCTTTTGATCAACAAAACCAGGAGGTTGACTGACATAAACTTCTTCATTTAAAAAGCCATTTAGAAAAACACTTTTAACATCCATTTGAAATAGTTTGAAATTTTTGTGTGCAGCAAATGCAAGTAATATTCTAATAGCTTTTAACCTTGCTACAGGAGCAAAAGTCTCATCATAGTCAATACCTTCCTGTTGATTATATCCTTGAGCAACAAGTCTTGCCTTGTTTCTCACCACCTTACCATTTTCATCTAGCTTGTTTCTGAACACCCATTTGGTTCCTATAACAGACTAATTTTTTGGAGGTACCACTAAGTTCCATACCTCATTCTTTTCAAATTGAGAGAGTTCTTCAGCCATAGCTTCTATCCATGATTGATCTTGTACGGCCTCATTGATTGACTTTGGTTCTATTTCAGAGATGAAAGCCATTCCAGCAGCATTGTCTCTAAATGAAGTTCTGGTTCTAACAGGATCTGAAGTGTTACCTATGATTTGATCTTGTGGATGATATACCACCATTCTCCAACTTCTTGGTAATTGAGAAGGTTGATCAGAAGCTTGAGTGACTTCATTTGATTGTTGAGAAGGTTGAACAAAAGCTTCTGTTTCTTCCTTCTCCAACTTGTTTTCATGTTTCGTACCTTCTTCTTTGTTTTGGTTGGTCTCATCAACATCAGTTACTTCATTTGAACTGTTAGTTTCATTGAAGACAATATGCATGCTTTCTTCTATAGTTTGAGTCCTAAGGTTATATACTCTATAAGCCTTTGATGATGTTGAATATCCCAGAAAAATTCCTTTGTCTGATTTAGAATCAAATTTTCCTAGATTATCTTTGTTATTCAAAATGAAACAAGTGCAACCAAATACACGTAAAGTATGCAATGGTTGGTTTTTTATTTTTCCAAATTTCATAGGGGGTTTTCTCAACAATTTTTATAATGGAAACTCTATTTAAAATATAGCAGACTATGTTTATAGCTTCTGCCCAAAAATATTTCTCAATTTTTGAATCTTCTAAAAGTGTTCTTGCCATTTCTTGCAGAGTTCTATTTTTCCTTTCTACTACTCCATTCTGTTGTGCAGTTCTAGAACATGAGAAATTGTGAGTAATTCCATTTTCTTCAAAAAAGTTTTGAAAAGAGAAGTTTTCAAATTCTCCCCCATGATCACTTCTTATAGAAGTAACATTTGTTCCTTTTCATTTTGAACTTTCTTTAGAAACACTTTGAATGCTTCAAAAGCTTCATCTTTGTTTTTCAAGAATAGCACCTAGGTGAATCTAGAGAAATTATCTACAATTACAAAACCATATCTTTTTCCATTAAGGCTAGCAGTTTTGGTAGGACCAAATAAGTCTATGTGAAGCAGTTCTAGTGACCTTTGGGATGTGATCATGTTTTTAGGTTTGAAACTTGATTTGACATGTTTACCATGAACACATGCTTCACACACTCTATCTTTTTCAAAATTGATCTTTGGTAGTCCTCTGACTAGTTCATTTTTGGAAAGTTTTGAAATGGTTTTCTTGCTTATGTGGCCAGTTCTTCTATGCCAAATCCATTTGTCATTTTCATAAGACATAAGACAAGTTTCTTGAGATAGTTCATCAAGACATAGGCTATAAATTTTTTTATTTCTAGATGCAGTAAACAAGACCTTACCAGAGGAGATTTCTTTAATAAAACATTTATCAGATTTAAAAGAAACTTTATGACCACTATCACATATATAGTTGACTAATACTTAACAAGTTATGCTTTAAACCTTCTACATATTGAACATTCTTAATTTTAGGGGATTTAGAATTACCTATAGTCGCTATACCTTTGATGCAGGCTTTATCATCATTGCCAAAGATGACATAGCCTCCATCTATTCTCTCCATTGAGAGAAATTTATCTCTTTCCCCTGTCATGTGCCTTGAACATCCACTTTGCCTAAGAACCACGACTTTTCTTGGATGCTAAGAGGCATTCCTGTTTCAGATGTTAGTAGTGATTTAGGTACCCAATAATTTTTGGGTCCTTTATGGTTAGTTTTCTTCCAATAGAAGCTTCTTTTCATTTTATAGCATACAGAAATATCATGACCAAAATGTTTGCAATATGTGCACTTTGTTTTAGACTTTCTAGTCCTAGAGTTCTTCTCAGTTTGTTTTTCTATAGGTAGCTCAAAGGTTTTTCAGATAGACATAGCTAGTTCTTTAGTTAAAACAGAAACTTTTTCTTTGAGAATGTTGTTTTGTTTTTCAAGGTCAGAGTGTATAAGGTTTGGTTGTTCTGAGACCTTATCTTTCAAAAGTTTGTGTTGTTCAGAAAGTTTAAAGTGAGAATGTTGAAGAGTTTGAACTGTTTTTATCAAATATTCATTTTTTTGAAGCTCTTCATTCTCCCTTTTGCATTCAAGAGTTGATTTTTGAACATCACACATTTTTGAGCCAAAGTGTTTGAATCGGATAATAGGTTTTCAGAAGCATGTTCAGTATCTTTGCATGAAGCACAAGTTTGTGATCTAGAAGTGTTTACCTCTTCTAGGTTAGCATCTCCTACGAAGAATGAGTTGATTGATTCCATACTTGATGTAGGAAATATTTGAGAAGGTTCCTCAGAGTCAGCCATGAGACAAAAATTTGCAATATCTTCATCATGGTCCGAGTCGGTTTTTCCGAGTCATCCCATGTGGTAAGTAGAGCCTTCTTTTTGGTGTGAGCTTCCTTTTAGCTTTGGACATTCATTTTTGCAATGTCGGGTTTGTTACATTCATAGCATACATGAGTAGTTTTACTAGTGCCTTCACCTTTAGGTTGATCTTTCTTGAAGAAGGGTTTTCTGTTATTGTTCTTTCTAAATGCCCATCTTCTCAACCTTCTGGTGATTAGAGCCATTTCATCCTCATCATCAATGTCATTTTCATCGTCTTCACTTTCTTCTTGAGTATCCTCTTGAGCTTTAAGTGCCATAGCTTTAGAAGGTTGTGGAGATTTTTGAGAAGCTTTGAGTGCAATAGTTTTAACCTTCTTGGGTTGAAGCTCATCCATGATTCCTTGTTCATGAACTTTTAGAGATCCAAGTAGATCTTATATTTTGAGAATAGAGAGATCTTTAGCTTCTGTTATAACAGTCACTTTAGGTATCCATACCTTTGGAAGGCATCTTAGGAGTTTTCTTACTTTGGCTTGATTTGAGTAGGTATTTCCCAGAGAGTTCAAATCATTTGTTATTGTTGTGAATCTGCTAAACATTTCAGAAATTGTTTCTTGCTCCACCATTTTGAATGTTTCAAATTTATGGATGAGAAGGTTGATCTTTGCTTCTTTGACTTGGTCTGTTCCTTCATGGGCAGTCTTCAATGTATCCCAGATTTCTTTGGCAGTTTATTTCCCAGCTACTTTATCATATTCACTTCTACCTAGAGTGTAACACCCTAAATAATTTAATTAAGTAATTGGTTAAATTGTTTAAGTGTTGCACTATTTCACTTATATTAAATCATTAATATAGTCTTTTATTTTTAATTGAAGGGGATGGTGGAGGAAATGGAGAGGGGGTGTAAAAAGGGCCCAAGTGCGTTTGGCCCAATGTATATATAGCCAAATTAGGCATTTGCTCTCATTTTGTGAGAAGGAAAAGAAAAGAGAAGAGAGGAGAAGAAGAGAGTATGGTGCTTGCGCGCAAAGAGGGAGAAGAGAAGGAGATTTCGATCGTGAGAAGAAGAGGAAATCGCTTGGATTGTTGCTGGGGTTTCGTAGGTGACTTGCAAAGATCCTTTTCTACGGTGAATTTAAGGTAAGGGGAGTCTCACTCTATAATAGAGAGTATAATAGGGTGTATGTAGATTATAGGGTCTCTATTGTTGCTAATTGATGTTGAATTTGATTGTGGTATGTTTGATTTTGATGGATTGAATGGAATTGAGTAGGAAAATCGATTTAGGGCTTGAAACTGGGGTTTTATGTTCTTGATTGGGTTTTGATGCATGATTGAGTGCTATGATATGAAATTGAATATGTTGGCATGAACATAAAGTGTATTTGAGTAGTATATGATGATTAAAATTGAAAAGATTTGAGAATTGGGGGTTTTTGGGTCATGGGGCGCCAATGTGCTAGGGATTTGGCGCCTGGTAATCGTTTCACGTGTGAGAAAATGTGTATTCTTTGGGTTGGTTCTCGCCAGGCGCCAAGTTCTTTGGGAAAATGGCGCCATGTGCACTGTTTGCGTGCTGGGTGTGTGTATGTCATGATGTGGCGCCAAATGCCGCCGCCCAGTGGTGCGAGAACGGCGCTGTGTCACCGTAGTGATGGATCGAGTGTGTGTTCTTTGTTTGGGGCGCCACAATCTTTGGAAAAAGGGCGCCAAAGGTAATTGTTTTTAGAGTTCTAGGCATATTTCACCGTGCCATTTTTTGTATTCACCTGCCCAAAAACAATTTTAAACATTTTGGCTCGAGTAGTTTTAGTTTTGCACGTGTCAGTTGAGAGTTGTGCGGGTGGGGGATTCTGTGGCGCTATAGGGGTGCGCCTATGGAGTGGGTTAAGTGAAATATAGAGTTCTAGGCATATTTCACCGTGCCATTTTTTGTATTCACCTGCCCAAAAACAATTTCAAACATTTTGGCTCGAGTGGTTTTCTGTTTGCATGTGCTGGTTGTGTTGTGTCAAGGGTAGGGCGCCAAACAGTGTTGCCCTGGCGCGCTAGGCAGCGCCGTGTCTCAAAGCGTGTCTCGATCGTGTCTTAGTTTGTGTCTCAGGACTGTGTTGCCTGTGGGGCGCGCCAGTTGCTAGAAAAGTGGCGCCCGATGGGTGTGTTGCCACGGGCGCCAGATTCTTGAGTTTCTCGCGCCTAGTCTTTGTGTTGCACAATGTGGCCCTGCATGTGGGGAAATGGCGCTGGTGCCTTTGCCATGTGCCTAAGTGTGTCTTTGTTTTGGTCCCTAGGTGACGATTTGGTCCCTAGGTGACTTTTGGTCCTAAAGGGTGGTTTAGGTCCCCGAGCGAGGTTTAGTCCTCTAGTTGTGTTTGGTCCTTGGGACTCGATTGTGTTGAGCTAGTCACAGAGGTGATTGAGGATGGCCATGGGGCGGAGCCATGGGGGCGAGTCATGGGGACTCAAATTATTATTGAGAATGATGAGTAGTGGGTCTGCGGTCTTGGAGTATAAATGATTGTGATGATGTGTATGTTCATGAGTCACATGCATACATTCGGCCGCTGGATCGCGACGATATATTGTAAAGGCCGCTGATGTCCGGTGTTTTATTTCTATTTGCGGTCGTAGAGTATAATGATTAATGATAAGGCTGCGGTCTGAGGAGAATGGTACCACATGCATTGTTGCATTGCATTACATCCATGCTCATAAATGATATAGAATGGACTGTGATGATTGTGATTGATTGACTTCTGTAAATCTGATATACTGCTTATTATAGTTTTTATTATATAGTTCGAGACTCACCCTTTCTGTTGTTGTTTACCACAGGTAGTCATGTGTAACACCCCATTTCTACCCTGTAATTTATAGTAAAAATCAGAGTATAAAAATCATTTTTCATTTGAAAATCATCCAATGGAATGTTACACAACTACTTCATCAAACTCAACAACAAATAACTTAAACGTCTCTTTACTCAAAAATACGTAACACCATCTCAAAGATAGAACTCACAAACTTTAGCAGATAAAGCCACGCACTATAAAAATAAGTGCCACGCAGCGGAATAAAACACTATCTCAACAGAATAATCAGCAGTCTCAAAACAATACATATAAGGCTCAACAAGGAGCAAAACAGAACAACTACAGTTCATAACCCATCCCCTAGGTGCTACGTATCAGAGCAGACGGACTCAGGAAATAGTGAAGGTGGTAAGCCCTCACTCATGACTACCTGTGGTAAACAACAACAGAAAGGGTGAGTCTCGAACTATATAATAAAAGTGATAATAAGCAATATATACAATCACAGTTCACAGCACAATCAATCATACCAATCATCACTCAATAATGTTCACGTGTTCATGTGAATGTATGCAATGTAGTTATGCATGTGGTACCATTTGCCCTCCGGCAGTCTCATTATTTGCCCTCCGGCAGTCTCATCATCAAATTGAGTCCTCATGACTCTGGCCCTCCGGCCTCACAATCAGTTTATAAACGTCGCGACCGCAGCCGAATGTATGCATGAGACTCCATGAATACAACACAAACACATTTACAATATCTCAATCCAAGCACTAACTCTTACCTCATTATTAGTCTCATTTATAGCCCCCATGGCCTGGCCCTCCGGCTCATGCCCCCATGGCATCCTCAGTCACCTCAAGATACAAACTCAACATAATTAAGTCCCAAGGAGTAATCTCATCTAGAGGACTCAACCTCACTAAAGGACCTAAACCACCATTTAGGACCAAAACAGTCATCTAGGGATCAAACTGTCACCTAGGGACCAAAACAACACACGCCTAGGCACTTGGCAGCACTAGGCGCCAATTTCCCCACATTCTGGCGCCCCCTGGTGCAACACAAGACTAGCGCCAGAAACTTCAAGAACTTGGCGCCCGTGGCAACACACGGCCCATCGGGCGCCACTTTTCTAGCAATCGCCCCTGCAGGCAGCACAAATCCTAGACACAAACCTGCATACACCAACTCGGACACAAACTCGAGACACAGCGCCTCCCGTGCACCTGGCAAGACTGTTTGGCGCCCACACACGACCCAAAGACACATAACACGTTTAAGCAGAAAACCACTCGAGCCAAAAATGCTTAAAATTGTTTTTGGGCAAGCAAGCGCAAAAGATGGCACGGTAAAATATGCCTAGAACTCTAAGTTTCGCTCAAACCACCCCCTAGGCGCACACTTTTGGCGCCACAACAATGCTCTCTAGCACATCTCTCAAATAACACGCGCAAACAGAAAACTACTCGAGCCAAAACGTTTAAAAATGTGTTTGGGCAGGTGAATACAAAAGTTGGCACAGTAAAATATGTTTGAATTGTAAGTGTCACTTAACCCACCCCATTTGCACACACAAAGTCACCCCCACCGGGACATTTGTAAAATAACACCTGTAACCAGAAAACCACTAGAGCCAAAATGTTTAAAAATGTTTTTGGGCAAGTAAATACAAAATATGGCACGGTAAAATATGCCCAGAAATGTAAGTTTCACTCAACCCACCCCATTTACACACACAAAGCCACCCCAACGGGGACATTTGTAAAATAACACCTGTGTAACTGAGAAAACCATTAGAGCCAAAACACTTAAAATTGGATTTGGGCAGGTGAATGCAAAAGATGGCACGGGAAATTGTGCCTAGAACTCTAAGTTTCACTCCCCAGGCACCAAAACACCCACATTCTGGCGCCCAGTCACTGACACACCTGCACTCAGACACAATTCCAGCACGTGAACAGTAACCCAGGCGCCAATTCCTCAGCAAAGTGGCGCCCAAAACAAAGAACACAAAGACCATAGCCTCATCACATAGCACCGTGGCGCACAAAGCCTAGCAATTTGGCGCCCCATACACCAAAAACTCCAAATTCTCCAATTCTTTCAATTCAAATCATCTTATAATCACTCTAATACTCCTAATTTCATATTATAACAATCAATTTCATGCTCAATCATCAAACACATCTTAAAAACACAAAATCACATATCTTAAACCCTAACATAAGCCCTAAATCGATTTTGCCAAGAAATTCATCAAATCCAATGAATCAAATCATCATGCAATCATCAATTAACATCAAACAACACCTATGATCTACATATAACTCATTATCTCCTCTATTATAGAGTGAGACTTGTAACGCATGAAAATAATTTGAATATTTATTTAATTAATTACTTAGGAGTTATGTCGTTAGTCATATTTAATTAAATGAATGAGGTGTTTAATTGAATATGGAGGTGAGAGATAGTAAATAAGAGAGTGGTGGTATTATTAGGTTAGGGGGTAGTTGAATTAAATTGAGGGGGGTGCGAATAGGAGCCCACCCATTTAGGCCCAATTGAATTGTTGTTATGGTTAAATGAATTAAGAAGAAAAAAAAAAAAAAGAGAAGAGAAGCAGAGAGAGAGCATGACGGAAGAAGAAAGAAAAAGGAGAAGAAAACGCGATCGGGAGAGAGAGAGAGGGGTTGCGACGGTGAAGAGAGTGAAGGGGGAGAAGCCGAAGCGAGAGAGGAGAGGAAGCAAGCAAGGGAGAGAAGAAAGCTCGCGACGGAGAGAGAAGAGAGAACAACGGCCATGCGATCGAAGGAGAGTGGGTTTTGGTTCTTGATTTTAAGTGGTGTTTTCTAAGGCAAGGACTCTTCTTCTTCAAGTTGAAAAGGTTAGGGTCTTTTTCATTTATAATAGGTTGTAATATTTGTATTGTATGAAGGTTAGGGTTTTAGAGTGGTTTATTGATTATTTGGTGAAGATGATGAATAGTGATTATATGTTAATTGAGTGTTATTTGGTTTGATTGTGGTTGTGTTGAATTGATTTTTGAGGAAAACACTATGTTGTTGTTTAAATGGAATTGATATGCACTTTTGTGTGGTTTATGAGTGTGGTTGATTTGTTGTTGAATAAATGGGTGTTTAGGTGTATTTGGATTGTTTTGATAATTGAATTGGTTGAGTTAATTGAAGCGGTTGGTGATTGAATTGGTTGAGTTGGTTGAGTAGGTATGTTCAAGAGGCGGGGGTGCAATCCCTAAGGAAATGGCGCCAGAGAGCACCTTGGCATCGGTTTGGTTGAGTGGCAAGAGGGGGCGCCATTTGCCTAGCAAATTGGCGCCAGGGTCACAGTTGGTCTAGCTGAAGGTTGCGTGTGCATGTGTGGGGCGCGAAGTGTGGCTGTCCCGTGCGCCTTGGTGCGCCTGAGTGTGGGTGTGTGGAGGTGTGGCACGGTGAAGCGGCGCCAAATGTGGCTGTCCGTGTGCGCTAGTGCGCGCTAGGGTCCTCCAGGGTGCCTTGGTGCACTTGATACATGTGTTGGGCGCAGGGCTGGCGCCAAAGGTGGCAGTTGTGTGCGCCTGCGTGTAAGTGAATGACGTGTGGTGAGGTGGTGTAGGCGTGTGCGTATGGTGTGGGCGCCGATTGTGGTGTGCCCGTGGTTGCCGGTTGAGATGTGGCTTTGTGCCTTGAGTAAGTGGTCCAATATAATTGAGAGTTGCCTAGAGGTTGTCTACGAGCTGTGTGCTTCCATTTGGTCCTTATGTGACGTTTTAGTCCTAGGTGACGAGAGGTTCACTTAGTGACTGAGTTGTAGTGACTGAGTTGTTCACTACCTATAGAGTAGAGGTGTCCTGTGAGATGGGCGTTAGCCTTAGTGCTATTGAGGTTGTCTAAGAGAAATGGGCAATATTGTGGTGACGGCGCAATGCCGGTGAGCTTAGTGTTGTTGAATAACACAAGAGACGATATGCCTGCGTGGCGGCCTTGAGTGGCCTAAAAGAGATGGTTGATTGTGAGTGATGCATTGTTCATAGAGTCTCATGAATCATATGCATCAGCGACGGATATGCCTGCGTGGCGGCCTTGAGTGGCCTAAAAGAGATGATATGTTCGCGCGTGGCGGCCTTGAGTGGCCTAAAAGAGATGATATGCCTGCGTGGCGGCCTTGAGTGGCCTAAAAGAGATGGATCCACATGCATTATACCCTAGAGTTTGGGTTGCATTGCACTCATGCATACACTCATACATTTGATTGATGTCTCCCGATGAGTGGGAGTTGAATGTTATATGACTGAGGATGAGTGTTTGTTACTTGAGCAGTGAGGCTTCTCGATGTTTGTTTTAGTGACGTATGTTAGTATGGTTGTAGAGTGTGTTCTATTTCCTTCCTCGTATAATGCTTATATTATTTGTTATTATTTATGCAAAGAGACTCACCCTAGCATTTTATGTTGCTCGCTTCTCGTGGCGACAAACAGTGTGTTGTGCGGTGTGATAGTCGAGTGAAGGTGCCTATGCCTTCCTGAGTTATTGTGTCAAGCTCTGTATAGTCAGACTAGGGATGGGGGAGTATAGTATCGTTATTTTACTTATGTATTAAACTATTTTGGAGTATGTATTGATTATGTAATGGATAAGTTAAACTTATTTTCATTCCGCTGTGCTAGTGAACTAGTTCTGGATTGTTGTAAAACTAAACAGGTATTTTTGAGGGTTCTCCCCATTTAAGTCGTGATATGTAACACGCAATATATTTTATTAATGAAAGAGTAATGTTGACTAATTTTAAGTCATATGTATGGTGAACGTAGCATTCCCTTGAGGATGTATCTTTTAAAAGAAAAACAATTTTTAAACTCTGATTTTTAATTAAATATTTAAAGAGAGTAAGGGGGTGTTACAAGACTCCCCTTACCTCGAATTAACCGTAGAAATTCCTTCTCCTTGAGTCACGTGCAAGAACCACAGCAACTAGAGCCTCCTTCTCCCTTCCTTGCTTGGTGCGATCCACTCTTCTCCCTTTTCCTCTAGGTTGCGCCGTTTTCTCTCTTTCTTTCTCTCCTTTCTTTCGTTTCTTTTCTCCTTTCTTTCTTTGGTGCGAATTGCACAATCCCTAGGAGCCTAAGTCATTGGGCTTGGGCTCCTGGGCCCAAAACAGCAGCTCTGGTATTTCTAATACCACTCCCCTCTATTAAAATAAAATACTTTATTATAAACATTATATTATAATCCAATATAATTAAAATAGTGCAACACTTTAAATAATTTAATCAATTACTTAATTAAATCATTTAGGGTGTTACATCATGAGTGAAGGCTTGTTACCTTCACTTTTCCCGAGTCGATGCTTCTCGATACGTAGCACCTAGGGGATGGGTTATAAACTTTATTTTGATCTGTTTTGCTCATTGTTGAGCCTTTATATGTATTGTGTACTAATTGAGACTGCTGAACTCTTATTTTGAGATGTAGTTTTACTTCCGCTGTGTAACATGAGATATGATCCCACGTTTTGTATGGTGTTATGTCTCGATATATGTTTTCGAAATAACCGACTGTTTTGAGTATTTTTAAGAGAGAGGAGCGTAACACTCCATATAATGAAAAATAATTTTATTACTCTGATTTTTGAATTAAACTGCCGGGTAGAATTGGGGTGTTACAATAGTGGTATCAGAGCAAAAGTTCAGTCTGTCCGGCCAAGTGTGTCTGTTTGTCATGTTGTGTATGACAGCTTAGGTGTCTTGAATTAGTTCCAATGGTTGTTTATGCCGCAGGTGCTAGGTTGTTATGGCCGTAAGAGTTGATGTCGCAGACTTCACGAGGCGTTGCAAGCCATAGCACAAAGTTATGGGGACTCAAAGAGAATACCGAGACCCGTAGTCTGGCAACATTCCAGAGAGAGAACCCCCTACCTTCAAGGGGAGGTACAACCTGGATGGTGCACTGACTTGGCTGAAGGAGATTGAGAGGATCTTCAGGGTGATTAGCTGCAATGATGAGCAGTAAAGTCGCACAGTACACACACTCTATCCGAAGAGGTCGATGACCGTGGTTGGAGACCGGTGAGAGGTTGGGGCTGCATGAGGAGATTACTTGGGCTGTCTTCCGAAGGGAATTCTTGAGGAAGTATTTTCCGGAGGACGTTAGAGGTAAGAAAGAACTGGAGTTCCTTGAGCTGAGGCAGGGGAGTATGTCTGTTTCCGAGTATGCTGCCAAGTTCACTGAGCTGGCTAAGTTCTATCCCCATTATGCTGAAGCTGGGGCTGAATTCTCAAAGTGCATTAAATTTGAGAATGGATTGAGAGTCGATATCAAACAAAGCATAGTGGTATCAAAAGATTAGAGTATTTCACGATTTGGTAGATCGGCGCAGCAGATATACGAGGAAGACAAAGAATGCCCGCCTAGTGGTCATGAGAGACCAGAGGGGAAAGTTTCATAACAGGGGTAAGCCATATGAGACGTCTGCTGATAAGGGTAAACAGAAGTATGCTGGTAACAATAGGTATGCTGGTGGTAGCAGGTCTGCTGAGGGCAAGAGGTCTGTTGAGGGCAGAAGGCCAAGTGGGGGAGATGCTCCTACTGATATTGTGCTTCAGGTGTGGCAAGTCGGGTCACAAGGGTTTTGAGTGCAAGGTTGGGGTGAGAGTATGTTTCAAGTGTGGGAAGGATGGTCACATGGCATCCGAGTGTGCTCTTAAGGAAGCTGTGTGTTTCAACTGTGGTGAAGCAGGTCATTTTAGCTCCAAGTGCACCAAACCAAAGAAGGAGAGGTCCACTGGGAGAGTATTTGCGCTAGCAGTTCGTGAGAGGACCCAATGATATCGTGAGGTACATGTTTCATCTATGGTACACCTTTAGTTGCTATTGTTGACACGGGTGCTACGCACTCTTTTATTGCTTCGTCTCAGGCCGAAAGATTGAATTTAGTTTTGTCTACTATGGAGAGAGGATGGTTATCGACACTCCACTGGGCGGTTCAGAACTACTTTCTAATGTGTGCTAGGTGTCCTCTCGCGGTCTTCTGGCAGAGATTTTCTCGATTGATCTCGATTTGTTTACCTTTGGGTGGGTTGGATGTGATTTTGGGTATGGATCGTTAGTAGATAACCATGTGCACATCAACCGCTTTCAACAAGTCCGTTAGTTTCTTCTTCCGTAAGAGGAAGAATTTGTTTCATTGTCTCACGAGCAATTGCGCGCGGTAATGAAAGAGGGTGGTCACTGCTTGCTTTGATGGCGCTTCTATGTTCACGAGAACCAAGCCGTAGTTGATGGGCTTCGTGTAGTGTGTGAGTTCCCCGAGGTGTTTCGCATGAGATTCCAAGTGTGCCACCGAGAGGGAAGTTGAGTTTGGGATTGAGCTCAGGCTCGTACTAGGCCGTGTTCTATGGCACCGCACGGATGTCACTTCTCGAGTTGTTTGAATCAAGAAGCAGTTAGAAGAGTTACTTGAGAAGAAATTTGTGAGGCCTAGTGTGTCACCATGGGGAGCTCCAGTTTTGTTGGTTAAGAAGAAGGATGGGAGTATGCGTCTGTGCGTGGATTACAGGCAACTGAACAAGGTAACTATTAAAAATAAATATCCTCTCCCGAGGATTGATGATCTGATGGACCAGCTAGTAGGTGCTAAAGTTTTTAGCAAGATTGACTTGAGGAGGTCGTTATCATCGATAAAGGTGAGGATGAAGACATCCGTAAGACAATGCTCGTGACGAGGTATGGGCACTATGAGTACTACTGAATGCCATTTGGTGTCACTAATGCACCTGTGGGTGTTTATGGAGTACATGAACCGAATCTTCCATAGCTACTTGGATCGGTTTGTGGTTGTGTTTATTGATGATATTCTGGTGTACTCTAAGTCGGAGGAGGAACACGCAGAGCACTTGAGGTTGGTGCTAGAGGTGCTGAAAGAAAAGAAGTCAGATGCCAAATTGTCAAAGTGTGAGTTCGTCATGCGTGAGGTGAGCTTCGGGTCACATTATTTTCGGTGATGGTATAGCCGTGGACCCACCAAGGTTGATGCAAAGTTGTTGCAGTTGGGAGAGCCCAAAGTCCGTGGATCGAGATCGTGAGTTTTTGGGGTTACCGTTACTACTGTGAGGTTTATTGAAGGGTTCTCGGCTAGCCCTTCCGTTGACCCAATTGGACTGTAAGGGAAGAGCCTTTGTGTGGGATGCAAAGTGTGAAGAGAGCTTCCAAGAGTTGAAGAGAGGTTGACCACGCCTCCCGTGTTAGTGTTGCTCTGTGTCGAGCAGCAACCTTTTGTTGTATACCGTGATGCTTCCAAGATGGGTTTGGGAGGTGTGTTGATGCAGATAGGAAGGTAGTTGCTTATGCGTCCCAAGCATTGAGGACACATGAGAAGAACTATCCTACTCATGATTTAGAGTTGGTCGCTATTGTATTTGTGTCAAGATTTGGAGACACTATCTCTATGGTACCGTGATTTGAGGTGTTCAAAGGATCACAAGAGTTCGAGGTACTTGTTCGACCGTAAGGAGTTGAATATGAGAGAGCAGGCGTTGGCTAGAGTCGCTAAAGGATTATGATTTCGGTTTGAACTATCACCCCTAAGCAAAGCTAATGTCGTGGTATGATGCTTTAAGTCGAAAACTCTACATATGTCACTATGATGGTGAGGAATTGGAGTTGATTGAGCAATTCCTTGATTTGAGTCCTGGTTTGTGAAGTAACACCCTGCAGTGTCGATCGGGTATGTCGAGGATTGGGAATGACTTCTTGGTTAGTATCGTAGACGCCCGAAGTTAGATGTGAAAAGTCCGGTCGACTTGTCGTCAGCCGTGAGCAAGTCGTAGATGGGGATTACAGTTCGATTCCTGTGGTGTGTCGAGATTCAGTGGATGTAATTTGTGTTCCCGATGATGCCGAGTTGAAGAAGATGATACTTGAGGAGAGCCATAGGAGCAAGTCGAGCATTCATCCGTGCTACTAAGATGTATCATGATCTCAAGAAACTGCTTTGGTGGCCTCGTATGAAGAGAGATGTAGCGCAGCTGTTTATGCATGTTTGACTTGCCGAAGTCAAAGATTGAGCACCACCGTAAACTCGCGGGTTGATGCAACCTTTAGAGATTCCGAATGGAAGTGGGACAAAGATTTCCGACTGGACTTTGGATCGGGTCGCGAACACCGTGAGAGGTTTGACACTATTTGGGTGATTGTGGATAGGTCGACCAAGTTCGCACATTTCATCCCTATCAACATCACTCTATCCCGTACAAAGTTGGCTAGAATTTATATTCAGTGATTGTGAAGTCGCATGGGGTCCCGAAGAGTATTGTGTCGCATGTGAGACCCGAGGTTTACGCTCGAAGTTTGGGGGAAGCTTGCAGAAGCTTTGGGGTCCAGCCGAGGTTGAGTTCACTTTATCATCCCTGCATCGATGGTCGATTGCAGAGAACCATCCACCCTTGGAGGCCCTTTTTGAGAGCTTGTGTGCTCGAGCAGGAGGTGCGTGGGATACACATCTCCCACCGATTGAGTTCACTTATAATAACAGCCTATCATTCGAGCATGTGGATGGCTCCTTTTGAGGCAATCAGACGGGGAGGAGGTGTAGGACTCCTTCAGTGTTGGCATGAGTCCTGGAGAGAGTTGTTCTTGGACCTGAGTTGGTTAGTGAGACTACTGAGAAGGTGAAAATGATCGAGAGAAAATGAAAGAGTCCTGCAGTCTGCAGAAAAGTTACCATGATAGGAGGAGAAAGGACTTGGAGTTTCAGTCGGGCGAGCATGTGTTCTTGAGGGTCACGCCTATGATCGGTGTTTGGCGTGCCTCAAGGCCAAGAAGTTGACTCCGAGGTTTATCGGGCCGCACTGCATCACCGAGAGGGTTGGAAAGGTTGCTTATAGGGTGGCCTTGCCACCTAATCTTCGAACTTGCACGATGTCTTCCAAGTGTCACAGCCTTCCTAAGTATATTCCGCATCTGCCTCACGTGATTCACATGGATGATGTGGAGGTGCGTGAGAACCTCACCGTGGAGACTATGCCGGTGAGGATTGATGATAGAGAAGTGAAGGTGTTGAGAGAGGAAAGACATTGCCTTAGTCAAGGTAGTGTGGTTGGGAGCTCGCCGTGAGAGTATGACTGGGAGCCTGGAGAGCAGGATGCGGGAGTCTTATCCAGAGTTATTTGACTGTATGAATTTCGAGGACGAAATTTCCTAAGTGGGGGAGAGTTGTAACACCCTAAATAATTTAATTAAGTAATTGGTTAAAATGTTTAAGTGTTGCACTATTTCACTTAGATTAAATCATTAATATAGTCTTTTATATTTAATTGAGCCGGGATGGTGGAGGAATGGAGAGGGGTGTAAAAGGGCCCAAGCATGCTTGGCCCAATGTATATATAGCCAAATTAGGCATTTGCTCTCATTTTGTGAGAAGGAAAAGAAAAGAGAAGAGAGGAGAAGAAGAGAAAGATATGGCATGCGCAAAAAAGGAGAAGAGAAGGAGATTTCGATCGTGAGAAGAAGAGGAAATCGCTTGGATTGTTGGGTCGGGTTTCAGTAGGTGACTTGCAAAGATCCTTTTCTACGGTGAATTTAAGGTAAGTGGGAGTCTCACTCTATAATAGAGAGTATAATAGGGTGTATGTAGATTATAGGTCTCTATTGTTGCTAATTGATGTTGAATTTGATTGTGGTATGTTTGATTTTGATGGATTGAATGGAATTGAGTAGGAAAATCGATTTAGGGCTTGAAACCGGGTTTTATGTTCTCGATTGGGTTTTGATGCATGATTGAGTGCTATGATATGAAATTGAATATGTTGGCATGAACATAAAGTGTATTTGAGTAGTATATGATGATTAAAATTGAAAAGATTTGAGAATTGGGGGTTTTTGGGTCATGGGGCGCCAATGTGCTAGGGATTTGGCGCCTGTAATCGCTCACGTGGCAGAAAATGTGTGTTCTTCGGGTTGGAGTCGCCAGGCGCCAAGTTGCTGGGAAAATGGCGCCATGTGCACCGCTTGGCGTCGGTGGTGTGTGTATATGCCGCTGACAGGGCGCCAAATGCCGCCCCTGTGGTGCCCGTATCGCGCTCGTGTCACCGTTATGCTTGATGGATCGAGTGTGTGTGTTGCGTGCGGGCGCCACAATGCTGGATAAAGGGCGCCCAGTGCACTGTTTTTAGAGTTCTAGGCATATTTCACCGTGCCATTTTTTGTATTCACCTGCCCAAAAACAATTTTAAACATTTTGGCTCGAGTAGTTTTAGTTTTGCACGTGTCAGTTGAGAGTTGTGCGGGTGGGGATTCTGTGGGCGCCATAGGTGCGCCTATGGAGTGGGTTAAGTGAAATTTAGAGTTCTAGGCATATTTCACCGTGCCATTTTTTGTATTCACCTCCCAAAACAATTTCAAACATTTTCGCTCGAGTGGTTTTCTGCTTGCATGTGCCGTTGTGTTGTGTCAAGGGTGGGGCGCAAACAAGCAGCCGCTCTGTGGCGCCTAGCAGCGCTCGTGGTTCAAATCGTGGTCTCGGCCTCAGGTCTTAGTTTGTGTCTAGAATCGTGTTGCCCTGGCGGGGCGCGCATTGCTAGAAAAGTGGCGCCCGATGGGTGGTTGCCACCCACACGGGCGCGCCAGCCTTGAAGTTTCTCGGCGCTAGTCCGCGTGTTGCACAATGTGGCGCCAGAATGTGGGGGAAATGGCGCATGGTGCTGCCATGTGCCTAAGTGTGTGCTGTTTTGGTCCCTAGGTGACAGTTTGGTCCCTAGGTGACTGTTTTGGTCCTAAAGGGTGGTTTAGGTCCCTGAGAGAGGTTTAGTCCTCTAGTTGTGTTTGGTCCTTGGGACTCGATTGTGTTGAGCTAGTCACAGAGGTGATTGAGGATGGCCATGGGGCCAGGCCATGGGGGCCAGAGTCATGGGGACTCAAATTATTAATGAGAATGATGAGTAGTGTGGTCGCGGTCTCAGAGTATAAATGATCGTGATGATGTGTGTTCATGAGTCACATGCATACATTCTACGCTGGCCGCGACTATATATTGTAAAGGCTGCAGTCTGGTGTTTTATTTCGGCTGCGGTCGTAGAGTATAATGATTAATGATAAGGCTGCGGTCTGAGGAGAATGGTACCACATGCATTGTTGCATTGCATTACATCCATGCTCATAAATGATATAGAATGGACTGTGATGATTGTGATTGATTGACTTCTGTAAATCTGATATACTGCTTATTATAGTTTTTATTATATAGTTCGAGACTCACCCTTTCTGTTGTTGTTTACCACAGGTAGTCATGAGTGAAGGCTTGTTACCTTCACTTTTCCCCGAGTCGGTCTGCTCTGATACGTAGCACCTAGGGGATGGGTTATAAACTTTATTTTGATCTGTTTTGCTCATTGTTGAGCCTTTATATGTATTGTGTACTAATTGAGACTGCCGAACTCTTATTTTGAGATGTAGTTTTACTTCCGCTGTGTAACATGAGATATGATCCCACGTTTTGTATGGTGTTATGTACTGATATATGTTTCGAAATGAACCGATCTGCTTTGAGTATTTTTAAGAGAGAGGAGCGTAACACTCCATATAATGAAAAATAATTTTATTACTCTGATTTTTGAATTAAACTGCCGGGTAGAATTGGGGTGTTACATAGAGCACATGTTAGATAAAATTTAGCTTTAGAGTTTAGAAGTACCATGCGTTTATCTTCAGGTGTCTAGGTGTTTCTGGACTTAGTCATAGTAGTCCCATCATCAAGGTTGTAGTAGGTTCAAAAGGACCATCTTCAACAATTCCCCAAATGTCGTTGTCTTCGAGATTCTAGGAACATTTCTCATTTGATCTTTCCAATAATAGTAATGTTCACCGCTGAATCCCGGTGGTCTATTTTGTCAAGCTCCTTCCGAAGGAACATCACGAGTTGGAATGATGACTCATCACTTCTTCTAGGATCTTTCCTCTCACATCGCAAAGTGTGCTCAAATTTCTAGAGGTGAGCTCGATATCAATTGAAGTGATTAATTTGCACAAGAAAGGGGGATTGAATTGTGCTATCTTTTAAGTTTTAATATCCGCAACCTTTCAGATTATTTCTCAAGATAACTTGGATATCGAAGGTTGGAATGTTAGTTGCACAAACAATAAGCAAGTATGACAAAGAGGAAAGATAGTTAACTTTGATGAATTTAGATGTCTTTTTATTACACAAAGAGTTTTGTTTTCAAAGGATAGTCAAAGTAAAATTCATTTAAAATTATGGTTTTGACTACAGAAGGTTGATGTATGCAACCTTCTGAAGTGGTTGAAAACTTTGGTGATTGTGAGACAGTTAAAGCAATTTATAAGAAAAGCAGATAATAACACAGTAGAGTTATAGAGGTTCACCAAACTGTGGCTACTCCTCTCCCTACGTCCACGTGAGAGTTTCCACTATTCTCCAAATAGATTTTACACTTGCTTTAGCTTCAACTGCCAAAGACTTTCACCTACACTCTCTTTTGATCACACATAAAAGACAAGTGCTAACTTAAACATCTTCACCAAGCTGTCTCAACCTACTAGAAAACTCTCTTCTAGTTTCATAAAGGTATTTCCTATTGAACAGAATCTCCAACACCACTCACCTCTCACTAGGTAGTTTGTTGAGAAACTTGCACAATATTTCTTACAATAAGGGGTTTGGGTTTGGGATGATTTAGAAGCTTGTTGATAGATAAATACAAAGTATTTCTAAGAGCATAACAAACAAACACACTTAAGATAGTTTTCCCAATTCTGAACTTGTAGTAGCTTTGAGTGTGGAAGAGAAGGTTGGATTTCTTTTGAGAAGCTTGACTTGTAAAAGTTCCAATTCACTCCCATGGTTTGCATTTGAGCAGAGCAGCATTCTATATAGCCATTGAACCTGGAATATGACCGTTGGAATGAAGGAAATAGCCGTTGGAAATTGTTGTAGCCTTGTAGGTAGGTAATGATGATTTTTGAGCTTTAGGTGGTAGCCTTTCAACCTTCTAAAGCAACCTTTGTGCTTTGTCTTGTGTTGACAGCTCTTCATGTCAGCACCATACTTCCTTTTCTACTTTTCTGTCAGATCAGTTCCTGTTCATGTACTTATAATATTTTTCATACTTTTATTTGAAGCTTCTAAAGCTTTTTAAACATGAACAAACATGATTTCTAAGATACAAAAATAATCAAGGAGTTCCTCATTACATAGGATAATGTTTCTACAACTTTTTTTCTTGAATACTCATTTGATGCATATTGGATCAAGATTTCGGATATGAACATGTTTCCCAGAAACAGAAGCTTGAAATCTTCAATCTTCTTTTATCCTTCTTGAACAACCAGCCTTCTTAACCATATTCCATAGTAAGTCAACCTTCTTTTGACTTCAATCAAACTTTCTGTTGACTATTGGTCAACCTTGTGTTGACTTATAGTCAACCTTCTGTTTGACTTTCAGTCAACCTTCTGTAGAAAGTTACTTTTTCTTTTAAGCTTCTTTAATCAACCTTCTGTTGATGTAACCTTCTGTAATCAACCTTCTTTAAGGTAACCTTCTGTAGGTAACCTTATTTTGGCACATTTGAACTTTGAAAAACACTTGGTTTATTTGTAGAGCCAAGATTTTTGCTATGATTCTTATATCCTGTTCTTTTACACACTTGATTGAAACTTGTTAAATCATAATAAGTGTTTAGAAAACTTAACTTTTTCCTTTAAGTTTGTATCATCAAAACATGGAAAGATTTTTTCATTTCTACAACCTGCATCAAGAAGCTTAATTACTTCCTTTTTTACCACCTCTTTCATGTTAGGATTAAGGCGGCGTTAAGGTAGTGCTCGAGGTTGGTAATCATCCTCCATGTAGATCTTGTGAGTGCAAATTGAGGGACTAATTCCTTTTATATTATGAATTGACCTCCAAAGGCCTCTTTGTTGGCCCTTAATATACCCTCAAAAGCTTATCCTCCATGGTGTCTGTCAAATCTGCAGTAATAATCACAGGCAAATAGGAAGGGGGGGTGCAAGAAAGCATATTTTACATTTGAAGGAAGAGGCTTTAATTCAAGCTCAGGAGCCTCTTCAATTGAAGGTTTGGGATTTGGAGTGTTACCCCATTCCAATTCCTCAAACATATGGTTACTACAAGTGGTGAGCCTGCAAAAACATTAAGAACTCTTCTTCCTCACCACCATGCAACATGCTAGGTCCCTGCAAAGTAAGTACTTTTTCTAGATGATCTTGAATTCTTAAATCATGAAAACTTTCTGAGGTAATCACATCATTAATATCCATAGCTTGAATAAAATTACAAGAAGCAAATGAGGAAAGTTTTTTTTAATGAGTTCAAGACTTGAAATACAACTTCCTCATCTCCAAGTCTCAAAGTCAATTTTCCTTGTTGAACATCAATTAAGCTTTTTCCTGTAGCCAAGAAAGGACGCCCCAAAATAATCGGGACTTTCTCATCTTCTCCCATATCCAAAACAACAAAATCAGCAGGGAAAATAAACTTACCAACCTTAACTAAAACATCTTCCACCACTCCACGGGGGTGGGCAATGGATCTATCAGCTAGGTGCAAAGTGATGTTGGTAGGATGGGGTCCCGCAAACCAAGCTTTCTAAAAACAAAAAAGGCATCAAATTTATACTTGCTCCTAAATCACATAATGCCTTTTCAAAATGTGCGTTACCAATTGTACAAGGATAGTAAAACTACCTGGATCTTTAAGCTTAGGTGACAACTTTTTTAAAACTATAGCATAACATTCCTCATTAAGCCTAACTGTCTCAAAGCCTTCTAACTTCCTTTTATTAGTAATAATTTCTTTTAAAAACAAGCTGACGATCAATCGTTTGCGTATGGTTTTAACCTGGGCCATTTCGACAAGACTTCATTGGGGACCGTTTGATGCCGCCGACTTAGATCGCTTCATCGACATCAAAGGTTTGGCGTTTTAACCTCGCCATTTCGGACGCAAGATTTGGCTGGGGACCGCTTCGACGGCCGCCGACGATCAAGCTTTGATTTATCTCATCAACTTTGATAGTCTTCGACGCCTTTGCCACGGCAATCTTGAATGACCTGGCCATACATTCTTCAGTAGAAAGTAAAGAACACATCATGTTTTTAAAGGTCGCCTCGTGTAAAAACCTAAAGGGAAAAAGAGCGCCGCCTCGTTTCATTAATTAGACGGCCGTTATTACATTCAGATCTTGGTTACATTCAAACGTAATACTTCCTAAGTTTTTTCTCGCATTCCATGTTCGTGGATAGTCGCCCATTCACGACGTGATCGATCGCAGCTTCTTCGACCAGCAGCTTCGCTTTCGCCCATCCCGCCGCGAAACCACGTGAAGATAACTCGCTGGCCGCCAGCTTGGCCGCTATCCAGGTGCTCGACCGAGGTGAAACGCCTGAATTCCCCTGCCGACCAACATTTCTCAATCTCTGGTCTCAGGAACCGGGTGCCGCTGTTCCGTTATCAACCGCTGGGAATCCTCAAACGGGCTAGCACACACCGGTCCAAGAACTTCGACTTTTGGCCGACATGTGATTGTTGCAAAGCCTGCCCTACGATCCACTTAGTAAAGTAATTACATCGCCACTTATCAAGAATTTGAACCGCCTCGGAGCAGTGGAAACGCCTAGAGATCCATGCCCACCAAAGTAACGCCAAGGTGAGACAAGACTTTGTACTCGAGGAAGGTGCGATGTGGGACATCAAGATGTACCGCATTTCTTGCACTTCAACGAGCTGGGCATCCTCGCCCATGGTCTCGGGCCACAGAGTTTACCGAGTAGCCTTTTTTAGCTAGCGAGCGAGCTACTCGTGACTCCCAACAAACACCTTCATGAATGTCCTCAAAACATGGTCGGCTTTCGACCGACGTAGAAGACACCTTAACAATGGAGAGGAGAATCCTCTCTGCATAACTTTCCTTCAATAACCGAGTATTTGGTCGCCCGAAGTCCGACTAACTTAGCTTGCTTTGGATCGCTCTCCCTCTCTCCTTCGACAATGTACCTTGTAGGGACGGGGCGATCCAGCCTCAACTGCGTCGATTACATACCGTAACGCCAACGCATTGACTTGGCTTGGGTCGAAACGCCTACCGATTTATCGTTTCTTGAATCACACTTCTACGATTGCTCTCGAGTCTCGTACTTGCCCCTTTGATAGAATATCCGCCGCAACATTTTCGCTCGAGGCACATGCACCAATTTCTCGCTTCTGGCCGAACTGCTTTGAGCGCTTTCTCACTCTTGCTAGATAACTTTTCAAAGACGCTGCCTTTAGCATCATATAATTCTTTTGACCGCGGACTACGTAGTAGGGAATTCGATCCGGAAGTTCAACCTCTGGCCAACATCAAGTCTCTCGCGTAGCAGCAGTCGCTTATACACGCCTCATATTCGCCCGGTTGTTTGAAGTGTGGAACGCAAAGGTTAAAGAGACTTCCACGCCAGCGCCTTCCGAATTCTCCAAGATTAGGCCTACCACTCCCTTCCTCGCTATTAGACTCACTCCATCTACGCAAGATCCGTGTCGCTCCAAATTTTTGATCTTCCTCGGAGTAGAGTCATTTCGCATAAAGTCGGGCCAACACCGCGCTTTTGCATGCCGATCTAGATTCGAATTTGATGCCAAACTCATCGAGTTCTACCGCCACTTTATCATTCGCCCCGCCAGTCCGCCGATGAAGCGACTTGCTCGATAGGGCTGGCCTGGCCTACCACGACTCCGCGGGCCTACAAAGTAGTGGTCTCAACCTTCTAGCAAGCATATTAGGAGTGCAAGTGGCAAACTTCTCATATCTTCTGTATCTCACCGGCCCTCGAGTACTTTGCTTATGAAATAGATCGATTCTCGCTTTTAGCTCGTTTCTTCTAACTAGCACAAAGATCGAACTTCTTTCCGTGATGGCTAAGTATGATATAACGCTCTCGCCTGAACGTGCTGGCCGCGATCGGCGCTAACCAAGGCTTGCTTTAATTGGCCCAATGCTCGCCGGCATTGCTCCTACCCACTCAAAATCCACTCTTTCTTCAAGCTTATAAAACAAGTGGAAGCGACTTCGCAGCCGCCGCTTTGGGATGAACTCGATAGAGCGCCACCATACCATCAGTCAGTCGTTGTATTTCTTTTTTTCGATGCTGGGCGCTCTCATATCGCGATCATCGCTCTACACTTTTCGTGGTTTGCTTTATCCCTCTTTCAATGTGTGAAAACCCAAGAATCGCGCCACTCACCCCAAAGGTACACTTTTCGTGATTAAGTCTAAGCGAAGTTCCTCCTAGCTTCTTCAAATATTTCTCCGAGGTCGCCTCACGCGGATCCGGGTCTCTGCCACTTTTAATGATCATGTCGCCCAGATACACCTCTCAGACGCGACCGATCCGCCTTTTTAAAAATCTTGCTCATCATCCGCCGTAGGTCGCTTCAATCGCTGTAGACCGGCGGGCATCACCTTGTACAAAAATTTCCCGATCGGCCATGAAGGCTGTCTTCGGTGTCGATCGGGCGATACATCGTGGATCCGATTGTATCCAGCAGTAAGTTAATCCGTAAAAGACAAGAGTTTGTAGCCCTCGGGCCCCATCGACTACCACAATGTTAGGCTGGGAAGGCATCCTTTCGCATGCCTTATTTAGATCAAGATAGTCCACACACATCCTCCACTTTCCATTCTTCTTCTAACTAGCACGATTATTGATAGCCGTGTGTCGGTATTTGATCTCTTCATAAAATTGGCCTTTACGAGGTCCTCAACGGCTTCGCAGCATATGAGATTTTTCCTGCTCGAGCACGCCTTCTTTTGAGCGACCGGGCTTGTTTGGCATATTTAGGCATTTGAGCAATAGCTTCAAAGAAAAGAAATATTGATAAGCAATTTTACCTATGGCTCCAATTTGGCCCTCCAGGCTCCCAATTCTTTCATTAATATCTGGCTTCTTCTATTCCTGCCTTTGCACATGTGGAGGCTTATAAGAATTTGAGTTTTGCCCCCTTTTATTGTCCTCCCCAAGAGAAATTAGGGTGATTTCTCCAACCCGGATTGTAAGTGTTTGAATAAGGATCATTTTGTCTCCGGTTGGAATTCTGAACATAATTGGCCTCCTCAGTTGAAGTAGTTGGTCGACCCTGTGCTTTTATCAGATCTTCAATAGATTGCAACCTCTCATCAATCATTTCCTTGTAATTGGCTAGAAAACCCATACAAGGATGTCCAAAATTTTCCATGTATCTAACTAAGGAATCTTGCATGCCTGGCCTTAACTCACTTTTCTTATGGCCAAGATAGTTGACATCTTCAGATAGACCTCCCCAGAGATTATTTGTGTTGTCACTGGCGGAGGTAACTATGGGAGTAGATTGAGCTTGTATCTTCATCAAAGATTGCACTTGTTTAGAAAGAACATCTAGTTTTATATCAAGACTAGTTTCATCTTCAACCTTGTACATCTCAGCTGATTTCTTAATGTGTCTGTCACTTGTCTCCCATTGGGCATTATCAACTGCTATTTCTGAAATTAAGTCATATACTGTCGTAGGCTCCCCATTCAATAGAGAGCCACCACAAGCCATATTAACAATTCCCCTATTTTGAGAAGATAATTCGTTGCAAAAGTATTCAAGTAGTTTCCACTTCTCAAATCCATGATGAGGACAACTTCGGAGTAAGTCTTGAAACCTTTCCCGAGCCTCATGTAAAGATTCTTGCTCGACGTTAGCAAAGCTGATTATTGCACCTCGGATCTTAGTAGTCTTACCTGGGGGGAAATATTTGGTCAAGAATTTTTGTTTCAGTTGGTGCCAAGTGGTAATGGACTAAGCAGGTTGAGAGTTTAGCCAAGCAGATGCCTTGTGTAACACCCCCTTCTAATTAACTAATATTAATTATTAAAATCAGAGTTTTCGAAAATAACCCACAAGAGAGTGCCACATTTACTTCATGAAAAACCAACAAACATCAATGGCGCAATACAACAAACAACAGCGAGATATATAGCACCACGGTCAAAAGGACGAAGTCCCAACCACATCGGTTTAAGGACATAACAGTCCACATAATCACCACGCAGCAGAATAAAACATATTCAAATACACCACCAAGTTACAATTCAACAACTTAAATTAAAACCACTAATAGACTACTCGTCCCACAGTGCTACATATCAGAGCAAGACGCCACGACCGACTTGGAGAAGGTATGAGGTCTACCTTCACTCAGGATCACCTGCACGTTGCCGACATAAGAAGCTACATAGAAAGCAGAAGGGTGAGTCTCTAACACATATAATAGGATGTATGATAAACATCATGTTAGAGAAAACAACTAGAAACACCTCGGCTTAATCAACAAACACACCTCATTAAGTTATAACACATCACATCGTAATCAACAAGAAACATCACCGATCGCATGAGTATATGCATGAATGCAACCCAACACCAAGGGTATAATGCATGTGGTACTATCACCGTCGTTATTTTGCCATTCGGGCGTCTCCGTCGTTAATGATATGAAGACCGAAGTTTACAATATCGAGGCCAAGCCTGTCTCCATCGTTAATGCATATGAAGCATGTGACTCCATGAACAATGCATCAACCACAAACAATCACATCATGTATGCATTGACACCGTCGTTACACCGTCATTACACCGTCGTCTAATTCACCTAGACAACATCAATAGCTCTATGGCTAACATCACTACATCAGTCAATAGCTCTATGACTAACATCAAACTCACCGACCACATCGACACCAAAACTAGTGGACTAAACTGACACTACAAGGGCCAAATCGTCACATAAGGACTACACCGTCACTTAAGTACCAAACTGGCTCCACCATTCAGCCACTTAGACGTACTCGACACCAAACAACACCCAAAATTGCGCCTGGCATCAACCTGCATGCGCCACTCTGGCGTCAAAACAGCCCCTCGGCACACTCGCACTGCACCTCGGCACACCACACTGCACCTCGGTACACTACACTTTGACACACTACGCTTCGACATACATACACTACGCCTCGGTACATCTACAATTCGGTACACCCACACCTCGGTAGATATACACTATACCTCGACAACTGCACTTCAGCAACTACACTTAGGAATATATATATATATATATATATATATATATATATATATACGCTACACTTTAAGCAACTACACTTTGGTATACATGAGCTACACTTCGGCAACTACAAGTCGAGCTCTACACGCCGACTCACACACCCTTACACCTCGTCACTTACACGCCGTCGTCACGCCGTCACTGCACGCCGACACTTACGCTTCGACACACTTATACGTCAACTCCCATATACTTCGACACATCTACCGTTAGGCCACTACACCTCGGCTCATATGTCACCCTAGGCACCTAACCTTCATCTTCCCTCTTCTCTTTAATTCTCTTACTATGATCAAACTTAAACATAACTACTACACACATATTCATTCGAAATTTGTCCCACACACACAACAAAGTAATCAACAAAGGTGACTACACCAAAAATAACGTCCTGATACTTAGGGTTCCTCAAATCCCATTTCTTTCCTAGGTCTCTCATATGACCCATCATCAACAACACATACACACTTCACAATTTCACCAAAGTGAAGCAAACACAACATCAATCACACAACAAGCAACACAAACAACTCAAAAATCATCCTAGAGTCTAACTCACACATAACACTCATCATATACTCTATTATAGGTGAAAGAGAGCCCCTTACCTCAATAGATTGAAGAATAAGCACTCTTTCTACCAAGACTTCAAGATCCCCCAACAATCAAGCTCCTCTTCCTTGAACTTGAACTCTCCACGCCAAGATCCTCTCTTCTTCTTCCTTGAGCTATCGCACCTCTCTCTCTCTACTCTCTTACTTTACTCTTTGACTTTTCTTTGTTTTGATTGCAATGAATTCTCTCACCTTCGACACCTTCACTTATATCATGGATATGGGCCTCTTAATGGATCATGGGCCTCTAATCACACCTCCTCCATTACTCAAACACCTCCTAAATGAAATGAAACTTCCAAATTAATTATTTGACTTAATTAAAATGTCGTAAGCCTTAAATAACCCAATTAAATAAATAATTGAACTATTTTTGGGGCGTTACACCTTGTCAGCCAATGACCATGGAAACAATCTCACTCTAATAGCATCAAGAGTGACACCATTACAAATTACTGAGTCAGCCACCCTCAAGAAGTTTCTAAGATGGGTGTGCGGGTCTTCTGTTGGTGCACCTCTGAATAGAGTCGAATTCTGAACCATTTGAATCAAGCTTGGTTTGAGCTCAAAATTAGTAGCTTGCACAGGTGGGTTGACTATGCTTGTAGTGATATTTGCCGTGGGAGTAAAGTAGTCCCGAAGAGTTCTTCCCGGATTAACAGCCAATACTCTTCTCTCTTTTCTTATCCTTCAAGCAGTTCTTTCAATTTCTGTATCAAAAACCAAAATATGCTCCTGGGAGCGGGTGAGCATGCACAAGTAATAATAAAAATAACGGCAACAGATAAAAATAAATAAACTAAATGACAAAAATATGTAAATATTTTTTTTTTGTTTTTATTAAATTAAACTAAAGCAAACTAAAACAAGAAATAAATAAATAAAAAAATGTCTAAAGCAATAAAATCTTTTTTGTTTATTATTGTTAACTTAATCCCTGACAACGGCGCCAAAAATTTATTGCGTTAAAAACACATTTAGAGCCAATGTTATTTATAATGTGGCGCCTAGGGTTCAGTGCCACACAAGTGGAATCAAATCACCTCACATGCTTCCTTGCCACACATGTGATGCATTTTTCTTTTCTTTCAAAGGCATGGGACCTCACCTCAACGTCCCTTGGTTAATCACGTAAGCTGCCCTCTCTTCTCAATTGATACTTGTTAAGTTTTATAAATTGTGTTGCCTCGGGTTCCGCACCAATACTTCTTTTCTCCAATTCTCTGCTGCACTTCAATAAGTCATGGGCTTGATTTTATTCTTCTTTTAAGGGTTTTACTTTCCCCACTCCCCCTCCTACTCTTTCACACCACTTAACAAATTTTACTCTAAAAATAACCTCGCGTGAAACGCTGGGAGGACGTGTTTAATGACGGTTTAAACGACGTTGTTCGAACATGTTCTAACAACAGCATGCGAACGCAATAAAATTGGTGAATGTGGTGTGAGGGTCTATTATTGTTGCCTCGATTAACAACATACGAAGGAAATAAAATAGGGTGTTCGAACAAGGTTATGCGAACAAGTTCGAGTGACCCCATTCGAACAGGTGAAATTACGCACAAGAAGGTGTGAAGTCAATATTTAACGCACGCGAACGATGTCGTTCGAACGGGTTCGAAGGTCCGTGTTCGAACACGTGAAATTCCTTAAAAAAAGACGCTTTGGCTGGCCTTTTGGTCATTTCATACCCTTATGGGGGTGTGTGTTTTGAGTAGGAGGGGGAGTGGGAAAAGCAAAACCCTCTTTTAATGATCGACCCATTTGATAATTCAAGTGCTGGGTTACATGGCCTCATGTTCATTTTACTTGTGAACCCTTATAATTGATGATTTGAGTGACTTTAAGTTTGACTTTCATTCTTCTTTTTATATTTTCTACTTTTCTGCAAAATAAAGAGCACATTGAGTCAATAATTTATCTAATATATATAATTGCTCTAAAAGTAACCCAAACATGTCTCTAAAAATGCATTAAATTAGAGTTTATCACTGTTCTCCTTAGTCTTAGATTTCATAGTAGGTGGGTTGATAGAGTTATGACTCTTGTTTCTCTTTGTTTCATACAGTTACCAAGTTAATGGTTTTACATCTAGGTTTCCCTTACAAGAGGTCTGAGACAAGGAGATCCCCTATCACCATACTTATTTATACTGATCTTTGTTATCCTCTTCAGACTGTTAATTGATGCTTTTACTAGAAATTCTATTAATGGTATTAAACTAGCCTCTAGACCTCCTGAGCTTACTCACATATTCTTTGCAGATGATGCAATAGTTTTGCTCAAGACAATCCTACTGAACTATATCGAATCATATCTATTCTAAATAAGTTCACTACTGCTTCTAGGCAGAGGATTAATGTTGCTAAATCTGGTATGATTTTTGGTAAAAGAGTTATCCCTACTGAGTGGGGACGATTTAAATCTCAAAGCTTGCAATGGCTTTAGAAGAAAATGATGACTAAGATTGAATCTTTCCGGTAAGGTGGTGTTAATTAAAGTTGTACTCCAATCCATCCCTACATATATTATGTCCATCCTTAAACTCCACAAATCTTTTTGCAACGAACTATCTGCAGAGATTACAATATCTTGGTGGAGCTCTTCGGGTCATCACAGAGGTATACATTGGTAAAAATTGAGGTTTTACATCCTCTTAAAGTGGAAGGTGGTCTAGGGATGAAGGACTTTGATGATATGAACACTGACCTTTTAAGCCAAGCATGCATGGCGTATTTTGTAGGAACCTGAATCCTACTGGGCAGCTACACTAAAGGGCATTTACTTTCCGCATACTAGTTTTTGGAGAGCCACAAAACCAAGGTGTAGTTCTTGGGTGTGCCAGAGCATGATCCATGGGAGGGAACTTTTGAAGAAGTCTAGAAGATGATCAATTGGTTTAGGTATTGACACTACGCCAGATTGGCTTAAAATGAGCGCCACCATGAGCAGCGTTTCCTCAAAGAACGCTGCTTATCACAAAAACACGCTAGCTAATAAATAGCGTTTCCCTACAAACGCTGCGCATGACTCTACATTACGCCAGGAATAATCAGCGTTTTTATATAAACGCTGCGCATGACTCTACATGACGCTAGTAATAATCAGCGTTTTTATACAAACGCTGCGCATGACCTTGCTCGTTCTCACATATACCCAGCGTTTTTATACAAACGCTGCGCATGACCTGGCTCGTTCTCACATATACCAAGCGTTTGTTTAAAAACGTTGCGCATCTCCTAACTCGTTCTCACATATACTCAGCGTTTTTTACACAAACGCTGCCCATAACACACGCGTTCTCACCATATACTCAGCGTTTCTTTAAAAACGCTGAGTATTGCTTTTTTTTTTTTTTTTGCCCGTTCGTTTTCTCTCTTTTTTTCATTTCCTTTCGCGCTTCTCTTCTCCTCTCTCTCTCTCTGCGTACGTTCTCTCTCTCTCACAGTTCTCTCTCTCTCTCCACACCCAAAAACCCACAAACCTCTCTCTCTCTCTCGCTCACGTCTCTCTCTCACGGTTCTCTTCTCTCCCTCACTCTCATTAGCTCTTCCTCTCTCAACTTTCCCTGATTCTCGTTCTCTCTAGCACCACCCACAAACCCCCAAACCCATAAACCCACAATAACCCCCAAACCCACAAACCCCCAAACCCACAATAACCCCAAAACCCACATTGCTTGTCTCAATCCTCTCTAGCACCCATAGTCCTCATTGCTTGTCCTCATCTTCTCTCAAAGGTTAGTTCTCTATTTTGTTTTTTGTTTTTTAGGTTTTTTGTTAGGTTGGAGATGAATATGTAGTTTGATTGGAATATGTTGAATGTGTGAAAAAAAAATATTTGATAAGAGAGGAATATGTTGAATGTATTTGTATGTGTTTGATATGTGTAAAATTAGTTGAATGTGTTTGATAGGAGAGAAATTAGTTGATATGTGTTTGTTGCTTGGTTTTGTTGAGATTTTGATTCTCAAATGATAGAGTTTTTTAAGCAAAGTGTGTGTCATCTATATTAGTAAAATCAAATATGCCTAAATCGAATATGCAAATTGTTTGTTAGGTTTTGGGAGTTTTTTTTTTGTCTGAGCTTCGCGATCGTTGTTCCACATTTGGTTGGATATTTGTCGGTGTTGCTTCCACTTGTTCAGGTACTTTTTTTGTTCTTTTGTTTATTTTCTATGAAGAATTAATGACTATATAGAAGACATCAAAGTCTTTGATTTGTTTAGTTGAAACTAGCTAGCTAGTTGATTGAATGTCTTAGCTTCAATAAAATTGTAAATTCTCTTATCCGAATTTATTATAGATATTGGGACATTATGGATAGAAAGTGGATGTCCGCCAATAAATGCATCCAAGGAATATAGAGATGGAGTGGATTATTTTGTGAATTGTGTTGTTCAACGTTTAGGAGATCTAGTAATATGATATGTCCCACATTTACGTTGTTGCTATGTAAAATCAAGTTAATGCGCAGACGAGTTGGGGACATTTAAAGGTTAATGGAATTGATCAAACTTACACTTGTTGGACAATGCATGGTGAGGAAAGAGTTGAATCTTGAATATGGGTAATAGTCTTGAGAGATGTGCACCGGTTGACACCGAAATACCTACGTTTGTTGGGGATGAATTTGAAGAGATGGCAAAGGCTTTTGAAGGCGATCTTAATGACCGTCCTCAAATGTTTGAGAAGTTGATAACGGATGCAGAGACGCCGTTGTATGAGGTTATACTTGAATTCACAAAATTATTGGTCGTGATAAAGTTGTATAACTTGAAAACTTGCCACGGATGGACGGATAAGAGCTTTCTTTGAATTACTCACACTATTGAAAGAAATGTTGCCGAAGGATAATGTGCTCCCTTCTCGGACGTATGATGCAAAACAAATGCTAGGGTCCATTGGCTTGAACTATGAGAAGATACACGCTTGTCCCAATGATTGCATTCTATTTCGGAATGAACATGCATTTTTAAAGTCGTGTCCTAAATGTAATGCATCGCGGTATAAAAAGAAAGATTCTGCTCCAGAAAAGGTGTTGTGGTATTTTCCCATAATTCCTCGATTTAGGCGTATGTACCGTAGTTGAGAAGATGCAAAACACTTGACATGGCATGAGGATGAAAGGATTAAAGATGGCATGTTACGACACCCGCAGATTCTCCGCAATGGAAAAAATTTGATATTGATTATCCCGATTTGGGTTGGATCCAAGAAACCTACGACTTGCATTGTCTGCCGATGGTTTTAACCCGCATACGGTATTGAGTAGCTCCCACGAAGACATGGCCCGTGATATTAGCGATTTATAACTTACCTCCATGGCTTTGCATGAAACGCAAATATATGATGTTGTCTTTGTTAATTTAGGCCCAAGCAACCGGAAATGATATTGATGTATACTTGTCTCCTTTAATTGAAGACTTGAAGCTAATGTGGGAGAATGGAGTAGAGGTGTATGATGGGTTCAGAGAAGAAAGTTTCAACTTGAGGGCTATGATTTTTGGCACAATTAATGACTTTCCAGCATACGGCAATCTATCGGGTGCGATCGAAAGGTCGGTGTGCATGCCCTATATGTGAAGATAACACCGATTGGATGTGGTTGGAACATGGTAGGAAGAATATCTACCACCGGTCATCGTAGATTTTTGCCATCTACTCATCGAGATCATTGTTGAAAAAGGCATTCAATGGGAATACCGAAACCCGTAAAGCTCCCACGGCTTTGACGGGTGAACAACTGTTTGAAAAGGTGAAAGATTTGAACATTAAATTTGGGAAGCCATTTGCAGGAGAGGTTGCCAAACGGGGGTGGAAGAAAAAGTCGATTTTCTTTGACTTGCCATACTGGAAGTCATCCGCCCTTGTCGTTGTAAGTGACAATATATTTGTAACTAACTAATTATAGTTTTTGTCATATAATTTGTGCTAACTAAGTAATTATTTTTGTTTAAACATAGATGCGCCAAAATGAAAAATCTAAGAAAGTGTCTAGGCAAGAAAAGGTCTCCTTTGAAAAGTCTTTGGCAAGGAAATATCTATTGGCAAGAAAGTGTCTCGATCCACCCCTTCTACAAAAGTGTCTCAGTCCACCCCTTATGTAGAAGTTTCACACTGCCTCTCCTCCAAAAGTGGTGATCGCCCTCCTCTTCTCGCCAAGTGACTCATCCCACCCCTTCTCCAATTGTGTCTCGGCCCGCCTCTTCCTCTTCCATTGAAGCTTATATGAAGATTGGTGAGAGCCCGACGCAGCGTCTGAGAAATACATGATGAAAGACAAATTGCTTATCATAAATTTTGATGAAGAAATTTTTGGAGCCGGCTTGCCTCATATAGTCGGACGTGAGGATATCCGTCTTTGTATGTGATGCGGATGAGGCAACCGGTATTGTTATGAATATATATGTCGGTACTATGTAATTTATTATTTGACATTGTCGATTTAATTTTATTATATCGTTAATTTAATTTATATATATATATATATTTATATATCTAAATGTAGGTACTTATACGAGGACATTGTGGTCCCTTAGAAGCAGGACACATAGATATTTGTTCTTGTGTCCAGGAAAGTACAACCTTTCATCAAGTTCTTCCCGACTGCCAAATTATCAATCACTTGTGGAACAAAAAAACCAGTCTTTGTTCAAACTTATGTCAATGACCGCTTCATTGAAGCTCAAAATAGAAGTGATGATGATGTCTTACTTCTAGCAGGTTAATCTAGGGTAAGAATTTTTACTCATTATTTCTTATATAACATGCATTTTTTTAATAGTAGTCAATTACTTATTCCTAAATTTTTTTGTAGGAGACATTGGGTTTTGTATGCAATTAATCCTAGGAAAAAACCAGTGTATTACCTTGACTCACTTCAAAATCATTACAAAAACCACATGGAGTTTGTGGAGCTTTTTAACAGGTGTGTTTATTTTGTGTCATTCTGCATTTCTTACTTTTACTTATATATGTATATATTGTTATTAATATAGTTATATGACATTCTATTCAGCGGTTTAAGGACATATTGGGGAGTGGATAAATTAACGGTCAAATGGTTACCAATAGTTGTAAGTTTCTAACTTATACATTACATTATTTTGTCAAAAAACTATATTCAACTCAATTTAACAATTAACTAATCTAATTATGTTTTGTAGTGTCCTAAACAATTGATTAACATTGATTGTGGGTATTACGTCATGCAATATATGAAGGATATTATTACCCGAAAGAAAACGACTATCCCCAGCAAGGTATCTACTTATAATATATTTTTATATGATTTCGATTTAATAGTGGTTCTTTCCAATATTTAACCATTTCAATTCTAATTTTATTTATTTATATAATTTCAGTATTTTAGCGATTGTCAAAGCAACACATACTCTGTTGAGCAGATTGCTGAGCTTAGGGGAGAATGGTGCAGTCATCTCTCCCGTTTTTTTTAAAGTTTCATTTGGATACATATAAGTTAGCCTAGCTAGTTTTTGGTTCATAATATTGTAACTTGATAGCTTGTTTTGGATACATATGAATTAGATAATGAAACTTCTTAGCTATTTTGTTTTGGTTCCTCTTATGTAATTTGTGTTCCTCTTAGCAAATTGATTCTGTTATGTATTGGATTGGATTGGCTGTACAGGTAATTTGTAAATATAAAAAGGAAAACACACAAAACAGAAAAAAATTAAAAAAAAAAATTTAGACAATATTCAGCGCTTTTGATGAAGCGCTGGGTATTTAGTAACACAAATAGGCAATACTCAGCGCTTTTAATAAAGCGCTGGGTATTTAGTAACACAAATAGGCAATACTCAGCGCTTTTAATAAAGCGCTGGGTATTTAGTAACACAAATAGGCAATATTCAGCGCTTTTAATGAAGCGCTTGCGTATATAAGGGTAATATTAGTTTTAAAAAGCGCTAAGTATCTGGGAGGACGCTTAGGATATATTCAGCGCTTTTAAAAAGCGCTAAGTATTGGGGGAGGACGCTTTGGATATATTCAGCGCTTTTTAAAAAGCGCTGCGTATCTGGGAGGACGTGTTTTGCAATGGGTGGCGTTTTATAGGAAACGCTACCCATTGTTGGAGTGAATAGCCAGCGCCACGTTCAGCAGCGCTCAAAAACGCTGCCCATGGATAAAAAAAAACGCTTCCCATCTACTAGATCTGTTGTAGTGTGATGTTAATCTTGTTGAGGATAATTGGCTTGTTAATGGGAAGAAAACTACTCTCAACCATTGCTCTAATGTCATTATGGCCAGTGAGCTTATTGATGCTTGTCACAACTAGAACTTGGATACTTTGAGACATGATCTAAACTCAACCTCGGCTATCAGTGACTTACAAACCCCTATCTCATGGTCTAGTCCTGTGGACACTTTGTTTTGGCCTTTACCAATGATGGGGAGTACTCTGTCAAGTCAGGCTATAGGAGGATGCATGATATGAATGTTTCTCACTCCACTCAATCTTCTATGTCATATGGAATTCCAAGTGAATGCTGGACTATTATTTGGGGTGCTAAAATCCCAGCGAAGATTAAACATTTTATTTGGAGAGTGTGTCACATTGCATTAGCTGTCAGAAACAACCTGTTTAGGACGAGAATTGCTAGAGACAGGTTATGTCCTATTTTTCTAAAAGAGCAAGAAATTGTTGCATATCTTCCTTCTTTGCTCTTGGGCTAAACCTATTTGGTTTGGTGCTCAAATTCGCCATATCCCTTCGGAGATGAATGTTACATCCTTCCCTTATTGGTTAACGACTAATAATGCAATATGGAGTGTAAATGGGAGAGACACTGACCTTTATACATCACAGTTCATGTTCGCCATTTGGCTTATCTGAAAGTCTCGCAATGACAGGGTGTTTAACAAAGTTCAACCTAATCCTATGACCACCCTTATCTTCGCCAAAACTCAATGCTTTGAGTTTGTTCAATCAACTAATTCAACAAAGACTATGAATCGGGGTCATTCCACTACTCCTAATTCTTCTATATGGAGACCTCCTAGACCTAATGTCATTAAGGTTAAGACTGATGTTGCGCTCAACTCGGATACAGGGCGAGGAAATGCTGGTACTATTTGTAGAGACTTTAGAGGGAGATTTCTTACCGCTTTGGCATCTCGATTGTTTGCTCCAACTTCCCTCGTTGCAGAACCCTTGGCTCTTCGTGAAGCTATGCAATTGTGCCGTACCCTCAAAATCCAGACCGTCATTTTCGAATCAGACAACTTGGATCTTGTCAATGCATGCAGAGGTGACAAAACAATTAGATAAATCTAGAATATTTTGCAAGACATCAACTTTCTTAAGAATTTTTTTTTCGACAATGGCTTTTATCTGGGTAGGAAGGAAAGTAAACACTGTAGCCCATGAAATTGTTGTGCTGAGTAGCCGAATGAACTGAATGGTAACTGGATCTTTAATATTTCTATACTTCTCGCCGGCGAGCAATCAAATTTGATGCAATGTCCTCAGTGGATTAAAGCTTGAAGTACTGGTGTTGTGGAGTTAGGGTTCCTTCAGTCTCTTCCGGCGAAGACTCTTTCAATCTATCATGATGTATAACTAGTTAAGTGAAGTACTTTACTTTGTTGCTGAGTGTCATTCAGGGCCGTCTAACAACATGTGCAAGACGTGCTTCCGCACAGGGCCCAACCTCAAAAAAGAAAAAGAAATAGGGCCCCAAAAATTAAAACTAACACATAACTCATAATTATCGACAGTTTAAAATAGACTGAAGTTTAATGTCTTTATAATTATTGGTGACCACTCAATACAATATGAGACATGGTTGATGATTTTGCTTCAATAACTGCTTGAAGGATGACTCTTTTTAAGTAACTAGAAGGTTGATATTATTTTGAGATTATATCAAAATGTTATTTACAATTTATTTTTCTTGTAGTGGTAGTTTACAGTTTTTGGTAATTTATTTGATTTTTAAAAAAATTTGGAGCCCAAGTTTTTGAAGTGATTAATTTGCACAAGAAATGGGGGGATTGAATTGTGCACTCTTTTTAATTTTTAATACCTGCAACCTTCTGTATTGTTTCTCAAGATAACTTGGATATCAGAAGGTTGAATGTTAGTAACACAAACAATAGTCAAGTATGAAAGTAGTGAAAGATAATTAACTTTGATGAATTTAGATGTCTTTGATTTCGTAAAGAGTGTTGTTTTCAAAAGATAATCAAAGTAAGTCTCATTTAAAATTCTGATCTTGACTACAGAAGGTTGGTGTTTTTAACCTTCTGAAGTAGTTGAAAACTTTGGTGATTGTAAGATAGTTTAAAGCAGTTAATAAGAAAAGCAGATAATGACACAGTAGAGTTATAGAGGTTCACCAAACTGTGGCTACTCCTCTCCCCACGTCCACGTGAGAGTTTCCACTATTCTCCAAATAGATTTACACTTGCTTTAGCTTCAACTGCCAAAGACTTTTCACCTCCACTCACTTTTGATCACACACAAAAGACAAGTGCTAACTTACACAGCTTCACCAAGCTGTCTTAACCTACTAGAAAACTCTCTTCTAGTTTCCTAAAGGTATTTCCTTAGGATCACCAACAACACTCACTTTTCACTAGGTAGTTTGTTGAGAACCTTTCAACTAGGATCACCAACACCACTCACCTCTTACTAGGTATAGTTTGTTGAGAACCTTACAACTAGAATCACCAACAACACTCACCTCTCACTAGGTAGTTTGTTGAGAAACTTACACAATATTTCTTACAGTAAAGGGTTTGGGTTTGGGATGATTTAAGAGCTTGTTAATAGATAAATACAATGTATTTCAAAGAGCATAACAAGCAAGCACACACCCAAGATAGTATTTCCCAATTCTGAACTTGTAGTAGCTTTGAGTGTGGAAGAGAAGGTTGGATTTCTTTAGAGAAGCTTGACTTGTAAAAGTTCCAATTCACTCTCATGGTTTGCATTTGAGTAGATCAGCACTCTATATAGACTTTGATTCTGAAATATGGCTGTTGGAAAGAAGAAAAGAGCCGTTGGAAGTTGTTGTAGATTTGTAGGTAGGCAATGATGAATTTTGAGCTTTAGGTAGTAGCCTTTCAACCTTCTGAAGCAACATTTTTGCTTTGTCTTGTGCTAACATCTTTTCATGTCAGTACTTTACTTCCTTTTTCATCATTTCTATCACTTCAGTCCCTGTTCATGTACTACATACAATTTTACATACTTTAATTTTGAAGCTTCTGAAGCTTCTAAAGCATGAACAAACATGCTTTTAAAATACAAACAAAGATCAAGGAGTTCTTCTTTACAAAAGATAATATTTCTGAAACTTTAATTCCTTGAATACTCATTTGATGCATTTTAGATTAAGATTTTGGATATAAACATGTTTCCCAGAAACAGAAGCTTGAAATCTTCAATCCTCTTTTAACCTTCTTGAACAACCAACCTTACGAGCAATATTCCATATTGATCAACCTTCTATTGACTTCAATCAAACTTTACGTTGACTATTGGTCAACCTTGTGTTGACTTTTAGTCAACCTTACGCTTGACTTTGATCAACCTTACAAGAAAGTTACTTTTTCTTTTAAGCTTCTTTAATCAACCTTACGATGGTGTAACCTTACGAACTCAACCTTCTTTAAGGTAACCTTACGAAGGCAACCTTCTAATGGCATATTTTAACTTTGAAAAACACTTGGTTTATTTGTAATGCCAAGATTCTTGCTATGATTCTTGTTTCTGTTCTTTTACACACTTGATTGAAACTTGTTAATCATAATAAGTGTTTAGAAAACTTAACTCATTCCTTTAAGTTTGTATCATCAAAACACGGAAAGAGATTTTCATTTCTACAATCTCCGCTTTTTGGTGATGACAAACTTGAGAGTATGTTTTAAGTTTTTCTGTTTCTCAAGAATAGACATTTCAATACACGAGAAATGCATTTAACACATTCATAGCAAAAGGATAATTATCATGTATAAGTGCAAAGAATAACAAGTGCGAGAAGCAATGGACATGCATAGTTTTGATAATTATCAAATTACAAACCATAACATAGCACAAAATAAATATGTCCAAAAGATAATTAAAATGTCAATGAAACCCCAAAATATATCACTTATAAACTAAGTAGCTAATAATCTCCATTCTCCCCCTTTGTCAACAAAGAAAAAGGAGGGAAGAAAGGGAAATTAGCTTGCTACTTTGTTGGAGAAGAATCATCTCAAGAGTTTGAGGATGAAGCGAGGTTGAGGAATGTCTTGGAAGGGTTGAGGAGGAGGAAATCAGAAGCGCAACACCGGGAACCATAGTAGGCACTATGTTCTCGCATCACCCATTCTTTGGTAGGCATAGTTTCTCTCGTGCTTCAAGCCTATTTTCTTCTTTGAAGTATTCCAATGCTCATCGAAGCTTGTTGTTCTGCGCACCCCATCTTCTTCATTTGCTTCTCATGGTGTGCTCTCATCTTCTTCATTGACTCTAATACTTCCTTCTTATCGGCATATGTGAATGAGTCATCCTTGTTTTGAAAGGTTTCTTCGCTACAGTGCCTTGTCTGATGAGAGAGAGGTGCATTCATGGTTTGACAAAAGGATCCAAGAGATCCAAATTGTTTTGGCAGATCAGAAGGTAGCTTAGAAGGTCCTGAACCTTCAGGTACCTTTGGTGCAGAAGAGTCATACATAGCAGAGAACATGAATCTGTGAATGTTTTCAGAAGCAAGAGTATTACCAGGTGAAGTTTTAGGATTTTCACGCCATTGGGAAAATAAATTTGCCATTTGTTCAGTTGATCCTTGAATGTCATGATGAAGAGGTGCAGGAGTTGATTGTGTATTTGGACCAATTGAGGGATCAGGAGTGTGAAGTAACTCTGTGAGGGCAATAGAAGCCATGATTTCAGGGCTAGTGGCTTGATTCTGAGGGTTTTCAGGTGTAGCTTGGTCTTCAATGTCCCTAACTATCTCATGAACAGCTTGAGTGATAGGTGATAGTGGTCTTGTTGGTTTATTTTTTTGTTCCTCATTCACTTGGGATTGATTTTCATTTAGCTCCCCCTGAGCTAGACCCTCGGGTGTGCCTTCTGCAATTCTATGTTCCTCATGAGAGGTGGTATATGGCAGACAAATAACTCCCTGAGAGAATGGGTAATAGATAGCTCTATCAGAAGGTAGGGATTCCATAGCAGAAGGAATAGTTTCAGAAGCTTGATTCTTAGGTTTCTCAAGGTTGAGAGATATTGGCTTTCCTAGGTCTGTGCTAAGGCTCTCATCAGAAGCTTCTTCTTCCATTTGTTCAGGTTGGTCTTTTTCAGTTGGAGTGTCATTCAAATTTAAGGAATTTTCAAAAATTTCTCTCCATTCTTGAGATGGTTCTGTTTCAACTAAATTTTCAAATGTGGATTTTGGTGGGGCTAAATTTATGGGCTCAGTTCTGATAATAGTTTCTGGTTCTAGTGGCTCCCCCTGAGGAGTTGACAGAGGTGCATTTTTAGCAGGACTTGGTTCTAGGATTGGTTCATCATGAACAGGTTTTGTTTCTGGAAATACTTCTAGTTTCTTGCTAAAAGGTTTCAGTCCCATCTGTTTTGCACTCTTAGACCAGAAGGTTGTTTTCTCATGGATAGATTCTTCTCTAGACACAGAGATTTTCTTAAATCTGAATAGTTTGGTCAAGAACATACCATAGGGTAAGGATGAGATTTGCCTAATGGTTTTGCACATATCTATCATGTAATGAAAGATAATGTATGGAAGGTTAATCTTATTCCTAGTGATCATGTGATAGACTAAGAGTAGATCAATAGGTTTTACCTGTTCAAAACTTCCTGCTCTAGGAATCAGAGAGTGGACCACCATATTGTGCATGATACGGGCTTCATCCTTTAATCCTGATGATTTAAGCTTCTCATCAGAATTCTTCATCAGAAGCTTCAGTACTTCCTCCTGTGTAACTTCTGTTTGGCCATACCAATCTTTCCCATATAGACATACTTCATTTTCAGGAATTTTCAGGGCATTAGCTATTATGGTTGGAGTTACCACAATGGTGGTTCCTTTTACTTGAGTAGTAAAAGAGGATTTTGTTTCACTCACATTCATATATCCATAGAATTCTTTTATAAGGTTGGGATAAATGATTTCCCCTTGGGGCAGAATGTTTTGCCAACCTTGATACTCAATGTGTTCTTGTACATTCCATCCAGAAGCTTTCAGTTCCTCCAACAGATAAATTCTTCCAATGAGAACGTTCCTTTTACCCCATTTTTCCTTATCAAATACTTGTTCAGGCAAGGCTTGTTCTTCAACTTCAGAAGGTTGATCAAGTTTCTGTTCTTCATCAACCTTTTCCTTTCCTTTACTTCCTCCAAACTTAATCTTAAATTTTGGCCTTTTGGAAGAAGATTGTGGTTGAAGAGAGGCTTTCCTTTTCTTTTAGATTCGATTTTGATTCTCGCCATCATTTTGCATGCAGTAGAATCATCATCATCAAGGGTGATTGGTTGACTCTTCCTTGTTCCAGGACCCTGTATTTCTTTGAGAGAACTCGTTTTGATTCTTGTAGACCTTCGAGAGGGAGTGGGTGATGATTTGGAAGGTTTTTGTTCTGATGGAGCATCAATCTGGGTAGGTGGAGGTTTAGAAGCACTTAACACTGCAGGTGGAAGGTCATGGGTTGTGGGAGTGCTTGCTTTCTTCACACATGGAGTTTTTGTTCTCACCATTTTTAGAGAAGAATTGTTTTTCGCGAAGAGAGAAGGAAGAGGAAAAGTGAATCGGTTAGAGAGAAGATGAGTTTCAATAGGATTGAGCGTGCGTGGAGGAGAGAGAGAGGACTAGCCGTTGTGATTGATGTTTGCTGTGATTATGATATGACATAAGCGTCATAGAAGACGATTTTTAGTTGCTTTAGTAACCGTCCCCCAATGTTGATTTTAATTTATCCTTCTCAAATTCAACCTTCTGAATTTGATTCTTTCCAAGCGAACCTTCTAAAGCCATTAGAAGGTTGGGGTTTTTGACATATTTTTCTCCTAAGGACATTTTAAAATGTGCAAAGCCTTTTTAATAAAATTAAAACTTTCTTCTAACAAAGGCTTGGTAAATATATCAGCTAATTGATGCTTGGTGTCAATAAAAATAAGTTCCACATCCTTCTTTTGAACATGATCTCTGATAAAATGATGTTTAATATCAATGTGTTTAGACCTAGAGTGTTGGATGGGATTTTTTGATAAATTGATAGCACTAGTATTGTCACAATAAATGGGAGTGCATGTGTACCTTATAGAGTAGTCCTCCAATTGATTATTGATCCATAGAATTTGTGAACAACAACCAGCAGCAGATACATATTCTGCTTCAGTAGTTGATAATGCAATTGAATTCTGTTTTCTACAAGACCAAGAGATTAAGGATTCCCCCAAAATTTGACATGATTCACTAGTACTTTTTCTGTCAATTCTATCACCAGCATAGTCAGCATCACAGTAGCTAATTAGGTCAAAATGAGTATTCTTTTTATACCATAGACCAAGATTAGTTGTTCCCACTAAGTATCTGAATATTCTTTTGATTGCATGATGAGATGAGATTCTTTTGGAGAAACTTGAAATCTAGCACATAGGCCAACCTGAAAACACAATGTCAGTCTACTAGCGATTAAATATAACAGATGAACCTATCATACCCCTATATTCTTTTTCGAAATTGGTTTTCCTTCTTCATCCTTCTCAATTTTGCATGAAGGATGCATAGGAGTTGCCATGGCTTTAGCTTCATTCATCTTATATTTCTTGAGAAGATCTTTGATGTATTTTTCTTGACTAATAAAGATACCTTCATCAAGTTTCTCAATTTGAAGTCCTAGAAAGAAACTTAATTCTCCCATCATACTCATTTCAAATTCACTTTTCATAAGTTTCCCAAAATCTTTGCATAATTTTTCATTTGTTGATCCAAAAATGATATCATCAACATAAATTTGAACAATCAACAAATCTTTATCAAGAGTTTTCTTAAATAATGTAGTATCAATTTTTCCTCTTGTAAATTTGTTTTTGATCAAGAAGTTACTTAACCTTTCATACCAAGCTCTAGGACCTTGCTTAAGCCCATATAGAGCTTTGGTGAGTTTAAAAACATGGTTTGGTTTCTTTTGATCAACAAAACCAGGAGGTTGATTGACATAAACTTCTTCATTTAAAAAACCATTTAGAAAAGCACTTTTAACATCCATTTGAAATAATTTGAAATTTTTGTGTGCAAAGAAATGCAAGTAAGATTCTAATAGCTTCTAACCTTGCTCTGAGAGCAAAAGTTTCATCATAGTCAATACCTTCTGTTGGTTATACCCTTGAGCAACAAGTCTTGCCTTGTTTCTCACCACCTTACCATTTTCATCTAGCTTGTTTACAACACCCATTTGGTTCCTATAATAGATCGATTTTTGGAGGTATCACTAAGTTCCATACCTCATTCTTTTCAAATTGAGAGAGTTCTTCAATCATTGCTTCTATCCATGATTGATCTTGTATGGCCTCATTGATTGACTTAGGTTCTATTTCAGAGATTAAGGCCATTCCAGCAGCATTGTCTCTAAATGAAGTTCTAGTTCTAACAGGATCTGAAGTGCTACCTGTAACACCCCCTTCTATTTAATACTAATTCAATTAATAAAATCAGAGTTTTTCAAAACACTTTTCCACGCACCTCAAAGAGAGTGCTACATTTAATAAAAACATTATCAAAACATATTTTAAATTCAAACGCATCAAGTGCGCGAAATACATATCATAGTCACGTGGGTTAAAACCCTCAAAACCTGTTTAGAGTTTACAATAATCCAGAAATGGTTTTCTCAGCACAGCGGAAATAAAACAAATTCAAACATAAACAGCACAGCGGAATGAAACTTAGTCTACATATTCAGTACATAATCCAAATCAGTCTAATACATAAAATAAGATGACAATACTACAATCCCCGTCCCTGGTGTTACTAATCAGAGCTGACACAGACGACCCAAAAGGCTTGAACACCTTCACTCAGTATCACCTGGTGTTGCCACGAGAGCAGGCAACATAAAAATTGCTAGGGTGAGTCTCTTTACATAAATAATAACAAGTAAGATAAGCATTATATTCAGAAGCATCTAGCAACAACAATCCATAGTAGTTAAGGCATTCACCATTCAATAAAAATACCAACAAGTCACAACAAAAGATTAATTAAGCATCAACGAGAATTCAAAAATGCATGGTTGTATGCATGTGTGCAATATGCATGTGGATCCATAACCACCTCAAAAACCCCGTCGGGTAACCACCACATGTTGGCCGAAGCCACCCACCACAATTTGGCCGAAGCCACCCACCGCGTAATGCATATGATTTATGTGACACTATGACAAATGCATCACTCCACAATAAGCACATCACATCAATTATTAACCACCACGTTATCAATTATTAACCACCACTTCATCATATGTTAACCACCACCTTATCATTGATTAACCACCACTTGATCATTTATTAACCACCACTTGATCAATTATCACCCACCACATCAGTTATTAACCACCACGTTATCAACTATTAAATTAAATCTCACCTAAAGACCTAACCACCTCATAAGGACCTTTTCACTCAAGGACCATTTTGACCCACCAAAGATTAATTTAGTACTCAAGGGATTATTTTGACACATTATGATTAATTTGGTGCTTAGGAGCTTATGTTGGCATATTTGGATTAATTAGACACTAAGGGATTATTTTGTCACGCCAAGGATTAATTTAATTCTTAGGGACTATTCTGTCACACCAATGATTAAATTAATTCTTAGGGACTAAACCATCACTTAGACACATTTTTATTCAACAATTCAATTCCAATGTAATAACACTCATCTAAGTAATTAATCATCCTCATTAAATCCACACATTCTCACATTCCTTCACATTGAAGCATTTAATCAAACTTATAGCGAGCAATATTAATAATACATTTATTTCCAGCATCAAGTATCATGGCATCACCCAATCAAACATCAAACAACAACAAACATAAGATTAACACAAAATTCACACAGTCGAACCTTACTAGAGCTATTCCACACATAATACATATCATACAAGTTATTATATAGGTAAAGTAGAGCCCCCTAACCTTACGAGCTACCGAGACGTTCCGAAACTCACGACCCGAACTTCACGAACTCGCTCCTAACTCGTCCGACCGCTTCAAAACCGAAAACCAAGCTACTCAAATACTCCCAAAACAGAATTCCAGCAGCTCCTAGTTCCTCCTACTTCATGCCTTTCCATGACCGCTTTTGGCACCTAGGTGGTCGTTCCAACTTCATGCTTCATCTCCAATAATTAATCTACCATAACCCTAAATTTTTACCTCTGATTTGGCTTCAACTATAGACATGCAAGATCAACTTAAGATGTTGCAAGAATGGTCTTGAAGCTGTTTTTAACACAGAACAATTTCAGCATGACCTTCCTTTCCTAAACCCTCCTATGAACTCAAATTTGAGTCCCCATTAACAACAACCAGATTTGTTTTCCCTATAAACTGAAATACCTTTGAGACGAAATATGGTCGTAAGGAGTCTGTCATGGTCCCATTCACGCAAGCAAGGTTGAGCGTCGAGAATGGCGGAACACCTTTCGTTTGGGTTAGCGTGGCGTAGTTGGAATCCGACGAAAGGAATCCACGATCGGTGGAACCAAGGCAAGAATTGAAATCAGCGGCCAATTCGAGTGGGAGTGCGAGTTTGGGGTTCGATCGTGAAGGGAGGAAGGAGAGCGCGTGGGAAGGAAAGAACGGCGTGAGGTTTTTTTTCTTTGTTTTGGTTCCCACCGCTATTCTTTGCGTCGCGGGGAGGAAGAAGAAGGAGGGTGGGCGGTTTTGGTCCATTGAAATTTGGATCTTTGGGTTTGTATTTTACTACTAGGGGTGTAAGCATCAAGGGAGGGTTGTATGCGAGTAAAAGTACAAATTCACCTCTAAATCATTTTAAACCCCCAATTTCACTACAACTCTTATTTTAATATCTCAATAGCTTAAAAATAATTTCTATAAAGAAATGATATCTTAAACACTAGTATTTTATTAAAAATAAAGTAAATAAGTATAAATATGAATAACAATCATATATCACAAATAGCTTGTAAAAATACATTTAAATATAAAAATATATTTATTCATCTAATTTAATGGCTCAATCCCACAATAAATCAGAATAATATAATCTTATCAAATCAACTCCAAATAATTTCTAATAAAATTTGGGGCGTTACAACTCTCCCCCACTTAGGATATTTTCGTCCTCGAAAATCTAACTATCATGGACATATAACTTAAACACTCACCACGACAAACAATAGGTTTCTAGTAAAGCACCCTAAATGAAACGCTAACCTCTAAATATAACCATCACTCCTCCGTAGGCTCCGAACACGCCAGGACAAACACCCTCCCGATATACTTCTCCTTCTTCGGCTTTGGATACTTGGTACTAAAGTATCCCAATTCCCCACAGTTGTAACAGACCACATTCTCCCTTTCACTCTTAGCAGCTACATTTCGTCAAACCTCACAAAAATAAAATTTAAAACTCAACGCATCGAGTGCGTGGATATATATAACATATCCAAAAGGGGTAAATCCTCAAACCTAATATATTGACTCCATCGCTTAGGTTACATAACCGTGTACTTTCATTCTAAGCATAAATCGCCACTACAGGTTCAAGAATGACACACAATTCCCGCAGTAGCGTCTCCCCCACTTGGCTCTTTGCACGAACTCTCCTCTACCTTACCACCGGAAACATCATACGGCATTCCACGAACTGAGAACTCCTCTTCCCCTTCACTATCTTATATGAACGATTGCTATCCCCCTCGAAAATCTACGCTAAACTCATGAAATCAACATCCACTCTTCTTATCTCCGCTAACCGTTATCATCCAAGTCCTATCATTACACGCATAATGGATCAAACACTCTTACCTATATTCTTACTCCCCAATTTGGTATTCTAACCTGTAGGTTGTCACAATCCTACCCGATTACCCAACACAAGGAACAACAACAATTATGGCCAGAGGCCCAACAACCTAACAACCGTAATTAACACAATAATACCAGTCTCAACAATTATCATATAACCCATATTATTCACATCAACAATTAACACAATCATAACAACAAAATTCGAGTTCAGCCTATTCCACAATCAATCATTTTACTCAACGTTCAAATTATTCTTTCTAAACTCAGGTGCAGAAAATTCTGCAACTTTGCGCCTACTTTGGCGAATTAATTAAAATAGTAAACGACATCGGATTTCGACAAACAAATACTTGTTGGAAAGCCACGGATGTGTAGTTTCTGAATATATCATTAAAGTTTCAAAACAATGAGCCAATTAGTACAGTTTTTAGAAACAACCCAAACAGTTTTCAGACTTAACAGATTCTGCCCTCCTATTTCATTTCACGCTAAACTGACTTAAACTTGACCGAATGAGACAAAACCTCAGTCCGGATAAAAGCATTTTGAGTATGGTTTCTAATGGAAAAAGAATCGTTCAAAACGGAGTTCGTTTGGAGGCATAAAACTTGCAAACACCGAACCTACCCACAGATTGACTCAAAAAAAAATTGGCTCGACTTTGGAGACTCATAACTGGAGCTACACAACTCCGAATTTAATGAAACTAGTGCCAAAACGACCGGCTTTAAGTCTATTTTCGAAATCACTCAGCCACATAATTTTTGACTCAACCAAACAATACCAGTTTTCAAAAGACTGAAACAGTGTCCAGATTGTTTTCCAGAATTTTAACCTAACTTGTTTCACCTATAACTTGAGTTCTATAACTCCAAATTCAACCCAATCAGCGGCAAATTAAAAAGCATTCAATCAAGTTTTTGAAATGACCAACCACATAATTTTTCAATTGACCAAATAATACCAGTTTTTTTTTAAAAGACTGAAACCGCATCTAGTAACGCACAGAAATCATACGCAAGTAAAACTCATCCTAATCAATTACCAAAACCATTTATAATCATCACATACTTTTGCATTTCATCAAACGCCAAACAAGCATAACCAATCATGCAACTAATTTACACACACAATTCCGAAAAGATTAAACATATAGGTATATTCTTCGGCTTCCTCTATTCCTAGGGATTGGCTAGCATGCAATTTTTACAACTTCCCTAGAAATATCACGGGTACATAATTCTACCAAATTGAATTGAATTCATATCACAAACAATACAACCAACACATGTTTTATAATACAATCGTTTTGGTACAAGTATTGATATTAGTTTAAACCATGAAATTAAATACTCTCGTCAATTCTTAGCAATGAAAACTAATCAAGTAATAGAAGTGCTCAAAAGTCTCGTTGCACAGTTTCGTCATTAGATTTAAAAACCACGTAAAACAATTTCAAGAAGTGACAACTAATAATAGTATTAGCAACAACAAAGACTACAGTTAAAACATAAATCGAACAAAACTTTCACAATTGTAGTTCACAGTTAGAGGATACTCGAAATTGTATATATTTGTTTCTAAAACTCGACAATTTAAATTGGACTTACATTCGCATCACATACGGACTCTAACTTACCTAATCATGCAATTAGTGTAATATCCCATAATCTCAAACAACACCTAACCACAACCTAATTGGTGCAAAAGCCGAAATCATGTCTCATTTTGAAATAAACTCTTAGAACAATTTGGAAACAAAATTTCAACACTAATTTGACATCCCCTTCATTTCCCAATATAAAATTTTCCGAGTACCATTTTTCGAAAACCTTAGAACTCACAGTTTGTTCAAAAAGGAAGTTGTATGCAAAACCCAAATCTTATTATCACATGAACATGCACCCTCATAAACAACAACTTATTAGTTCAAAATTTAATTTCCGCCATAAACTCTAACGGTAAGGAAAATTAATCATTTAATTTTGACAAATCCCATCATGCTCACGACACACGTCAAATTGAAACACCGAAAGTGTCAAAACTTCAAGTTATGCAACTTTAATTGAGTGAATGAAAACATAGCTTTACACAGCATTTCATTTTAGCATACTAACTTTGACACAATTAAGCACAAGTCAAGTTTAAACTCATATGCATCACAGAAACAATTCAACCTATAGCAGAGACGTCGATCAATGCAGCAATATTCAACAAGCAATCTTCAAATATTATTCAGAGTATACTTACCACAGTTAGGTCATATGAAGATTACTTTCTATATCCTAACAAGCTAATCAAGCAATCAATCAAATTAAAATTAGTACACGCATCCAATTTTTAATAATAACCATGAGTTATTGTCGCCTCTCTCAGTGGTGATAAGTGATTGGGGTGATCAGTCCCTCCTACTCATGCAACCAACTAATTAGGGTCACAAAAACTCATTTCTTTCAAATTTATAACTACCACATTAAAAGACTTTTAACGTTGTCCAGAGTGCGAAGGCGTCGTCACGACTTTCACTCCTCTGACGTCGTTAGAACTCTTTTAATCACACATATCTTAATGAAAAAAAAAACAACAGTCACGAACAGACAAAATCAATGCTACAACCATCAGTTACACAATTCAGTCACATATACCTCAATAATACAATATAACTTTCAATCGTAATCTCACAAATAAGTCACAAGGCACGTCAATAAATAAACAAACCAACAAAGTTAACAGTAATAAACAGCAGCATAATTATGATTTAGAACGAGTACCAAGACTCGAGGGTTAACAGACTCGACAACTTGGCCGGACGGACCAAACTGCTCTGATACCACTAATGTAACACCCCCTTCTATTTAATACTAATTCAATTAATAAAATCAGAGTTTTTCAAAACACTTTTCCACGCACCTCAAAGAGAGTGCTACATTTAATAAAAACATTATCAAAACATATTTAAAATTCAAACGCATCAAGTGCGCGAAATACATATCATAGTCACGTGGGTTAAAACCCTCAAAACCTGTTTAGAGTTTACAATAATCCAGAAATGGTTTTCTCAGCACAGCGGAAATAAAACAAATTCAAACATAAACAGCACAGCGGAATGAACTTAGTCTACATATTCAGTACATAATCCAAATCAGTCTAATACATAAAATAAGATGGCAATACTACAATCCCCGTCCCTGGTGTTACTAATCAGAGCTGACACAGACGACCCAAAAGGCTTGAACACCTTCACTCAGTATCACCTGGCGTTGCCACGAGAGCAGGCAACATAAAAATTGCTAGGGTGAGTCTCTTTACATAAATAATAACAAGTAAGATAAGCATTATATTCAGAAGCATCTAGCAACAACAATCCATAGTAGTTAAGGCATTCACCATTCAATTAAAATACCAACAAGTCACAACAAAAGATTAATTAAGCATCAACGAGAATTCAAAGAATGCATGGTTGTATGCATGTGTGCAATATGCATGTGGATCCATAACCACCTCAAAAACCCCGTCGGGTAACCACCACATGTTGGCCGAAGCCACCCACCACAATTTGGCCGAAGCCACCCACCGCGTAATGCATATGATTTATGTGACACTATGACAAATGCATCACTCCACAATAAGCACATCACATCAATTATTAACCACCACGTTATCAATTATTAACCACCACTTCATCATATGTTAACCACCACCTTATCATTGATTAACCACCACTTGATCATTTATTAACCACCACTTGATCAATTATCACCCACCACATCAGTTATTAACCACCACGTTATCAACTATTAAATTAAATCTCACCTAAAGACCTAACCACCTCATAAGGACCTTTTCACTCAAGGACCATTTTGACCCACCAAAGATTAATTTAGTACTCAAGGGATTATTTTGACACATTATGATTAATTTGGTGCTTAGGAGCTTATGTTGGCATATTTGGATTAATTAGACACTAAGGGATTATTTTGTCACGCCAAGGATTAATTTAATTCTTAGGGACTATTCTGTCACACCAATGATTAAATTAATTCTTAGGGACTAAACCATCACTTAGACACATTTTTATTCAACAATTCAATTCCAATGTAATAACACTCATCTAAGTAATTAATCATCCTCATTAAATCCACACATTCTCACATTCCTTCACATTGAAGCATTTAATCAAACTTATAGCAGGCAATATTAATAATACATTTATTTCCAGCATCAAGTATCATGGCATCACCCAATCAAACATCAAAACAACAACAAACATAAGATTAACACAAAATTCACACAGTCGAACCTTACTAGAGCTATTCCACACATAATACATATCATACAAGTTATTATATAGGTAAAGTAGAGCCCCCTAACCTTACGAGCTACCGAGACGTTCCGAAACTCACGACCCGAACTTCACGAACTCGCTCCTAACTCGTCCGACCGCTTCAAAACCGAAAACCAAGCTACTCAAATACTCCCGAAACAGAATTCCAGCAGCTCCTAGTTCCTCCTACTTCATGCCTTTCCATGACCGCTTTTGGCACCTAGGTGGTCGTTCCAACTTCATGCTTCATCTCCAATAATTAATCTACCATAACCCTAAATTTTTACCTCTGATTTGGCTTCAACTATAGACATGCAAGATCAACTTAAGATGTTGCAAGAATGGTCTTGAAGCTGTTTTTAACACAGAACAATTTCAGCATGACCTTCCTTTCCTAAACCCTCCTATGAACTCAAATTTGAGTCCCCATTAACAACAACCAGATTTGTTTTCCCTATAAACTGAAATACCTTTGAGACGAAATATGGCTGTAAGGAGCTGTCATGGTCCCATTCACGCAAGCAAGGTTCAGAACGTCGAGAATGGCGGAACACCTTTCGTTTGGGTTAGCGTGGCGTAGTTGGAATCGACGAAAGGAATCCACGATCGGTGGAACCAAGGCAAGAATTGAAATCAGCGGCCAATTCCGAGTGGGAGTGCAGAGTTTGGGGTTCGGTCGTGAAGGGAGGAAGGAGAACGCGTGGGAAGGGAAAGAACGGCGTGAGGTTTTTTCTTTCTTTGTTTTCGGTTCCCCCACTGTTGCTGCGTCGCGGGGAGGAAGAAGAAGGAGGGTGGGCCGGTTTTGGTCCATTAAATTGGGCTGGATCTTTGGGTTTGTATTTTACTACTAGGGGTGTAAGCATCAAGGGAGGGTTGTATGCGAGTAAAAGTACAAATTCACCTCTAAATCATTTTAAACCCCCAATTTCACTACAACTCTTATTTTAATATCTCAATAGCTTAAAAATAATTTCTATAAAGAAATGATATCTTAAACACTAGTATTTTATTAAAAATAAAGTAAATAAGTATAAATATGAATAACAATCATATATCACAAATAGCTTGTAAAAATACATTTAAATATAAAATTTGGAGCGTTACACTTATCAAATCAACTCCAAATCAACTCCAAATCAACTCTAATTTAATGGCTCAATCCCACAATAAATCAGAATAATATAATCTTATCAAATCAACTCCAAATAATTTCTAATAAAATTTGGGGCGTTACACTACCAATAATTTGATCTTGTGGATGATGTACCACCATTCTCCAACTTCTTGGTAATTGAGAAGGTTCATCAGAAGCTTGAGTAGCTTCATTTGATTGTTGAGAAGGTTGAACAGAAGCTTCTGGTTCATCCTTCTCCAACCAGTTTTCATGTTCTGTACCTTCTTCTTTGTTCTGATTGGTCTCATCAACATCAATTACTTCATTTGAACTGTTAGTTTCATTAAATACAATATGCATGCTTTCCTCTACAATTTGAGTCCTAAGGTTATATACTCTATAAGCCTTTGATGATGTTGAATATCCCAGAAAAATTCCTTTGTCTGATTTAGAATCAAATTTTCCTAGATTGTCTTTGTTATTCAAAATGAAACAAGTACAACCAAATACACGAAAGTATGCAATGGTTGGTTTTCTATTTTTCCAAATTTCATAGGGGGTTTTCTCAACAATTTTTCTAATGGAAACTCTATTCAAAATATAGCAGGCTGTGTTTACAGCTTCTGCCCAAAAATATTTTTCAATTTTTGAATCTTCTAAAAGTGTTCTTGCCATTTCTTGCAAAGTTCTATTTTTCCTTTCTACAACTCCATTTTGTTGTGGAGTTCTAGGACAAGAGAAATTGTGAGTAATTCCATTTTCATCAAAGAAGTTTTGAAAAGAGAAGTTTTCAAATTCTCCCCCATGATCACTTCTTACAGAAATAACATTTGTTCCTTTTTCATTTTGAACTTTCTTTAGAAACACTTTGAATGCTTCAAAAGCTTCATCTTTGTTTTTCAAGAATAGCACCCATGTGAATCTAGAGAAATCATCTACAATTACAAAACCATATCTTTTTCCATTGAGGCTAGCAGTTTTGGTAGGACCAAATAAGTCTATGTGAAGCAGTTCTAGTGATCTTTGGGATGTGATCATGTTTTTAGGTTTGAAACTTGATTTGACATGTTTACCATGAACACATGCTTCACACACTCTATCTTTTTCAAAATTGATTTTTGGTAGCCCTCTGACTAGTTCCTTTTTGGAAAGCTTTGAAATGGTTTGCATGCTTATGTGACCAGTTCTTCTATGCCAAATCCATTTGTCATTTTCATAAGACATAAGACAAGTTTCTTGAGATAGTTCATCAAGACATAGGCTATATAGATTTTTTTTTTCTAGATGCAGTAAACAAGACCTTACCAGAGGAGATTTCTTTAATAAAACATTTATCAGATTTGAAAGAAACTTTATGACCACTATCACATAGTTGACTAATACTTAACAAGTTATGCTTTAAACCTTCTACATATTGAACATTCTTAATTTTAGGGGATTTAGACTTACCTATAGTACCTATACCTTTGATGCAAGCTTTATCATCATTGCCAAAGATGACATAGCCTCCATCTATTCTCTCCATTGAGAGAAATTTATCTCTTTCCCTGTCATGTGCCTCGAACATCCTTTGCCTAAGAACCACGACTTTTTCTTGGATGCTAAGAGGCATTCTTGTTTCAGATGTTAGTAATGATTTAGGTACCCAATATCTTTTGGGTCCTTCATGGTTAGTTTTCTTCCTGTAGAAGCTTCTTTTCATTTTATAACATACAGAAATATCATGACCAAAATGTTTACAATATGTGCACTTTGTCTTAGAATTTCTAGTCCTATGGTTCTTCTCAGTTTGTTTTTCTATAGGTAGCTCAAAAGTATTCTGTATAGACATAGCTAATTCTTTAGTTAAAAGCAGACACTTTTTCTTTGAGAAGGTTATTTTGTTTTTCAAGATCAGTGTATAAGGTTTGGTTGCTCTAAGACCTTATCTTTCAAAAGTTTGTGTTGTTCAGAAAGTTTAAAGCGAGAATGTTGAAGAGTTTGAACTGTTCTTATCAAATATTCATTTTGTTTTTGAAGCTCTTCATTCTCCCTTTTTGAATTCAAGAGTTGATTTTTGAACATCACACATTTTTGGGCTAAAGTGTTTGAATCGGATAATAGGTTTTCAAAAGCATGTTGAGTATCTTTGCATGAAGCACAAGTTAGTGATTTAGAAGTGCTTACCTCTTCTAGGCGATTATATCTCCTACGAAGCATGAGTTGATTGATTCCATACTTGATGCAGGAAATATTTGAGAGGGTTCCTCAGAGTCAGCCATGAGACAGAAATTTGCAGTCTCTTCATCATGGTCTGAGTTGGTTTCTTCTGAGTCATCCCATGTTGCAAGTAGAGCCTTTTTCTTAGGAGTGAACTTTCTGTTGCTCCCTTTCAACTTTGGACATTCATTTCTGAAGTGTCCAGGTTTGTTACATTCATAGCACACAGGATCAATTTTGCTGGTTCCTTCACCTTTAGGTTGATCTTTCTTGAAGAAGGGTTTTCTGTTATTTTTCTTTCTAACACTACAAGAAAACTCGTTTTTAGCCACCAAAATTTGCCACGGAGCATAGTTCGGTCGCTAATTTGCGACGGAATATGGGTTGGTCGCTAATATGGGACGAAATATGAGTAGTTCATTATGTTACACGTATTTTTGCCACGGAATATAGATTGGTCGCTAATTTGCGACGGGTATATTGGTGGCAAATCCGTCGGAAACGGCTGTATCTTCACTTAAACCATGATAGCTCATACGATTCATTCGTATGTTTCCCTAACTCTTCTCTCAATACGCCTTCTCTCTTCTCACTCTCTCAGCCGCTCCCACTCTCACTCTCACTCTCACTCTCAGCCATCACTTTCACTCTCCTCCCTCACCACCACACTCACTATTGTCGTCGTCCCGGCCTTCTCCTCTCCTGTCACCGTCGTTCTTCTCCGGCCCTGCGATAACCACCGGCGGTTCATTCCCTCACAGTCACAACAATGCAAACATCCATTGTTCTCCTTCTCTCAGTTACCTCTCGCCTCTCGCCTCATTTTTATTGATTCAAAACCCCTAACCTCTCTTCTTATAAAAGGTAAGTGCATGGTTTTCTTCTATTTCAATCACCTCATTATGAACCTGAAAATCCCCATTTTTATTGATTCAAAACCCTAACCTGGAAGACAAAGCCGCGGTCTCTATCCGAGGCACAATACTCTTCGGAACCCGTGAAGCTTCACAATTATCGAATGTAAATCCTAGCCAACTTTTGGCACAGGAAAGGTGATGTTGATAGGAATAAAGTGAGCGGACTTGGTCAACCTATCTACAATCACCCAAATAGTGTCGAGACCTCTCTCACGGTGTTTGGCAACCTTGATCCACAAAGTCCATGGAAATCTTTGTCCCACTTCCATTCAGGAATCTCCAAAGGTTGCATCAACCCGCGAGCTTCGGTGCTCAATCTTTGACTTCGGCAAGTCAAACATGCATATACAAAGCTGCGCAACATCTCTCTTCATGCAGGCCACCAAAATAGTTTCTTGAGATCATGGTACATCTTAGTGGCACTGGATGAATGCTCAACTTACTCCTATGACTCTCCTCAAGTATCATCTTCTTGACTCGGCAAAGATCACGGAACCACAGATTACGTCACTGAACCTCAACACACCACAGGAATCCAACTGTAATCCCCCCAGTGACTTGCTCACCAAAGAACCAACAAATCTACCAACTTCACATCTAACTTACGGCGTCTCGATACTAACCAAGAAGTCGTTCCCAATCCTCGGCATCCCCGATCGACACTGCGAGGTGTCACCTCACGCACTCAAACTCAAGTCACGGAATTGCTCAATCAATTCCAACTCCTCACCATCATAGCGACATATGCAAGTCTTGGGACTCAAAGCATCGGCCACGACATTAGCTTGCCGGGGTGATAGTTCAAGCCGAAATCATAGTCCTTCAATGACTCACAACCAACGCCTCTGTCTCATATTCGGCTCTTCGGTCAAACAAGTACGCCGGACTCTTGTGGTCACTGAACACCGAATCTAGTACCATAGAGATAGTGTCTCCAGTTTTCAACACAAACACAATCGCAGACCAACTCTAAGTCATGGGTAGGGTAGTTCTTCTCATGGGTCCTCAAGCTGCCGGGACGCATAAGCAACCACCTTCCCATCCCGCATCAAAACACCTCCCAAACCCATCTTGGAAGCATCACGATTACACAACAAATGTTTGCTGCTGCAGCACAGCAACACTAACAACTGGGACGTGGTCAACCTTCTCTTTAGCTCTTGGAAGCTCTCTTCACACTTTGCATCCCACACAAATGCCTTTCCTTCTTTACAAAGTCAAAGAGTCAATGGAAGGGCTAGCTTAGAGAACCCTTCAATGAACCTCCTGTAATAACCACCAACCCCAAGAAACTCGATCTCGATCTCGCGCAGACTTTGGGCTCTCCCAACTGTAACACTTGCATCTACCTTGCATTTGGATCCACGGCTATACCATCACCGAAATAATATGACCAAGAAGCTCACCTCATGCAACGAACTCACACTTTGACAACGGGCATACAACTTCCTCTCTTTCAAGACCTCTAGCACCAACCTCAAGTGCTCTGCATGCTCTTCCTCAGATTTTGAGTACACCAAAATATCATCAATGAAGACCACCACAAACCGATCCGGATAGTTATGGAAAATTCGGTTCATGTACTCCATAAACACCCCCCTGGTGCATTTGTGACACCAAAGCGGCATTCTGAGTACTCATAATGCCCGTACCTTGTTACGAATCTTTGTCTTACGGATATCCTCATCCTTCACCTTAATCTGGTGATACCAGGACCTCAAGTCAATCTTGCTAAACACTTTAGCACCCACCGGTGATCCATTAGATCATCTATCCTCGGGAGAGGATACTTATTCTTGATAGTCACCTTATTCAATTTATCGCGTAGTCCACGCACGGGCGCATACTCCCATCCTTCTTCTTTACCAACAAGACCGGAGCTCCCCATGGTGATACACTAGGCCTCACAAACTTCTTCTCAAGAAGCTCCTCTGCGCTTCTTCAATTGGCCCCAACTCGAGAAGGCGACATCCGGTGCGGTGCCATGAACACGAACTAGTACCTGTGCACAAGTTCAATCCGAACTCCACTTCCCTCTGCGGGGGCACACTAGGAATCTCATCCGGAAACACTTGAGGAACTCACACACACCGTAACCCATCAATCACTGGCTCTGTTCTCGTGGACATGGGCGCAATCAAAGCAAACAACCGACCACCCTCTTTCATTACCTGCGCAATTGCTCGTGAGGCAATGAGAGCGCACTCTTCCTCTTCGGGAAGGAGAAAACTAATAGACTTATCGAGCGGTTGATGCACGTGGTTATCTACTAACCAATCCATGCCCGAGAATCACATCCCAAACCCACCCAAAGGCAAACAAATCGAATCGACAGAAAATCTGCAGAAAGCGGCGTGGAGGACACCTAGCACACATCAGAGAAGTAGTTCACAGGACCCTTAGTGGAGTGTCGATAACCATCCTCTCTCCAGTAGTAAACGATTACTAAATTTAACTTTTCAGGCCTGACAAACGGATGCAATAAAAGAGTGCGTAGCTTTCCCGTGTCAACACCTATGTTTGAATACTCAGTGATCTTTTTTCTTCATTTAAACCCCGGTTGAAACAACCCGATTGCCTTAGTTTATGCTCTTGTGAAACACACAAATGGGGCGTCTCCCACTTGGCCTCTTGCCCCTCATGGTCCTACCCTCGATGATGTTTACCCCGAATATATTCACAGACTTCTTGCAGTGATGAAATTTGTCATGAATTAAGATCCAAACATCCAATTTGTTTTATTTCCATTTTTCAGTGAACTTGGCGGTAAATGATACAGGAATTTCGGGAAATTTTAGTCACTCAACACCATTATGTCCCACCGGACTATTCCTCTAGGGCACTCAACCTCACTCTCGGGGACCTAAACCACCACTTAGGACCAAAACAATCATCTAGGGACCAAAGCTGTCACCTAGGGACCAAAACAAAGACCCTCTTAGGCACTTGGCGCGGCACCAGCGCCATTTTCCCCACACATTCGGCGCCCCCCGGTGCAACCACAAAGACTAGCGCCGTAAACTCAAGATTTGGCGCCCGTGGTATCTGACCAGCGGGCGCCACTTTCCTAGCAATCTGGCGCCCCCGCAGGCAACTGAGACCTAGACACAAACTCATACGCGATTTTGACACAAACTAAGACCACAGCAAAGCCACGGTTGGCGCCCCACATTGACCAGCTCACCCAACACTTTCAAATCAAAACCACCACCGAGCCAAAATGTTTAAAAATGAATTTGGGCGAGTAAACACAAAATTTGTACATGATGAAATATGCCTAGAAAAGTAAGTTTCACTCCCGGGCTCCAAAACACACATAAAGCGAGCCCTCAAGGGACATTTTCAAAAATACACTTGAACTCGAGAAAACCACTCGAGCCAAAATGTTTAAAATTGAAAGTTGGCGGTGAATACAAAAGTTGCACGAGGAAATGTGCTTAGAAATACAAGTTGCACTCAGGGCTCCAAACACACCCAAAACGAGCCCTACCGGAACATTTTCAAAAATACACTTGCAATCAGAAAACCACTCGAGCCAAAAGGTTTAAAATTGAAAGTTGGCAGGTGAATACAAAAGTTGGCACGAGGAAATATGTTTAGAAATGCAAGTTTCACTCCCCGGGCTCCAAAATACCCACATTAGCGCGCCAGCAACTCACTCACTCACCGACGGACCTCGCTCTGGTGACACACAGCGCCATTCGGGCACCTGGGCAGCATTTGGCGCCTCCCACGCGGCACACACACTCCAACACACAAAGCGAAGGTACGTGGCGCCATTTTCCCAGCAACTTGGCGCCCTGGCAGAACAACCCTGCACAAAACATTTTCCAGCACATGAACAGTGCACAGGGCGCCATTTTCCCAGCAATGTGGCGCCACAGCAAAGAGCATTCTGCACACAACTCCAAATTTCACTGTGAGCAGATTACGGGCGCGAGAATCCTAGCATTTTGGCGCCCAAACACTAAAACCCCAATTTTTCCAAACTCTTCCAAACCAATTCACCCAATAATCCTTCTAACACTCCTAATTGCATAATCAAACAACCAATTGCATATTCAAATCATCAATTAACATCAAAATCACCAAATCATATATTACAAAACCCTAACTCACACCTAAATCAATTTTTACCAACAATTTCATCAAATTCAAGAATCAATTCAACATGCAATCATCAATTAACATCAAAACAGCCCCTATGACACATATAATACCCATTATCTCCTCTATTATAGAGTGAGACTCCCTTACCTCAAATTAAACCGTAGAAAAGCACCAGGAATCGAGTCACGAACAAAACCACATAACAATCCGAGCTTAGTCACGAAATCCTTCTCTTTCTCTCTCTCTCTCCCACGGTATACTTTGCTCCTCTCTTCTCCTTTCTTTTCTTTTCGTTTGCTACTCACAATGAGCTTTGGATACCTAATTTGGGTATATAAGTATTGGGCCAAGTGCACCTGGGCCCTTTTTACCACCGCCCATTTCTTCCACCACTCCCTTCAATTAAAATAAAATACTAAATTATAAACACCATATTATAATTTAATATAATTAAAAATTAGTGCAACACCTAAACAATTTAATCAATTTCTTAATTAAATTATTTGGGGTGTTACAACCTATGTTTGAATACTCTGTCATTTAAACCCTAACCCTTGCTTAGTTTATGCTCTTGTAAATCTGGTCCTCTGATGATGTTTCCATATTGTTGCATTTGTCATGAATTAAGATCCAAACATCCAATTTGTTTTATTTCCATTTTTAGGAAGTAAATGATACTTTCGGGAAATTTTAGTCATTTTCTATTGTTTCTCCGAGCGCATGTAAGCCACGCACCACCATTTTATGGGTTTCATCATCGATCGCTTCAACAAAGGTATGAATCAAAGCTATATTATTTCATTTAAATTTGTCAATACCCTCTCAAGGTACTTGCTTCGATTTAAAGTAACTAAACTTACTTTGGATTTTGACTTTTGTGTGATGATTTTTTTTCAATAATATTGGTTGTTTATTATGGTTTCAGGTTTCTATTATTTTGGCCATTTTTTTTTTTTTTTTTTTTGCCTTTTTAGGTCATTTAAGATTGTTTATTTCTTTCGTTTTTCTTATACTCATCGATTCTGTGAAGGATTTAATTATTCTTTAATTGTGTGATTAGTTCATAAATAATAATTCGTGTTTGCTGATAATGTAGCTGGGGTTTGTTTGTTTGATATTTTTTACTTTTAATTTTTTTCCTCAATTCAATTTTCTCCATCTGCTTTCCCCAAATTGTCGTTTCTGAGAAATTAGTTGGAACCCTAATACCTTTTAATCTCATTATTTACGGAATGCCACCAATATTATTTTAGACTATCTGTTTGTTGTTTTCAAAATTAGTCTCTTTGATTAATTATTAGTGTGCATTCCTTTGATGATCTATTGTAATGTCAATTTCTTTGGTTGAGTTCTGCCTTGAATACATGAAACTAATGCATTTTGTGCTCAGTAGAAAGGTAGAGATGTAGTTTCTGCACATTGGTCTCATAACTTTTCTTTGAATTGAGATATTAGGAATTATTTTTCTTGTATGTCTGCTGCAGACATCAAAATATAGTGGTTTGGTAGAGGATTGTTGTTGTGATTATGAATCTGTTGACCATCTTAATGAGCAAGTGTTGTATCCATCACTCCAACAGCTTGTGAAAACTCCTTTAATTCGATATTTTAAGGTTTGGTTATTATCTTCCTCTTTTGTCAACCATCATGTGTTTGATCTTAGCTAAAGATCAGTAGAATAATTGAATTTTTGTGTAGGTTAAGTTATGGTGTGAGTCGTATTCTCTTGTCCCTTTTTGGCCCGATGATGGTATGTGTCGATCATGGATTTGTAGTGTATGTGAATGTCCGTAAAGCGAAATCCCAGTCCTTCAAGAAGAAGTTGAATAAGCTTTCGTTGAATGATCTTGTTTGTCAAGAAGAAAAAACTCAGGCAGCTGTTGATCATACTTTGGATAGTAAAGCTTTCAAAGGATGGACAAAAGTAGACAATCCTTGGACAAATGATGATGAGACTGACAATGGTTCGTTTTTATAATATTCAGAATTTCTTTATAAGAAAATAAATGTCTCAAGTAACTGAAACCATGTTTTCATTTGCAGATGAGATGACATATGTGAATATTCAACTAAATCCCGAAAGATCAAAGATATATTGGTTATACTGGTCCATCTGCAAGAAGGATACGGGATTCGTTTACTCTGAGAACTGCTCCAAATGTAAGTTGTCTTCAGAAATCATACATCAGTAATTTGACGTAATTATATGATACCTTTCATGTTGTATAATCACTTAACAAGAAAAGGGTTTTCTTTTGTAGATCCATCTTAAGAATCATGTCAAGAGGAAAAGATTTTGTATAAGCTGATATCAGGTCTTGACTTCACTCTTCAAAAATCATTATCAGGATTTGAATTGTCAGACCTGGAGCAGGTATAAGAAGTTCATTATGTGCAATCTAATTTGAGAACATGCTGATTTACGTCTTTGGTTGGCCTTGATTGAACTGTTAGTTCTTCAAGATATGTCAATTATTTAGTTGAATATAATTTGATTACCTCTGCTTTTTTTCAAGACTAATTGCTCAACATATTACCTAAAAGCACAAGTCCTAGAAGGTTTACTTGATTCATGTTAGCAATCATATGCCTCCTAAATGTCACACTGAAACTTTCGGCATTCAATTATAATTCAAAATGGTTCTATGTTGATAACAAATCGCTTATTATATATCTATCAACATTTATATATACATGGATTAGGAACACCGGATCAATATACAAGGACAACTTTGAGGTAGTAGATATCCATTCTATATGCCTATACAACTTGAAACTCTTATATGGGGTTGAACTCTTGAATATACATCTTATTTTGAGAATTCTTGAATATAAATAGTATTGCATAGAGAACTCTTGAATATACATCTTATTTTTGAGTGCAGTGTGGATACAAAGAAGCAAGTGGCATCATAAGATTGCTTCTTGTGGCTATGAGAGAGTCTAAGGTTTCTTTATTTTGTGATATTGCAAAGCAACAATGCTCGTTTTCTTTGGAAATCAATACCTTCCTCAATCAAAGAAAGCCGACCGGGTTTCTTTGCAGTGTGGAAAATTGGTCGTGACTTTGGATGCGAAACTATGCTAGAGTGCATGAGGCGATCCGTGGGTTTGATTGGAGTCGGCAACTCCAGGACTAGTTCTTTGCTTTTCTCGTGCAAGTTTTTAAGATTTTGTTTTGGTTTTTAAGCATAACTATGAATGCTCTTTTGAAGTTTGTGTTGTATCTTCACTATATTTAAGGCATGATTCTATTTGCTTGTTTGTCACTTTGAATATCATCTAAAAATCTAACTATATAATTTGTTACCTTACCATGAACTCCTACTTTATCTAAATGTTACCCTTGTTATATTATAACTCACTACCATTACCTTGTTGATTGTTGATAGCGGACTACGGTTTATCAATGATATCGATCAAAAACATAATCGATATATCATATAAGAGCTTTAAAATAAGTCAAGGTTCAAGTTAATTAATATACATTACTTGGTGGTAGGGTGAGTTTTACCTTTTGAGACCGAGAACATCCTGTTAAGTTATTACATTTTTGTCTATGTTTTTCTCTCCAAGTTTTACATCGCGGAATAATTTCAGACTAGGTATAGTACTTGGAATTTGAGTAACAATGGCTTCGTAGATTTCGAGCTTGTTTCGAACCATATCCCCAATCCCGAGGACAAGACAACAATGAAAGCTATAACTTGAGTGCAATCCTCGACAACAAAGGCGATCTTGAATTATCTTTGATCATCGGCGTGGGCAGTAATGATCTTCTAATTAATTGGTTTTGTTTCATTGCATTTGAATTTGTTAACCACTTGTCCCTTTCATCTAGATCTGCTGTTGTGGATTCCACTGGCCGTGAATTCAACCGAAATCGTTTGATTGCCTTAATGGCAGCAATTGTTCTTGAGGAGGTAAGGCTCTTATATTTTGGCTATATCATCAGGCCTAGTTTTTTAACCTTACACTTCTTTGTATACATTTTCTTAATTCTTTTTCTTCTATCATTTTTTCTAGCATCTTGGAACAACTATTGTCACAGACAATGTGACTTCTGATGGCCTTACCACATTTATTGAAAAGAAACTCGGTATGGACGAATCCAAATTCGCATGTTGTTTTGTCTATCCCTCCCACCTCGCTCAAAGAGTTTCATCTTAAGCTATAATATCTATCTTTAATTCAATTTGAAAGTTGGAATTGCATATTTATTTGAATTTAGAAATACTATTAATAACTTGTTAATGCAATTTTTTCTTCAGGTAGCAAACACCATCGGTTCAAAAGAGGCTACAAAAATGTGATCGATGAAGCTATTCGTTTGGTATGATGATTTTTGCTTGCAAACAAAAAAGACAAATGTTTACATAGCATTTTGGTAATAGAAGTAAAAATAGGAAATGAAAACATAAATAGGTTTTGAAATTCTTATTTTCACTATGTAAGTTAGATATTTGATTATTGAGACTATCTTGGTGTGAACTCTATTGGTGAGGAATCACATTTGGCAATTGAAACTAGTGGACATGGACCTCTTAAGGAAAATCATTGGCTTGATGATGGTGCATACCTAATAGTAGGCTTTCATTGTAGTCATATTGTGTATAACTAATAATCGTCGAATTAATCAATGTTAATCAATTCAAATGACATTAATACGCTTATTTGGGAGCGGTTAAATACCCAAGACTTGTAGTAATTAAACTACCACACATTGTGCGGTGAAGATCTTAAATAAACTTGCTTCGCAAGAGCTTCGAGTTAGTGGTGGAAGCAAGGTTTTGGTGATATGATAGAAGGGTCGAGATTAAAGATAAACCAAAACCATCAGGATCTTAACGGAGGGTAAGTCGAGTACAAGCGTTGTTTGTTTGCATGCATCGATATGTTTGAACTCACTATAACTTGCCAAAACTTTTGAGATCTTTTCGAGAATATGGCTAAACCGTGTCTTTGAAACAATTGGAGAACTCTATTGGCTCGATTCATTAGCACTACTAACCATTAGAAACAACATACAATATAATGTGTGCAAATCAGAAACTGCAATGATTGGTTTGTATTTCTATTATAATTTATAGCTTGTCTAATCTAATGTTGAATCAGATCCGAGTTTCGCTATGGTGGATGGTTCCTTCTTAGATTATCACTACATGATCCTGCACTTCCCTTAACTTTGAGGTAAAATTTCACGATAGCTTGTGTTGGAGTTTTATAAGCAATATTAAAATATTGTATTTAATTCAAAAAGAACATGCTCATTCTTTGTAGGCGCCTAGTAATGACAATGTGGTGAAGCTTGGGCCGGAGTGTGCTTGCTTGCTGTTTGTAAAAGAGTTTCTTTGGATTAGACATATCACCTTGAACAAATTTGTAGGATCGTAATTCGATGCTTTTGCTTCGCATTTTACGCATTACACAAGGAGGTTCGATTTATGAGCATCAGCACCAAGTTAGGTGAATTAATGGTTTAGAATCCTGAGCAATTTTTAATCAGTGTTATAAATCAAAGTTGACGTTATATGGGTGCCAAGAGTTGTCCAGGATTAGAAATATCAGAGATTTCTAAGATGGAAGTTTAGTGAGTTCTTCCTTTTTGAGAGTAGTGTCATCAGTAGTATATGCAGTAGTGTAATTTTGTTATACTTTGAATTTTTTACTATTATTGACTTTCTTCTGGTATGTATACCTTTGGGTTCATCTCTTGGTTTTCAACTTCTCTCTGTCTTGATAAGAAAATAAGAAAAAATGGATAAATATGAATATATGATTTTTTCCAACATATATGATGTGTATGTATGCACCTTCAAATTTAGATGAAGTTTTACACCAGTTTCTCAAAGAAAGTGGTAGCTACAATAATAAATGTTTCCTTCAAATTCAATTGATTATGTATATCAATGTATATTTGGAGAGTGAAGATTTAATTTTTTTTTTTAATTTTTTTTATTTTTGCGACGGATTTGCCACGGATTTGCGATGAAATTTGCGACGACTTTGCCACGGATATTTGCGACGGATTTGCGACGAAAACATTTGCCACGGAAATTCCGTGGCAAACGATTTGCGACGAGCGTTTTTGCCACCAATTTTTGTCCGTGGCAAATGTTGTTTTGCCACGGAAATTTGTACATTTGCGACGGAAATGTCCGTGGCAAATCAACGATTTTCTTGTAGTGTAAATGCCCATCTTCTCAACCTTCTGGTGATTAGAGCCATTTCATCCTCATCATCAATGTCACTTTCATCATCTTCACTTTCTTCTTGAGTGTCCTCTTGAGCTTTAAGTGCCATAGCTTTAGAAGGTTGTGAAGATTTTTGAGAAGCTTTGAGTGCAATAGTTTTAACCTTCTTAGGTTGAAGTTCACCATGATTTCTTGTTCATGAACTTTTAGAGATCCAAGTAGATCTTCTATTTTGAGAATAGAGAGATCTTTAGCTTCTGTTATAGCAGTCACTTTAGGTCTCCATACCTTTGGAAGACATCTCAGGAGTTTTCTCACTTTGGCTTGATTTGAGTAGGTATTTCCCAGAGAGTTCAAGTCATTTGTTATTGTTGTGAATCTGCTAAACATTTCAGAAATTGTTTCTTGCTCCTCCATTTTGAATGTTTCAAATTTATGAATAAGAAGGTTGATCTTTGCTTCTTTGACTTGGTTTGTTCCTTCATGGGCAGTCTTCAATGTATCCCAGATTTCTTTGGCAGTTTCTTTCCCAGCAACTTTATCATATTCACTTCTACCTAGAGCACATGTTAGATAAAATTTAGCTTTAGAGTTTAGAAGTACCATGCGTTTATCTTGGTGTCCAGTGTTTCGGGTTTAGTCATAGTGGTCCCATCATCAAGAGTTGTAGTAGGTTCAAAAGGACCATCTTCAACAATTCCCAAATGTCGGTGTCTTGAGATTCTAGGAACAATCTCATTTGATCTTTCCAATAATAGTAATGTTCACCAGTGAATCCTGGTGGTCTATTTGCTGAAGCTCCTTCAGGGAGGAACATCACGGAGTTGGAATGATGACTCATCACTTCTTCCAGGATCTTTCCTCTCACACTGCAAAGTGTGCTCAGCCCCTAGAGGTGAGCTCTGATACCAATTGAAGTGATTAATTTGCACAAGAAAGGGGGGGATTGAATTGTGCACTCTTTTTAATTTTAATACTGCAACCTTACGTATTGTTTCTCAAGATAACTTGGATATCAGAAGGTTGAATGTTAGTAACACAAACAATAGTCAAGTATGAAAGTAGTGAAAGATAATTAACTTTGATGAATTTAGATGTCTTTGATTTCGTAAAGAGTGTTGTTTTCAAAAGATAATCAAAGTAAGTCTCATTTAAAATTCTGATCTTGACTACAGAAGGTTGGTGTTTTTAACCTTCTGAAGTAGTTGAAAACTTTAGTGATTGTAAGATAGTTTAAAGCAGTTAATAAGAAAAGCAGATAATGACACAGTAGAGTTATAGAGGTTCACCAAACTGTGGCTACTCCTCTCCCCACGTCCACGTGAGAGTTTCCACTATTCTCCAAATAGATTTACACTTGCTTTAGCTTCAATCGCCAAAGACTTTTCACCTCCACTCACTTTTGATCACACACAAAAGACAAGTGCTAACTTACACTTGACTTCACCAAGTTTGTCTTAACCTACTAGAAAACTCTCTTCTAGTTTCCTAAAGGTATTTCCTTAGGATCACCAACAACACTCACTGTTCACTAGGTAGTTTGTTGAGAACCTTTCAACGAGGATCACCAACACCACTCACCTCTTACTAGGTAGTTTGTTGAGAACCTTACAACTAGAATCACCAACAACACTCACCTCTCACTAGGTAGTTTGTTGAGAAACTTACACAATATTTCTTACAGTAAGGGGTTTGGGTTTGGGATGATTTAAGAGCTTGTTGATAGATAAATACAATGTATTTCAAAGAGCATAACAAGCAAGCACACACTCAAGATAATATTTCCCAATTCTGAACTTGTAGTAGCTTTGAGTGTGGAAGAGAAGGTTGGATTTCTTTAGAGAAGCTTGACTTGTAAAAGTTCCAATTCACTCTCATGGTTTGCATTTGAGTAGATCAGCACTCTATATAGACTTTGATTCTGAAATATGGCTGTTGGAAAGAAGAAAAGAGCCGTTGGAAGTTGTTGTAGATTTGTAGGTAGGCAATGATGAATTTTGAGCTTTAGGTAGTAGCCTTTCAACCTTCTGAACCAACATTTTTGCTTTGTGTTGTGCTAACATCTTTTCATGTCAGTACTTTACTTCCTTTTTCATCATTTCTATCACTTCAGTCCCTGTTCATGTACTACATACAATTTTACATACTTTAATTTTGAAGCTTCTGAATCTTCTAAAGCATGAACAAACATGCTTTTAAAATACAAACAAAGATCAAGGAGTTCTTCTTTACAAAAGATAATATTTCTGAAACTTTAATTCCTTGAATACTCATTTGATGCATTTTAGATTAAGATTTGGATATAAACATGTTTCCCGTAAAGCGAAGCTTGAAATCTTCAATCCTCTTTTAACCTTCTTGAACAACCAACCTTTCGAGCAATATTCCATATTGATCAACCTTCTATTGACTTCAATCAAACTTTCTACGTTGACTATTGGTCAACCTTGTGTTGACTTTTAGTCAACCTTCTGTTTGACTTTCAGTCAACCTTTTGAAGAAAGTTACTTTTTCTTTTAAGCTTTTTTAATCAACCTTCTGATGGTGTAACCTTCTGAACTCAACCATCTTTAAGGTAACCTTTTGAAGGCAACCTTCTAATGGCATATTTTAACTTTGAAAAACACTTGGTTTATTTGTAATGCCAAGATTCTTGCTATGATTCTTGTTTCCTGTTCTTTTACACACTTGATTGAAACTTGTTAATCATAATAAGTGTTTAGAAAACTTAACTCATTCCTTTAAGTTTGTATCATCAAAACACGGAAAGAGATTTTCATTTCTACAGTTTTAAGATTTGCTCGGGGCCCCAATTTGTTTGAGACGGCCCTGGTGTCAATGTACTTGCTCTTATTTTTTGTGCTTGGACTGTTTGGCCGTTTGGGCCTGTGAGTCTCTCTCTGTGTTTGTATTGGTTTGGGCCGTTGCCCATTTCGTTTTATCAATACAATGTTGACCAAATATATATATATCACTACTAGAAATTTGTTATTTTGTGACCGATTTAGAGACTGATTAAAATCGGTCACTATAGAGACCGATTTAGAGACCAAATCCTTTGAAAATATTAGGCCCTTTACGTTGGTCGCTAAATCGGTTGCTAAAGTAATTTAGCGACCGATTTAGTAATGAAAGCTTAAGCAGGAAAATCAGTCACTAACTATTTATCCTAAAAATTTTACTGTAACATTAGTGGCTGGTTTCGTTTTTTTTATTCTCAAAAGATTAATGTTTGTTTTTTAAATATTTTCGCTTACTGATAGAAGCTGTCGTTTCTGAGTTTTAAAAAATAATTAAACCTAACCCTTATACAATTAACCAACCCAAGATTTAAAAAAAAAACTTGGTTCACAAAACAAACATTGGGGCGATTTGCAAAGCCCTCACATGGTCCATTCACAAAAAACTGCCGTCACTCTCAACATCAGCGACTAAATAGTCTATTCAGTATTAATAACTCTTTTGTCTCTCCGGTCTTCCATGGAGAAGCTTAGCGGAAAAAGAGCATTGGAGGTGTTTGCTTCCTTATAGATTCTAGAAAGAGAGATCACAATGACGGTAGCGGCAGGAATCGGGTACGCGCTGATAGCGCTAGGACCATCCCTCTCCCTCTTTGTTTCCGTAATTTCCAAAAAGCCCTTCTTGATCCTCACTGTTCTCTCCAGGTGCGTCTCTCCGATCTCATGTAAATTCAAACCCTAATTCACACTTCACTCACCCTCGCAATGTCACAAATTCTCTGACTTGTTTTTATTAATTACTTCGCAGTGAAAGTTATGGTCTTCTATAGACTTCGAATTGCGATTTTTTCTGCTTCGCTTGTTATCTTAGGCTCTTAATCTAATGCAATTTTTGTTTTGCTGATTACAGTGCACTTTTGTGGCCTATAAGCTTGATAGTGTTGTCTGGAATATGGAGGGTTTTTTTGCCCCTGAATACAACCGCATGGTGGCCTTATGGTATACTCATATTATCATCTGTTGCTTTCCAAGAAGGGCTCAGGCTCTTATTCTGCAAAATTTTTAAGTAAGCTTTATATTGCAGTATTCATTAAATGCAGTTTTAATCTATTATTATTATTATTATTATTGCTGTTGTTGTTTTTATTTTATTTTTCAAAATCCCATTTACACTATAATGAGACAATTTCTGACTATTTTTATGGAAACTGTTTTGTAATGTTATAATACTTGTGCTGTTTTTGTGTCTGGATTAATATTTTTTTCTTTTTACTTCCCCCCTTGGTGTCATGTAGAAGGGTAGAAGATGTTTTGGATGCTTTTGCAGACAGAGTTTCAAAACCACATCTTTTCCTGACAGATAAGATGCTGATTGCCCTGGGTAAGAAAAATGGATGCTTTGTGGCCTGTTTACCAATAATGGGAAGAATTTAGCTTGTAAAACTCATCATACACGATATGTTTCTTTTTAGTTTCAAAGTATAGTTTGGTCAATTGGATTGTTCAACGTGCTTGATCAATGTATTCAAAATTTCATTTGGTCAGCGGTTGTTTTGATTAGAAATGTTGTTACAGATGCTTGGAAACATGTTTCCAATGCTATTTCTAAATGTGATCTTGGCCTGAAGTCTCTAAAATTTATGAATGACACAACAAGTTCTTGTACCTTTATATATTGTTGGAAGGTGAAACATTCTTGATTATATCGCCGACAGGTTTCCTATGTTGGATAATGACATCGCTAGAATTCTTCTACCTTCATATATTGATGATGATCACTTTGTTTAGTGCAATTCTTACTCAGGTAAGCTTTCACACTTAAAGATGCCCATTTGAATCTAAATCCTTCTAAGCCTAAGGTTTCTAGGAGAGAAGTGATTTGGACTTCCAATATCTCTCCTTAATCCTTCTTTTTTTGGAGGTTAATTCAATATTGGATGCCTCCTCAAGGTATGTATGCAGCCCTATTGACATTGACATCAGTGTAGTGTAGTGACATCAGTTGCTTGCTTGGAATTAATGTGTAATTTTTCGAGCAATGTTAATGCTTGAGTTTGGTTCTTGCAAGGATATAGGAGATCGTGAAATTGTAGATGGATAATAAGTGCTATAAACATATGCAGCCCAATTGACATCCTTCCTGAAGGTATGCATACAACCCTATTGGACTAGAAAGTGCTATATACTTTTATTCTTGGATTAGAAAGTCACTAACTTGGAACTTGGATGTGTTTCACATTGCTCAGGGAATTGACCTGTTTGAAATTTCAGGTCATTACTAACTTTGGTCATCCACATTCCTTCTCATTTAAGAAGTTCCATTTGGAGAGACGAGGTATGATATAGTCCAATTAAAAGCAACCAATTAATCACATCCATTCTTTTTACCTTTTGTTTTAGGCAAATATGTGTTATAAAAAGGTAAACATATATTTTTTTTGCTTTATTTTCAGACGGAATATGAACATTCACCTAAGCCGTAGTTGGAGTTGGAGTAAAGAAAGGAAAGATTTTCAACAACTGTCATTTAATGAAGAGTAAGATGGTGAAGGATTTGATTTTGAGAGACAACAAGACTTTTTTTTTTGGTGATTCAGAGAGATGAGACTCAAAGTGAACATTAGATGTATTTTGTTAGCACTTAACAACTCTATTATGACTATATTATCTAGGACATCATTTAAAATATCAGTGTTGTATTTTACCAAACACATTAACATCTTTAATGTAATGAGTTTTTTTTCTTCTGAAGAAGTTAACATCAATTAACTATTTTTATTACGTTTTAAATTACTATCGAAATGTTGGAGATTGAATTAGCGAGTAAAAAAAATTAAAAAATTGATGAATTTGGTCACATAGTATGGTCTCTAGACCTAGTAACTAAATTTGTTGAAATCAGTCACAAAGTTGGTTGCTAAAATCTGTCATAAATCAACCATTAAATCAGTCACTAAATCGGTCGCTAAAATCAGTCACTAAATCGGTCACTAAAGTGGTCGCTAAAATCGGTCACAAAATCGGTCGCTAAATAGTCAGTCACAAATCGGTCGCTAAGGTTAGCGACCAGTGATATAGCAACCGATTTTTGTTGGTCGCAATTTCAGTCGCTAAATGTTGTAGTGACCGATTTTTTCTCTATAGTGACCAGAAAAATTGGTCACTAAATGATATTTTTATATATATATATATATATATATATATATATATATATATATATCATTCGATCAGTTAGGCCTGGACAACGGGCGGTTTCGGCCCAAAACCCCCAATCCGTTCAAAACCGCGGTTGGTAAACACACACCCAAAACCACCCAAAGTTTACATCGGATTTGTGGGTTCGGTTCTGTCGGTTTGGTGGGTGGGTAGGGCCGGGTTGCGGATAAAAAGAAGATGGGGAAGATGAAAACTGAAAAATGGAGAGACAATAATAGTTCGCGACACTGTAGAACGATGCACTCTCAGTACCTCACCAGTCACCACTTCCTAGTTCACGGTTGAGTAGCCGTTGAAGTGAAATCTGAGAAATGCAGAGACAACTTAGTTTGACATGCGAACATTAGTTGAGATGAAAAAAATATAAAAAAGAGGTGAATCCTTAACAAAGAGTGAGAGAATGAGCTGAGAGAGAAATGGAAAGAGAGGGGAAGAGAAAGAATTAATGAACTGAGAGAATAGAAGTATTCAATGTTTTAGTAATTTCTTTCTCCTCTTAGTGGTCAAGTAGCAGGTATTTTTTCTTTTATCCATTTAGATGATTATTAAAATAAAAAAGAAAATGTTATTTGAATTAAAGTAAATATTATGACAAGACTTCTCACTGTCGCAGGCTCAGAGCCATGGAATGAATAAAAAATATAGGATTTTGGTTTGTGTGTGTAAGTGGAAAAGATAAACTTTTTGCATTGTAGGTACAGTATGCGTGTGAGATGGGTTTGCAGTGCACTACCTGCGCCTCTGCTCTAATTCTTCGGGCGTGTCTGGTTTCCTGCGGTGTTTTTTTGTCCAACCGAGTCCGCCCAATTCCACCCAATTAAAACCAACTGCACCCATTTTTTAACCCGCAACCCGCGTATATCCGGCCCGTTAGTAGTGGTTAGTGTCGGACTTGCGGTTTTTCGGGCGGGTGTGTTTTTTTGTCCAGGCCTACGATCAGTAATTCAATCCAAGTATCCTCTTCTCTCTGTCATTTCCGTACCTTTCATATTACACATTATTGAGTTGAAAAATAAAAATTTAACTACTCAATGTTGCCCCACAATATGGCCCACAAGGACAGATTTGTTAGTCTGTCCATATAAATGTTGATTTGTACTGTTCTATAATGTCAAAGATAGATATATACACATGATAATATAAGATAATATGCTTGTGGTCAAAAATATAAGATAGTATGCTGTCCACGTATAGCATTTCTCAGAACTTGTCCGATTCAACATACAGTCTCTTTTTTTTTTTGATAAGTAACATACAGTCTCTATTAGCTGCATAGTAGCGAGTAAAATCATTATATATATATATATATATATATACTCTTCGGCACATCAATGAAAGATCACAAAATCTAACATTAAACCATTTTCCTCCACTTTCGATCCTAATAAGTATAGGTAACAATCATGTTGTCACTGCTTGTACTTGTTCTATGCCTAATTCTTCCTCTAAGTCTCTTCTTCCTGAGACATAAAACCACCACCAATAACACCAAATTACCTTGCCCACCTGGTCCTAGAGGTCTTCCCATAATAGGAAATCTTCACCAGCTAGATAGTTCTATTCTTTACCAACAACTATCACAACTCTCAAAGATATATGGACCCTTATTTTCACTTCAACTTGGTTCAAGGAAAGTTATCGTTGTTTCTTCAGCTGAAATTGCCAAAGAGGTTCTCAAAGACAATGATGTTAACTTTTCTAATCGACCAAATTTAAGGGGCCTACGGAAACTGTCCTATAATAGCTCCGAGGTTATATTTTCACCATACAATCACTTTTGGAGAGAACTAAGAAAAATATGTGTTGTGTATATCTTTAGCTCAAAGCGAGTCTCAGATTTTTCTTCTATAAGAAAGTTTGAGGTGAAACAATTGATCAAAAAAATAACTAGTCATGCTTCTTCTTCTAGTGTTACAAATTTGAGTGATTTATTTTTGTCTTTATCAAGCAATATAATATGCAGGATTGGTTTTGGTAGAAGGTATGAGGAGGAAGGAACTGAGAGGAGTAAGTTTCATGGAATGCTTAATGAGGCTCAAGCTGTGGCGTCAGGTTTCTATGTTTCGGATCATATTCCATTCATGGGTTGGATTGATAAACTCACAGGTTTGAATGCACGTCTTGATAAAAATTTCAAAGAGGTGGATGAGTTCTTCCAAGGGGTGATTGATGAACACAAGGACCCAAATAGACAACAAAGAGATTATGAAGAGGTTATTGTTGATGTCTTGCTCCAACTCAAGAAACAACGTTCTTTTTCAATTGATCTTACTTTTGATAACATCAAAGGGGTCCTCATGGTATCATCTATTAATTCATTTTTCCCCTTAGATTTTCATTTTAATTTGCTTTAATTTGTTATAAGTTCCAAGGGTTTGCATGTGTTTTACAGGACTTACTTATAGGGGCAACGGATACTACTGCAGCCACTTCTGTTTGGGCTATGACCGCCTTAATAAAAAACCCAAGAGTAATGAAGAAAGCTCAAGAAGAAGTTAGAAACTTAGGTGGTAATAAAAAAGATTTCTTAGATGAAGATGATGTTCAAAATTTCCCGTATCTCAAGGCTGTGATAAAAGAGACATTAAGATTGTATCTACCAGCCCCATTGCTTGTGCCAAGAGAATCAATAGAAAGCTGCACTATAGGGGGTTATCATATACCAGCCAAAACAATAGTATATGTGAATGCTTGGGCTATTCATAGAGACCCTAATGTTTGGAAGGACCCAAATGAGTTTTATCCTGAGAGATTCTTAGAAAGTTCTATAAATTTTCAGGGAAATGATTTTGAGTTCATTCCCTTTGGATCAGGGCGTAGAGTATGTCCAGGTTTGCCTATGGGAATTGCATCGTTGGAACTTCTCCTTGCTAATCTTCTCTACACTTTTGATTGGGAATTGCCACATGGGTTGGTAAAGGAAGATATTGATACTGAGATGCTACCAGGAATTGCTCAACATAAGAAGAATCCTCTTTGTCTTTCTGCCAAGATCCATGTCTAGATGCCTTATTGATTGAAAACCTTTGTTGTCTTCTCATTTAGTTTGCTAAGTTTATTTCCCTTATGCACTTTGTTCGTCGCATTTGGTGAGAAAAAAATCGAGATATATAGTATGGTTTTCAAAGTATTAATATTGTGGTTGTGGGTAACATACCCCTACACTGTAGAGTCTTTAATTTAGTGGTAAGAGTTTAGCGCCAGATACTCAAGATACTGAGTTCAAACCCCTCGGGGATAGTTGTAAAATGGCCATAAGTGCCACTTTGATTAATAAAAATTCCCCTTACCTATTTAAAAAAAAAAAGAATAACACACCCCTAACCTCATTTTTCACAAATGGTGCATTTCTTGTGCAATAAACAAGGTTCATATGAACACTCAATTTTTGCCGGTATTTTTTAAAAATTCCAAAAAATATTTGTTTTTGGCGTGTTCTCGACTTTTAGTTCTCAAATACAACTTTTTTGCTCGTTTTTGCATTTTTAGCCAAATAAAATAAAAAATATCATTCAGAATATTACAAAAAATAAGTAGATTTAATTAATTGTGTTCCAATGTTTTTTTACAACGATCCAAAAATAAATAAATGACAAAATCTGAAAATAACAAAAAATAGAAATTAGGATGCTCCAAACTGCTCCAAGCTGCATTTGGGCCTGCTTCAGATCCGAAAAGTCAAAAGCAGTCTAAGGCCCATTCAAATACATTAATGGAAAACCCTAATTTTTTAGTATAAAAATAGGCTCAGTGACAGTCGTCGGGGGGACAAGTAATCTCGAAAATCCCCCAAAAACAAGATTAGGGTTTCACACTGGAACCCTAATCCCTGAAAACAGTGTTCTTTGTTTCAAAGTTTCTGAGAAAAATTAAATCTCTCAAGCAAGTGGCAGTAGAGTCACAAGCAGGCAATGATCAGAAGTAGAAACATCCACAAGCGAAAGCAGATCACCTCTGCCAACAACAATAACAATAGTGGATCAGGATTTGCTGAAATATGGGATCACATCATTACTATTACTAGCCCCACGACCCGTCCGATGGACGGGTTGGCTGAATTGTTGATAAAGTGAAACACATAGAAAAAAAAGCGGTAGGAGTAGCGGTTTTAGAGGATTAAAAGTTTATAGTTGTTAAAGACATGTAGATCTTATATATACACAAGAAAATGGGAAAATAGGGGAGGTGAAAAAAAAAATTCGTACAATCTAAAGCAAAATATGAGATAAGTAGGATAAAAGATTAATAATAACAAACGTCATAAAAATAGTTCAAAAGATGGACATTTATTCTTTGAGACTATGAAGTTTTGATATTAAAATGGAAGATGAATTAAATAAAGAGTAAATTTCTAAAGAAAAGAAGCATAAGAAAATAATCAATAGATAATTTCGATCCAATATTTTACGATGATTAAGTAGGAATTTTTTGTAAGTTATGTTCATGTTATAGGAATTCGAGAGATTAGTCTAGAGTTGCGCGTAGAGGATACTCAGTTTATACCAAAAAAATGTAGACATAAAAACTTAACTCATAATTAAAAAGAGAAGAAGACAACATAATTAAAAAGTGAAACACGAACGTAGGTCTCATGCAGAAATTGATTTAAAAGTAAATATCAATTTAATTATGCTTCTAATACTTCTTGATGCGAAATTATCTAAATAAAGAAGAAAATACCAATTTGGACATGTAATGTTTTTTTCAAGATTCTAAAGTACCCAAAAAACACCTTTATGCAGAATCACACTTTATGTATTTTCTCATGAAATTGTTTTTCAATCAAATAGATTATTGACGAACGAAGTATTTGAGTAGTTAAAAAAATTTCTGAATCCTAAAGTAACCCAAAACATACTGTCTAACATTTAACGTTACGTGTTTTGCTACAAAACAATTTTGTCCCCATCAAGTACACTAAAGCACACTTTTTAGCATCCCACTTTAAAATATAAAAATATTAAAAAAAATTAGATTAGTCATCGGTAAAACTCTGTTGGGAGGATATAACTGCACACGCCGACAAAACCGAGTACTCGTGGTCAGCTAACTTCCCCGGTGTAGATTAGTCATCGATAAAGCCGATGAAAACTGCACATCAATGAGATGGTAACAAAAAAAAGTAAAAAAAAAAAAGGAAAAAAAAACCAAAGTGAAAAAAAAGGCCAATTGGCCAAAAAATTGGAGAAGCCAAGAAAAAATCTTTCCCTCATTCAATTTTATGGGGCATGCCAAGCCGCATATATGATAAAAATTTAGGACCTTGCTTTTCCCACGCCCCCTCCTACTCAAAACACACCTCATAAGGGTGTGAAATGACCAAAAGACCAGCCAAAACGTCTTTTTTTCAAGAAATTTTACGTGTTCTCACACGGGGCTTTGAACAGGTTCGAATGACATCGTTCGAGTGTATTAAATCTTGACTTCACACTCTCTTGTACGTAATTTCACCTATTCGCATGGGGTCATGCGAACGGGTTCGCATGAGGGGCTTCAAACACCCTAGATCCACTTTACTGATACCTAATGAAATGTCTGTCATGTGTACAACTACATGGTCAAAGTAGCAGCTACTTTTGTTTCTTTGAAAAGTTACTAGGGGTCTATAACTACTAAAGCAGTTGTATCTTTGAATCGGTTTGTGAAGCTACCACTTTGGAGGATTTGGGGGTTATCTGAAACTGTTTGGCAGAAAAGTAGTGATGGCTTTTGGAGAAGATAAACCAGAAAGCAAGACATTTAAGGAAAGAAGAAGAATGAGGAAGAAGAGAAAAAATAAAATAAATAACTTTAATTTATGAGAGGCATCGAGTTTGAAAAAATAAGCTTTAATTGAATAGTCTACAATTAAGTAGAGTAGTTGCAAGTCATAGCTCAAGTTTCAAGACTATCAGTACAAGCCTACTAGCTATAACTTGTCACGTCGTGATTTGGTAGGCAGCAATATTAGTCTCTGCAATATTTTGGACCGTTCGAATGATGGTGTGCGAACGGGTACGATTGACTGCGTCCGAACCCGTCAAAAACACTGCGTAGGAGAGATTTTCACAAGAGGATAATTTTAAAATATTTTAAGTTTGGAGATATGTTTGAGGAGGGAGAGTAGGAAAAGCAAAACTCAAAATTTATTTGAATCAACGTAATTCAAATGTGCTCCCTGACACATCACATGCCCAACCCCCTCAAGTCTCTTTCACCTTTTGTCATTTGTCCTTTTTTTTCAATTTATTTTATCCTCTTTTTTTGCATTTTAACAAACTAGGTGTCATATAGTCAATGTGACATTTGACCCTACTCCTTTAAAAAAACCAGCGCCCCCTCCCTCCCCAAGTGATCTGATCCCATATTGATTTATTTTAATAAAATTAGGGATATTATTTTATCATTTAAAAATAATAAATTAGGGTTTGATCGACATATATATCTTATCAATTCCGCACCAATGGTTTAAGAGACCCGAGTTGTACAGTTTGGTCCTAAACCCTTCGAAAATTAAAAATCCAATCAACAAATTAATATTTTCTCTCAAACTTAAATTTTCTTAATCTAATCAATTTTTTTTATTTTTTTTTATTTAACACCTATTTTCAATAAAAAATAATAAAAATGGGTTTGATCGAGATGTACATCTTATCAATCCCACAACACCGGTTTAAGAGACTCGTGTTGTACAACTTAAATCTTAAACCCCTTCAAAATTAAAATCAACCAACCAACAAATTTTCAGGAAGAACTACGTGACTTTTGAGTCTCTCATCGCACCAGAGAGTACGTAGGCGCAGGGTCTCCCTGTCAAAGTCAAAATTAAAATTTTCCAAATTAGTCTCTATGTTGCTTATTTGTAAATAATGAACTATTTTTTTTACGAAATCTTATTAAGTCTTATTTAGGGTAAACAAATAATTAAACGACTTAGTAATCTCGAAAATCCCCCAAAAACAAGATTAGGGTTTCACACTGGAACCCTAATAATCCCTGAAAACAGTGTTCTTTGTTTCAAAGTTTCTGAGAACAATTAAATCTCTCAAGCAAGTGGCAGTAGAGTCACAAGAAGGCAGCGATCAGAAGTAGAAACATCCACAAGCGAAAGCAGATCAGCCTCTGCCAACAACAATAACAAAATTTCGTTTTCCCACTGGAAAGTCAGGTTGGTCGTTGTTTTTAGATTCGTTTTTTTTTCCGATTACCATATGAATAAACATGAGTCTTTGCCAAAAACAAAAGTGTAAGCTCAGATGCAAAAAAAAAAAAACTAAGAGATAATGAGCAACAAAAACAGAGAATCTTATAATAATACAATTAGATAGGCTCCTCAAAGCCAATTTGCTTAGGTGTCCATCAATAAGCTACTCCACATCAGCTATGCTATTTTTCAGGCCATATGTCACCAGTATTAATCAAGTCACATACCACATCCACAAATGAAATACCTTTATGTTTGAATCAATTCAAACGTATAAATAAATGATCATTTTTTATGAGCATTTGTTAATAATAGATTTTAACAAATTTCACACATATGTGGACGTTTCATAATCAGTATCAAATAAATTAAAGAATTGTATTTTATTTGTCTATTTGTCTATTTGTCCACCCCAATATTTGAAGCAAATAATAAATTTTAACAAATTTCACACATATGTGGACGTTTCATAGTCAACCCCAATATTTGAAGCAAATATTAATTGTAATATCAATTACTTAACCGATATCTTTGCAAGGAAAGTAACGTTTTGGATTTCAAAATTTGTCTCACATAATTGCAATGTATATGGATATGGATATGGATGGATTATGTACATTATCGAAAAAACCACAACTTCAAATTTCAAACTCTTCTTTCATTGCTAGCCATGACAAAGGTTCTCCACCAATTTTCTTCATAGCCAAAGACAACTTCAAACTCTTCTTTCTCTTGCCATGCTATTTTTTGATTTTCACTGACCACATTTTCCACTTCTTTTCCGACCCTTTGAAACTTCTTCATTGATTGCAAGACTGGTGCTACCACCAACAACCTCTGCGCTAGGAACATCGCCAAGGTATATCATTTTTCCGAACTTCTATTGTTCCATTGTTGATTACCACAAGACACTTCACCGTTGTTTGGATTGATTCAGGTGATATTACGTACATTACTGCATGCATGTCTATCAAGAGAAAATTTAAAAGCTCCCTTTGATCTTTGTTATAAGCTGTTTTGAGACTTTATTTTTGGCTTCTTTTCATTGATCTAATGTATTTCTTCTCATAAACTCCATCACTATTATAGCCATAGGCTTATGAAGGCAGGAACCAGTTCAACAACCAATCACCATCAGGCACTCTTCTTTAAGGTAATGTGTTGCTCTTTTTAATTTTCTTTTTGATGTTATGATTTCCTTCTGGATTACTCTTTCACATTGCCTTCATAAGCCAAGTTTTATGTTCTTTCAAATTTTATGTCTTACTTAAAGAGTAACACGATTTGTAAAATCATACTCCTTTTGGAAAAGCAAGGGATTTTTTATGTTCTTTCAATTATTTTAAATTTACTTTTTAGAGAGGGAAAGACACTTAAACACAGAGTTACGTATTAAACTTTTAACCTGTTCTTCAGTTTTTTATAATTCCGACATGATATTTTTTCCAATAAGTGTTTGCTCTCCCGTAAGGATTACCTGGCTGTACATCAGTTTGAAATAGAAAGATATAAGATATTAACAAGCCTTCGTTACATGCCTATTATACATGTAGATTTGTGGGCTTGATTCTCATGATGGTTTTATTTATAACCTTTTTGTGTTGTTTGATTTCCAAGCTCTTTGCTAATTACTTTTTTTTCGTCTTTCATATCATAGTTCGAGGCAAACCTCATACGAGTCTCCACATGTTTATGTATTCAATTCAATTATTTATTATTCTAAACGAACAATATACTTGATAGATGGATAATACTAAGATTAGCAAATAGTTGCTAGATGCAAACTATAGATTTTCTTTTTGATAAATGGGATCTTTTGTTTAGTTTCAGAACGATAGAATGTTAATTGCCATTGATTGTGTGGAACCTATTCTTTGGCTGTTACCGTTTTAAAGGTTGCTCTTTTCAGCAAGCAAAGGCCTATTGGAAGATGGTGGGACTCAAGTATTCTATTTTTTCATTATTATAAGAAATTTATTAGGCGTGCCATTATAAATTCACCATGCATGGGAACTGACTATTTAATTTGAAGTTGTTGACAATTAAACTTTTTTGTTGAGGGCAGCACCAACATATTCTTTAGCCTTTTGTGTCGTTGTTTTAAAGTTTTCTTTGTGCATTTGTTATACGGGTGGTTTGGTTTATCTTTTTAGATGATCTTTCTTTGGTTTATAGAAGCTATATGGGCATTATAATCAATTCATCATATTACACCCTCTCATCTCCTGCATTTCTCATATCCTACTTCACTCTCTTAATTTTCCTGTTGTAGAATTGATCTCACTATTAGGAATAGAACAAAGAGCATGTATGATCCTCTAATCAGCTTAGGAGCTAAGTAAGTTCTTTTTAATAATTCACCTTTTCCTGTCAATGTTTTCAACATTAATATTGAATAGTAGTGCATCTATAGAAAATATTTAAACTTGAAATTATGCAATTATGTTATTTGCTACATTTCAAGAGTCACATAAAGAGATATTGTAAACTTCAAAGTTAGTTTGAATGCCTTTACATTTGTGCTTGCAGAAACTTGAGTACTCAAAGAATTAGAGGATTTGAAAGACTTTTCCCTGAATTGTGAAGAAAAAGGAGGCAACTGTAAGATCACATTTCATCTTAAAACTTCTAGAGCCTTTATTCATGTTCTTCCTGTAGCACTAATTCTATCTCACTGCTACTAACATTACTTTTTTCAACTAGAATAATGTAATTCCTAAGTACACTGTATCCAATATTTCTTCAGAGGGATGTTTCAATATATTTCGTTTTGTTAAAAAGTTAGACTAATATGATAATATTTCTCTCCAATACTCAATTATGATAGTTAGGAATAGTTGAACCATTTTTCTCATTTTACATAGTTAGAATAATATTTATAGTATATATATATATATATATATATATATATTTATATATATATAAATGGTGAAAGAGAGTGATTAGCCAATAATACATTTCAAATGTTTCAAGAGAGTGATTACATTGATCCCAACCAAGACCTTTGTCTGGGAGGTGGTCTCAGACTCAGTGATTACATGAAGAAGCAGTTACGTCTCCTCTTCAAGTTTCCTCTCACTTTTGTGACCTTCATTTTGTGTAGTGTACCTTATCAAGTTGAAGTCTAATTTCATCTTTGTTTACATTATCAGAATGAAAAAAGCTAATGCTAAATTTATTAGAATCCTTTGACTATCTTTCATCCTATGTCGTCTCATCTACAATGTTACCACACACTTGATTGATCCTTACAAAGGTCTTTCTTACTTTCTTTTTTCTCTACCCATTTCATGATCACATTTTAATTGTTATGTTGTTGCAAATCAGTTGATATTTCTCTCAACAAATTCTAGAAAGTTTTGTCGTTTGCTTTCATTCTTCATATTTATGCTTTTATAGAGTCTCTCTTTTCATGGTGCTACATTACCTTCTTCATTTTTGTTGGTCCCTGTAGTTTTAAGTTGAAGTTCTTCTACTAATTTATTGACTTATTGGGGATATTTCAACTTATCTAAACCAATGATACTATAGCTAAATTTTACACAATGAAGTCGGAAGACGTGATATTGAAGATTAAATGTTTAGGACACTCTGTAAAATATGTGCCTTCGTAAGAATACATATATTGGTAGAATACACACTCACATATTAGATATTTGCCATATTAGGGAAAATCTCAAGTCCCACATTGACTAGTGACAAGGGCTCTAGAGGATTTATAATGAAGAGGCAACCCTCACCTTACAAGCCGGTTTTGTGGGGTTGAGTTAGGCCTAAAACAATATTTTAAGATGCCATAACTGATATCAGATGGAGAAATGGAACAGCTAAAGCTTATTTAAATTTTTAATGGAGGTTTTTTTTACACTAACAATGTCAAATAGCGGACTCATGATAGAAATTGTCATTCTATGAATGCAGAAGACTTCAAAGTGTTTAGAATTATAAGTGATTGCTAGAATTATTTTTGTGAGGTGATTAAAGAGGACCAACATGTCAATATTTCTACATGGTGATGAAGGGGAGATATGAATTCAAAGTGTTAAGACACTATATAAGAGTCTGAGTGCTATATATAAAAATGTTTCAGGACTTGAATAATCACTATGAACGAGCCTTTTGTGCAAATAAATATGTATTATTTTTTATTTTGTAGGAGTTAGTCTACATTACTTGGTCTCTACATTTGAATCTTAGTAATAATAGTTGGGATAGAGATATTTAGACAGTTGGATCTTATCAATTTTGGTTTCTTTATGTCAATTTGTCAAAAGTGCACAATTTCATTCATGATTGGCAAAGGCCAAAGCATTACACCAACCGTAACTTAACAACTCATTATTAAAGTACTTCACAGAATTATATAAAACTCAAAGATAAATGGTAAGCATATAAATTGCTCTTTACATTATATTTTAAAGTATTGAAGGCTTATCAACCAACTTGCTACAAATTGGATGTAACTCCACATAAATATCAAATATGTATAAGGTGGTGTGAATCAATTCTATATAGAACACAAAATAATCAAAAATAACATTGTACAAAATCATATTATTCTTATGTTGAGAATCTCTGTCTAAGCTTTTAATGAAATTCTTAAAATAAAAGAATAGTTGAAGCTTTACATATGATCTTGGTTTCATGTGCCCCATGTTTTTGTTTACTTCTTTGAATTTTAGAGAGTATCCTATTTTATGTGTATTTTTTTAATTAATTTTGTTTATTATTATAATCAATTAAATCTGGGGAATACATATCTTGATGTTTAACCACTACTGTGAGTATTATTTTCATTTTTCCATGATAAATACTTTATCAAAACTCTACATTTTTCTTAAAGATTTTGTTCTCAAAACTATTTAATCAGCTATTACAAACCATTAACTATTTAGTCCCTAATCATCCAAACAACAACTCATTAACTATTTTTACCAAATTTTACAAACTTAGGAGATGCTCTATTTTGTAACTAGAAATATTATTCTACCCACAAACTTTTTTCCCGTGCATCGCACGGGTTACATACTAGTTAGAAAGAAATGATTTGAGAGGAGAGGAGAAGCAGAAACATTTTCAACAAAAGGGAACGAAAAAAAAGGAATCTTCCACCGTCATCCGCGGACGGAGCCACCGTGTGCCGCCGTCGCCACCGTCCGGACGCGATCGGTCCTCTGTGTAACACCCCGAAATAATTTAATTAATTGTTTAATTAAGTTATTAGAGGTTTACAATAATCATTTAAATAAATTAAATTAACTAGGAGTTATTTTATTTCAGGAGGTGAATAGAATTAAAAAGGAGTGGTGTGGATAGGGCCCAAACCCATTAGTTGGCCCAATCCCTATTCATAACCTAGTGGGTCTCTAGTGTAATGCCATTCCATCAGAGAAAGAAAAGAGGAAACCGTGAGAATAAGGAAGTGCAGGTAGGAAGGAAGGAGAAAGAAGGAAGCTTCACAAGTTGCTCAAGGTAAGGGTTCTTGATCCGTTCTCTTCCAATTATTCTTCTCTTTTGTATGTTGAAGCCTTCACTCCCTTATTTCCATCGTTGCTGTTCCTCCATTGCTCAAGGGTGCGCTCACGTTGCGAAGGAGAAAAAGGAGGAGCTGCTGTTGGTTGTTCCTTTGGTGGTGATTTCGAATTTTTTGGCGCTTTCAAGGTAAGGGGAGTTTCCTTTCCATAGCCAATAGTTTATAAAACTTGGAACCATAGGATTTGAGTGTTAGGATATGTTGATTGGATTCTTATACGTTAATTCGATTGATTTGGGTGATGAATGTACTGAATATGTCATGGAATTGAGTGTTTATGTGATGATTGAAGTGATTTATGTTATGTTAACTGATCTAGTGATGAGTGGGCTGAACCAATATATATATATGATTGAATTAGTATAGGTTATGTTGATTGATTTAGTGATGAGTGGGCTGAATATATATATACTTGTTAATATATGCTATTGTTGACTGACTTAGCGATGGAGTGGGAAGGATATGTAATTGAAGGGAAATTGGTGTAATAATTGAATTAAGGAATTTATTGAGGAGTAGTGGTATGTTAATAGCATGGCCTTAATGAAAATAACAGGGAGGGGGCGCCAAATTCCCCTGAAAATGGCGCCTGGGGTGTATTCTGGTGTGTATTCTGGTGTGTGTGCAGTGCAGACAGGGAGGGGGCGCCAAATTCCCCTGGAAATGGCGCCTGGTGTGTGCTCTTGTGTGTGTCTGCGTGTGTTTGTGCAGGCAGGCAGGGAGGGGCGCCAAATTCCCCTGGAAATGGCGCCTGGGGTGTGTTCTAGTCTGCGTGTTGCTGGTTGGGTGGGTGCTGTGCAGGTGAAGGGGCGCCATTTCCACAGGAGATTGGCGCCTGGTGCACTGTTTGTGCAGGAAAGAGCTGGGGCGTGCGTGAATAGGGTATGGGGCCTAGGAGTGCAAGGGTGCCTAGGTGAGAGCCAAATTAGTGCCATTTGGCTGCCCCATGTGCTTGTTTTGGCGCCTAGGAGTGCAAGGGTGCCTAGGTGAGAGCCAAATTAGTCCCTAGGTGCTAAAATAACTATTATGGTGTCAAACTAGTCCCTAGGTGCTAAAATGATTATTATGGTGTCGAAATAGTCCCTAGGTGCTAAATTAATTAATACGACGTCAAAATGGTCCCTATGTGTCCAAGTGGTCCTTGGGTGGTGCGTTTGGTCCTAGGTGCTCTTTTAGTCCTTTTTGGTGTTGCATTTAGCTATTGTGGCTATCTTAAATGGTGATGGGATTTACAGTGAGTTCATTTTGGGTGATTGAGGGTTTATGACCTCTCTTGGTGAATGGGGTGCAAATAAAATTAATGGTGAGTATTCTATGTGCTATTCTTGGTGTTGTTTTGGCGTGGTGTTGCATAGTCATGTGTTGCATAGGCATGTGCATTATTTTTGGTGAATAGGCCTCGGCCTCATAAAATATTTTGGTGAATGCCTTCGGGCCTTTTGGTGAACGGTGAATGCCTTCGGGCCTTTTGGTGATTGGTGAATGCCCTCTGAGCCTTTTGGTGATGGATCCACATGCATATGCCCTTGGCGTTGGGCTGCATCTCATGCACTTGCATACATTTTCTGGTGGTTGTTTGGGTGTGTATGACTATTGATGAAATTGTTTGGATTGTACGGTTTTTGTGTGCTAATGCTTATCTTATTGAGTTGCTTGTTTTATTTACTATTTTCTATGAAATGAGACTCACCCTTTCTGCTTGGAATGTTGCTCTTATGTGGCAACGCTGCAGGTGACAGTGACTGAAGGGACGTGAGTACCTTCTGCTAGTAGTGTCGGGTCAGCTCTGATACGTAGCACCGGGGAGGGATAATAAGACTCTGTCGTTTATGTTATGATTTAACTTTTATTTGGATAATTGTATTTTCCGTACTTCAGTTTGTTATTTCCGCTGCTATGGTGTTTGTCCCCGTACGGATTTATGGTGCTATGTCTCTTATTTGGAGCTAATTTAATTATTATTTTTGGAGTTTTAACGTGGTGGTTTAAATGTGGCACCCTCAAGTGGCTGCACTCAAATTTTTCGTAGACTCTGATTTTCGGATTTATTACAATAATAGACTAGATAGAAGGGGGTGTTACATTAGTGGTATCGAGCGATTCGGTCCGTCCGCCGCAGAGTTGAGTCGTCAAGTTATGTAGCACTTGAGTTTTATTCATCGATTCTGAATTCTGTTTTCTGTTGCAGTATGTAACACCCAAAATAATTTAATTAATTATTTAATTGAATTATTTAGGCGTTGCATTATTATTGTTTTATTTAAATAAATAATGAGCATTGGTATTGTGCCTGGGGATGGTGGAAGAAATGGAGCGGGGGGTAAAAAGGGCCAAGCTGCTTGGCCCGATGTATATATGCTCAGATTAGGTAATCTCTCTCATTTGTGCAAAGGTGAGAAAAATTCAGAATTGAGAGAGAGAGTGGGAAGTCCTAGGCGGCGCTAAGGAGAAGGAAGAAGGAAAATCTTCTCAAGTTTTCCTAAGGTAAGAGTTCTATGACGTTTTCTTACTTTTCCTTGTGTTGTAAACCTCAATTTCCTAATCCCGTTGTGTTGATTCTTTCGTTGATCAAGAAGAGGGTGTGGCTGCGATTTCAAAGGAAGAAGTGGAATTAATTCGTGTGTTCTTTGGTTTTGTATGCGTGACTCATTCGTTGTTACTTTGGAATATCCAAATTTAAGGTAAGGGTGAGCGTTTCGTTTAACATAATCGGGTGTAGTTAGGGTTTATGGGGTTTGTGGGATTAGAGACCGTTGGTGAGTTTTGATATATTGTTGTTGTATGTGCTATCTTGATGATCCCGAAATTGTTGATGCATTGTTGTTGTTAGAGACATTTTGATGATCCACAAATTGAGAATATATTGTTGTTGTGGTGAGGATTGATGAATTTGATGGTTGATGAGTTTGATAATCGCTTGATGATTGAATTAAGGGACAAAAGGTGTTTTTTTTTTGTGTTAATTAGGTGTGGGAAGGATTGTTTGATGTTCTTGGTGAGCTTTGAGGATTTTAATTGGTGAAAAATTTCGTATTTTTGGAGTTAAAATCGAGTTGGTGAAAACCGCACATTTTCGGGAAAATTTCTGCATAATACATCGCTATATAAATGATTTGGCGCCTCACTCGGCGCGCTGAAGTGGCGCTTCACACGCCGCCGAGTGCAATGCCCACATTCTGCGTGTTTTTCGTCCAATGGTGCCTCACTGCCGCCTCATCTGGCGCTTTTTCATGCGATGATGGATCGCTTTTTCACCGTCTTTTCACTGTTTTGTCATCTTTTTTTTTGAAAATCGAATATCTTTTGAACCAGGAACCCGATTGAGGTGTTCTAAGATGCGTTGGAAAGCTTATTCAGAGGCCTAACTGAATATTCTAGTTTTAAGGCAAAATAAAATGTTTATTGTTGCTGTATTTACTAAGTAAATGGTGTTGTTTTATGAAAATTGTGATACTATGTTTATATAAGTGAATTACTATGAAACGTTATATTATTAGTACACTAATTGACTATGGCTAGACTATGGTTTACCACTAAGGTCAGAATTTCTTTTTGATGTATTTGCTCTGTTTGGCTACCACGTGAACCCCACCAACTTTCGGAGATAAATTCTTCCGGAGTGGCCAATGCCCGTGGTGAGTTGTAACTGGTCAGAGTAATCCCATAGTCAATCAGTCTACTATTTTATGACACACTAAGCTAAAAGACAAATGAAATATATATATGTCTTGAATGATGATGAGGATATGTGTGTTTATGATGATGTACTATGAATAGCGATGTTTTTGAGATGAGTGTACTTATGAGTAATTGCTCGATGATGATGAATTATGATTTGTGATGATTGATGATGTGTATACTCTGTGAGTATAATTATAGTGATGATGTATAATGATGTGTGATGATTTGCGAAGGATACACTCTATGAGTGTTTTATAACGATGACGAAGAGCACTCTAGGTGAGTTTTGGTGAATTGCACATGTGTTTCATAGAGTCTCATGGCATGTGCATTATTTTGCGATGGATAGGCTTCGGCCATTTTGCGATGTTTTGCGATGTATAGGCTTCGGCCACTTTTGCGATGTTTAGGCTTCGGCCATTTTGCGATGATATGGTACCATCATGCATATGCCCTGGTGGGGGTTGCATCTTCATGCATAATCATGACTATGTATTGTTGTTGTTTGTAATTGGAGCTGGTGTTGCGTAATTACGATGTAGTGATGATGATAATATTGTTTGATTGCCTGCTCTCATTTCTCTATCATGCACTTGATTTTGTTTTATTGAAATTCTCACCCCTTCTGCTTGGAATGTTGCTCTATTGTGGCAACGCTGCAGGTAACCGCGAATGAAGGACCTATTGCCTTCCTTGTTTAGCTGTTGGGAAGTCTTAGAGTCGCTTCGACGATCTAAGTAACACCTAGGGGGCGTACTTGGAGTTATTATTAGTTGGATAATTATTTTATGATTATGTTTGTATTTTGATACGAGTTTGAGAGACATGGTGTGTTGTTGTTTTATTTCCGCTGTGACCTCACTATTTTGAAGTTTAGAATTTTGTCGATTGAGTATTAAAACGAATTCTGACGATGCGAATGTTGAGTTTTATTGATGCTGAAGTGGCATTCCTTTTCTACTAAATAACTATTATTTTTGAAAGTGAAATTACTCTGATAATGATGTGTACAATTTCGGGGTAGAAAAGGGGTGTTACATTAGTGGTATCAGAGCAGTTCGGTCTGTCCGGCCAAGTGTGTCAGTTTGTCATAATGTGTATGACAACTAGGTGTCTTAAAATAGTTCGAATCGTTGTTTATCTTTGCGGTGTTAGGTTGATATGGCGGAAGGATCGATCTTTCGCTTTTCTTGAGGCCTTGCAAGCTATAGCGCAGATCGGGGGTACCAGTGAGAATGTTGAGGCCCATGATTTGGCTACCTTTCGAGAGAGAGAACCCTCCCACCTTCAAGGGGAGGTACACCCGAGATGGTGCAATCGGCTTGGTGAAGGAGATTGAGAGGATCTTCCGAGTAATTAGCCGCAATGATGAGCGAGTAAGTCGGTATGGTACTCATACTCTATCCGAGGAGGCGATGGACCGGTGGTTGGAGACCGGTGAGAGGTTAGGGGCTGCTCAAGAGGAGGTTACTTGATTGTGTGTTCAAGAGGAGTTCTGAGAAAATACTTCCCGAGGATGTCAGGGACGAGAAAGAGATAGAGTTCCTTGGTCAGGCGGGGGTAGTATGTGATCCACAGAGTATGTCGCTAAGTTTCTTGACCTTGCTAAGTTCTATCCACACTACTACGAAGGTTGGGCTGAATTCTCAAAGTGCATAAAATTTGAGAATGGTTTGAGAGAGCCGATATCAAGCGGTGTAGGGTATCAAAAGATCGAGTGTTTCTTGATCCGTTGATCTGCGAGAATCTATGAGGCTGATAGCAATGCCCGTGCTAGACTTATGAAAGATCAAAAGAGTAAGTTTCAGAGCAGGGGTAAGCCATATGAGGTGCCTGCTGGTAAGGGCAAAGGAAGGTTGTTGGTAGATTTGTTGGTGGGTCTAAGCGTAGTGGGGGAGATGCTGCAGCCGGTGTTACTTGTTACACGTGTGGAAAGGTGGGCCATAAGAGTCCCGATTGCCCAAACAAGAATCAGAACAGATGTTTCAAGTGTGGGAAAGAGGTCACGGGGCTCCTAAGCGTGATAAAAAGGACAAGGTATGTTTCAATTGTGATGAAAGTGGTCGTGTCGGTTGCTCGATGTCCAGAAGCCTAAGAAGGAAAGAGCTACTTTGGGAGGTGTTTGCATTGGCGAGTTTGAGAGGACCTAATGATATCCGAGGTACATGTTTCATCTCTCCGTACACCTTTAGTTGCTATTGTTGACACGAGTGCTACGCACTCTTTTATTGCATCTGTTTGTCTTTGAAAAGTTAAATTTAGTATTGTCTACTATGGAGAGAGGATGGTTATCGACACTCCGGCTAAGCGGTCCCGGTAACTACTTCTACGATGTGTGCTAGGTAGGTGTCCTCTGTCGGTCTTGGCGCAGAGATTTTCTCAGTTGATCTCGATTTGTTTGCCTTTGGGTGGGTTAGATGTGATTCTCGGGCATGGGTGGTTAGTAGATAACCACGCACATCAACCGCTACGATAAGTCTATTAGTTTTCTCCTTCTGAAGAGGAAGAGTCTACTCTCTTTGTCTCACGAGCAATTGCGCAGGTAATGAAAGAGGGTGGTCGGTTGTTTGCTTTGATGGCGTCTATGTCTGCTGAGAACCGAGCCGTGGTTGATGGATTTGAGGTGGTGTGTGAGTTCCCTGAAGTGTTTCCGGACGAGATTCCTAGTGTGCCCCGAGAGAGAGAAGTTGAGTTCGGGATTGAGCTTGTGCACAGTACTAGGCCGTGTGCATGGCACCGCATCTGGGATGTCGACTACGAGTTGGGTGAATTGAAGAAGCGATTAGAGGAGCTTCTTGAGAAGAAGTTTGTGAGGCCTAGTGTATCACCATGGGGAGCTCCGGGTTTATTGGTAAAGAAGAAGGATGGGAGTATGCGTGCGTGCGTGGACTACGCAGTTGAATAAAGTGACTATCAAGAATAAGTATCCTCTCCGAGGATAGATGATCCGATGGATCGGTGGTGGGTGCTAAAGTGTTTAGCAAGATTGACTTGAGGTCGGGTATCACCGATTAAGGTGAAGGATGAGGATATCCGAAAAAACAAAGATTCGAGAACAAGGTATGGGCATTATGAGTACTCTGTAATGCCGTTTGGTGTCACAAATGCACCGGGGTGTTTATGGAGTACATGAACCGAATTTTCCATAGCTATCTGGATCGGTTTGTGGTCGTTTTCATTGATGATATTCGGTGTACTCAAAATCGAGGAAGAGCATGCAGAGCACTTGAGGTTGGTGCTAGAGGTCTTGAAAGAGAGGAAGTTGTATGCCAAGTTGTCAAAGTGTGAGTTCGTTTGCATGAGGTGAGCTTCTTGGGTCATATTATTTTCGGTGATGGTATAGGCCGTGGATCCGGCCAAGGTTGATGCGGTCTTTGCGGTGGGAGAGCCCAAAGTCCGTGGATCGAGATCGGGAGTTTCTTGGGGTTGGTGTGGTTATTACAGGAGGTTCATTGAAGGGTTCTCTAAGCTAGCCCTTCCGTTGACTCGACCGACACTGTAAGGAAAGGCATTTGTGTGGGATGCCAAGTGTGAAGAGAGCTTCCAAGAGCTAAAGAGGAGGTTGACCACGTCTCGGTGTTAGTGTTGCACTGTGCGGAGCAACCATTTTGTTGTGTACTGTGATGCTTCCAAGATGGGTTTGGGAGGTGTATTGATGCAGGATGGGAAGGTGGTTGCTTATGCGTCCCGACAGTTGAGGACCCATGAGAAGAACTATCCTACTCATGACTTAGAGTTGGCTGCGATTGTGTTTGTGTTGAAAATTTGGAGGCACTATCTCTATGGTACTAGATTCGAAGTGTTCAGTGATCACAAGAGTCTGAAGTACTTGTTTGACCAGAAGGAGCTGAATATGAGACAGAGGCGTTGGTTAGAGCTGTTGAAGGACTATGATTTCGGCTTGAACTATCACCCCGGCAAAGCTAATGTCGTGGCTGATGCTTTGAGTCGGAAAACTTTGCATATGTCAGCTATGATGGTGAGAGAATTGGAATTGATTGAGCAATTCCGTGACTTGAGTCTGGTTTGTGAGGTGACACCCCAGAGTGTCAGATTGGGGATGCTGAGGATTGGGAATGACTTCTTGGTTAGTATCAGAGACGCCCAGAAGTTAGATGTGAAGTTGGTAGATTTCTTTGGTTCTTTGGTGAACAAGTTTGTTGATGGGGATTACAGTTGGATTCCCGGGGTGTGTTGAGGTTCAAGGACGAATTTGTGTTCGGATGATCTTTGAGTTAAAGAAGATGATACTTGAGGAGAGCCATAGGAGTAAGTTGAGCATTCATCCAGGTGCTACCAAGATGTACCATGATCTGAAGAGACTATTTTGGTGGCCTGGTATGAAGAGAGATGTTGCGCAGTTTGTATATGCATGTTTGACTTGCCGAAGTCAAAGATTGAGCACGAGACTGGGGCTGATGCAACCTTTAGAGATTCCGGAATGGAAGTGGGACAACATTTCCATGGACTTTGTATTTGGGTTGCCAAATCTTTGCGAGAGAGGTCCGACACTATTTGGGTGATTGTGGATAGGTTGACTAAGTGCGCGCTCATTTCATTCCTATCAACATCACCTTTCCGTGCCAAAGTTGGCTAGAATTTACATTCGGTGATTGTGAAGCTTCATGGGGTTCAAGAGTATTGTGTCGGATAGAGACCCGCGGTTTACATCGAATTTTCGGGGGAGCTTGCGCGGGAGGCTTTGGGGTCCAAGCCGAGGTTGAGTTCACTTATCATCCTCGGATCGATGGTGGATGAGAGAGAACCATCCAGTCTTTGGAGGATCTTTTGAGAGCTTGTGTGCTAGAGCAGGGAGGCCACCTAATCTTTCGAACTTGCACGATGTATTCCACGTGTCACAGCTTCGGAAGTATATTCCAGACCCGTCTCATGTGATTCACATGGATGATGTAGAGGTACGTGAGAATCTCACGGTGCAGACTATGCCAGTGAGGATTGATGATAGAGAGGTGAAGGTGTTGAGAGGAAAGACATTGCATTGGTCAAGGTAGTATGGTTGGGAGCTGCTGGTGAGAGCATGACTTGGGAGCTAGAGAGCAGGATGAGGGAGTCCTATCCAGAGCTATTTGACTCAGGTATGAATTTCGAGGACGAAATTTTATAAGTGGGGGAGAGTTGTAACACCCAAAATAATTTAATTAATTATTTAATTGAATTATTTAGGCGTTGCATTATTATTGTTTTATTTAAATAAATAATGAGCATTGGTATTGTGCACTGGGGATGGTGGAAGAAATGGAGCGGGGGTGTAAAGGGCCTAAGCTGCGCTTGGCCCAGTGTATATATGCTCAGATTAGGTAATCTCTCTCATTTGTGCAAAGGTGAGAAAAATTCAGAATTGAGAGAGAGAGTGGGAAGTCTAGGCGGCGCTAAGGAGAGAAGGAAGAAGGAAAATCTTCTCAAGTTTTCCTAAGGTAAGAGTTCTATGGCGTTTTCTTACTTTTCCTTGTGTTGTAACCCTCAATTTCCTAATCCCGTTGTGTTGATTCTTTCGTTGATCAAGAAGAGGGTGTGGCTGCGATTTCAAAGGAAGAAGTGGAATTAATTCGGTGTGTTCTTTGGGTTTTGTACGTGACTCATTCGTTGTTCGCTGGAATATCCAAATTTAAGGTAAGGGTGAGCGTTTCGTTTAACATAATCGGGTGTAGTTAGGGTTTATGGGGTTTGTGGGATTAGAGACCGTTGGTGAGTTTGATGATATATTGTTGTTGTATGTGCTATCTTGATGATCCTGAAATTGTTGATGCATTGTTGTTGTTAGAGACATTTTGATGATCCACAAATTGAGAATATATTGTTGTTGTGGTGAGGATTGATGAATTTGATGGTTGATGAGTTTGATAATCGCTTGATGATTGAATTAAGGGACAAAAGGTGTTTTTTTTTTGTGTTAATTAGGTGTGGGAAGGATTGTTTGATGTTCTTGGTGAGCTTTGAGGATTTTAATTGGTGAAAAATTTCGTATTTTTGGAGTTAAAATCGAGTTGGGTGAAAAACTGCACATTTTCGGGAAAAATGCGCATAATACATTTATTCAACCGACTGGCGCTCTCTTGGCGCTGAAGTGGCGCTCACACGCCAAGATGCAATGCCCACATTCTGCGTGTTTTACGTCAATGGCGCCACTGCCGCCGCTCTCTTTGGCGCTTCATGCGGCAGTGGATATTTTCAACGTCTTTTCTTTGTTTTGTCACTTTTTTGAAAATCGAATATCTTTTGAGCAGGAACCCGATTGAGGTGTTCTAAGATGCGTTGGAAAGCTTATTCAGAGGCCTAACTGAATATTCTAGTTTTAAGGCAAAATAAAATGTTTATTGTTGCTGTATTTACTAAGTAAATGGTGTTGTTTTATGAAAATTGCGATACTATGTTTATATAAGTGAATTACTATGAAACGTTATATTATTAGTACACTAATTGACTATGGCTAGACTGTGGTTTACCACTAAGGTCAGAATTTCTTTATTGATGTATTTGCTCTGTTTGGCTACCACATGAACCCCACCAACTTTGGAGATAAATTCTTCCGGGTGGCCAATGCCTGTGGTGAGTTGTAACTTTGGTCGAGTAATCCCATAGTCAATCAGTCTACTATTTTATGACACACTAAGCTAAAAGACAAATGAAATATATATATGTCTTGAATGATGATGAGGATATGTGTGTTTATGATGATGTACTATGAATAGCGATGTTTTTGAGATGAGTGTACTTATGAGTAATTGCTCGATGATGATGAATTATGATTTGTGATGATTGATGATGTGTATACTCTGTGAGTATAATTATAGTGATGATGTATAATGATGTGTGATGATTTGCGAAGGATACACTCTATGAGTGTTTTATAACGATGACGAAGAGCACTCTAGGTGAGTTTTGGTGAATTGCACATGTGTTTCATAGAGTCTCATGGCATGTGCATTATTTTGCGATGGATAGGCTTGGCCATTTTGCGATGTTTTGCGATGTATAAGCTTCGCCACTTTTGCGATGTTTAGGCTTGGCCATTTTGCGATGATATGGTACCATCATGCATATGCCACAGTGGGGTTGCATCTTCATGCATAATCATGACTATGTATTGTTGTTGTTTGTAATTGAGTGGTGTTGCGTAATTACGATGTAGTGATGATGATAATATTGTTTGATTGCTGCTCTCATTTCTCTATCATGCACTTGATTTTGTTTTATTGAAATTCTCACCCATACGCTTGGAATGTTGCTCTATTGTGGCAACGCTGTAGTGTCGCATGAATGAAGGACCTATTGCCTTCCTTGTTTAGATTTGTTGGGAAGTCTTAGAGTCGCTCTACGATACAGTAACACCTAGGGGCGTACTTGGAGTTATTATTAGTTGGATAATTATTTTATGATTATGTTTGTATTTTGATACGAGTTTGAGAGACATGGTGTCTTTGTTGTTTTATTTCATTTGTGACCTCACTATTTTGAAGTTTAGAATTTTGTCGATTGAGTATTAAAGCAATTCGACGATGCGAATGTTGAGTTTTAATTGATCTTTGAAGTGGCATTCCTTTTCTACTAAATAACTATTATTTTTGAAAGTGAAATTACTCGATAATGATGTGTACAATTTCGGGGTAGAAAAGGGGTGTTACTGATACTAGAATGGCAGGGCTAAACAGCGCACTTGCACTTGCATTTGCATTGCGAGAGCTTTGGGTGGGGTTGTGGGGATCTGCGTGGTGCTGTGGACCCTGGAACGCGCAGTTTGGCTACCTTCCAGCGGGAGAACCCTCCTACTTTCGAAGGCGGGTACAACCCTGATGGTGCTCTTGAGTGGCTGGGAGAGATGGAGCGAATATTCCGCGTTATGGGTATCTCGATGCTCGAGAAAGTTCGTTATGGTACGCATACATCTTTGAAGAAAGAGGCTGATGACTGGTGGATGACTGCTAGGCAGAGGTTGATGGTCGACAATGAGGAGATCACACGGTGTGTTCCAGAGGAGTTCGGAGGAAGTACTACCCGGAGGATGTCCGTGGAAAGAAAGAAGTTGAGTTTCCGAGGCTTGAACAAGGTAATATGTCCGTGACTGAATATGCTGCCAAATTTACCGAGTTGTCCAAGTTCTATCCGCACTATGATGGGCCAGATGCTGAGTTCTCCAAATGCATCAAGTTTGAGAACGGGTTACGTGCTGACATAAAGAAATTCATAGGGTATCAACAGATTCGCGTGTTCTCCGTGTTGGTTAATAGCTGCAGGATTTTTGAAGAGGACAGCAATGCTCACTCCAGAGTCATGAAGGAAAAGCAAAAGAACTTCTCGGGTCGGAGTAAGCCGTATGAGGTACCTGCTGGTAAGGGCAAGGGGAAGTTTGTCGGTGGGTCTAAGCGAAGTGGGGGAGATGCCACTGCCGGTATTACTTGTTACACGTGTGGGAAAACAGGTCATAAGAGTCCAGACTGCCCAGGCAAGGATGAGAAGAGGTGTTATCGGTGTGGGAAAGGGGGACATATATCTTCCAACTGTGATAAGAAGGATGTCGTATGTTACAAGCTGCGCGGGAAATGGGGCATATTAGTACCAAGTGCTCCAAGCCAAAGAAGGAGCGGGCGAGTGGGAAAGTGTTTGCTCTCGCAGGTTCAGAGACGCTAACGAGATTAGAAGTACGTGTTTCATTAAGGGTACTCAATTGCTTGCTATAGTTGATACTGGTGCTACACATTCGTTTATTTCTCGCGTGTGTCTTGATAAGTTGAACCTAGAATTATCTGTTATGAAGAGGAGATGGTTATCGACACTCCGACTAAGGGGTTCGGTGACTACTTCTCTCGTGTGTGTTAAGTGTCCTCTATTGGTTTTCGATAGAGAGTTTCTTGTGGATTTAATTTGCTTGGCATTAGAAGGGCTAAATATCATATTAGGTATGGAGTGGTTGGTGAACAACCATGTCCACATCAACTGTTTTAATAAATGCTGTGGATTTTTACCCTGCAGTCGAAGAAGAATGCGCTTTGTTGTTTCTGTGGCGGTTGCATAAGATAATGAGGACGAAGTTAAGTTGTTTGCCTTGATGGCGTCATTTGTCCTCGAGAGCCAGGCTAAGATTGACGAGGTGCCAGTAGTGCGGGATTTTTCTGAAGTATTTCCTGATGAAATCCCTGACGTGCCACCTGAGAGGGAGGTGGAATTTGGTATTGACTTGGTGCCGGGTACTAGACCCGTGTCCATGGCGCCGTAAAGGATGTCTGCAGCAGAGTTGTCGGAGTTGAAGAAGCAGCTTGAAGACTTGCTAGAGAAGAAGTTCATAAGACCGAGTGTATCTCCGTGGGGAGCTCGGTGTTGCTAGTAAAGAAGAAGAAGCGGGAGTATGAGGCTTTGTGTAGACTATCGACAGTTGAACAAGGTTACAATCAAGAATAAGTATCCACTCCCAAGAATCGATGATTTGATGGATCAACTGGTGGGTGCTCGTGTATTCAGTAAGATAGATTTGAGGTCGGGATATCACCAGATAAAGGTTAAGGATGAAGATATTCCGAAGACAGCGTTTAGGACTCGGTATGGGCACTACGAGTATTCGGTGATGCCGTTTGGAGTTACGAATGCTCCGGGGGTGTTCATGGAGTACATGAATCGCATTTTTCATGAGTATCTGGATCGTTTCGTGGTGGTCTTTATCGACGACATTCTGATTTATTCCAAGTCCGAGGAAGAGCATGTCGAGCATTTGAGGTCAGTATTAGAGATCTTGAGGGATAGAAAGTTGTATGCTAAACTATCTAAATGTGATTTTTGGTTGCAAGAGGTGAGTTTCCTTGGGCATATCATTTCCGGGGATGGTATAGCAGTAGACCCATCCAAGGTTGATGCGGTAATGCAGTGGGAGGCTCTAAGTGATTTCTTGAGATTAGAAGCTTTTAGGGCTAGCCAGGTTACTATAGAAGGTTCATTGAAGGGTTCTCTAAGTTGGCACTTCCGCTAACTCGGTTGACTTGTAAAGGGAAGGCATTCGTTTGGGATTCTCATTTGTGAGGAAAGTTTCAATGAGTTGAAGAGGAAGTTGACCACTTCACTGTGTTGACGTTACCTAAATCGGAGAGAGCCTTTCGTAGTGTCTTGTGGCGCTTCCAAGATGGGGGTGGGAGGTGTCCTTATGCAAAATGGTAAGGTGGTGGCCTACGCATCTAGACAATTGAGGGTCCATGAGAAGAATTACCCCACTCATGATTTGGGCCCAGCGCAATCGTGTTTGCATTGAAGATTTGGCGACACACCACCGTATGGTTCTAAGTTTGAAGTGTTCGGTGATCATAAAGGGTTGCAATATTTATTTGATCGAGAAGGAGTTGAATATGAGGCAAAGGAGATGGTTGGAGTTGTTAAAGGATTACGATTTCGGCTTGAATTATCATCGGGAAAAGCTAATGTGGTGGCGGATGCTTTGAGTCGGAAGTCCTTGCACGTGTCGGCAATGATGGTTAAGGAGCTTGAATTAGTGGAGCGGTTTAGAGATATGAGCACTGGTTTGTGAAGTAACCACAAGAGCGTCGGTGGGTATGTTAAAGATTCATAATGAATTCTTAGATATTATTAGGGGAAGCTCGAGCGAGGATATTGTGGTGGAGATCGCGGTAGGGATTGATAATTCGATGATAAAGACTATGAGATCGATCGCGCAAGGTGTATTGAGGTACCGTGGGAGGATTTGTATACACGATAATGAAGAGATTAAAAGGCAATTCTCGAAAGAGGCCATAGGAGTAAGTTGAGTATTCACCGGGAGCTACGAAGATGTATCAAGACTTAAAGTAGTTGTTTTGGTGGCACAGTATGAAGCGTGATGTGGCTCGGTTTGTGTATGCTGTTTAAACTGTCGAAGTCAAAGGTCCGGCACAGAAGCTGCGGGGTTGATGCAACCGTTGGAGATTCCGGAATGGAAATGGGATAACATTTCCATGGATTTTGTGACTGGGTTGCCTAACACAGTAAGAGGATTTGATGCTATTTGGGTAATCGTGGATAGACTGACGAAGTCTGCTCACTTCTTGCCTATTAATATTACTTATCCGGTTCCGAAGTTGGCAGAAATCTATGTGAAGACGATTGTGAAGTCGCACGGTGTTCCATGAGCATTGTGTCCGATAGAGATCCCGATTCACTTCGAATTTTGGAAGAGCTTACAAGAGGCCACAGGGTCTAAATTGAGGTTGAGTTCGGCGTACCACCCCGCATGAGACGGATGGGCGGCGGAAGAGAACTAATCGATCGCTCAAGATTTCTTTGGCGTGTGTTCTTGAGCAAGGAGGTTCGTGGGATTCTCATCTACCCTTGATCGAGTTTACTTACAACAATGATCATCATTCGAGTATTGGGATGGCTCCGTTGAAGCATTGTATGGTAGGAGGTGCAGGACTCCTCTGTGTTGGTATGAATCGGGAGAGAGTGTGGTACTTGGTCCTGAAATAGTTCGCAAAACTACCGAGAAGGTTAAAATGATCCGTGAGAAAATGAAAGCTTCGCAGAGTAGACAGAAGAGTTATCACGATAAGAGGAGGAAGGATTTGGAATTTCAAGCTGGTGAACACGTATTCTTGAGAGTCAGTCCCACGACTGGTGTCGGGCGTGCTCTGAAGTCTAAGAAGTTGACTCCTCGCTTTATCGGTCCGTATCAGATACTGGAGAGAGTTGGGAAGGTTGCTTACAGAGTGGCCTTGCCACATAATCTTTCAAATTTACATGACGTATTTCATGTATCTCAGCTGAGAAAGTATGTTCCCGACCCATCCCATGTGGTTCGGATGGACGATGTGGAGGTGAGAGAGAACCTCACTGTGGAGACGATGCCAGTAAGAATTGAAGACCGTGAGGTGAAGGTCCTAAGAGGTAAGGAAATACATATCTTGATGTTTAACCACTACTGTGAGTATTATTTTCATTTTTCCATGATAAATACTTTATCAAAACTCTACATTTTTCTTAAAGATTTTGTTCTCAAAACTATTTAATCAGCTATTACAAACCATTAACTATTTAGTCCCTAATCATCATTAACTATTTTTACCAAATTTTACAAACTTAGGAGATGCTCTATTTTGTAACTAGAAATATTATTCTACCCACAAACTTTTTTCCCGTGCATCGCACGGGTTACATACTAGTTAGAAAGAAATGATTTGAGAGGAGAGAAGCAGAAACATTTTCAACAAAAGGGAACGAAAAAAAAAGGAATCTTCCACCGTCATCGGCGGACGGAGCCACCGTGTGCCGCCGTCGCCACCGTCCGGACGCGATCGGTCCTCTGTGTAACACCCCGAAATAATTTAATTAATTGTTTAATTAAGTTATTAGAGGTTTACAATAATCATTTAAATAAATTAAATTAACTAGGAGTTATTTTATTTCAGGAGGTGAATAGAATTAAAAAGGAGTGGTGTGGATAGGGCCCAAACCCATTAGTTGGCCCAATCCCTATTCATAACCTAGTGGGTCTCTAGTGTAATGCCATTCCATCAGAGAAAGAAAAGAGGAAACCGTGAGAATAAGGAAGTGCAGCGCGCCGTAGGAAGGAAGGAGAAAGAAGGAAGCTTCACAAGTTGCTCAAGGTAAGGGTTCTTGATCCGTTCTCTTCCAATTATTCTTCTCTTTTGTATGTTGAAGCCTTCACTCCCTTATTTCCAACGTTGCTGTTCCTCCATTGCTCGCGGTGCGCTCACGTTGCGAAGGAGAAAAAGGAGGATTTCTGGTTGTTGGTTGTTCCTTTGGTGGTGATTTCGAATTTTTTTGGCGCTTTCAAGGTAAGGGGAGTTTCCTTTCCATAGCCAATAGTTTATAAAACTTGGAACCATAGGATTTGAGTGTTAGGATATGTTGATTGGATTCTTATACGTTAATTCGATTGATTTGGGTGATGAATGTACTGAATATGTCATGGAATTGAGTGTTTATGTGATGATTGAAGTGATTTATGTTATGTTAATTGATCTAGTGATGAGTGGGCTGAACCAATATATATATATATATATGATTGAATTAGTATAGGTTATGTTGATTGATTTAGTGATGAGTGGGCTGAATATATATATACTTGGGTTAATATATGCTATTGTTTACTGACTTAGCGATGGAGTGGGAAGGATATGTAATTGAAGGGAAATTGGTGTAATAATTGAATTAAGGAATTTATTGAGGAGTAGTGGTATGTTAATAGCATGGCCTTAATGAAAATAACAGGGAAGGGGCGCCAAATTCCCCTGAAAATGGCGCCTGGGGTGTGATCTCGGTGTGTATTCTGTGTGTGTGCGTGCTGAGACGGGGAGTGGGCGCCAAATTCCCTGGAAATGGCGCTGTGTGTGTGCTCTTGTGTGTGTCTGCGTGTGTTTGTGCAGCAGGCGAGGAGGCGCCAAATTCCCACGGAAATGGCGCTGGGGTGTGTTCTAGTCTGCGTGTTCTTTGGTTGGGTGGGTCTTTGTGCGGTGAAGGCGCCATTTCCACGGGAGATTGGCGCTGGTGCACTGTTTGTCTTTGGACGAGCAGTGGGGGCGTGCGTGAATAGGGTATGGGCGCCATTTGGCTGCCTGTGTGCTGCTTTTGGCGCTAGGAGTGCAAGAGGTGCCTAGGTGAGAGCCAAATTAGTCCCTAGGTGCTAAAATAACTATTATGGTGTCAAACTAGTCCCTAGGTGCTAAAATGATTATTATGGTGTCGAAATAGTCCCTAGGTGCTAAATTAATTAATACGACGTCAAAATGGTCCCTATGTGTCCAAGTGGTCCTTGGGTGGTGCGTTTGGTCCTAGGTGCTCTTTTATTCCTTTTTGGTGTTGCATTTAGCTATTGTGGCTATCTTAAATGGTGATGGGATTTACGGTGAGTTCATTTTGGGTGATTGAGGGTTTATGACCTCTCTTGGTGAATGGGGTGCAAATAAAATTAATGGTGAGTATTCTATGTGCTATTCTTGGTGTTGTTTTGGCGTGGTGTTGCATAGTCATGTGTTGCATAGGCATGTGCATTATTTTTGGTGAATAGGCCTCGGCCTCATAAAATATTTTGGTGAATGCCTTGGGCCTTTTGGTGAACAGTGAATGCCTTCGGGCCTTTTGGTGATTGGTGAATGCCCCTCGGGCCTTTTGGTGATGGATCCACATGCATATGCTCTTGGCGTTGAAATTGCATCTCATGCACTTGCATACATTTTCTCGTGGTTGTTTGGGTGTGTATGACTATTGATGAAATTGTTTGGATTGTACGGTTTTGGTGTGCTAATGCTTATCTTATTGAGTTGCTTGTTTTATTTACTATTTTCTATGAAATGAGACTCACCCTTCTCGCTTGGAATGTTGCTCTTATGTGGCAACGTCTGCAGTGTGTGATGGACTGAAGGGACGTGAGTACCTTCTCGCTAGTAGTGTCGTTCGTCACCTACACATGTAGGGGGAGGATAATTAGACTCATCGTTTATGTTATGATTTAACTTTTATTTGGATAATTGTATTTTCCGTACTTGATTTGTTATTTCATTTGCTATGGTGTTTTTGTCCCGCATCTGATTTATGGTGCTATGTCTCTTATTTGGAGCTAATTTAATTATTATTTTTGGAGTTTTAACGTGGTGGTTTAAATGTGGCACCCTCAAGTGGCTGCACTCAAATTTTTCGTAGACTCTGATTTTCGGATTTATTACAATAATAGACTAGATAGAAGGGGCTGTTACACTCTGCGCTCCACCCTCCTCTAGCTGCCGCCACCTCCTTCTTTCTTCCTCCCATTCTCTTTCTTCCTCTCTATTTATCTCTCTTCATAGAGCTCTCTCTCTCTCTCTCTCTCTCTCTCTCTCTCTCTTTTAAAATGGATATGCGCAAATAGTGGATCAGGATTTGCTGAAATATGGGATCACATCATTACTATTACTAGCCCCACGACCCGTCCGATGGACGGGTTGGCTAGTTGTTGATAAAGTGAAACACATAGAAATAAAAGCAGCTAGGAGTAGCAGTTTTCGAGGATTAAAAGTTTATAGTTGTTAAAGACATGTAGATCTTATATATACACAAGAAAATGGGAAAATAGGGGAGGTGAAAAAAAAAATTCGTACAATCTAAAGCAAAATATGAGATAAGTAGGATAAAAGATTAATAATAACAAACGTCATAAAAATAGTTCAAAAGTACAGACATTTGTTACTGAGACTACAGAAGTTTTGATATTAAAATGGAAGATGAATTAAATAAAGAGTAAATTTCTAAAGAAAAGAAGCATAAGAAAATAATCAATAGATAATTTCGATCCAATATTTTACGATGATTAAGTAGGAATTTTTTGTAAGTTATGTTCATGTTATAGGAATTCGAGGGATTAGTCTAGAGTTGCGCGTAGAGGATACTCAGTTTATACCAAAAAAATGTAGACATAAAAACTTAACTCATAATTAAAAAGAGAAGAAGACAACATAATTAAAAAGTGAAACACGAACGTAGGTCTCATGCAGAGATTGATTTAAAAGGAAATATCAATTTAATTATGCTTCTAATACTTCTTGATGCGAAATTATCTAAATAAAGAAGAAAATACCAATTTGGACATGTAATGTTTTTTTCAAGATTCTAAAGTACCCCAAAACACACTGTCTAGAATCACACTTTATGTATTTTCTCATGAAATTGTTTTTCAATCAAATAGATTATTGACGAACGAAGTATTTGAGTAGTTAAAAAAATTTCTGAATCCTAAAGTAACCCAAAACACACTGTCTAACATTTAACGTTACGTGTTTTGCTACAAAACAATTTTGTCCCCATCAAGTACACTAAAACACACTTTTTAGCATCCCACTTTAAAATATAAAAATATTAAAAAAAATTAGATTAGTCATCGGTAAAACTCTGTTGGGAGGATATAAGCGCACACGACAAAACCAGAAGTACTCGTGGTCAGCTAACTTCCCCGGTGTAGATTAGTCATCGATAAAGCCGATGAAAACTGCACATCAATGAGATGGTAACAAAAAAAAAAAAAAAAAAAAAAAGGAAAAAAAAACCAAAGTGAAAAAAAAAGGCCAATTGGCCAAAAAATTGGAGAAGCCAAGAAAAAATCTTTCCCTCATTCAATTTTATGGGGCATGCCAAGCCGCATATATGATAAAAATTTAGGACCTTGCTTTTCCCACGCCCCCTCCTACTCAAAACACACCTCATAAGGGTGTGAAATGACCAAAAGACCAGCCAAAACGTCTTTTTTTCAAGAAATTTTACGTGTTCTCTCACACGGCTTTGAAACGAGTTCGAATGACATCGTTCGAGTGTATTAAATCTTGACTTCACACTCTCTTGTACGTAATTTCACCTATTCGCATGGGGTCATGCGAACGGGTTCGCATGAGGGGCTTCAAACACCCTAGATCCACTTTACTGATACCTAATGAAATGTCTGTCATGTGTACAGCTACATGGTCAAAGTAGCAACTACTTTTGTTTCTTTGAAAAGTTACTAGGGGTCTATAACTACCAAAGCAGTTGTATCTTTGAATCGGTTTGTGAAGCTACCACTTTGGAGGATTTGGGGGTTATCTGAAACTGTTTGGCAGAAAAGTAGTGATGGCTTTTGGAGAAGATAAACCAGAAAGCAAGACATTTAAAGAAAGAAGAAGAATGAGGAAGAAGAGAAAAAATAAAATAAATAACTTTAATTTATGAGAGGCATCGAGTTTGAAAAAATAAGCTTTAATTGAATAGTCTACAATTAAGTAGAGTAGTTGCAAGTCATAGCTCAAGTTTCAAGACTATCAGTACAAGCCTACTAGCTATAACTTGTCACATCGTGATTTGGTAGGCAGCAATATTAGTCTCTACAATATTTTGGACTGTTCGAATGATGGTGTGCGAACGGGTACGATTGACTGCGTCCGAACCCATCAAAAACACTGCGTAGGAGAGATTTTCACAAGAGGATAATTTTAGAATATTTTAAGTTTGGAGATTTTTGTCAAAAAAAAAAGTTTGGAGATATGTTTGAGGAGGGAGAGTAGGAAAAACAAAACTCAAAATTTATTTGAATCAACGTAATTCAAATGCGCTCCCTGACACATCACATGCCCAACCCCCTCAAGTCTCTTTCACCTTTTGTCATTTGTCCTTTTTTTTCAATTTATTTTATCCTTTTTTTTTTGCATTTTAACAAACTAGGTGTCATATAGTCAATGTGACATTTGACCCTACTCCTTTAAAAAAACCAGCGCCCCCTCCCTCCCCAAGTGATCTGATCCCATATTGATTTATTTTAATAAAATTAGGGATATTATTTTATCATTTAAAAATAATAAATTAGGTTTGATCGACATATACATCTTATCAATTCCGCACTAATGGTTTAAGAGACCCGAGTTGTACAGCTTGGTCCTAAACCCTTCGAAAATTAAAAATCCAATCAACAAATTAATATTTTCTCTCAAACTTAAATTTTCTTAATCTAATCAATTCTTTTTATTTTATTTTTATTTAACACCTATTTTCAATAAAAAATAATAAAAATGGGTTTGATCGAGATGTACATCTTATCAATCCCGCAACACCGGTTTAAGAGACTCGTGTTGTACAACTTAAATCTTAAACCCCTTCAAAATTAAAAACAACCAACCAACAAATTTTCAGGAAGAACTACGTGACTTTTGAGTCTCTCATCGCACTGTAGAAAGTGCGTGGCGCGCAGTGGTCTCTGTCAAAGTCAAAATTAAAATTTTCCAAATTAGTCTCTATGTTGCTTATTTGTAAATAATGAACTATTTTTTTTACGAAATCTTATTAAGTCTTATTTAGGGTAAACAAATAATTAAACGACTTAGTAATTATTGCACAAATCAGATTTAGGGTAAATGTCTTAGGACAGATGTGTTAGGGTGCAGTGAAACTAGTTTTCACCCCTTCCCTTCGCATAACCACCTTTCGAATCCAACCTAATTACGCAGACCACTAACTCTTAAATTAGGTTTTTCTCAATTTTTCCTATCTTTAAATAAATTGGGTGGCGACACCTTAACTTCATATATTTGAGCCTTATGCGTCGAGACCCCGGTCACGACAGTTCACTTGGTAACAAAATTACACTTTTGCGAAAATTACTATTTCTAAAAACTTCTCATCACAAGTTATTGCGTAACATTAACTCATAAACTTACAAACTTGTCAAAAATCTTGAAATAAAATGGTGGTCATAATCGTAGTGTAAGGGATTCAAAAACTTTCCAATGTCACATAGAATCAGAGTTTAAAACTCAAGCCTATTTTGACAACGAAGCGCAGTTAAGTAGGTAAGACATTTCACCTAGATCAAAAGAAATGTGGGTTCGTGTCGTATTAGGAGAAGTGGCCACAATATTGATCCTTTTTAGAAAAAGGTGGGAAAAAATGTTTCAAAAGATAAATGACATGAATACGAAAATCCATACCATCAGAGTATACAAGCACAGAAAGACAAAAAAGGTATGAGTATTATTGGGGATTTCCAAAATAATAGGAATCCAAGAACTCCAAAGTGAAAGAGACACACAATGTTTCATGTTCTAAAGGTGTGTCCTTTGGTGGCTTTTACTAGTGGTTGTGTTATTTCATATGTACATTTGTATCTATTTATTTAAATAAATTTGATTGAAGCGATGCACTTATTCATGGATGAGTGTGACTTGTGACCCCAAATGGAGAGACTATTCTCTTCACCAAATGATATGAGTTGATCTATGTTTCAGGCTGGGCCAAGCCCAACTCGGGGGATGGACCAGGACCAATCCGCCCTTGGCTCCGGCCCAATTAGCTTCGCTGAAGAAGAGATGACTCTGGACGGTTCAGATGGAAGCGACTTCATCCAACAGTCCGGTGTCGACTCCGGCGTCTATAAATAGGTCTGCACCCCCATGCAATCAGGTACGTTCTCATTCATACAATACCTCCCCACTTCTGCTTGCAGACTTAAACATCAGAGTGCTTGCAGGCACCACCACCGTGGCGTCCTCGACCATAGAGGAACTTCGAACCACCGTCAATCTTGTCGAGCCACCGCACTCAACTACCCTGAGGCGGATCTCCCAACTGACCTAGGTACGAACATGGGCGACCACAATGGGATCACATAATTTTCTCTTGCATCGTCATTCTCGAACTTTACAACCTCCATGGCTCCAAGAGAATGCCCTCCGACCCGAGCTCAATCTCGACAGTAATTCCAAAGCGTTGTGGTACCTCCACCACAGCTCACTCAGACACCGGAAGGGAATGCGCAGTCACTTCCTCGAAGATGGGGTGAGAATGTTGTTTATGGGGCACGACCTTTGTAAAGGGACGCTCTTCTAGGTTAATGTCGGCCTCTGTCGACCCCAAACACTGGATAAACTCTTGAGAAGAGCACAACGCTTTACTAATTATGAATTTTCGTATGGATTTTCGTCATCATTGGGTGGCATTCCGTCAATGCTGGGGAAACACGCCAATCCATGAAAAGGAGGTGGTAAGAAATCCTCAACCTCAGAGGAAACACACCGCCCACCTCGGCGATTACCAAAAGGCCACCATTGGTGTTCTCTGACAAAGATCTCATGGACGGAAAGGAAAACAAGTATGCCCCCTGAAAATCTTGACAATAATGGCTGGGGTTGATGTGAACAGGATGCTAGTGGACCAGGGAAGTTCAACCGCTATCCTATTTCAAGAATTTCTACCAAACTTAAAGATTACTGAGACGAACCTCTCCCCATACCGAGGCATCGATCTGTCCGAATTTAATGGGGCGAGGACCAGGCCGCTGGGATATGTCAACTCATGGTGACTTATGGGGAAGAAAAATTGTCAAGAACGATGAAGACCCAGTTCCTGGTTCTACCTTGTAGTTCCCCATATCGATGCATAATCGGGAGGCCGACTCGAGTCAGTAGCTTCAACAGCGCATCTCAAAATGAAATTCTACTCAGAAGAAAACAAAGTTGTCCCCATAGCAGCCGACCTCGAGGAAACTAAAAGGTGTCACTATCTGTCCCTAAAGTCAGACCAGGAGGCCAAGAAAGAACAGGCGAAAGCGGCAGAAAATTGAATGAGATCTCCAAGATTCCTGATCTCGGAAATATTAATCAAAACTCAATCTCTTGTATAAAGATAACTGTTCTTCAATTTCCAAATTTTAATAAACAAGGGTTTCGAGAAAGGCACTGCTTCAACAATGATCTACTCGGTGCTGGAAGGGAGCCCACGGCGGCTTCCACAACTGCTCCCTGCGAGCCAGCCTCCTCTCTAATTCCGAGTTCAAAAACTCAATCAGAGACAGGAGGAAGAAGTCCCCGGCGACTTCGCCCCCTTTCGCTTTTTGCAAGACGTCCTACTCGCTAATCACAGAGGCCGAGGAATTTGTTCGCAAAAGAACCTGTGTCCTCTGTGAACCTCGACAACCACTTAACTAAGGCGAACCAGTCGAATTATATAATACAGATTGGAATGCGAAACGAATTGTGATGTCGCAAAAATAATTAACATCTCATAAAGAATTCAAATGCAATTAAATAGCTAAGAGTCGGAAATAAAACCACCAAAAAAATTAAAGTATTTAAAACCGGAAAAGGACGACGCCATAATTGTTTTTACAACACAAGAGTGGCCCCAGACAAGCCTGGGGCCCCATTCTAAATTACAAACAAAAGAGACAAGATACAAAGATATACTGGTCGGCAGGAATAGGAGGAGGGGAAAAGTTGACATCCTCATCGGTCAAAGGAGTACCATTGAGCCTAGGCTTGACAAATTTGCCATCCTGAACCCGGTAACCCAGTTGCAAGATGTCAAAATTAAAGTTAGGGTCGACAACTCCAAATAGGTCAATGCAATGCTGAAATCCGAACATGGCAGTATCGGCAATTTTCAACAAAGCATCCTCTCCATATTTCTTGGCCTTGTCCAGCTCGGCAAGGTCCTTCTCCCGATCAGCCTCGACCTTCTTCAGTTTCTCCTCGAGCTCGGCTACCTTAACCTTGAGACCAGGAACTTGATCAACAACCTTGGATCTTTCGGCCAACTTGTTTCCCAGGTCCTTTTCTGCAGTAGCGAGCGAGGTTATCTTGGCTTGAAGAGTTTGATTCTGTTCCATGAGCTCTACAAGTTTTTCATCCTGACAATATTTTAGTTTTTCGGTTTTATCTAAGAGTTCACCATCAAGCCAAAGATTCTTAGCTTCGAGTTCGTAGATCTTACCTCGGAGACGAGCTGCTTCCTCCTCATATGCCTCGTGCCTGAGCTTCAAAATTAGTTCTTCACCGAGCTTTCCCACCCTCACGCAAACTCGGAAATCTTCCACAGAGAGATCATTAATGAAGCCCTTTGTCGGCAACATTAATGATCTCAGTCTTCTCTTCCGAGATTGCTGAGCTCGATGCTCAGCATCTTTGGTGACATTTCCCTTCTTGATCTTTTGAGGGGCACCTTTGTCAGCAACAAGCATAGGGTCAGTTATTGCAGCTTTTGGGGTTCCCCCCTGAGCAGCAGATCTGACGCCGAAGGCCGAATCCGTGTTGGTGTTCTTGGAAATAGAGGGCTTGACCACCGTAAGGTCGTACCTGGATTCTTTGGAGGGCATTGAATCTACACAAACAAAACCAACGTCATAAAAACAACAAGGGTAACTAACAGAAGACAAGTTAAGAACTGAAATAAAAGAACTACCAAAATAAGGCTTCAACTTATCAGGCGACTCGTCCATGGCATTAATAACCAAGGCACTCTCATTCCACCATCTTGCAGTAGTGAATTTGTCGGCCCACATCTTGAGCAGGTTAAAGTGATCCCAGCGTCACAGCGTCACAATCCACTCAACCCACCCCATATGTGCACGTGACGTGAGCGGCACGTGGCGCCATATCCTCAAAGAATGGCGGGCGCCCAGACAAAGAACCACACGCACACAGACATCAAGCTACGATTACTGCGGGCGCCATTTCCCCAACAACTTGGCGCCCAGCAAGAACACCCAAAGACACGAGCACAAACCCAAAGACGTGAACAAGAAACCCAGCGCCATTTTCTCAAAGATTATGGCGCACTCGATAGCATTTACGCACAAACTCACAACACACCCTATGAACAATAAACAGGGCGCATAAATCCTAGCAATTTGGCGCCCCAAACCCAAAAACCCCAAATTCTCCAAATTCTCCCAAATCAAATCACTCCAAAATCACTCTAATACTCCTAATTTAATATTATAACAATCAAATTCATGCTCAATCATTAAACACATCATGAATCACGAAAATTACATAGTATAAACCCTAACTTGAGCCCTAAATCGATTTTAGCATGCAAAACATCAAATTCATCCACACAATTCAATCAATCAATCAATTAACACCAAATAGAGACTCTATGACTCCTATACAACCTATTATATCCTCTATTATAGAGTGAGACTCCCCTTACCTTATTTTAAACCGTAGAGAAGCTCTTTCACGTAGTCACCTACAAAACCTCAGCAACAAATCTCCTTCTCCTTCCTTTCTCCTTGGTGCGATCCACTTCTCCTTCTTCTCACTCTCCTTGCGCCGTTTTCCTTCTCTCTTTTCTCTTCTCTCTTTTGTTTTCTTTCTTTCTTTGGTGAATGGTGCGAATTGCACCAACCCTAGGAGCCTAAGTCATTGGGCTTGGGCTCCTGGGCCCATAATTGCAATCCCAGCATTACTCATACCACTCCCTCCTATTAAATAAAATATTAAATTATAATACACCATATTATATTTAGTATAATTAAAATAGTGCAACACTTAAACAATTTAATCAATTACTTAATTAAATTATTTAGGGTGTTACAACTCTCCCCCACTTAGGAAATTTCGTCCTCGAAATTCATACCTGAGTCAAATAACTCTGGATAAGACTCCCACATCCTGCTCTCCAGCTCCCAAGTCATGCTCTCACCAGCAGCTCCCAACCACACTACCTTGTCTATGGCAATGTCTTTTCCCCTCAGCACCTTTACTTCTCTATCATCAATCCTCACTGGCATAGTCTCCACAGTAAGGTTCTCCCGCACCTCCACATCATCCATGTGAATCACATGAGACGGGTCTGGAATATACTTCCGAAGCTGTGACACATGGAATACATCGTGCAAGTTCGAAAGATTAGGTGGCAAGGCCACCCTATAAGCAACCTTTCCAACCCTCTCAGTGATTTGGTACGGTCCAATAAACCTCGGAGTCAACTTTTTTGCTTTCAGGGCACGCCCAACACCAGTCATAGGCGTGACCCTCAAGAAAACATGCTCACCAGCCTGAAACTCCAAGTCCTTTCTCCTCTTATCATGGTAACTTTTCTGCCGACTCTGGGACTCTTTCATTTTCTCTCGGATCATTTTCACCTTCTCTGTAGTCTCCCTAACCAATTCCGGTCCAAGCACAACGCTCTCACCGGACTCATGCCAACACAAAGGAGTTCTACATCTCCGTCCATACAGTGCCTCAAAAGGAGCCATCCCTATACTCGAATGATAGCTGTTATTATAGGTGAACTCAATCAGTGGAAGATGTGTATCCCACGCACCTCCCTGCTCTAGCACACACGCTCTCAGAAGGTCCTCCAAGGACTGGATGGTTCTCTCTGTCTGTCCATCAGTCTGAGGATGATAAGCTGAACTCAACCTCAATCTGGACCCTAATGCCTCCTGCAAGCTTCCCCAAAACTCAGACGTAAACCTCGAGTCTCTGTCTGACACAATACTCTTCGGAACCCCATGCAGCTTCACAATCACCTGAATATAAATCTTAGCTAACTTTGGCACAGGATAGGTGATGTTGATAGGAATAAAATGGGCAGACTTGGTTAACCTATCCACGATCACCCAAATAGTGTCAAACCCTCTCACAGTGTTTGGCAACCCAGTCACAAAGTCCATGGAAATGCTGTCCCACTTCCATTCCGGAACCTCTAAAGGTTGCATCAGCCCCGCAGGCTTCTGGTGCTCAATCTTTGACTTCTGGCAAGTCAAACATGCATATACAAATTGTTCTACATCCCTCTTCATACCAGGCCACCAAAATAGTCTCTTCAGATCATGATACATTTTAGTAGCACCCGGATGAATGCTCAACTTGCTCCTATGGCTCTCCTCAAGTATCATCTTCTTCAACTCAACATCATCAGGAACACAAATTCTGTCCCTGAATCTCAACACCCCTTGGGAATCCAACCTGTAATCCCCATCCACAGCCTGATCACCAGCTACCAACAAATCAACCAGTTTCACATCCAACTTCTGGGCGTCTCTGACACTAACCAAGAAGTCGTTCCCAATCCTCAGCATACCCAATCTGACACTCTGGGGTGTCACTTCACAAACTAGGCTCAGATCCCGGAATTGCTCAATCAACTCCAATTCCCTCACCATCATAGCTGACATATGTAAAGTTTTCCGACTTAAAGCATCAGCCACGACATTAGCCTTGTCGGGATGATAGTTCAAGCCAAAATCATAATCTTTCAGCAGCTCTAACCAACGCCTCTGCCTCATATTCAGAACACCTCGAATACGGTCAAACAAGTACCTCAAACTCTTGTGATCACTAGCTTGAACACCTCGAATCTGGTACCATAGAGATAGTGCCTCCAAATCTTCAACACAAAAACAATGGCAGCTAGCTCCAAATCATGAGTGGGATAGTTCTTCACATTTGGCATCCCACACAAAGGCTCTTCCCTTACAGGTCAGTTGGGTCAATGGAAGGGCTAGCTTAGAGAACCCTTCAATAAACCTCTGTAGTAACTGACCAACCCCAAGAAACTCTGTCTCGATCCACGGACTTTGGGCTCTCCCACTGCAACACAGCATCAACCTTAGCTGGGTCTACAGCTATACCATTACCAGAAATAATGTGACCCAAGAAGCTCACCTCACGCAACCAGAACTCACATTTGCACAACTTAGCATACAACTTCTTCTCTTTCAGCACCTCTAGCACCAATCTCAAGTGCTCTGCATGTTCCTCCTCAGACTTAGAGTACACCAGAATGCCATCAATAAAAACAACCACAAACCGATCTAAGTAGCTATGGAAGATTCGGTTCATGTACTCCATAAACACCCCTGGTGCATTAGTGACACCAAACGGCATTACAGAGTACTCATAGTGCCCATATCTCGATTCGAACGCATCTTACGACGCGTCTTCATCCCTTACCTTAATCTGGTGATACCCTGACCTCAGATCAATTTTGCTAAAAACCTTAGCACCCACCAGCTGATCCATCAGATCATCAATCCTCGGGAGAGGATACTTATTCTTGATAGTAACCTTGTTCAGTTGCCTGTAATCCACACACAGACGCATACTCCCATCCTTCTTCTTAACAACAAAACTGGAGCTCCCCATGGTGACACACTAGGCCTCACAAACTTCTTCTCAAGTAACTCTTCCAATTGCTTCTTTAGTTCTGACAACTCGAAAGTCGACATCCCGATGACGGTGCCATGACACACGTGCCTAGTACGAGCACAAGCTCAATTCCAAACTCAACTTCTCTCTCCGGTGGCACACTCGGGATTTCATCAGGAAACACCTCAGGGAACTCACACACCACCTGCAACCCATCGACTACAGCTTGGTTCTCAGCAGACATAGACGCCATCAAAGCAAACAGCTGACCACCCTCTTTCAATACCCCACGCAATTGATCAGCAGACAGCAAATTTTTATGCGAGAAAGTGCATGATGCTCGCAAATGATTTTTAATGCAAGGGAAAACATGATTTATTTTGAATGGAAATGTATGCAAAATGATATGGTCACATGTTCACTCTTCATGATATGGAAAAAGCAATAATGCATGAGACACGTTCCTAATAAAATATGTTTTTTGGACTTTTTGACAAAATTAGGAAAAAGTTTAGTGAATGGAAAAGCACCGCGCATGGAATGCACTCTCGACAAACCTAAATGAGATAGAGAAAATGCGCGTATGGATTTTTATTTAGTTTTCCCATGCTATGCAATGCAAATATGCTTTTGTATGAGAATGAGGTTGATGATGCTACTTTACATGCATGTGAAAAACAAAGTAAAAGATTTTTTTGGTTTGGTGATTGAATTTTTGAGAAAATACAAGATATATGTCACCTCATATAGATGTTTATGAAAATGAAAAAAATACATTTTTTTGATTTTTTCGAAAATTCTTGAGGGAAAAATGACTAAACTAGATGCAACAATGCAACACACAATTGGGAACGCCCTTGTGACCTAAAAAAGGGGGAGAAAACCTACGATATAGGGCAATTTAAAGGTAATCCTCCCATGTAGCTCTATTCGCTCCCTCACAAGGCCACCAGAGCCACAGTCCCTTTCACAAACTCTCCCACAAATGCAAAGAAATCGCTAGGTGTGAGGCATCATGAAAGAGCACAACTCTGGTTGGAACTTTCGCAAGTAGCCAAACGGACAAAAGTCCTGATGGGCTCTCACTACTCGAAGCCACTCTCCTAAATTTTTGCAGACCTGGGTTATGGTCTTTCTCTCAAAGCATGTAATCATAAGGTATAAGTGTAGTGTGTGTCAAGGGCATTTTCCTAGCACTACCCCCCACGAAATGAAAACCAGAGCGATCCTGGACAATAGAAAGCAATAAACATGTCGATATACCACAGGGTTCAATATCAATCAAATACAACTCATCTAGGGTGCCAACAACATTGCACTTCTTACCTTAAGAAAGGGAGCAAAGAGGAAGGATATGATAAGAGAGGGGAAAATGTATGAGAGGAACTAAGCATTTAAGAAAAGAAGTAACTATCTATTGCTTTAAACAAAAGCAAACATGAAAGAAGCATGCACATGGATGCAACATGCTTATGAAACGCAGAGAAGAAGAATAGAGGCAAATCAAGATATTCAAATCAATCACACAAACCACACACTTAATTAATTAGAAGCGACCCACTTTTGAAGAAAAATGTTTTTAGTCCCCGGTGAAGTCGCCAGCTGTTGCACCCCGAAAAATCCGGTTTGGGTTTCTCAATGTACAACGTGGAAAATTTTGAAGCCGCCACCAATATTTTAATTTTAAGACCAAAACATTGAAAAAAGGTCTTTTGAACAAGGCGGATGGTCCTTTGAAAAACTAGAGATATGGGTTGGGGGTCGACACGTGCGGGAAGGTGTTAGCACCCACGCGCCCTCTCTGCGAGAGGAACCTTTAATTAAGTGTGTGGTTTTACGTTTGATTTGAAAAATACCTAGATTTGCCTATTTATTTCTTGTTTGAAGATAAATGAAAAAAACTTAATGAAAATTTTATTTTTGGCGCTTGACGAGAGTTGACTTCTCGCTCCTACATATCTCCGGGTGCGATGGAGAATTCAAAGCTACGTAGTTCTCGGTTGTCGTGAAAAGGTTTTTGTCTTTTATCTTTTTAGTGAGTTTTCGAAATATGACGAGTATTCTGCGAATGATTAAACTAACAGAGGTTATGGGTAATCACCGCTAAAATACTCTTGAAAATGAGAGTCACTACCACTGGTCAGACGAACGAAGGTTCTGATTGACTGTTAGTAGTAACTTGTTTTTATTTGATCTTTTGAAAATGGTTTTCGAAAGAGATTAATTGGCACGAATGATCAAACTAACCAAAGTTATGGGTGATCATTGCTTATTGTTCTTGGAAAAAGGCATTGCCGCCAATGGCTAGACGAACACAGGTTCTGATTAGCCGCTAGCAACAATGGGTTTAAAAATGATTTTTGTTATGAAAAATACTAATGTTTATGGTTGCGAAAAGGATTTTATTCATTGCGCTTGACGAGAACGTGGCTCGCTCCTACGTATCCCAAATGGGAATCAAAGCGACGTAGTTCTACTTTGAAAATGTTTTTGAAAGGGTTTTGGAAAGGGGAAGAGCTTTCATAATGACCAAGCAAACAAAGGCTTTGAGTGGCCATTACTAACAACTCTTGATAGCATTCATGACAATCAAACAAGCCAAGGCTTTGGGTGATAGTCACTAATAACTTGCATTAATTAGAAAAGAGTTTGAAAGATTTTGGGGAAAAGGGGAGTGAAAAACTGAAGGGGGTCGTATTACTAATAGGGGTGTTAATTAGCTGCTGTGTGTTATATTTAAAATGGGAGAAGCAAACAAGAGGAGCCCAAGGTTAAGAGTGGGCTGATTTGGGGGCATGGTAATAATCAAAATGAGGGTGTGAAACACAAGAGTAAAAAAGGAATGAAATAAATAAGTAAACAAATAAAACATATCAGATTCACGTAAAGGGAAAGTAGGACATTTGAACCCGAATACCCTTCTTCATTCCAAGCGCCGTTCAGTTTCCATTTCAAAGAGAGAGAGAAACGCTTTAGAGAGAGAGTGAGAGAGAGAGAGTGAGAGAGGACGAACCAGAGAGAGAAGAAGGAGGATACCGCGAGAGAGAGGAGGGGGAACGATGATGGTGGCGGTGAACGGGGACGGTGACGTCGGTGGTGGTTTCGGTTGGAAGTGGTGGTGGTTACGGCGACGACGGAGGGGGTACCGCGAGAGAGGGAGGTGCGGAGCGTTTGGGAGAACGGCGCTCGCCGGAGTTTCGCGACGGGGACCTCTACGGCGACGGTGTGAAACTTCCGGCGAAGATGGTGGAGGGTTCGTTGCGGTGATGAGGTATCGTGTCTATCTATTTTTGCTATACTGTTTTTGTGTTTGTTTCTTTTTTCAAAAGCATGGGTGGAGGGATGAATATGCTGAGTATTGGTATGCTTAATGCTCAGTGTTGTGTTTTTTGTACTTCCCAGAATCTTGCTCATCACTACCCTCTATGAATCCTCTTCTCTTCTATCTTCTAAAATTTGTTTTTGGATTTCTTCTCTCTAAAACCAAGCAAATCGTTGGTCTGTTCCCTCACCACCCCCTCCTATGCTTCTCTTTTCTTCACTCCCCCCCTCACTTTCGTTGCTGCCTCTCTTTTTAAAAGGATTTAAAATTTGTTTTTTGTTGTTATTACCAACTGGGAGCACTTGAAATGTCTCTGTCAAGTTTCCAAACCATGATTCTGAATCTCTACATATTCTGATTTTTTACTGGTTTCCCTTTGTTTGCTATTTTGATGTTTGTAGGGCTGAGCATATGCAGCAGTGTAGTCAAGAGCTGAAAATGGGATAAGCTAGAAATATGTAGAAAGTGGTTTTGGTTTAATTCTCTAAATGTTGCATCTGTTGCAACGACAACAACTTGGCAGCAACACATGCCTTATTTCTTTAATTAATTTTGTACATTTTGCTTTTAATCTTTTTGTCTATATATGTAACAAAAGTTGACTATTTGTACCACTTATATATAAAAACTATTTACAATAACAAAAACCATTTTTTTAATCTTATTTTTGTGTAAAGAAAATGATATGATAAATTAATAGACATATATGGGTAATAATAGTGAGTAACGGAACCTTTAAGCGTAAACGACGAGACGCGAGCGCGCGCACACAAGAATCAAAACACGCACACGAATAGAAGTAATACGCGCTACAACGAGACTAAGTACGAGCGCACGATTCGAAATGATACGCGCGCACGATGAGAATGAGAAATACTAGATTACTAACGAACGCAACTTGAACACATTTGTGCAATTGAAACCTACAAAACGAGACACATATTTTGGGGTTTTCTGAAAACGAGAAAAATACTTATTAAAATTGGATATTTACAAAAATACAATTTTATTTGATTTTCAACTAGTCGGACAAAATTGGGGTATGACAGCTGCCCCTCTTTATTTGGATTTTGACAAGGAATATGAATTGGCCGAAACATATTCCGAGGCAAAATAGAAATAAAGAACTCAAAAATTATACCAATTTTGTCCACTTGGGGAAATCCGAATTTTCTTTTTTCTTTTTCTCTTTTTTTTTTGTTTTTTCCGTTTTTTTTGGAAAGATAGACACTTTTGTGTCGATGGGAAAACAGTAAATGAACACTGACGTGCTGACAGAAAAAGTAAAATGGGCACTTGCGTGCAGACATAAAAAGTAAAATGGGCACTTGCGTGCAGACAGAAAAAGTAAAATGGGCACTGCGCGCGCGACGAGAAGCTTGAAGAAATGAGCACTTGCGTGCAGGAAGCGGTAAATTGCCCAAGCTGCCTAAAACCTGTAATCCTTAAACGAACTCTTGACGAATCCGAGTTTGCACGTGGCTTTGAGGAGCATGCTTCCTGTGAATCACGGTCTTTCGGCGATCGGGGATCGTTATCGACTCGAAGGCGATATACTGAGATCAATGCGGCGCCCATCGTATCTTAGGCTGATACAACTATTCCGTTGAACCTCACATGGGGCTGCGGTCCATCGCGTTGCTCGTACACGATGTGAGACCTGGGCAGAAGGGAGCGATGGTCTCTCTGGGCTCCAATCCGCAATGCGCGCCTGAGCGCTCTCTTTTCTTTTCTTTTTTGTTTCTCTCTTTTTTTTGAACTCCCAACTTGGGGGAGCATTTTCTGGAATCTGAAGGCGAGCATTAACACTGCGGTGTTTACCCTCTCTCTCACTTGTCTGCAATTGAAAAATGAACCAATGCATGCAATGCAAATGCCATGATTGTCCTCTTCTTTTTCTTTTTCTTATGATGAACGTAATGCAAACGCCTGAATTTCTCTTTTATTTACTTTATTATTATTTTCTATGTCTGACGAGTGCGTGATTTTATGCTTGGTGAATGTAATGCATGAGTTTTCTTTTTCTGTTTTGCTCTTTTTCTCTTTCTTCTAGCTTCTCTTCTTCCTCTTCTTTTGCTAGTTGTTGCTCTTTTGCTCTTTTGGCTTTTCTCCTCTTCTTTTATTTTGCCCTTTTTATGAAGTGCAGGTATGCGAATGAAAATTTTTGGTGTTTGATGGCATGTAATGCTCTTGTGTTTTGACGAAATGGCAGATGACATGCAATGGAAAGCTTTTTCTTTTTTGCCTTTTTTCTATGAAATGTGAATATTGCTATTATGCGTAATAAAATGATGAATAACATGAAATGATGAATGACATGAGATGTTTTAGCTTTCTTTTCTTCTATGAGATGCAAGTATTGATGTGATGCAACTGTATTGCTTTGATGTTTGATGCAAATGTATGCGGTGATTGGTGCTTTGATGAATGGAATGCTCCTGTTCTAACTTCTGCTTGTTTCTTTTTTGCTTGATATGATGCAATGCTCTGATGCAATGATTTTTGTTCTCTTTTTTTTTTTATGGAAATGCCAATGAAAAAAATTCCTGCTTTTTCTTCTTTACCATCTTCCACTATGAAATGCAAGTATAAATATGGTGCAACTGACGTGGACCGTTTTTTTTCTTTTTGCTATGTGATGAATGCACAAAATGTGAAGATGCAAATGTAATGCTTTGATGCATATGCCATAATGAATAGATTGAAATGCCTAGATGCATGAGGTAAACATTTTTGTGACGATGAGATGCGAGACTTTGGATGCAAGGAATTGAGATGATTATTGACCATTCTGTTGAACAATTGAATTTGATTCAAACTCCGGTGTTCTCAAGGTTTTTATTTACAAACAAGCTCACCTGTTTTCCCTTCCTTCCAATGACGACTGAATCTTAGATATCGCATGACTAACCTGTGTTCTCTCTCTTTGAAGCATTGTCTAGTAGGCATGCATAGGAGTGCAAATGTGAATGAGTGAGTCAGTTAACTTGGGATTGGTTTAGAACATGTATGATAAATGACAGACATGATTATTGCCGACGCTCATGAGGGACCAAGGGATGCAAGACTGCCCCGGTTCGAGCTTTTGATGAGTGAATAAGCTTGCCTCTGTCTGGTGGTGATAATGACTAAGGGTGTAGGAGATGATGAATTGGGAACACTTCGGCTCTTGGGATGAAAGGTGGAATGAAAGGGATTTTGTCTCAACCCACAGAGTTTGGTGTTGCCCCAGTCATGACGAGACAAAGTTGCCCCAATTAGAATGATGAGGCCTTGTTTAGGATAGTGAGTTGAGAGATTGCCCCGGTGAGGTTTTATGGGAATGAATGAGGTGAAGGAATGGGAATGCACTTGCCCCACTTTGGAATGACATTTCAAACGGTTTCTTTGAGTGAGGTTGTGAAAAGTGACATAGTTATGTGACGGTTATGAACGGAGGGTGGTATGTGAATGGAATAGACGATGAACAAATCTCCCCATGGTTGAGTGGAGTGAGAGGTGAAGGAAATGCCCCCTAGTACACATCTTTGGTTCTCTTTAGGAAAAACTCAAATGCAATGAAAGTTTTGACTTTTAGTATGAAAGAAGCCTCACTTGGTGATCACTAAACCTTGTTTTAACGCAACTGGAATGCATTTTAGAGTGCAAGTCTTTATTGTTTTGTCAGCCCCTTTTTTTTGACTGTTTCTTTTTTCTGAGGATTTTTCTTGATCAGCTTTCTTTTTTCCGATCGTTTGTTTTTCTTTTGAGCAAACCCATCGTAAATAGATAAACTTATTTGTCCTAGGGTTAAAGTTTGAGAAAACAAAAGCAATTGGTTATTGATCGGGATGGACTTTTCAGGATTGTGATATTTTGTGGAGAAGGGATGATTGAGCTTAATGAAGTGTTTGAGGCTGATGGGTTGTTGGGTCTTATTCGGCATTGGTCAATGGTTAACGATTTATGAAGGAAATGGTTATTAGGTTTGATGAGGTGCTTGGGGTTATTAGGACAAGTTTGTGTCTCATGGTAGAATGGCTGAGGGTTTATGGAGGGTTAGATGCTGAGGCCAAATAAAATGTTTGCGGTCTTTATGAAAGGAGAGATGATTATGCACAACAGAGTGTTGGAAAGTTTATGCAGACAATGATCTCTGGTGTTTCATGGTGAAATATATCAGCTCACAATTTGTACTTCTTTTGTTTCTCTTTTTCTTGGTCTTCTTCTTCTTCTTTTTTTTTTTTTGAGATTTTCATTTCTTGAATCTTTTTGTTTGATTGTGTTCTTTTCCTTTTGACCTCTTTCTTTTCTTTGAACTTGGGTGAGCTGATAAAGATGATGTGGAATTGATCCTTGTCTAGAGTGATGGAGATATCCTGGGACTTTCTTGACTTAAGGTGGGTAGGAAAGGGAATTTTTGGATTTTGGACTTCCTTGAGGTTGTGGGGAGGCGGCCAAACTTCATTTCAAATTCCGATTGCTTGTTTTTTCGTAAAACCCGACAATAATTTATCTATCTATATGTGTTTGCTCTTTTCTTTGCATTTTCTTTTATGCCCTAATTTTTGCCTGGACCGCTCTTTGCGAGTTTTCAATCCATCGGGCGCTCCTTTTTGCCTAGGCTGCCCTTTGCGGGTTTTCAACCTAGCAAGCTTATTCTTCTCATTTATCTCTTCTCTTTTTCTCTTTTTTTTTGGAAAGACTTGCACTAAGGGAATATAATGTCGATAAAGAAAGTTAGTGATCACAGAATTGCCCTAGCATGGAGGACTTAAAGTGTTAGTGAGAATGAACCAAAAAGCCAAGTATGCACTGATGGGAGAGAATATGCGCTTTATGGGTGGACGGGGCGGGATTAGACTTGGATGGTGATGATGACAAGGAAAGAAACTGACTGACTCAAACAAGAGAAACTGCACGTGTCGGGCACGTTCACTATAGGAATGCTTCACAGAGAGTCAACATTAGTTAGAACAATGAATTTTTTTTTTGCTTTTTTTTTCTTGCTTCAGTCTTTTGTCATGGAATGGATGAGATGCAGTGCTTTTGAAAAAAATGCAAACGAGCTATTGATTTGAAAAAAACTAAATGCCTTGGAACACCTTGAATGCAAACAAGCTATTGATTTCAAAAAGGAGCTATTGATTTCATGGAATGGATGAGATGCAGTGCTTTTGAAAAAAATGCAAACGAGCTATTGATTTCAAAAAGGATGATTGTTTTGCAAGAACGTCTCGCTTCTCATCACAACTTTTATTTTATGCAATGAATGAATGAACAAATTATGATATGCAAGTACGATGCAAATGCGTGGAGAATGACCACCCGAAAAGTGTGACTTATTCTAAATAATTTTGTTGTTTTTAATGCAAGACAAAATATGGAATGCCAATGCGAATGATGCAAGAATGATGCCCCCTTTTTTTCAAAATGATTTTTTTTAGTTTTTTTTTAGAGGCGAGACAAGATACGAAATGCCAATGCCCTTTTTTTGAATGATGAGAGATGCAAGAATGGTGATATGAGGAAACTGATTGTCGTTACCCTGAGTAACCTGTATGAAACATTGAGTGGATCCTGACTCAACACTTCACGCAATATACTGAAACGTTTCGACAATTAGTTGACTCAATTTAATTTCCTACTTGAAAATAAAAACGTGTGACTGGGTCAAAGTGCCCTGACATCGTAGAGTAACATCTCAAATTTGTAGTCGACAAACAAATTTGAGATATTACCCTTCGTCGTTCAAAGGTGCACTTATACCCATTAAGCCCTCACACGAGGAAATTTTTCTTTGTTTTGAAAGGATGCATGCAGGGAGAAATGATGTATTCGATCAAAGTGAATGAGACTAATGAAATGATGCATGAGTGCCACATTGACGCGATGTCTGCATTATTGATGATGATTTTTGTACATGCACCCGGATGAATGTGATGCTTATGCGATGCGGATGATAATTGCTTCTTGTTTAGTTTGTTTTTATGCAATGAAATGAAATGCATGATACTCACAATTATTTTTTTAACGCGTGGGAATGCATGCAAAATGAAACGTTCAAGTGCTTATTTTTTTATGCCAAGAAAAAGGGAAAAGGGGTACATGCGATGCATTTTCTACAGTCTAGTAGAAAACATACATTTTTGGATTTTTGTTTATTTATTATGATAATGCATGCATAAAATGGCGCGTTTGAGCTAAGGCTATATGAATAGCGGAATGATATATGCATGCAATATTGATGTGATGCCCACCTTTATTTGATGACAGTTTTTGCATAATATTAAGGATGAATGAAATGCGATATGGATGATAACTGCTTCTGGTTTTCATTTTTTCTTATGCGATGAAATGAAATGTGTGATGCTTACAATTACTTCCCTAATGCATGAGAGATATTGAATGCAGATGCATGTGAAATGAGACGTTAATGTTTATTTTTGATTTGTGACACAGAAAAGTATTAATGCGATGATGTGATATGAATGGACGACAGAATGAGTGAATGAATGAACGAATGTGCATTTTGAATGAGGATGCCGTAAATTGCATCACTTGACGATTTTTCATGATTATGAACGAATGAAATACCATAGGGATGATAATTGTTTTTTTTCAAAATTTTGTTTTATGTAATGCATGATGCCATGATGCAAATTGCGGATGATGATTGCTTTTTGTTTTATTTTTAAACAATGAAATGGAATGCATGATACTAACAATTATTTTTAGTGCGTGGAAATATATGATTCTTATGAAAATGCATGCAAAATGAGATGTTTGCATATATGATATCGAAAAAGGAAAAAAATAAAGCATATGTTTCTAAAAATTTTTATGCGAGAAAGTGCATGATGCTCGCAAATGATTTTTAATGCAAGGGAAAACATGATTTATTTTGAATGGAAATGTATGCAAAATGATATGGTCACATGTTCACTCTTCATGATATGGAAAAAGCAATAATGCATGAGACACGTTCCTAATAAAATATGTTTTTTGGACTTTTTGACAAAATTAGGAAAAAGTTTAGTGAATGGAAAAGCACCCGCGCGAGGAATGCACTCTCGACAAACCTAAATGAGATAGAGAAAAATGCGCGTATGGATTTTTATTTAGTTTTCCCATGCTATGCAATGCAAATATGCTTTTTGTATGAGAATGAGGTTGATGATGCTACTTTACATGCATGTGAAAAACAAAGTAAAAAGATTTTTTTTGGTTTGGTGATTGAATTTTTGAGAAAATACAAGATATATGTCACCTCATATAGATGTTTATGAAAATGAAAAAAATACATTTTTTTGATTTTTTCGAAAATTCTTGAGGGAAAAATGACTAAACTAGATGCAACAATGCAACACACAATTGGGAACGCCCTTGTGACCTAAAAAAGGGGGAGAAAACCTACGATATAGGGCAATTTAAAGGTAATCCTCCCATGTAGCTCTATTCGCTCCCTCACAAGGCCACCAGAGCCACAGTCCCTTTCACAAAACTCCCCACAAATGCAAAGCAAAATCGCTAGGTGTGAGGCATCATGAAAGAGCACAACTCGTTGGAACTTTTCTTAAGTAGCCAAGCGGACAAAAGTCTGATGGGCTCTCACTACTCGAAGCCACTCTCCTAAATTTTTGCAGACCTGGGTTATGGTCTTTCTCTCAAAGCATGTAATCATAAGGTATAAGTGTAGTGTGTGTCAAGGGCATTTTCCCTAGCACTACCCCACCTGAAATGAAAACCAGAGCGATCTGGACAATAGAAAGCAATAACATGTCGATACCACAGGGTTCAATATCAATCAAATACAACTCATCTAGGGTGCCAACAACATTGCACTTCTTACCTTAAGAAAGGGAGCAAAGAGGAAGGGGATATGATAAGAGAGGGGGAAAATGTATGAGGGAACTAAGCATTTAAGAAAAGAAGTAACTATCTATTGCTTTAAACAAAAGCAAACACAGAAGAAGCATGCACATGGATGCAACATGCTTATGAAACAGAAGAAGAATAGAGGCAAATCAAGATATTCAAATCAATCACACAAACCACACACTTAATTAATTAGGCTTGACCCACTTTTGAAGAAAAATGTTTTTTAGTCCCCAGTGAAGTCGCCAGCTGTTGCACCCCGAAAAATCCGGTTTGGGTTTCTCAATGTACAACGTGGAAAATTTTGAAGCCGCCACCAATATTTTAATTTTAAGACCAAAACATTGAAAAAAGGTCTTTTGAACAAGGCGGATGGTCCTTTGAAAAACTAGAGATATGGGTTCGGGGGTCGATTACGTGCGGGAAGGTGTTAGCACCCACGCGTCTCTCTGCGAGAGGAACCTTTAATTAAGTGTGTGGTTTTACGTTTGATTTGAAAAATACCTAGATTTGCCTATTTATTTCTTGTTTGAAGATAAATGAAAAAACTTAATGAAAATTTTATTTTTTGGCGCTTGACGAGTTGACTTCTCGCTCCTACATATCTCGGTGCGATGGAGAATTCAAAGCTACGTAGTTCTCGGTTGTCGTGAAAAGGTTTTTGTCTTTTATCTTTTTAGTGAGTTTTCGAAATATGATTTCAGTATTCTCTGCGAATGATTAAACTAACAGAGGTTATGGGTAATCACCGCTAAAATACTCTTGAAAATGAGAGTCACTACCACTGGTCAGACGAACGAAGGTTTTGATTGACTGTTAGTAGTAACTTGTTTTTATTTGATCTTTTGAAAATGGTTTTGAAAGAGATTAATTGCACGAATGATCAAACTAACCAAAGTTATGGGTGATCATTGCTTATTGTTCTTGGAAAAGGCATTGCGCTAATGGCTTAGAGCGAACACGAGTTACGATTAGCCGCTAGCAACAATGGGTTTAAAAATGATTTTTGTTATGAAAAATACTAATGTTTATGGTTGCGAAAAGGATTTTATTCATTGCGCTTGACGAGAACGTGGCTCGCTCCTACGTATCCCAAATGGCAATCAAAGCGACGTAGTTCTACTTTGAAAATGTTTTTGAAAGGGTTTTGGAAAGGGGAAGAGCTTTCATAATGACCAAGAAAGCAAAGGCTTTGAGTGGCCATTACTAACAACTCTTGATAGCGTTCATGACAATCAAACAAGCCAAGGCTTTGGGTGATAGTCACTAATAACTTGCATTAATTAGAAAAGAGTTTGAAAGATTTTGGGGAAAAGGGGAGTGAAAAACTGAAGGGGGTCGTATTACTAATAGGGGTGTTAATTAGCTGCTGTGTGTTATATTTAAAATGGGAGAAGCAAACAAGAGGAGCCCAAGGTTAAGAGTGGGCTGATTTGGGGGCATGGTAATAATCAAAATGAGGGTGTGAAACACAAGAGTAAAAAAGGAATGAAATAAATAAGTAAACAAATAAAACATATCAGATTCACGTAAAGGGAAAGTAGGACATTTGAACCCGAATACCCTTCTTCATTCCAAGCGCCGTTCAGTTTCCATTTCAAAGAGAGAGAGAAACGCTTTAGAGAGAGAGTGAGAGAGAGAGAGTGAGAGAGGACGAACCAGAGAGAGAGAAGAAGGAGGATACCGCGAGAGAGAGAGGGGGAGCGATGATGGTGGCGGGTGAGCGGGGCGGTGACGGTGGCGTCGGTGGTGGTTTCGGTTGGAAGTGGTGGTGGTTACGGCGACGACGGAGGGGGTACCGCGAGAGAGGGAGGTGCGGAGCGTTTGGGAGAACGGCGCTCGCCGGAGTTTCGCGACGGGGACCTCTACGGCGACGGTGTGAAACTTCCGGCGAAGATGGTGGAGGTTCGTTGCGGTGATGAGGTATCGTGTTCATCTATTTTTGCTATCTTTGTTTTTGTGTTTGTTTCTTTTTTCAAAAGCATGGGTGGAGGGATGAATATGCTGAGTATTGGTATGCTTAATGCTCAGTGTTGTGTTTTTTGTACTTCCCAGAATCTTGCTCCTCACTACCCTCTATGAATCCTCTTCTCTTCTATCTTCTAAAATTTGTTTTTGGATTTCTTCTCTCTAAAACCAAGCAAATCGTTGGTCTGTTCCCTCACCACCCCCTCCTATGCTTCTCTTTTCTTCACTCCCCCCCTCACTTTCGTTGCTGCCTCTCTTTTTAAAAGGATTTAAAATTTGTTTTTTGTTGTTATTACCAACTAGGAGCACTTGAAATGTCTCTGTCAAGTTTCCAAACCATGATTCTGAATCTCTACATATTCTGATTTTTTGCTGGTTTCCCTTTGTTTGCTATTTTGATGTTTGTAGGGCTGAGCATATGCAGCAGTGTAGTCAAGAGCTGAAAATGGGATAAGCTAGAAATATGTAGAAAGTGGTTTTGGTTTAATTCTCTAAATGTTGCATCTGTTGTAACGACAACAACAAGCAAAGAACACATGCCTTATTTCTTTAATTAATTTTGTACATTTTGCTTTTAATCTTTTTGTCTATATATGTAACAAAAGTTGACTATTTGTACCACTTATATATAAAAACTATTTACAATAACAAAAACCATTTTTTTAATCTTATTTTTGTGTAAAGAAAATGATATGATAAATTAATAGACATATATGGGTAATAATAGTGAGTAACGGAACCTTTAAGCGTAAACGACGAGACGCGAGCGCGCGCACACAAGAATCAAAACACGCACACGAATAGAAGTAATACGCGCTACAACGAGACTAAGTACGAGCGCACGATTCGAAATGATACGCGCGCACGATGAGAATGAGAAATACTAGATTACTAACGAACGCAACTTGAACACATTTGTGCAATTGAAACCTATAAAACGAGACACATATTTTGGGGTTTTCTGAAAACGAGAAAAATACTTATTAAAATTGGAAATTTACAAAAATACAATTTTATTTGATTTTCAACTAGTCGGACAAAATTGGGGTATGACACATGGTTATCTACTAACCAATCCATACCCAGAATCACATCCAACCCACCCAAAGGTGAACAGATAAGGTCAACCAGAAAATCTCTGCCGAAGACTGACAAAGGACACCTAGCACACATTAGAGAAGTAGTTACCGAACCCTTAGCTGGAGTGTCGATAACTATCCCTCTCTCCATAGTAGACAAAACTAAATTCAACTTTTCAGCACAGACAGAAGCAATAAAAGAGTGCGTAGCACCCGTGTCAACAATAGCAACTAAAGGTGTACCATAGATAAAGCAAGTACCTCTAATCTCATTGGGTCCCTCTGAACCTGCCAGTGCAAAAACTCTCCCAGTGGACCTCTCTTTCTTTGGCTAAGTGCACTTTGAGCTAAAGTGACCAGCTCCACCACAGTTGAAACACACAGCTTCCTTACGATCACACTCGGATGCCATGTGACCCTCTTTCCCACACTGGAAGCATATCTTTCCCCCAGACTTACAATCAAAACTCTTGTGACCCGGCCTGCCACACTTGAAGCAGACTATGTTAGCGGGAGCATCTCCCCCACTTGGCTTCTTGCCCTCAGCAGACCTCTTACCCTCAGTAGACCTGCTACCACCAGCAAACCTGTGTTTACCCCTGTCAGCAGATGTATCATATGGCTTACCCTGTCTTTGGAACTTACCCTACGGTCTCTCATGACCCTAGAGCGGGCATTCTTTGTCTTCCTCATAGATTCTGCAGCGATCAACGGATCAAGAAACACTCGATCTTACGATACCCAATAGCCTGCTTGATATCAGCCCTCAACCCATTCTCAAATTCGATGCACTTCGAGAATTCAGACCCAGCCTCAGAATAATGTGGATAGAACTTAGCTATTTCGATAAATCGGCGGCATACTCGAAAGCAGACATACTCCCCTGCTTGGTTCAAGGAACTCCATCTCCTTCTTTCCTCGACATCCCTGGAAAGTACTTCCTCGTAAACTCTCTCCGAACACGGCCCAAGTAACCTCCTCATGCGCAGCCCCTAGCCTCTCACTGGTCTCTAGCCACCAGTCATCAGCCTCCTCCGCTAGGGTGTGCGTACCATACCTGACTTTCTGCTCATCATTGCAGTCCATCACCCGGAAGATTCTCTCAATGTCCTTCAGCCATGCCATAGCGCCATCCGGATTGTACCTCCCCTTGAAGGTAGGAGGGTTCTCCCACTGAAATGTAGCCAGGCTACGGGTCCCAGCATTCTCACCAACATTCTGCTGGTTCCCTATAACCTGGGCTATGGCTTGCAAAGCCTCAGCAATAGCAGCATCAACTCTCCTGGCCATATCAACCTAGCACTGCAACATGAACAACAATTCAGAACTAATTCAAGAACACCTAATTGTCATACACAATATGACAGACAGACACACTTGGCCGGACAGACCGAACTTTTGCTCTGATACCACTAATGTAACACCCCATTTCTACCCGGAAAATTAAATCAAAATCAGAGTATAAAAATTCATTTCTTAATTGAAATCATCCAATGGGATGCTACACTTATCTCTTTAAAAACCACTCAACAATCAGCTCATCTCATAATAACAGTTCCAATACGTAACACCATAAAATAAACTCGTGGGAATATAATTTCACATAACGCAGTGGAAAATAAACCATAATCTCAAAAGTTAAATCAGTAGTCTCCAAACAATACATATAAAGGCTCAACAATGAGCAAAACAGATCATACTACAGTTTATAACCCATCCCCTAGGTGCTACGTATCAGAGAAGACCGACTCGGGGAATAGTGAAGGTAGCAAGCCTTCACTCATGACTACCTGTGGTAAACAACAACAGAAGGGTGAGTCTCGAACTATATAATAAAAGTGATAATAGGCAATATATACAGTCACAGTTCACCACACATTCAGTCATACCAATCATCACTCAATAACATTTATGCGTTCATGAGAATGTATGCAATGTAGATATGCATGTGGTACCATTTGCCCTAATGGCAGAAACATCATCAAATTGAGTCCTCATGACTCTGGCCCTCATGGCCTCTCAATCAATTTATAACGTCGCGACCGCAGCCGAATGTATGCATGAGACTCCATGAACACATCACAAGCACATTTACAAATTATTTCTCACCTCATTATTAATCTCATTTATAGCCCTCATGGCTCTATCATTATCAAGTGGAGCCCTCATGACTCTAGCCCCCATGGCTCATGCTCCCATGGCATCATCACTCATCTCAGTCTCTACTCAACACATTCAAGTCCCAAGGACTAATCTCAATTAGGAGGACTAAAACTCATTCACGGACCTAAAAACACCCTTTAGGACCAATCCAACAACTAGGGACCAAATTGACACCTTTTGGACCAAACTGGCATCTAGGGACCAAACTCACACCCTTAGGACCAAACAGTCACCTAGGGACGGTCATCACCTAGGGACCAAAGCAAAGACACACTTAGGCACAAGGCAAAGACTAGGCGCCATTTCCCCCCACGATGCAGCGCCACCTTGTGCAACACAAAGACTAGCGCCGGCTTCGGCAATTTGGCGCCCCTGTGGCAACACTGACCACTGGCGCCACTTTTCTAGCAACTGCGGCGCCCGCACAGCGACTGATCCTAGACACAAACTAAGACGGTGATCGAGACACAGCGCTGCTAGCGCCACTGGCAAAGCTCTTGTTTGGCGCCACACGCACTGACCAGACCCACACAACACATGCAAACAGAAAACCACTCGAGCCAAAATGTTTAAAATTGTTTTTGGGCAGGCAACTGCAAAAGATGGCACGGTAAAATATGCCTAGAACTCTAAGTTTCACCCAACCACCCCCTAGGCGCACACTTATAGCGCAATAGCAATGTCCACCAGCACATCTCTCAAATGACACATGCAACCAGAAAACTACTCGAGCCAAAATGTTTAAAATTGAATTTGGGCAGGTGTTTACAAAATATGGCTCGGTGAAATATGCTCAGAACATCAAGTTCCACTCAACCCACCCCATATGTGCACGTGAGCAAAGGCACGTGGCGCTATATCCTCAAAGAACCGGCGCCAGACAAAGCAACAACACACGCACCGGACATCGCTGCAATCGGGCGCCATTTCCCCAACAACTTGGCGCCTGCAAAGAACACCCAAAGACGTGAAAAGAAACCCAGCGCCATTTTCTCAACATTATGGCGCCCTGACAGTAGCATTTCTGCACAAACTCACAACACACCCTATGAACAATAAACAGGGCGCATAAATCCTAGCAATTTGGCGCCCCAAACCCAAAAACCCCAAATTCTCCAAATTCTCCCAAATCAAATCACTCCAAAATCACTCTAATACTCCTAATTTCATATTATAACAATCAAATTCATGCTCAATCATTAAACACATCATGAATCACGAAAATTACATAGTATAAACCCTAACTTGAGCCCTAAATCGATTTTAGCATGCAAAACATCAAATTCATCCACACAATTCAATCAATCAATCAATTAACACCAAATAGAGACTCTATGACTCCTATACAACCTATTATATCCTCTATTATAGAGTGAGACTCCCCTTACCTTATTTTAAACCGTAGAGAAACTCTTTCACGTAGTCACCTACAAAACCTCAGCAACAAATCTCCTTCTCCTTCTTTTCTCCTTGGTGCGATCCACTTCTCCTTCTTCTCACTCTCCTTGCGCCGTTTTCCTTCTCTCTTTTCTCTTCTCTCTTTTGTTTTCTTTCTTTCTTTGGTGAATGGTGCGAATTGCACCAACCCTAGGAGCCTAAGTCATTGGGCTTGGGCTCCTGGGCCCATAATTGCAATCCCAGCATTACTCATACCACTCCCTCCTATTAAATAAAATATTAAATTATAATACACCATATTATATTTAATATAATTAAAATAGTGCAACACTTAAACAATTTAATCAATTACTTAATTAAATTATTTAGGGTGTTACAATTTGCACCTCTACAGAGCAGCCCACAGATTCTTGTCCTACGCTGCAAGAGGATCCCAATGCTGATACTCCTCAAGCATATGCAGCTAATATATTTAACCCTCAAGCCAATGTTGACTTGTCATCCAACAGGTACCACCCGAACTGGAGAAACCACCCAAACCTTAGATGGGAAATCCGGTGACAACAACAACAATGACCGGGCTGTACCTTCATTGGAGGATCTAGTTAAGCAGATGGCTGCCCAGAATCTCCAATTTCAACAAAAAACAGATGCTTCAATTCAGAATTTGCAGAAACAAATGGGACAAATGGCTACCACAATTAATCAGATGCAAACCCGAGGGTCAAACCAACTGCCGGCTCTAGCTGTAGTTAATCCAAATGCACAAACCCCCAATGTTAGTGCTATTACTTTGAGATCTGGAAAGGCTATTGACACTCCAAAGGTGCCTGAAACTGCTGTTTTGAAAAATAGAAAAGCATCTGAACCTGTTGATGATAAGGAGTACATACCACCACTCTCTTTCCCTCAAAGAGCAGCAATAACTAAAAAACAATTTGAGACAACTCTGAGGCTGACATCCGGTACGGTGCCATAGACACAGGCCTAGTACCAGGTACAAGATCAATCGTAAACTCCACTTCCCTCTCTGGCGGAACACTAGGAATCTCATCAGGGAACACCTCGGGAAACTCACACACCACCTGCAACCCATCAACTATAGCTTGATTCTCAGCAGACAATGTTGCCATCAAAGCAAATAGATGACCACCCTCCTTCATTACCTGATGCAACTGGCCAGCAGACAACAAAACAGACTCTTCCTCTTCGGGAGGAAGGAAGCTCACAGACTTATTAAAACAATTTATGTGCACATGGTTATCTATTAACCAGTCCATACCAAGAATGACATCCAACCCACCCAATGGCAAGCAAATAAGATCAACCAGAAAATCTCTACCGAAGACTGACAGAGGACACTTAGCACACACTAGAGAGGTAGTCACCGAACCCTTAGCTGGAGTGTCGATAACCATTCCCCTCTTCATAGAAGATATAACTAAATTCAACTTTTCAGCACACACTGCAGCAATAAAAGAGTGCGTAGCACCAGTATCAACAATTAATAGCAATTAACGGGGTACCATTAATAAAACATGTACCTCGTATCTCATTGGCCTCCTCTGATCCTGCTAGAGCAAATACCCTTCCACTGGACCTCTCCTGCTTCGGTTTATGACACTTGGTGCTAATATGACCCCCTTCACCACAGTTAAAACAGACCACTTCCTTGCGGTCACAATCAGATGCCAAATGACCTTCCTTGCCACAACGAAAACACATTCTTCCCCCAGACTTGCAATCGTAGCTCTTATGACCAGGCTTGCAACACTTAAAACACACCATATTAGCGGGAGCATCTCCCCCACTAGGCTTCTTACCCTCAGCATATCTCTTACCATCAGCAGACCTATTACCACCAGCATATCTCTGTTTACCTCTATCAGCAGAAACCTCATATGGCTTGCTACGGTTCTGGAACTTACCCTTCTGATCCTCATAACCCTGGAGTGAGCAGTACTATCCTCCTCAAAGATCCTGCAACTATCAATCAAATCAGCAAAAAGCCGGATCTTCTGGTACCCAATAGCTTTCTTGATATAAGCTCTCAGCCCATTCTCAAATTTGATACACTTGGAGAACTCAGAACCAGCATCAGTGTAGTGGGGATAAAACTTAGCCAATTCAGTGAACTTGGCAGCATAATCATTTACAGACATGTTTCCTTGCTTCAGCTCAAGGAATTCTATTTCTTTCTTCCCCCTCACATCCTCCGGAAAGTACTTCCTCAGAAATTCCCTACGGAATACAGCCCAAGTAACTTCTTCGTTAGCAGTCTCTAACCTCTCTCTGACCTCCAACCACCAGTCATCAGCTTCCTTTGCCAGTGTGTGGGTACCATACCTGACCTTCTGCGCATCATTGTAGTCCATGACCCGAAAAATTCTTTCAATCTCTTTCAGCCATGCTAGAGCACCATCTGGGTTATACCGATCCTTGAAGGTAGGCGGGTTCTCCCTTTGGAATGTGGCCAGACTACGAGTTCCAGCATTTTCACCAACATTCTGCTGGTTCCCAACAGCCTGAGCTATAACTTGCAAGGCAGCAGCAAGAGCAGCATCATCTCTCCTAGCCATTTCAACCTAGCACTGCAGCATGAGACAACAATTTAGAACTAATCTAACAACACTTAATTGTCATAAAACATTATGACAGAATGACTTGGCCGGACAGACCGAACTTTTGCTCTTATACCACTAATGTAACACCCCATTTCTACCCGGCAATTTATAATAAATATCAGAGTTTAAAAATTATTTCTTTTAACTCATCCAAACGGGATGCTACACTTACTTCATTTAAAACAACGACAAAATAAAACAAATCATTTATTAAGCCAAGGCAATACGTAACACCAATCATGTGGAATGGAATCCTCAAAAATATATTAATTAAATCCACGCACTGGAAAAGTATATATCAAGCAACGGAATAAAAGAAATCTCATAAATTCAATTCACAGCCTCAATAACAGCATAATATTCTCAAATAAATTGTTCAACAGTGAAACAAACGAAACAACTAGAAATCTATGCCCATCCCCTAGGTGCTACGTATCAGAGCAGACCGACACAATTATACAGTAGTCACAGTCATATCAGATATCAATCAGCAGAGTATTTATCATTTATGAGAATGAATGTAATGAGATGCAATCATGCATGTGGTACGATTCATCGTCAATAATTTTAGCCACTATGGGCATCATCGTCAATAGTTGAGCCTTATTCATCGTCAATAGCTCGAAGGCCGAAGCCCCACATCGTCAATAAAAATACACATGTAATGCATGAGACTCCATGAGCAACCAACAATCATAAATTTTATACATCATCAACATCATTTCTCACATCATCGTCATCTTTAGTTTTGGTCAATAAACCCATCGTCAATAACATCATCATCAAATCATCCCTCATCAACTTCGTTATTAGAAAATGCGTCACAAGGACTAAAATATCACATAAAGGACCAAAACGGCACTCAAGGACCAAAACAGCACATAAAGGACCAAAACAACACTCAAGGACCAAAACAACACCTAAGGACCAAAACAGCACTCAAGGACTAAAACAGCACATAAAGGACCAAAATGGCAGCACTAGGCGCCAAAACCACCAAAACTGGCGCCCCAGTGGCAACACAGCCACCAGGCGCCAAAACAAGAAAAATCGCGCGCCCCAGGTGGCAACACACACCACCAGCGCCAAAACACAGTAAAATCGGGCGCCCCGGTGGCAACACAGCCACCAGGCGCCAAAAACACAGCAAACTGGCGCCTTTGTGCAACATAGGCACACAGGCGCCAAAAAAACACAAAGAAAGCGGCGCCCTGCAACACACGGGCACACAGCGCCAAAGCGGGCAACATTGGCGCCCAAGAACTCAAAGACAACACTTAGACACAAACTAAGACACAACCTGAGCGATCTACACAAGCGCACACACAAGCGCCTGGCGCGTAAACCGGCGCCCGGCCTGACACAGTAAAGAACACGGGGCGCACCAGGGCAACCATTTGGCGCCCTATGCAGCACCATACACGCACACACACACACTGCCACAGCACTAGGCGCCACACTAGGCGCCACACTAGGCGCCATGGGCAGCAACATTGGCGTCCACATACACGCACCCACCCAAACATGCAGCAACTTGGCGCCACACTAGGCGCCTTGGGCAGCAACGTTGGCGCCCAGCACCACACACATCAACACAAACCCAGCAACATACAATCTTGGCGCCACACAGCGCCATGGGCAGCCACTGATGGCGCCGCACTTAAACGACCACACACCAGCGCATGGCGCCACATTTTGGCGCCCTACACCTAGACACAACGCACACAGCAACTTGGCGCCTCACCAGGCGCCCTTGCCTAGACACCAGGCGCACACAGGCGCCATTTTGGGCAAACAATCGGCGCCCGGGCGAGAAACGCAGATGGGGCGCCATTTCCCTTAGCAATTGGCGCCCTAGGGTGCCTAGGGTTCCCTAAATCCAATTTTCCCCAATTTTCCTATGATCAATCATCAACAACAATTCCAAAAACACTTATAATCGTTCTAACACTATCAAATACATGATTCAACACACAATTCTCATACAATTCAATTTCCATACAATTCTCATAATCCACACATTCAATCATATATTCAAAAACAACTTTAACATCAAATTGAGACTAATGTGAACCCTACAATCTACATACATCCTATTATAGACCCTATTATAAGGCAAGACCCACCCTTACCTTGATTAAACCGAAGACGTAGTTCTCTCTACGGAGTCACCAACAAAACCACAACAACTAGAAGCTCTTCTTCTCCCTTTCTCCTTCCTTGCTCACGATCAAGCCTTTCGTTCTCTCCTTGGGGTGCGCCGATTTCACTCCTCTCTTCTCCCTTCTCTCTTTTTTTCGTTTTCTTTCTTTCCTTCACCAAATGATGGGAATTGCATCAACCCAAGGAGCCTAAGTCATTGGGCTTGGGCTCTTGGGCAAATCCTTGCCATCCCGGAATTATTGATACCACTCCCTTCAATTAAAATAAAAGACTATAGTAATAATTTAATATAATTAAAATAATGCAACACTTAAATAATTTAATCAAATAATTAATTAAATTATTTAGGGTGTTACACCCGATGCCGTACTGTCGAGTTCCAACGGGGGTCGAACGGTTTCCCAATTTCGCTTTACGCGAGCCCAACCTTCCCTCTTGATGCCTGAACTGACGAGTTCCGTCAAGAAGCCGAAGGAAGGAACCCATTGCGCGGTCTCCGCCCCGAAGGCCGGTTGTCGTATGTGACACCGGTAAGAAGGTCAGACGTCTCACGCGACACCGGTAAAAAAGGCCGAGTGTCTCTCACGACCTCAGTAAGAAGGCCGATAAGCCCACAGCGGCCTCGGTAGGAGTAAAGTGAAGGTCAGGCACCCCAACAGCTCCAGTACCAAGGCCGATCACCCACAGCCGGCATCGGTAAAAAGAAGGATAATGGGACCCACATCGGTCTTCCTATCTTATGAACGCAATGAGCCTGCCGACTCGGTGCTCATCTGCTAGCCATCTCGGCCCTCTCTCTGGCTTCCTCGGCTCTCATCTTTGCCAAGTTCACACACTTGTGCGCATCTCTTCTGAAGGTCCTCTATGGCCTCACTATTCACTCTAGTGCCTCGAGTGGCAACGCGCCTCACCTCGGCATCGGATCGCAGGTACAAAACTAAACATACATGCTTATGTTTCAAACATTCAAATATAACCGAAATCCAGGAAATTAAAGGCCAGAAAAATGGGTTGGCGCCCGATGTACTTACAAATTTGGGACGACCCCGGACATGCCCGAGGCCGCCTTAACAACAAAAACTTAAAATTGTTCAAATATTACAAGGGGGAACCTCAATTCTCCCCCGTCTCGGTGAAGCAGCTGCATGTACTGAGTCTGCAAGTTGGGCTCGAGCACCAAAGCCTGGGATAAACACCGAGTATAGCCTGTCTTGGCCATCTCGACGCCGTCATCTTTCAGCTTCTGGCACTTGTTCTCCAACTCAGAAATCTGAGCTATGTCTCTGACTTCGGCATCCTCAGCCTCTTTTCGCACTCGTGCCAGGTCTTCCCGAGTTAATTCTAGCTCCTCGGCAACCTTGGCTAGATCAAGGCCTTCTTATTATTTTCGGTAGCTCTGTTCTCGACCTCAGTCAGACGCTTCAGCAGGTCGGCATTCTTTTCAGCTTATTCCTGCAGTTGGCGGTTCTACTTCAGCAACTCTGCAAACCAATAACCGCGGACGTGTTTTAGTGCTTCTTGGGTTCAGGCGAGCTTGGCTCCAAGGAAACGATTATATTCTTTAGTCTTGAGATACGTAGCTTCAAGCCGAGCGGGAGTGTTCTCGACCCCAAGCTTGGCGACCTTGGCTACTGCAGCAAAGTCAGCTTTGGTCAGATCCTCGACCGGCCTCTCTTTGTGGTGTTTTTGCTTCTTGTCTTTTTGCAGCTTGGCCTCCCGAGCCTTGGCGTCGCTACTCTCAGTGTCCAGGTCGGCCAGTCCTTCTCAGACCTTCTGGATCACGGCAGTTGCGGTCATCTTTTCTTACTCTTTCCTCTTTCTAGAGGGCTGATCGGAGTTTGGTTTGGAGCTCTTGATAGCACTAGAAGTGGTTTTGGGCTTTTTCTGCTTCGAGTCTTGGTGAGACGTCGACTCGCTCTCCTTCCTCAGCAGCGCACTGGTATTCACGACTACCTTTGGAATCTCAATGACAGGATTAACGGTGGACCCGGCGACCATCTCCTCTAAGCTGTCCATGTTACCTGCACACAGTAAGTCAACATCAGTAACAGCCCGATCAACAAAAATAAACTTAAGCGAACGCATATACAAAAACTACATTTATCTAAGTGCTCTTTAAGCTTGGCCTTGGATTTAGCCAGCTCGTCGAACATTAGTCCGCAGTTGAGCTTCATCCCTATCTTGCCCAACAATTTGCCCCACTTGTCCATAAGTCGGAATGACTCTGCATCTTCCCCTTCTAGGGTGCTCAGATCTACTGCATAATCAGGGTTTGTGATTACGTGGTCGTTGCTTGTGAATTGATGCGCTCGACTCCAGCTGAACGGAAAGTGGGACTTCACCAGCTTCCCATCTAGGAGCTCGGCAATCGATTTTTTCTTCACCGTCGTATTCACAGCTTGAACTAAGAAGAAATTCCCTTTGAAGTTCTTGTTTGAGTCGTTCGCCGGGAAAAAGTAAGACCGATCGGATCTGTTCTTTAAATGGATGTGGTCGTACCTGGTCCCATCCACGCTGACCTCGACCTTGCGAGAGACATGGAACATGGCAAAGAAGACATGTGCCGAGGGCCTCCTGTTGAGATATCTCATTGCTAGCTCAAATCCCCTCAGGAACCCCCGGCAGTTCGGCAGTTGCTGCGTTGGAGCTACTCGCAGGTATCTTAGCACCTGTTTCTGGAAAGAGTTTAACGGAAGACGAACATTCATGACTTCCAACGTCGCCCCCTAAAAGAAATACCCGAAGTAACTGTGCTCGCTGCATACCGTGACCTCGGGCACCAGGGTTATCCTCTAGTTTTCTCCCTCGGGTTGATCTAAGTAGTACTTCTCGTAGAAGGAAGCAGGCTTGTTCGGTTTCAAATATGCGTGGATGTTGCAAACTTCGGTCGACACCCATTCATACAAGTCCTCGACGGGCTCGACTTGATTCTCTATGGTTACAGCTGAAGCAGCACAACGGTGTTGAGATAAAATCCTCTTTGCTATATGGTTTTAATGATAACAAACCTTATGAACTAAAAAGCTTAAGTATTCTGAATGGTGTTCTACTAATGGGTGCTCTTGAGTTTGTTGAAAAGAACAGGTTTCCTATAAGTGGACATGCTAGAAGCAAATTAGATTAATGCAATGCATGTCATTATCAACAACTGAAGAAACAAAGTAGAACCAACAAAGAATTTGTTGAGAGAATAGATATCCTAGAAATGGACATGCTAGAAGCAAAATTAGATCAATCCAATGCATGCCATTCTCAACAAATTGAAGAATCAAAGTAGCATAATATCTTTACTATTAAATTAAAGAATAGTAATGCAAGCCTCATGAAGACATAATATCTTTACTATTAAATTACAAAGGTGTTGAACAAGGATATTCACAAAGAGAAAAGAGAAGACATTAGACAATCAAGAGAAAGTTCAAATCATCTAAGTGAATTCCTATCAAGAGGAGTCCTAAGAACCTAATGACTAGATTGATCAAAGGAGTCTACAAGTCTTTGCATAGAAGATACTCATAGTCATTAATTGGTTTATATTCTACCAATGCTCTCTTACTCAAATGTTCAAAAGATTATCTAGAAGCATATCAAAGAGCATGACTAAAACATGCAAGAAGTCAAGGGTAGAAATAAACATAAGAAGGTTCACGTATGAGAAGGTTCAATTAAACAAGCAACATACTCTATTTAGGAAACTTCAACAACTAAAGAACAATCATTCTCATTGATGAACTGAACAAGAGGTAATCAATGATTCTTCCTAGGAGCATCAAAGTTTATTTGGTTGAGGAATAATCATTTGAGAAAGTTTTCCTAAGTCGACAGAACATTTTACCAAGTCAAGAAAAGGTATTAAATGAAGAAGAGGTAATCAATGATTCTTCCTACAAGCATCAAAGTTCATTTGTTTGAGGAATAATCATTTGAGAAGGTTTGACCAAGACAAGAGAAGGTTTAACCAAGTCAAGAATTCGCAAACTAAGGCTCTACCATGGTCTAAAATATTGGTATATTATAAAGGTAGAAAAGCCTTGAGAAGGTTACTTTATGAGAAGGTTAAATTAAGTCAACAGAAGGTTTGACCGAACTATAGAAGGTTGACCGAAAGTCAACAGACGGTTGACTAATAGTCAACAGAAAGTTTGATTGAAGTCAAAAGAAGGTTGACCTATTCTAAAATATTTTAAAGAAGGTTGTTTGTTGAAGAAGGTTTCAAAGAAGGTTAAAAGAATTCAAGCTTCTGTTTCTTGGAAACAAGTTCATATCTGAATCCTTGATCCAATGCGCATCAAATGTGTATTCTAGGAATAAATGTTGTAGAATAATTATCCTCTGTGTAAAGAGGAAGTCCTTGATTATTCTTTGTACCTTAAAAACATGTTTGTTCATGTTAAGGAAGCTTCAGAAGCATCATATAAAAAACATGTAAACTGTACCATAGTACAAAAACTGGTCATGGAGTGTCAGAAAGTATGAAAGGAAGTACTGTGACTGTCATAGAAGGTTTGCCATGACAGCTAAGGCACCAAAATATGTTTAAGAAGGTTGATAGCCTACAACTAAAGCACAAAGTCATCATTTCCTATCTACAAGCCTAGAACAACTTTCCAACGGCTATCTTAAACATCCCAACTGCTATATTGAAGAAATCAATTATATAAACACATGGAAAAGCTAAAGAAACTCAAGGGAGAAGGATTGTAGTGTGCCAAAACCAGATTTCATCATCCCCTCAACCTTCTGCAGATATTGAGAAGCTTCTGCAGATTTGAAGAAGCTTGATCCGAAGCTTCTCAAAGATGAAAAGCTTGCTCTAGAAGAGATTTCGGCAAAGAAATTCAAAGTCCATCTATCATACAAGTGATTGGAAGCTTAAATAGATGAAAGATATTGAGAGATAAACACAAGCCATATAAAGATCAATTATTGCTCTCCATCATTATCTTCTTTCACACTTCTACTCATGTGCTAAACACCTTGGGATATCTTAGAGAGAGTGTGTAGCTTGTTTTACATATTTCATATCCACTTATTGTAAGTGTATCAAGCTGTAGCAAATCCCAAACCCCTTTATTCATCAAATATGTATGTTGTTCTTCCTACCAAGCTACCTAGGGTAGGTGAGTGTTAATGAGAAAATACAACATGTGTAGTGTTCTATCAAGCTACCTAAGGAGTAGGTTAGTGTTGATGAGAAACTCCAATGTGTGTGTTGTTCTATTAAGCTACCTAGGATGGGTGAGTGTTGGTGAGGAAACAGTGGGTAGAAACTTGTTGATGTAGAGCCTGAAGAGGCTTGGAAAAATACCACTTGTATTGATTGAAGAAAGAATTCTATATGTAACACCCCATTTCTACCCGGCATTTTATAATAAAAATCAGAGTTTCAAAAATTTATTTCTTTAATTCATCGAAATGGGATGCTACACTTACTTTAGTTCAAACAACAACAAAATAACACAAATCCTTTATTTCATCAATATAATACGCAACACCCATCAATGGGATGGAATTCTCAAAAAATTGATTAATTAAATCCACGCACTAGAAAAGTAAACATCACGCAGCGGAATAAGATACAGTCTCAACACTAACATAGAAATATCAAATATAATAGTTCAACAGCCAAAAAAGGACTAAACAGCTAGAATCCTAAGCCCATCCCCTAGGTGCTACGTATCAGAGCAGACCGACTCGGGGAATGAAGGGAATAAGCCTTCACTCATGGTTATCTGTGGTAAATAACAACAGAAAGGGGTGAGTCTCAAACCACATAATAAAGACTATAATAAGCAGTATATTAATCACAGCATCACACACGTACAGTTATACAGCAGAAATAGTCATATCAATTATCAACTAGCAAAGCATTTACCATTTATGAGAATGAATGCAATGCAAGCATGCATGTGGTACCATCATCACTTCTCATAGCCACTTGGGCACGTCGCGACCGCAGCCGAAAAATAAAACGTCAAGACCGCAACCTACAAAATATATCGTCGCGACCGCAGCCGAATGTGCATGTGACTCCATGAACACACCACAAACACAATTTCTCACAACAACAGGTCACACACATCATCAATTTTTAATTATAATGTCAAGACCGCAGCCTAAAGTTCAACACCAACATCATCTCTCACATCATCATCATTTTTAGTTTTGGTCATTAGACCCTTCATCATTCACATCATCATCTAATCACACATCATCAACTTCGTCATTAGAAAAATATGTCCCAAGGACTAAACACCACTAGGGGACCAAAACAGCACTAGAGGATCACAACAGCACCTAAAAGACCAAACTAGCACATAAGGACCAAAACAGCACCTAAAACACAAAATGGCAGCACTAGGCGCCAAAACCCCCAAAACTGGCGCCCTTAGTGGCAACCCAGCCACCGGGCGCCAAAACTATAGCAAAATGGCGCCCCCAGTGGCAACACAGCCACCAAGCGCCAAAAGCACAGCAAAATGGCGCCCCTGTGCAACACAGGCACACAGGCGCCAAACTGGGCAACATTGGCGCCCAGGAACGCAACACAGACTTAGACACAAACTAAGACACAAACTGAGACACTATCTCAGGCACATGCGCATACTGAGCGCGCGGCAGCTAAATGGCGCGCTGCGCTACACACAGTAAAGCAACACAGCGCGCCCGAGGCAGCCATTTGGCGCCTCGTCTTTGCGCCGCCACCACGCACACACACCCTGCCACACAAACTGGCGCCACACTAGGCGCCATGGGCAGCAACCTTGGCGCCCACTTACATGAACCCACCCAAATCACCCAGCAACTTGGCGCCACACTTGGCGCCCTGGGCAGCCACTTTGGCGCCCAGTACCACGCACCACCACCCAACCCAGCCACACAACAAATTGGCGCCACAGGGCAGACACTTGGCGCCCTGCACTTAGACAACTACAACAAGCCAGCAACTTGGCGCCACAATAGGCGCCACAGGCAGCCACTTGGCGCCAGCACTTGAAACAGACAACCAGCGCATGGCAGCCACATTTGGCGCCCTGCACCTTGACACAACACAAACAGCAGCACACATCCACACTGGCGCCATCTTGGGCGCCCTGGGAAGCCATTTGGCGCCCCTGCACATGCACACATAAAGCACACAGCGCACAGCGCCGTGCGGGCGGCAAGAATCGGCGCGCCGCATGCTGCACACACACCTAACATCAGACAAGACAACGGCCACGGGCGCCATTTCTCTAGCAATTTGGCGCCCTAGGGTACCTAGGGTTCCCTAAATCAATTTTATCCAATTTTTCTCAAAATCTATCATCAACAACAACTCAAAAACACATCATAATCATACTAGCACCTTCAATTGCACGTTTTAATCATCAATCACACATCAAAAACGAAATCAAAACTATGTAACCCTAACACTAACATACAATTCAATTTCCATAAAATTCTCAAATTCAATCAATCAAACGATCATTCAAAAGTCATTTTCAACATCAAATACTATCGCTAAGGATCCTATGATCTACATACATCCTATTATATTCTCTATTATAAGGTGAGACTCCCCTTACCTTGAATAAACCGAAGAAAGCCCTCTCTACTGAGTCACCAACATAACCACAACAACAATGGAGCTCTCCTTCTCCTTTCTCTTGTGCGATCAAAACTCTCCTTCCTTCTCCTTTGGTAGCGCCGAATTCTCTTCTCTCTTCTCCCTTCTCTTTTTTTTTTTCGTTTTCTTTCTTTGTTTTGCCAAATGGTGCGAATTGCACCAACCCTAGGAGCCTAAGTCATTGGGCTTGGGCTCTTGGGCCAATACTTGCCACCCCGGAATTACCGATTGCTACTCCTTTCAATTAAAATAAAATAAAATACCACATTATAATTTAATATAATTAAAATAATGCAACACTTTAAAAATAATATAATTAATTAAATCATTTAGGGTGTTACACTATACATATTAAAACAAGTCTATAAGCCACTAGAATGAGAAGCTATTAGAGATGAGTTTTCTCTAAATAGCAAAACATAGGAAAGATAAAAGGGTTATTAGCTACTAATTTGAAAAGCCATCATAAATTTTTTTTCTCTCAAAAGCAAAACAAAAAATGCCACAAGGTACTGTTTTATAAGCTACTTTTCAAAAATCTCACAATACCCATCTTTGACAATTTAAAAGAGAAATGTGAAAGTCAAAATGATGTGTTGTCTTGCTTGTTCTAACATACAAAGTGATGAACCGCATGCTTTACATATTGATAGAATACTAGTAGGTACTTGTTGCATGCTAGTCAAAAAGTAAATGTGGGGAACACCTATAATGAATAACAAGCTCACTTGTATGAATTCTTCTAACTTATGTCTTGTTGCTTCCTTGAGCCTCACATATTGTCCTGAAAAGAATGGAGGATATAAATCCATGTTCTGTTTGGGTTTTTATGAAGAAACTTGTGATGATAAAAAGTGGATGAGAGTTATGCCTTGCAAGGGATTGAAATATGACGTTATAATGAAAATCATTTGAAAAATGTTTGAAAAAGAAATCTTATCTAAACTGTGAAATTTGGTGAATTTAAACATTGTGCTCTTGAGCAAATCATTTCTCGTTTGCTTCCAAATTTTCTTTCACTCAATCACAACTCTGAGCATAGTTTGACAAGACAAGTCAACAAGAGCATATTGAGAAGAGACCACATAAAATAAATGTTGCAACCACTATACAAGAAAGAGGTCACAGGTAACCTTCATGACAGACTCAATGAAGTTCTGTTTACAAAATGAAAAATTCATGAAGGAGCCACATGGATTGAGTCATGTGTCAAAGTTAGAACCAATGAACTCAAAATCTTGGAAAGCTAGCACTCTACTAAGAATGACCATTACAATGCTTGCCAAGATCAATGAATGTGGCAAGTTTGATGACAACATGATAGTTAGTAAGGTAAGAGCATTAGAATTTTACATGAAATTTTAATTGTCTATTATCTTTGTTGAGGATCAAGACACAATGAATTGAACAAAAACAGCAATTGAACCGAAACAAGAACACTAAAAACCCTAATTTTGCAAATAGCCCCAAATTGAGTGTTTGCCCCAAATTAACCCTAGATTGCGCAAGAACAAAATTGACAAAAATTAACAATGTACACGCGATCTGGTTACGCAGTTCAACACCAAAATGGTAACCTACATCTGCGGGATCAAGCAATTGCTTGAGTCCATTCTTGTATTGATCATGAAAACGTGAACCGATTACAAAGTGATAAACCTGATTGAACAAACCATCTCACTTCCCAAATCCCTTAGTTCCCGTGTTTAATTTCACTCGCACAATACCCAGATGAATTCTATTCCCTAATCTATGTCAATTGCACCTTTATATCACAGGTGAATTGAGCTACAATAGATAACAAATTCAAACCGAAAATGCGCGGGAAGCATAACTAACAAACAAAATTTTGAACTAAAGAGAGAGCGACCAATCCGGGCTTTCCACATCACTAAGAATTTCCACGCCAGCAACTGAGTGAATGCCAAATACAACAATTCTCCACCTTGGCATACACGAAGACAGATACAATACCAATGAACCCAGCAACAACTCGATCCAAACACTCCATAACTAGCCTTCTCCAACATTAAGCAAATTCAAGCAATGCTTGAATTTGGATAATGGAACTACCTTTGTGATAAAGTCTGCAGCATTGTGAGCCGTGTGAACTTTGTGAACTTCCACCTTTCCTTCAGCTACAATGTCCTTGATCCAATGCAAACGTGTGTCTATGTGTTTGGTTCTTTCATGGAAAGATTGATTTCTACAAAGATGCATTGCACTTCGGTTGTCACATAGTAGCTTGACATGATCTTGTTTCTCACCTAGTTCATTCACAATTCCCCTTAACCACAAAGCTTCTTTCATGGCCTCTGTTATTCCAATGTATTCAGCCTCTGTTGTAGATAACGCTACAACATGCTGCAAATTTGCTTTCCAACTGACAGTATTTCCATGAAGAGTGAAAACATAGCCCGTGAGAGATCTTCTCTTATCCCTATCACCTGGAAAATCTGAGTCAACAAACCCAATTACTCCACCTGAGTTTGCATCCCCTTTGTTGTAGAACAATCCCATTTTCACACTCCCTTTAAAATACCTCAAAATGTGTTTGACAGCAAGCCAATGTTGCTGTCCTGGTTTTGCCAAATACCTGCTCACCAAGCTTAAAGCATAAGCAAGGTCTGGCCTGGTGCAAACCATAGCGTACATGAGACTACCAACTGCACTTGCATATGGAATTTTGTCCATTTGCTTCCGTTCCTCTTCAGTACTAGGGCTATCACTTGATGACAGCTTAAACTGAGTACCAATAGGTATGTTTGCAGGTTTTGCCTCATTCATATTAAACTTGTCTATGACCTTTCTGAAGTATCCTTCCTGATTCACATAGAATCCTTGATCATCAGACCTGAAGTTAATCTCCATTCCAAGAATTTTCTTGGCTCTCCCCATGTCCTTCATTTCAAACTCTTGTTTCAACAATTCCTTGAGTTTAGAAATCTCAATTTTACTTTTGCTAGCTATTAGCATGTCATCAACATACAAGAGCAAGTATATGTAGCTGTGATTTATAACTCATATTTATATGAGTTATTTATGCCTTTAGTCTTATAATTAAAGTGAGTTCTTGAGTAATTTTAGTATCTTACTTATCTTATTATTATAGTTGTAGGAAAAGAAGGGCTAGAAACTATTTTGTGTTAATTTGGCACATCTGGTGCCCTTATGAGCAATTTGATGTGTTTTGTGTGTTAAGCGCTATAGCATCTAACGCTATAGCGGTAAGAAGACAGGCCAGCTGAATGTCTAAAGCAAAAGTGCAATTTTGGCGAAAAGCTCTTTACTCCAAATCTCGTTTACTGTGCCTACTGTTCAGCTGACACGGCTGGATTTTATTGGATATCAAAGGACACTTGGCATTGCTTGAGTGGAAGGCTAGCTTTAGTTGGTGAAATGGCTACATCACCTTTTGTACAAACTTTGGAAACAACAACCACAACAACTCCTTCTTCTATCCCACAATTTTTCCATACCTTCGAAGATAGAGAGAGAGTTTAGAGAGAGAACTTGAGATAATTTATCCTCCATTGTTAAACACTTTGAAGCTTGTACTTTTATTGTAATTTTTAGTTTACCATTCTCTTCAGTGTAGAACTGACGTTATAGCGTCATCTTTGTGGATGAATTGGAAGCTTCGGTGTGTATCTTTTGCCACCATTTCTTCCCACTTTGTTCTAGGTAATATGAGTGTCCTATCTTGTATTGTCTTGATGGTGTTCAACATGAGCTAAACACCTTGAGTTGGATTGCATAAGTCTTTGTAATGAACCATTAGTATTGTATGTATAATATTTCACGTTTTGCGTTTCAATCTTTGTGTTATACTTCTTTCAAACTTGTTTTAGTGTTGGCCACTTAAAATGGGTACATTCGTGGGTTCAGACATGGTCCATGAATAGATTTCAAAGATTGATATGAATGAAAGTTTGTTTAAAGACATTTAAACAAAGTTTGCTCCCTCTAGACATAGAAATGCAATAGTTCATAGAGCAAAAATTTGTGGGTTCCTCATATATCTGAGGGTGAACTTATTTAGAACCTAGACATAGGCTTCTTGTAATGAAACCCTGGCGTTAGTGACTGAAAAGCACAAAAATCATTTGCAACAGCGCTTGACGCTATAGCGTGTGACGTTATAACGCTGTGCTATTTGGGAATTTACTTAGATAAAGCAATCCAACTTACTTCTCTCATATCTTACAACCACTCTTTTACTGTTTCCTTTAAACAATCACTTTTCACTGATAACTTGTGACTACAAATATTTGCTACTTGTTCCACTAAGTGCTAGTATAGCTTAAACTCTAAAATTAACATCAATCCCTATGGAGAACGATCTTTACTTATCATTGTATTACTTGTTGCGATTGTGTACACTTGCACAACTACTTTTCGCACAACAAGTTTTTGGCCCTGGTGTTATAACAGAAAACGTTATAGTGTATGCCCAGAACAGAACCACCTGATTTTGAGTTTGATCCTGAACCCGAGAGAAGATTCAGAAGGTTGAGACAGCAACAGAGGTTACAACAACTCAGGCCAACTATGTCTGAGCACACTGCAACTACCGGTAGAGGTACTCTTGGTGGAAGAACCCCTTCTCTAGCTGGAGGTAGAACTCCAAGAAGAGGAAGAGCACAAAGAGGTGGAAGGCAGGGCCCTTTTACTTTTACTGAACCAGATGAAGAGTATTGGTACAGAGACAGATTCATGAACCAAGGACCTGATCAAATGGTAAATGACAGAGACAGGCCAATGAGAGACTATGTTGTCTTTCATCCAACATTAATGGAAACAAGCATTACCAGGCCTGTTGTAACTGCTACTCATTTTGAGTTCAAACCAATGATGTTTCAAATGCTCTAAACCAATGGCCAATTTGGAGGTTCCACTCAAGAAGATCCCTTTGCTCATTTGAGAAATTTTCTAGAAGTTTGTAACTTCATCATACCTGGCGTGAGTGAGGATGCTTTTAGGCTAAAACTCTTCCCATACTCTTTGAAATATAGAGCAAAAGCTTGGTTAAATTCCTTTTAATCCAACTCTATCACAACTTGGGAAGAGATGACAAAGATGGGAACCAAAGGTGAAACATCCTATAGTAACATTGCATGAAGCTTGGGAAAGATTGAAAGAGTTGCTAAGGAAATGCCCTCACCATGGGATTCCTATAGTAATTCAAATGGAAACCTTTTACAATGAGTTGGAAGAACCAACAAGGTCTATGTTAGATGCCTCATCATGGCCTACTGAAAGATTAAACCCTGCCAAAAAGGTAGCAGGAGTTCATGAAGTGAGTGAAGTTTCTGCCCTTTCAGCTCAAGTGGCAACTCTCACAAATATGATCAAGAGTTTGGGTACAGCCAACGCTATAGCGTCCGACGCTATAGCGCCTAAGGAATCAACTGTGGCTGCCATCGAGCAAGCTCCACCTGGAGAAACTAGTTGTGTATATTGTGGAGGAGCCCACCTTTATGAAGAATGTACCACAAATCCTGCTTCTGTGAATTATGTGGGGTACAACAAGGGCAACAACCCCTATTCTAACACCTACAACCCTGGTTGGAAGAACCACCCCAATTTCAGATGGGGGGGAGGTAATACTGCCAACACAAGTACAAATGTTCCAGCTATCCCACCAGGTTTTCCAGCTCAACAAAGCCAAAGACAGAATGCTCCGGCCATGGACAACTCCATGGAAGCTTTGATGAGGTCTTTTATTAGTGATTGTAAAACAACTATGCAGACCCATGAAGCATCTATAAAGACTCTAGAGAACCAAGTTGGGCAGATTGCTTCTGCTCTCACTCAAAGGCCAAGTGGTGGACTTCCTTCCACTAATAAAACCTCAACATCTCATGCACCAGGCAAGGAACATGTCAATAACTCTGAGAAGTGGTAGGGATGTGAATGATGCACCCAAAGTTGCAGGGTCAGGTGTTTCTGAAAAAGAAAAGAATCCAACTTTAACGCTATAGCGGTTGATAAAGTACCTGAACCTAAACTTGTGCCTGAATATCCTGCTCCACCTTATCCTCAAAGGCTAAAGAAAGCACATGAAGACAAGTAGTTCAACAAGTTCCTGGAGGTCCTGAAGCAACTGCACATAAATGCCCCTTTGGTGGAGGCATTACAGAAAATGCCTAATTATGCCAAGTTTATGAAGGATGTTCTTACAAAAAGGAGAAGGCTTGGAGAGTTTGAAACTGTGGCCATGACTGGAGAGTGTAGCATGTTGATGCCGAATAAGCTTCCAAGAAAATTAAAGGATCCTGGTAGCTTCACTATACCCTGCTCCATTGGAGATTTTTATTCAGGCCGTGCCTTATGTGACTTAAGAGCAAGTATCAACTTGATGCCTAAGTCCATTTATACACAACTGGGTATAGGGACTGCCAGACCTACTTCTGTAACCCTTCAACTTGCTGATAAGACTCTTGCCTATCCTGAGGGGATACTAGAAGATGTTTTAATAAAAGTTGACAAATTTGTTTTTCCTGTGGATTTTGTTATTTTGGATTTTGATGCAGATAAGGAGGTACCTATCATCTTAGGGAGACCATTTAAGCTACTGAGGAAGACACTTATTGATGTCGAAGGAGAGGCGACAATGAGGTTAATGACCAAGAAGTCAAGATTAATGTTCGAATGCCTTAATTAAAGCTCCCTGAGGACAACACTGAAGAATGCTCTTTTGTTGTTTCTCTTGACCAAGTGGTTCAAAAACATTTCCAAAAAGCCAATGACCACTTGGGAAGAGTTCTGAAAACAATGATGAGACTGAGTTATTTGAAGAAGGAGCAACTCAAGAAGAAATTACTGTGAACTTGGCCAACTCCGTGAACTTGGCATACTCCCCTGCCTCAGTTCAAGGAATTCCAGCTCTTTCTTACCTCTAACGTCCTCCGGGAAATACTTCCTCAAGAACTCCTTCGAACACACGGCCCCATGTAATCTCCTCTCCGTGCAAAGACCCAACCTCTCACTGGTCTCTAGCCACCAGTCATCAGCCTCTTCAGATAAAGTATGAGTACCGTACCTGACTTTCTGCTCATCAGTGCAGCTAATCACTCTGAAGATCCTCTCAATCTCCTTCAGCCAAGTCAAGGCACCATCCGGGTTGTACCTCCCCTTGAAGGTAGGGGGGTTCTCTCTCTGGAATGTTGCCAGACTGCGGGTCTCAGTATTTTGCTGCGTCCCCATAACTTGCGCTATGGCTTGCAACGCCTCAGCAAGTGCAGCATCAACTCTTCTGGCCATATCAACCTAACACTGCAGCATAAACAACCATTCAGAACTAATTCAAGACTCCTAACTGTCATACACAACATGACAAACAGACACACTTGGTCGGACAGACCGAACTTTTGCTTTGATACCACTAATGTAACACCCCAATTCTACCCGGCAGTTTAATTCAAAAATCAGAGTATAAAAATCATTTCTCTCATTTAATGGAGTGTTACGCTCCTCTCTTAAAAATGCTCAACAGTCATTTCAACTCAGAAAAATGCATAGATACATAGCACCATACAACACGTGGGATAAAATCTCATGTCACGCAGCGGAAATAAAATACATCTCAAAACAAGTACTCAGTAATCTCAAATAGTACACAATACACCTGAAGGCTCACAATGAGCGTAATAAAATCAAATAACGGTCTAAACCCCAACCCCTAGGTGCTACGTATCAGAGCAGACCGACTCGGGGAGTAGTGAAGGTAGAAAGCCCTCACTCATGACTACCTGTAGTAAACAACAACGGAAAGGGTGAGTCTCGAACTATATAATAAAAGTGATAATAGGCAATATATACAATCACAGTTCACAGCAAAATCAAACACACCAGTCATCACTCAATAACATTCATGCACTCATGAGAATGTATGCAATGTAGTTATGCATGTGGTACCATTTGCCCTCCGGCATTCTCAATATTTGCCCTCCGGCATTCTCATCATTAATGGAGTCCTCATGACTCGGCCTCGGCCGCCCTCAGGCTTCACAATCATTTTATAAGCTCTACGACCGCAGCCGAATGTATGCATGAGACTCCATGTAACAACACAAACACATTCTCAAAACATCTCAATGCACGCCCTACTCTTACCTCAGTATTCATCTCATTTTATAGCCCTCATGGCTTGGCCCTCCGGCTCATGCCCCCATGGCATTCTTAGTCATCTCATTATACACTCTCAACACAATTAAGTCCCAAGGACTAATCTCATCTAGAGGACTCAACCTCACTCAAGGACCTAAACCACCATTTAGGACCAAAACAATCATCTAGGGACCAAACTGTCACCTAGGGACCAAAACAACACACTCTTAGGCACTTGGCAGCACTAGGCGCCATTTTCCCCACATTCAGCGCCCTCGGTGCAACACAAAGACTAGCGCGAAACTTCAAAGACTTTGGCGCCCACGTGGCAACACAACCACCGGGTCACAGCATCTGGCGCGCCCCACAGGCATTCTTTGCCCTAGACACAAACTAAGACACGATTCTGCACACGTCTCGCACACGAGCACCCGTCTAGGCGCCTGGCAAAGACATTTTGGCGCCCACTCATCGACCAAGCACACACAACACTTGCAAACCAAAAACCACTCGAGCCAAAATGTTTAAAAATATGTTTGGGAGTAAATACAAAATATGGCACGGTGAAATATGCCTGAAATGTAAGTTTCACCCAACCCACCCCCTTTACACACACAAAGTCACCCCCACCAAGACATTTTTAAAATAACACATGAATCGGAAACCACTCGAGCAAAACACTTACAATTGAATTTGGGCGGTGAATACAAAATTTGGCACATGATAAAATATGTGCGAGAAATGTGAGTTTCCCTCAACCCACCCCATTTACACACACAAAACAACCCCACAGGACATTTGTAAAATGACACTGCAACGAGAAAACCACTCGAGCCAAAACACTTAAAATTGAATTTGGGCGGTGAATACAAAATTTTGCACGAGAAAATGTGCCCAGAAATACAAGTTTCACTCCCGGGCCCCAAAATACCCACATTACGGCGCCGGACAACGACACACACCGCACTCGGACACAATTCCAAAGACGTGAACAGTAACCCCAGCGCCATTTCTCAAGCAATGTGGCGCCCGGACGGCAAACACGCACGCCGCGATCCAACGCTAGCTGGTGACACAGGCGCCATTTCTCTAGGAAATTGGCGCCCTGCACAGCAACACAACACCAAGTTTCCCTGCTACAGTACCACAGGCGCCATTTCACTAGGGAATTGGCGCCCTAGGGTACCTAAAATGCCCTAACTCAATTTGATCCAATTTTCCTCAACTCTACTCATCAAATACAATCCAAATGCACTCCCTAATCGTTCTAATACATTCAATTTCACGTTTCTAACATCAATTCACACATCAAAACGAAATCAAGAACATAAAACCCTAACATTGAGCCCTAAATCAATTTCTCATGCAATTTCATCAAATTCAATCCAACAACCATTCGATTAACAATCAACATCATCAAATTAAGACTCTATGACTTACATACGACCTATTATACCCTCTATTATAGAGTGAGACACCCCTTACCTCAAATTAAACCGTAGAGAAGCTCTTTCACGTAGTCACCTACAAAACCTCAGCAACAAATCTCCTTCTCCTTCCTTTCTCCTTGGTGCGATCCAATCCTTCTTTCCACACTAGGGTTTTGCGCCGTATTTCTTCTCCTTTCTCTCTTCTCTCTCGCACTTGCAAGTTTCTTTCTTTTCCTTTCTCTTGCACAATGATGCGAAATGCACCACTCCAAGGAGCCTAAGTCATTGGGCTTGGGCTCCTGGGCCAATCCTTGCAGTTCCGGTATCTCCAATACCACTCCCTTCAATTAAATAAAATACCAAATTATAAAACACTATATTATAATTTAATATAATTAACAGAGAAAAAGGTTAGCAGAATTGTGCCTGTAGATTTGAATCATCAACAGAGAAAAAGGTTCTTCCATATAGTGAAAGAATACTATTGGGATGAACCTTTCCTCTACAAAAAAATGCCAAGATTATATAGTAAGAAGGTGCCTAGCAGAAGAAGAACAACCTCAAGTGTTAGAACATTGTCATGCTTCACCTTGTGGTGGACACTTTGGAGGAACCAGAACCGCAGCAAAGGTGCTACAATGTGGCTACTATTGGCCTACTTTGTTTAAGGATGCTCATGAAATGGTGAAGAATTGGGAGAGGTGCCAAATAATTGGAAACATCTCCAACAAGCATGAAATGCCTTTGACCAACATACTAGAGATTGAGCTTTTTGATGTGTGGGGCATGGATTTTATGGGGCCTTTCCCCCCTTCTCATGGGAATTTGTACATCTTAGTGGCAGTGGATTATGTTTCTAAGTGGGTTGAAGTTGTTGCTCTTCCCAACAATGATGCCAAGTCAGTAAGCAAGTTCCTACAGAAAAACATCTTCACCAGGTTTGGAACACCTAGGGCCATTATCAGTGATGAAGGATCTCACTTTTGCAACAAGTTGATTGAGTCTCTTTTAGGAAAATATGGGGTAAGGCATAAAATTGCCACTGCTTATCACCCCCAATCAAATGGGCAAGCTGAATTGTCCAATAGAGAGATAAAGAGGATGCTTGAGAAGATGGTGGGGCCTTCAAGAAAGGAATGGTGAATTCACTTGGATGATGCTTTATGGGCTTACAGGACAGCCTTCAAAACACCTTTGGGGATGTCTCCCTATAGACTTGTGTTTGGAAAAGCCTGTCACCTCCCTATTGAATTACATAACAAGGCTCATTGGGCTATCAAGAAGCTGAATTTTGAGTATGATAAGGCTGGGAAAGGCAGAATGTTGCCATTAAATGAGCTAGAGGAAATTAGGCACTGTGCCTATGAGAGTTCAGCTATTTACAAAGAGAAAACCAAGCTATGGCATGATAAGAAGATCCAGAAAAGGGAATTGATTGAAGGAGGTCAAGTGCTTCTTTTTAATTCAAGACTTAAATTGTTTCTTGGGAAACTCAAGTCCAGATGGTCTGGTCCTTTCAAATTGGTAAAGGTTTATCCCCATGGAGCTGTAGACTTGTATGATGAAGCAACCAACACCACCTTCAAGGTGAATGGCCAGAGGGTGAAGCAATACCATGGTGAACATGTGATTAGGGACAAGACCACTATTGATCTTCAAGACCTCTAACATTAAAGAGGAAGTCTGGCTGAAGACTCTTAAAGCAAGTGCTCTTCGGAGGCAACCCAATGGATTAACTAACCAAAATTTTTGAATTTTTAATTTTTGTTTTGTGCAGGAGTGAAAGTGGCATGTTGGATAATTTTGCATAAAGTGTTGTGAAATCTTTTAGCGCTATAGCGTTAGGTGTGTTGTTAGCACTATAGCGTTAAGGGGTGGTGTCTGGTGAAGTTTCAAAAACAGGTTTTAAGGGAGCCTCGTTTTAATTGGTGACGTGGCGCACGCGTTCCTGAGACTGTTAACTGCTACGCCCTAGCGTGCCACGTTTCACCAACTTCCATCACTTTAAGTCATTCCTCCCATCACCAACGGTCAATCCATAAATTCCCCAACTCCCAATAACCTCCAATCCACCCACACTCCTCTCTCTCGTAAATTATAACCGTTACCCTTTCTTCTTCAATCTCCCCACTTCACCCATCTCTCAATCTCCCTTTCTGAAAACTGATCCCTGCACTCCTTCAAACCCAGAAAATCCCTAAGTTCCTTTTTGTTTTAAATTCCAACCCGTTCAACAATGGTGAAAAAGCAATCCACTGTTAAATCTCCTAGGAAGACCAAAGCAACTGAACCCAGTTCTTCCAAAACCTCAGATCCTCAGAACGACCCCAATCGTTTCTGGAGAATGAACTTCATAGCAGAAAGGGGTTTCAAATCTGACAAGGCGCCTGACGCATTCACGTCTACCGTTACAGCGTTAGGTTGGTCAAGTTTTGTGAAGCATCGTTGAGACTATGTCGTGCCGGTGGTGAGAGAGTTCTACCAGGGCATCCCACTTCCAAAGGAAGGAAAACCCCAAACCTATTATGTGGTTAGGGGTGAGATTGTTGACTTCAGTCCTAGTGCAATCAATGAGTTTTTCAAGTTGGGCTATTCTGGAAAGGCATTGGAGAAGAAAATCAACACCTGGGGCCGAGAGGAAATGGAGGAAGTAAGGAAGAAGATCTGTTCTGAAGAATCAACCTGGGAAAAGTTTGGATCTGAGTTCAAGCTAAAGAAGACATTTTAGGTGGATGAGGCTGCCATGTGGTTTGTAACACCCTAAATAATTTGATTAAGTAATTGATTAAATTGTTTAAGTGTTGCACTATTTCAATTATATTAAATCATTAATATGGTCTTTTATTTTTAATTGAAGGGGATGGTGGAAGAAATGGAGAGGGGGTGTAAAAAGGGCCCAAGGTGCGCTTGGCCCAATGTACATATACCCAAATTAGGAATTTGCTCTCATTTGGGGAGAAGAAAGAAAGAAAACGAAAGAAAGGAGAGAAGAGAGAAGGGAGACGGCGCAAGGAGAGTGAGAAGAGGGAGAAGGGATCGCACCAAGCAAAGGAAGGAGGATAGCTCACTTGTTGCTGTGGTTTTTGCACGTGACTTAAGGAAAAGGAATTTCTACGGTTAAAATAAGGTAAGGGGAGTCTCACTCTATAATAGAGGGGATAATGAGTTATATGTAGATCATAGGTCTTGTTTTATGTTAATTGATGATTGTTTGATGATTTGAACCATTGAATTGGTAAATTGCATGTTGAAATCGATTTGGGGCTTGAATTAGGGTTTATAACATGTGATTTCGTGAATTGTGATGTGTTTTGATGTTGAGTATGAAATTGATTGTCATAATATGGAATTAGGAGTATTAGAGTGATTATGGAGTGATTGGATTTGGGAGAACTTGGAAAAATTGGGGTTTTTGGGTTTGGGGCGCCAAAGTGCTAGGATTTAGGCGCTGCATTTCATCATTCCTGAGTGTGTTGTGGGTTTGTGCAGAAATGCTCTTGTGGCGCCATAATGTCTTGAGAAAATGGCGCTGAAATTCTCGTTCATGTCTTTGGAATTGTGGTTTGTGTGAAGGGTTCTTGCACGGGCGCCAAGTTCTTTGGGAAATGGCGCCCGAGTGCTGTTGGAGGTCTTTGGGAGGGTGTGTTTCTTTGTCTGGCGCGCGATTTGCTAGGAATGTGGCCCCGTACGCTTTGTTCACGTGCACATAAGGGGTGTTTTGAGTGGAACTTGATGTTCTGTGCATATTTCACTGAGCCAAATTTTGTAATCACCTGCCCAAACTTCATTTTAAACACTTTGGCTCGGGTAGTTTTGGTTTTGCACGTGTCCATTGGAAGATGTCCTAGTGAACAATTCTGTGGCGCTATATGTGTGCGCCTATAGGGGGGTTAAGTAAAACTTTGAGTTCTATACATATTTTACTGTGCCAACTTTTGCAATCACCTGCCCAAAAACATTTTTAAACAATTTGGCTCGAGTGGTTTTCTGTTTTCATGTGTCATTTGAAAGATATGCTAGAAGGCTTTGCTATGGCGCTATAAGTGTGGGCCTAGGGGGTAGCTGGGTGAAACTTAGAGTTCTAGGCATAATTCACCGTGCCATATTTTGTATTTACCTGCCCAAAAACATTTTTAAACCTTTTGGCTCGAGTGGTTTTTTGTTTACAAGTCTTTGTGTGTCTTTGGTCAGTGTAGAGGCGCTAAATCAGAGCTTGTCTTTGCCAGAGCGCCAAGCGGCGCGCGTGTCTCAGGCGTGTCTCGGATTTGTGTCGAAGTTTGCGTCTAGGATTTGTGCTTTGTGGGGCGCCAGTTGCTAGAAAAGTGGCGCCCGATGTGGTGTGTTGCTGTGGGGCGCCAAATTCTTGAGTTTCTCGCGCTAGTCTTTGTGTTGCACCGGGCGCGCGAATGTGGGGAAAATGGCGCCTAATCTTTGCCTTGTGCCTAAGTGTGTCTTTGTTTTGATCCCTAGGTGATAGTTTGGTCCACTAGGTATTTGTTTTAGTCCTAAAGAGTGGTTTAGGTCCCGGAGTGAGGTTAGTCCTCTAATTGTGAATAGTCCTTGGGACTTAAATATGTTGAAATAGTGACTGGAGATAATTGAGGATGCCATGGGGGCATGAGCCATGAGGGCTAGAGCCATGGGGGCTATAAATGAGATTAATAATGAGGTAAGAGTTAGTGCGTGAATTGAGATATTGTAAATGTGTTTGTGTTGTATTCATGGAGTCTCATGCATACATTCATTTGCATGATCGCGACGTTTATAAACTGATTGTGAGGCCGGAGGGCCAGGCCCGGGGGCGAGTCATGAGGACTCAATTTGATAATGAGACTGCCGGAGGGCAAATGGTACCACATGCATAACTACATTGCATACATTTACATGAACACATAAATATTATTGAGCGATGATTGGTGTGACTGACTTTGCTGTGAACTGTGACTGTACATATTGCCTATTATCACTTTTATTATATAGTTCGAGACTCACCCTTTCTGTTGTTGTTTACCACAGGTAGTCATGAGTGAGGGATTGCTACCTTCACTACTCCCCGAGTCGGTGCGCGCTCACGATCACGTAGCACCTAGGGGTTGGGGTTATGAACTTTAGTTTGCTTTGTTTTGCTCATTGTTGAGCTTATGAGTATTGTTTTGAGACTACTGAACTAACTGTTGAGATTATGATTTATATTCCGCTGCATGATATGAGTTATCCCACGTTATTGTTATGGTGTTATGTATTGATACCTTTTATGAAATTTGAACCGATTGTTTGAGCATTTTTATGAGAGGAGCGTAATACTCCAATTAATGAAAAATGATTTTTATTTCTCGATTTTTGAATTATCTTCTTAGGGTAGAATTGGGGTGTTACATTAGTGGTATCGAGCAAAAGTTCGGTCTGTCCAGACCAAGTGTGTCTGCATTTGTCATGTAATGTGTATGACAGTTAGGAGTCTTGAAATAGTTACGAATGGTTGTTTATCTTTGCGAGTGCTAGGTTGATATGGCCGAGAAGAGTTGATCTTTGCACTTGCCGAGGCGTTGCAAGCCATAGCACGAGTTATGGGAACTCGTGAGAATCATCAGAAACCCGTGAGTCCGGCAACCTTCCGAGAGAGAACCCCTACCTCAAGGGGAGGTACAACCGGATGGTGCATTGACTTGGTGAAGGAGATTGAGAGGATCTTGTGGTGATTAGGATCGATGAGCGAAAGTGTGCAGTGCAGTACACATACTTTATCTGAAGAAGCCGATGGTAGTGGGTGGAGACCGGTGAGAGGTTGGAGTCTTTGTGTAATGGCCCCAGTCCACCGCACGGAGGGCGAGTCATGAGGACTCCATTTGATGATGAGGCTAGGAGGGCAAATATTGAGAATCTTGGGAGGGCAAATGGTACCACATGCATAACTACATTGCATACATTCACATGAATGCATGAACATTATTGAGTGATGATTGGTATGATTGATTGTGTTGTGAACTATGATTGTATATATTGCCTATTATCGCTTTTATTATATAGTTCGAGACTCACCCTTTCTGTTGTTGTTTACCACAGGTAGTCATGAGTGAAGGCTTGTCACCTTCACTATTCCCCACTGAGTCGATGCGCTCTCGATCACGTAGCACCTAGGGGATGGGTTATGAACTTTATTTTGATTGTTTTGCTCAGTGTTGAGTTCTTTACTGTTGTATTATGTATTTCGAGATTGAGAATTATTCTCGTGAGCTGTAGTTTTATTCCGCTGCATGATATGAGTTATATCCCACGTTTTATATGGTGTTATGTATTGGTTCGTATTTTTCTGAGTTGAACCGACTGTTTGAGTGTTTTTGGAGAGAAGTGTAACATTCCATTTAATGAGAAATGATTTTTATTACTCTAATTTTTGAATTAAATTACCGGGTAGAAATGGGGTGTTACATTAGTGGTATCAGAGCAAAAGTTCGGTCTATCCGACCAAGTGTGTCTGTTTTTCATGTTGTGTATGACAGTTAGGAGTCTTGAATTAGTTCTGAATGGTTGTTTATGCTGCAGTGTTAGGTTGATATGGCCAGAAGAGTTGATGTTGCACTTGCTGAGGCGTTGCAAGCCATAGCACATGTTATGGGGACGCAGCAGAGAATCATCGAGACCATGAAATCGCAACATTCGAGAGAGAACCCCTACCTTGAGGGAGGTACAACCGGATGGTGCATTGACTTGGTGAAGGAGATTGAGAGGATCTTGGGGTGATTAGTTTGACCGATGAGCGAGAAAGTCGCATCTTGTACTCATACTTTATCTGAAGAGGCGATGACCGTGGTGGTGGAGACCCGGGAGAGGTTGGGTCTGCGCGGAGAGAGATTACATGGGTGTGTTCAGAAGGAATTCTTGAGGAAGTATTTTCAGGAGGGCGTTAGAGGTAAGAAAGAGCTGGAATTCCTTGGCGAGGCGGGAAGTATATCTCATTCATCGAGTATCTTTGCCAAGTTCACGGAGTTGGCCAAGTTCTATCCCCATTATCTTTGAAAGGTCGGGGCTGAATTCTCAAAGTGCATTAAATTTGAGAATGGATCGAGAGGTGATATCAAGCGGTGTGGGATATCGAGGAAGATTAGAGTATTTCTTGATTTGGTAGGCTGCTGCAGGATTTATGAGGAAGGCAAAGACAATGCCCGCTCTAGGGTCATGAGAGACCGGAGGGGAAATTTCATAACGAGGGTAAGCCATATGAGAGGCGTCACGGCGACAAGGGAAAGCAGAGGTATGCGGGTAGTAACAAGTATAATGGTGGAAGCAGTCTGCTGAGGGTAGGAGGTATCCGAGGGCAAGAAGCCAAGTGGGAGACGCCCGTCGATGTTGTGTGTTTCAAGTGTGACAAGCCAGTCACAAGAGCTTTGATTGTAAGATGGAGGTGAAGAGATGCTTTAAGTGTGGGAAGAATGGTCACATGGCATCAGGAGTGTGATCGCAAGGAAGTGTGTGTTTCAAGCGTGGTGGTTGGTCACCTTAGCTTCAAGTGCACCAAGCCTAAGAAGGAAAGATCCTTTGGGAGAGTGTTTGCATTGGCGGAGTTCGGAGAGGACCTAATGATATCAGAGGTACATGCTTCATCTATGGTACACCTTTAGTTGCTATTATTGACACGGGTGCTACGCACTCCTTTATTATACATTTGTCTTTGAAAAGTTGAATTTAGTGTTGTCTACTATGGAGAGGGATGGTTATCGACACTCCGGCTAAGGGTCCGTGAACAACTCTCTAATGTGTGCTAGGTGTCCTCTGTCGGTCTTGGCAGAGATTTTTAGTTGATCCGATTTGTTTGCCTTTGGGTGGGTTGGATGTGATTACGGGCATGGGTGGTTAGTAGATAACCATGTGCACATCATCAACTATTCTAATAAGTCTCATTAGTTTTCTTCTTCACGAAGAGGAAGAGTACGCTTTCTTTGTCTCTTTGAGCAATTGCGCGGGGTAATGAAAAGGGTGGTCATTTGTTTGCTTTGATGGCGTCTATGTCTGCTGAGAACCAAGCTGTGGTTGATGGGTTGCAGGTGGTGTGTGAGTTCCCTGAAGTGTTCCCAGATGAGATTCCTAGTGTGCCCCTGGAGAGGAAGTTGAGTTCGGGATTGAGCTTGTGCACAGTACTAGGCACGTGTCTATGTGCACCGCACCAGGATGTCGGCACGAGTTATGCAATTGAAGAAGCGATTAGAGGAGCTTCTTGAGAAGAAATTTGTGAGGCCTAGTGTGTCACCATGGGGAGCTCGGTTTTGTTGGTTAAGAAGAAGGATGGGAGTATGCGTCTGTGCGTGGATTACAGACAACTGAACAAAGTCACTATCAAGAATAAGTATCCTCTCCCGAGGATAGATGATCTGATGGATCAGCTGGTGGGTGCTAAAGTGTTTAGCAAGATTGACTTGAGGTCGGGTATCACCAGTTAAGGTGAAGGATGAAGACATCCGTAAAAGCAGCGTTGAGCGAGGTATGGGCATTATGAGTACTCTGTAATGCCGTTTGGTGTCACAAATGCACCGGGGTGTTTATGGAGTACATGAACCGAATCTTCCATAGCTATCTGGATCGGTTTGTGGTTGTTTTTATTGATGATATTACGGTGTACTCAAAATCGAGGAAGAGCATGCGAGCACTTGAGATTGGTGCTAGAGGTCTTGAAAGAGAGGAAGTTGTATGCCAAGTTGTCAAAGTGTGAGTTCAGTTTGCGTGAGGTGAGCTTCTTGGGTCACATTATTTCGAGTGGTGGTATAGGCTGTGGACCCGACCAAGGTTGATGCGATGTTGCGTTGGGAGAGTCCAAAGTCGGTGGCCCGAGATCGAGGAGTTTCTTGGGGTTGGTGGTGGTTACTACTGGGAGGTTTATTGAAGGGTTCTCTAAGCTAGCCCTTCCATTGACTCAATTGACTGTAAGGAAAAGCATTTGTGTGGGATGCAAAGTGTGAAGAGAGCTTCCAAGAGGCGAAGAGGAGGTTGACCACGTCTCGGTGTTAGTGTTGCGGTGCGGAGCAACCTTTTGTTGTGTATCTTGTGGCGCCTCCAAGATGGGTTTGGGAGGTGTGTTAATGCGAGGATGGGAAGGTAGTTGCTTATGCGTCTCGGCGATTGAGGGCGCATGAGAAGAACTATCCTACTCATGATTTAGAGTTAGGCACGCCATTGTGTTTGTCTTTGAAGATTTGGAGACACTATCTCTATGGTACCAGATTCGAAGTGTTCGGTGATCACAAGAGTGCAAGTAGTTGTTTGACGAAGGAGTGAATATGAGCGAGGCGTTGGTTAGAGCTCTTTGAAGGATTATGATTTCGGCTTGAACTATCACCCCAACAAAGCTAATGTCGTGGTGATGCTTTAAGTCGGAAAACTTTGCATATGTCACTATGATGGTGAGGAGTTGGAGTTGATTGAGCAATTCCGTGATCCGAGTCTGGTTTGTGAGGTGACACCCCCAGTGTCGATTGGGTATGTTGAGGATTGGGAATGACTTCTTGGTTAGTATCGAGACGCCCGGAAGTTAGATGTGAAGATGGTAGACTTCTTTGGTTCTTTGGTGAGCAAGGCTCTTGATGGGGATACTGGTTTGTTGAGATTCGGGGACGGGATTTGTGTTAGGATGATCTTTGAGTTGAAGAAGATGATACTTGAGGAGAGCCATAGGAGTAAGTTGAGCATTCATCCAGTGCTACTAAGATGTATCATGATCTCGAAGAAAGCTATTTTGGTGGCACTGGTATGAAGAGAGATGTTGTGATTTGTATATGCATGTTTGACTTGCCGAAGTCAAAGATTGAGCACGAGAAACCTGCGGGCTGATGCAACCTTTAGAGATTAGGAATGGAAGTGAGACAAAGCATTTCCATGGACTTTGTGGATTGGGTTGCCAACACTGTGAGAGGTGTCGACACTATTTGGGTGATTGTGGATAGGTTGACCAAGTGCGCCCATTTTATTCCTATCAACATTACTATCACTGTGCCAAAGTTGGCTAGAATATATATTCGGTGATTGTGAAACTTCACGGGGTTCAAGAGTATTGTGTCGGACGAGACCCGAGGTTTACATCGGAGTTTTGGGGAAGCTTGCAAGAAGCTTTGGGGTCCAAGCCGAGGTTGAGTTTGACTATCATCCTCGGTGATGGTGGGGACAGAGAGAACCATCCGATCTTTGGAGGATCTTACGAGAGCTTGTGTGCTAGAGCGGGGAGGTGCGTGGGATACACATCTCCCAGCGATTGAGTTCACTTATAATAATGGCTATCATTCGAGCATAGGGATGGCTCCTTTTGAGGCCTTTGTATGGGCGAGGTGTAGGACTCCTTTGTGTTGGCATGAGTCGGGGAGAGTGTTGTTCTTGGACCGAGTTGGTTAGGAGACTACGGAGAAAGTGAAAATGATCGGGGAGAAAATGAAAGAGTCCAGAGAGCAAGCAGAAAAGTTATCATGATAAGAGGAGGAAGGACTTGGAGTTTGTTTGGTGAGCATGTGTTCTTGAGGTCACGCCTATGGTGGTGTTGGGCGTGCTCGAAGGCAAAGAAGTTAACTCCAAGGTTTATTGGGCGTACGGATCATCGAGAGAGGTTGGAAAGGTTGCTTATAGGGTGGCTTTGCCGCCTAACCTTCGAACTTGCACGATGTCTTCCACGTGTCACGGCTTCGGAGTATATTCGGACCGTCTCATGTGATTCACATGGATGATGTGGAGGTACGTGAGAACCTCACGGTGGAGACTATGCCAGTGAGGATTGATGATAGAGAAGTGAAGGTGCTGAGAGGAAAAGACATTGCCTTAGTCAAGGTAGTGTGGTTGGGAGCTGGTTTGGTGAGAGTATGACTTGGGAGCTAGAGAGCAAGATGCGGGAGTCTTATCGAGTTATTTGATTTCAGTGCACAATTTCGAGGACGAAATTTCCTAAGTGGGGGAGAGTTGTAACACCCTAAATGATTTAATTAAGCAATTGATTAAATTATTTAAAGTGTTACACTGTTTTAATTATATTAGAATATGATATAGTGTTTTATAACTTGGTGATTCTTTTTAATTAAAGGGAATGGTGGAAGAAATGGAGAGGGGGTGTAAATAGGGCCCAAGGTGCGCTTGGCCCAATGTACATATACCCAAAATTAGAATTTGCTCTCATTTGTGAGAAAAAAAGAAAGAACTTGCGAAGGGAGAAGAGAGAAAGGAAGAGGAATCGGCGCAAGAACCCTAGAGGGAGAGAGTGAGCTTCGCACCAAGCTAGGAAGGGAGAAGAAGGCTCTAGTTGCTGTGGTTTTTGCACGTGACTCGAGGAGAAGGAATTCCTACGGTTTAATCCAAGGTAAGGGGAGTCTCACTCTATAATAGAGGAGATAATGTGTTTTATGTAGATCATAGGCTTGGATTTGTGTTAATTGATGATTGTTTGGTGAATTGAGTCATTGAATTGAATAAATTGCATGTGGAATCGATTTAGGGCTTGAAATTGGGGTTTTATGTTCTTGATTGGGTTTTGATGCATGATTGAGTGCTATGATGTGAAATTGAATATGTTGACATTATTATACAATGTATTTGAGTAGTATATGATGATTAGAATTGAAAGGGTTTGTGAATTGGGGGTTTTTGGGTCATGGGCGCCAATGTGCTAGGGATTTGGCGCCACGTATGCTTGTTCACGTCTTGGAAAATATGTGATTCTGCGTTGTCTCTGCGGGCGCCACATTCTTTGGGAAAATGGCGCCCGCCATCGCTTTATTCATGTCTTTGGAATGTGTTCTTTGTGCGGTGTGTTACGCCAGGCGCCAAATTCTTTGGGGAAAATGGCGCCTCGTGCCTTTATTTGCGTGTTAGGTGTGTGTGTGTCGGTGTGAGGCGCCAAATGTTTGCCGGGGTGCCAGAATGGCGCTGTGTCTTTGTACAAGTGATCGTGTGTGTGTGTGTTCTTTGTCTGGCGCCACATTCTTTGGGAAAAAGGCGCCGGTGCTTATTTTTAGATTTACGAACATATTTTTCCGTGCCAACTTTTGCATTCACACGCTTTGAAACCAATTTTAAGTGTTTTGGCTCGAGTGGTTTTCAGTTGCGGTGTTATTTTACAAATGTCCGGTGGGGGTGGTTTTGTGTGTGTAAATGGGGTGGGTTGAGTGAGACTTGCATTTACGGGCATATTTCACCGTGCCAAATTTTGTATTTACGCCCAAAAACATTTTTAATCATTTTAGTTCGAGTGGTTTTCGGTTTGCAAGTGTTGTGGGTCTTTGGGTCGGTTGTGGGCGCCAAATTGTCTTTGCCAGGCGCTAGGGTGGTGCTGCGTCGAGGACCGGGTGCAGGCGTGTCTTAGTTTGTGTCTCAGGACCATGTCTTTGCCCAGGGCGCGCAGTTGCTAGAAAAGTGGCGCCCGAGTGGCGTGTGTTGCCACGGGGCGCCAAGTTCTTGAAGTTTACGGCGCTAGTCTTTGTGTTGCACCGGGCGCGAGAATGTGGGGAAGTTGGCGCTAGTGCCGCCAAGTGCCTAAGCGGGTGTTGTTTTGATTCCTAGGTGACAGTTTGGTCCACTAGATGATTGTTTTAGTCCTAAATGGTGGTTTAGGACCTTGAGTGAGTTGAGTCCTCTAGATGAGATTAGTCCTTGGGACTTAATGGTGTTGAGCGTGTACCTTGAGATGACCGAGGATGCCATGGGGGCATGGTAGGAGGGCCAAGCCATGAGGGCTATAAATGAGATTAATAATGAGGTAGGAGTTAGTGAGTAAATTGAGATGTTTGAGAATGTGTTTGTGTTGTTACATGGAGTCTCATGCATACATTAATTAGCTGCTTGATCGTAGAGCTTATAAAGCCCGATTGTGAAGCTCGAGGCGGGGAGGAGGGCAAGTCATGAGGACTCCATTTGATGATGAGGCTAGCTTGGGAGGGCAAATATTGAGAATCTTGGGAGGGCAAATGGTACCACATGCATAACTACATTGCATACATTCACATGAATGCATGAACATTATTGAGTGATGATTGGTATGATTGATTGTGTTGTGAACTATGATTGTATATATTGCCTATTATCGCTTTTATTATATAGTTCGAGACTTACCCTTTTCGTTGTTGTTTACCACGGTAGTCATGAGTGAAGGCTTGTCACCTTCACTATTCCTGAGTCGATGCGCTCTTCGATACGTAGCACCTGGGGATGGGTTATGAACTTTATTTTGATTGTTTTGCTCGGTGTTGAGTTCTTTCTTGTTGTATTATGTATTTGAGATTGAGAATTATTCTCGTGAGTGTAGTTTTATTCCGCTGCATGATATGAGTTATATCCCACGTTTTATATGGTGTTATGTATTGGTTCGTATTTTTCTGAGTTGAACCGACTGTTTGAGTGTTTTTGGAGAGAAGTGTAACATTCCATTTAATGAGAAATGATTTTTATTACTCTGATTTTTGAATTAAATTACCGGGTAGAAATGGGGTGTTACATTAGTGGTATCAGAGCAAAAGTTCGGTCTATCCGACCAAGTGTGTCTGTTTGTCATGTTGTGTATGACAGTTAGGAGTCTTGAATTAGTTCTGAATGGTTGTTTATGCTGCAGTGTTAGGTTGATATGGCCAGAAGAGTTGATGCTGCACTTGCTGAGGCGTTGCAAGCCATAGCACATCCAACCCACCCAAAGGTAAACAAATCACATCCATCCCCATTATGCTTTAAGTGTGGCCGGTCGGGTCACAAGGGCTGATTGACCTGATTTGTTTACCTTTGGGTGGGTTGGATGTGATTCTGGGCATGGATTGGTTAGTAGATAACCATGTGCACATCAACTGTTTCAACAAGTCTGTTAGCTTTCTTCTTCCTGAAGAGGAAGAGTCGGTTTTGTTGTCTGCTGAGCAATTGCGCGGGGTAATGAAATAGGGTGGTCAGCTGTTTGCTTTGATGGCGTCTATGTCTGCTGAGAACCAAGCTGTAGTTGATGGGTTGCAGGTGGTGTGTGAGTTCCCTGAAGTGTTCCCTGATGAGATTCCTAGTGTGCCACCAGAGAGGGAAGTTGAGTTCGGGATTGAGCTTGTGTAGGAGTGCAGGGCTGTGTCTACATGCACCGCACTGGGATGTCGCTTCGAGTTATGCGAATTGAAGAAGCAGTTAGAGGAGCTTCTTGAGAAGAAGTTTGTGAGGCCTAGTGTGTCACCATGTAACACCCCGATTTTCGTGTGTCAGTTCTTTTAATATGTATTTGTTTTATGAACTATTTTATATTGATAAGATTAAACTATTTTAAGTTATAGTGGTTTGAGTTTGAAATTTAGTTGAAATCACGTTAAATTATATCTTAATACGCTATTGGTAATATATGATTATTATCATTATATATATTTATTTATTTTATTTTTATAAAATATTAGTGTTTGAGATATTATTTCTTTAGAAAATTATATTTGGTCTATTGAGGTGGTGTTAAAATAATAGTAATAGTGATATTGGGATTTAAAAGTGTTTAAAATGAGTTTTTGGTTATTTTTACTCGCATACACCCCCATTGCCTATTGGGCGCACCCATTGCAACTCACTTAAGCCCACGAACGCGCCTCCCGACCCGAACCGAACCCAGGCCGCGCGCATCTTCTTCTCCGCGCGTGACTCTGCGCGAGCAGCAAAGCAACCTCACGCGATTCTTCCTCCTTCACGTTCTCACTCTTCTCTCCATTGTTGATCCTCAAACTTCACCCTCCCACCGAAATTGGCCATTGATTACGATTATGACCTTAGTTTAGGCGATTGTGGCTTTATTTTGTTAAGGAAATCGCACGAGAAAATCGGTTTCACCCCTCCTCTCCGTCGCGATTTTCTCTTCACAGGCGATTCTGCGGCGATCTTGATGCGATTACGTGAAGGATAGCCATGTGCAATTTCCCTTCCTCGTTCGGTGGTCACGAGGTTGGTCTCACCCTTGTGGTTTCCAATACGTAGCCAAATCGCTTTTAGAGTCACGATTTCAATGTCTTTGTCATCGTCCTCACGAAATTCGACTAGGTAATTCGTTTGGAAAACCCGATTTATTAGTTAAAGGAAAGTGTTAGTATTATTATTTTTAGATAGCTAATTGAGCGTTTACATTTGCTCGATTGTATGAGTTCGAGTCAATGGACCTTTAGATTTAGAGCACGCTTAAGAGCTAATTGTTCGTCCTTGCACCGCGTCAAAGGAGAAGAGGAGCTCGTTGTATTATTTGATTTATGTGTAATATCTGTTGACCGTAATTTATCTAATTGAGTGTCTTGTATTGAATTGATTTGATGTATTTTAATTGATTGCTATATTGTATTTAAGATTTATGATTTATGATACCTTGAGATGGAAAAATAATGTGGAATAGAGGTTTAGGTTCAAATATAATAAGTAGATAGTCTATAATTATAGTTGTCTCATTTTGTGTAGAACTTAGTATTATAAAGGTGTGATAAGTATAAAGTTTGGTCGTATAGGGAATATTAATACTTGTAAATTGAATTCGAGATTTGTTAGAGAGACTTCATGGAACTTAATCACTAGTAATTTAGAAAGACTTTGTAGAGTTTGAATTGTGTGTTTAGATGATAAACAAAATTGGGAATAAATTGAGAGGATGCTATGTGAGGTGGCTTAAATTGTCTTCTTTGTTTTATGAAAATGAAGCGTTGTTTTTATGTTGTAAGCGTGTTGTTTTCAACTGTAGTTGCGCACTAAAAAGAAGTGTTATTTTCACTCTGTGTTTTTTTTGTTGTTTTGATGATGTTTTGCGCTAAAGGGAAATTTGTTTTTTCACTCTGTCTTGATGCCGTTTTGAATGAAATTTTGTTGTTTTATAAATAAAAAGGGTATGGTTTCTTTGTTGTGTCATAAGTAAGAAGATTTGGTTGCCCTTTGTTCTTGCAACTCGAATGTAGTGTATACTCGATTTTAAGCACACGGTTTATCCAAAATTTTATGAGGATGTTTAAAAAAAAAAAAAAAAAAAAAAAAAATATTTAAGTGTTGGTTATATGTTGCTTGAGTCGCTATTGTTGTGCAATTGCGTAAATAGATTGAATTGTAATCTGTTACCTTCACTAATTGGTTACGTGAGTGGGGAGGGTGATCACCCCAAGTACTCACCACCGATGAAAGAAGCGACGAGAACTAATGGTTTTGTTTTGAGTACTATTTGATTTGGATGTGTTAAGGGGCATCTTCACCCTATGTTTGTTTCATTTATTTCACTTGTCCAAAATTTTCTCTATATATATACGATGTGGTGAGCGTGTTTTATTTGTGAAGATGCATATGTTTTCTAAACAAGTAATATGATTGGAAGTATTTTATCTATGTGTCTTGAATTGTGCTAAAGTGTGTGCTAACGAGGTTTAAGATAATTGTCTAATGTTGTAAGTTTTTCTAAATGAGTTTACTGAACTTAAGAATTGAATCTATAAGTACATATGTGAATTGTGCTTGTATCTTCTAACGAGTCTAGAACTCTTATAGGGGCTTACTAGAAATAAACTTGATATATAGGACTGAAGTAAGCTTACTTGTGTCTTGATTTTACACTACGATTGTGCGATAACTTGTCTGGTAGGAGTATATGTTTCATTTAACTTAGTGAAGAATAGTCAAACCACATGCTAACTACGCCTTACGATAAATAGATTAAAGCGATGCACGAGTATTTAATTAATTTTTTTATGTGATTATTGTTTTGAGGTTTCATTGTTTAATATGATTAGATCATTGGGTTTTGAGGACTATGTGTTGTTTAGCAGATACCCTAATTTAATTATGATATGTTAAAAAGATTGTTCTCTTGAATTGCGATGATGCGAGAGTTGATTAGCAAATTCTAGATCTTTGTTGTGTGTTGCAAATGCGTATGTGTTATTCTATGTGTAGTCTAGAGGGTAGGAATTCATCTCATACCTTATTTTAGTTGGTGTGTCGTTCTTGAACTGTGGTGGCGATTTACGCTTAGAATGAAGATGCTGCAGTTATGTGACCTAAGAGGTGGAGTCAATATAATAGGTTGAGAACCATGATGAGAAGTAGGCGCATACGTTAGTGTTTCACATGGACCAAAGAATAGGGCGTTGAAAGGATTGCGGTGGGTGTACCGAGGTTAACATTAGGATTTAAATCGTGCAAATTTTGAAGAGATTAAGTGCGAACTAGATTCATCTCGTTGTTGGGATTAGCGTGATTTTCGAGGGCGAAAATATTCTAAGTGGGGAGAGTTGTAACACCCCGATTTTCGTGTGTCAGTTCTTTTAATATGTATTTGTTTTATGAACTATTTTATATTGATAAGATTAAACTATTTTAAGTTATAGTGGTTTGAGTTTGAAATTTAGTTGAAATCACGTTAAATTATATCTTAATACGCTATTGGTAATATATGATTATTATCATTATATATATTTATTTATTTTATTTTTATAAAATATTAGTGTTTGAGATATTATTTCTTTAGAAAATTATATTTGGTCTATTGAGGTGGTGTTAAAATAATAGTAATAGTGATATTGGGATTTAAAAGTGTTTAAAATGAGTTTTTGGTTATTTTTACTCGCATACACCCCCCATTGCCTATTGGACGCACCCCATTGCAACTCACTTAAGCCCACGAACGCGCCCTCCCAGCCCAGAACCGAACCCGACCCGGCGCGCATCTTCTTCTCCCGGCGTGACTCTGCAGCGAGCAGCAGCAAGCAACCTCTCGCGATTCTTCCTCCTTCACGTTCTCACTCTTCTCTCCATTGTTGATCCTCAAACTTCACCCTCCCACTCGAAATTGGCCATTGATTCTGATTATGACCTTAGTTTAGACGATTGTGGCTTTATTTTGTTAAGGAAATCGCACCAGAAAATCGGTTTCACCCTCCTCTCCGTCGCGATTTTCTCTTCACGAAGCCGATTCGCGGCGGCGATCTTGATGCGATTACGTGAAGGATAGCCATGTCACAATTTCCCTTCCTCGTTCGGTGGTCACGAGTTCGGTCTCACCCTTGTGGTTTCCAATACGTAGCTAAATCGCTTCTAGAGTCACGATTTCAATGTCTTCATCATCGTCCTCTGAAATTCGACTAGGTAATTCGTTTGGAAAACCCGATTTATTAGTTAAAGGAAAGTGTTAGTATTATTATTTTTAGATAGCTAATTGAGCGTTTACATTTGCTGATTGTATGAGTTCGAGTCAATGGACCTTTAGATTTAGAGCACGCTTAAGAGCTAATTGTTCGATCCTTGCACAGCGTCAAAGGAGAAGAGGAGCTCGTTGTTCTTTGTAGTTCGGTTGGTGACTCAGTAGAGAGCTCTCATTTCGGTTTATATTCGAGGTATGGGGGCTCTTTCTATACATATAATACTCTTTAGGATTTGTGTTGTATGTGGGCTAGGTGTTGAGGGTGTTGAATGATTGATTGTATTTGTGAAACCTATCCTTGTTGTCGTGTTTGATGCCTAATTGGAATGCTATGTCTTTCTTGATGATTGGAAGTGGGTATGTGATTAAATTGTGCATGTAAATTGTGTGTGAGAACTCCTCGATAGAGTGAAGTGTGTGAACATGTTAGTTGTAGACTAATCAAAGAAATGTTTGATGATTGTTGGTAGTATGGTGTGGATTAAGTATGAAAATTGTTGGGTAATTGGTGTTGTTGAAGTGTTAAAAGAATTATGCAAGTGGGAAGAGTTGGCTACGGCCTGGCGCCAATTGCCTATGTCTGGCGCCCATGACGATGCGTGTGTCTTTGGGTGTGCGTTATGCGCAGGCACTGTGGCGCCAAATGGGCAGCCACGATGCGCTGTGTTCGTTTTAGGTGTCTTGTGTGTGTTGTGCGAGGCACGAGGCGCCAAATGGGCAGCCACAGTGCGTCTGGCGGCGCCAAAATGCTGCTGCCTGCGTGTATGCGTGTGCGCCCGGTTGTGCGGGCGTGTGCGTGTGTGTGTGTCTCTTAGCGCGGCGCCAAATGTGGCGACCTAGTGCGCCCGGTTGAAGCCCTGGCTGTGCATGTGGGTGTGTGAGTGTGTTGCGCAGGGCGCCAAATGTGGCTGCCCCGTGCGCCTGTGTGGTTGTGCAGTGGGTGTGTGTGGCACAGGGCGCCAAAATGGCGTGCAACCTGCGCCTAGTGCAGAGTTTTGGTTGCGTGCTTGGTGGGGCGCCAAAGTGGCTGCCCAGTGGCGCCAAGTGGTGCCTAGTGTGGTTCCTAGGTGTCTTGTGGTCCCTAGGGCGTTAGTTGGTCCAACTCTTGTGTTGTGGAGTAATTGTGAGCTAAAATATTAACGTAAGAGTATAAATTAAATTGTAATTAAGTGGAGTGTGAAAGCGGTGTGGGACTTGGTCCCAAAAGCGATGGGAAGCCCTCGAGGCTAATTTGTTGGTGAGATGGAGTTGAGGAAATAAATAGAGAGGTGTGCATAATAAAATATTGTGGCATAGGTGTTGTTTGTGGTGCATTGACATAGAGTCACATATTGCATGTGCATAAAGCGGTGTGTAGGCTTCGGCCAAAGCGGTGTGGGACTCCGGTCCATGTAACACCCCCTTATTTTACAAGCTACTTAATTAATAAAATCAGAGTTTAAAAAAAAAACTTTCCACGCACCTCAAAGAGGGTGGTACATTCCAAATAAAACATCATCAATACATAATTAAAAATCCAAACGCATCAACGCGTATCATGCATAACATAGCCAAGTGGACTACAATCCTCAAAATAACTTTGTTTAACGTTCTGATAATCCATCAATAATTTGCGAAAGACAAGTGGAAATAAAATTGAGTTCACATACTCAATACATAGGTTCAAAATAAGTTTAATACATAACCATAAATAATACTAAGACCCCAACCCGGTGTTACTATCGAGTGACTCATTAAGACCCCAAAGACACAGCGCCATCACTCGGAATCACTGTTTGTCGCCACGAGCGAGCAACAAGAAATGCTAGGGTGAGTCTCTTTACATAAATTATAACAAGTAAGGTAAGCATTATAATTAGAAAACATCTAGCAACATCAATCATTCGCAATTAAGGCATTTACCATTCATTTATAAAGCCAAGAGCAGCACTCACAATTTAGTTAAGCATCAACAAGCATTTCATGAATGTATGATGGTATGCATGTGTGCAATATGCATGTGGATCCATAACCACCTCAAAACCCCGTCGGGCACCACCGCGATGTTTGGCGAAGCCACCCACCTTATTTTTGGCGAAGCCACCCGTGTGTTTTTATGCATATGAGTCATGTGACACTATGACAAATGCACCACAACACAAAGTTTACACCGTATCAATTTTTTTAACCACCACGTTATCAATTATTAACCACCACGTGATCATTTATTAACCACCACATCATCATTTATTGATCACCACCTCATCATTTATTGACCACCACTTGATCAATGCTTAACCACCTCTTGATTAATTATTACCACCACTTGATCGATTATTAAGTTGATTCTCACTTAAAAACCCAACCACTCCATAAGGACCTTTCCTACCCTTAAGAACTATTTTGACTCACCAAAGATTAATTTAATACTCAAGGGATTATTTTAGCACATTGTGATTAATCTAGTATTTTGGGAATTATTGGGCATATTAGGAATTAATTTGGTGTTTGGAACCTATGTTGACATATTGGGATTTATTAGACACTAAGGGACTATTTTGTCACGCCAAGGATTAATTTAATTCTTAGGGACTATTATGTCACACCAAGGATTAAATTAATTCTAGGGGACTAAACCATCCCTTAGACACAATTTGGCATCAAGGCGCCAAGGGGCAGCCAAAATGGCGCCCCATAACCAAACACCAAACAGCAACACCCATAAACCAGCACAGGGCGCCAAAATGCTAGAGATCTGGCGCCCCCCTCTTCCAACCTACACCCAACACCCTTCAAAACCTAATTTCTTCCAAACAAATTATTTCTCACATAACCACACCAACATAGCCAATGAATTATTAATACTAATCATGAAATTTACTTGCTCATGTTCATGTAATCAAATTATCAAACATACACTATGTATAAATCACAACTCATGCTTCCAAAACAACAATCAACATGCTATGACCAAATTCAAGCATTCAACATACAATCAACACACAATCAACATACAATCAACATACAATCAACAAAATCATTCCTAGAGCTATTCTCACTATAATACACACCTACTACAAGCTATAAAATATGTATGGAGAATCCCACAACCTTGGGTGAGCTTGAAACCTCCAAACAAGCACCTAAAATCACCAAATGAAGTCTCCAAAAGCGATTTCCATTGACTCGAAAATACCACCAACACAAAACTTGAGCAAAGTCTCTTCCTTTTTCTCCTTCAACAAGCCAAACACCCACACTTTAAGCTTCCAACTCCTCTCATGGTGAAATGCAAAATAGAGAGATTGAGAGATGGAAACTAGCATAAATGGAGAGAGCATGAAAAACTAGAGAGATTGGAACCAAAATCAACTTACCAAATCAAAGGGTGGAGAAAACCCTAAACCCCCAATTCAGCCCACTACCATGAGCCCTCCACCTCCTTCGGCCTCCTCTCTCTCTCCTCTTCTCACTCTTGCGCCCACCGTCTTCCTCTCTCCTTCTCCTCCATGAGCTCCTCCTTCCCTCTCCTCTCCTCCGCTCTCTCTCTCTCTCTCTCTCTCTCGGTTTCTCCTTTCTCGGTCTCTCCTCTTTCTCTCGGTCCCTGTTCTTTCATTCCTTCCTTCGTGATTCATTTCTTTCTTTCATTAACCCACAACAATTCAATTGGGCCTCAATGGGTGGGCTCCTATTCGCACCCCCCCCAATTTAATTCCACTACTCCCTAACTTAATAACATCACCACATCTTATTTACTAACTCTCACCTCCTAATTTAATTAAAACACCTAATTCATTTAATTAAATATGACTAACCACATAACTCCTAAATAATCAATTAATAAATATTCAAATTATTTTCGGGCGTTACAACTCTCCCCCACTTAGAATATTTTCGTCCTCGAAAATACTCACGAATCAATACCCAACATTCTTCATACCTCTAATCGTACTCATCATCAACTATCGTACACTAAGGTAATAAGACACACACCTTTTCTACACTCTTACCCTTAGCAGATATTCTAACCTGTAGGGTATCCAGATCCTACTCGACTACTCAAATACCATCTATTCCGATGTAGGGACACTATGCCCTCAACTACGATTTGCGATTAGCTTACCCTCTTTAATTTTCCAATCTCTGGTGCTCACTTCCGAACTCAACCTACTAACCCAACCTATCTCTTTCATCTAATTGACCTACTCGTCTTCATTACTAATAATTCCACACCGAAGTTCCTAACAACCGCACTCCCGGTGCTTAGCAACAATCCTGAATCATGTTAACATCCAACGGCATCTGTACTTAGGTGTATGCACACTACAGCAATTACCCTTCCTTACTCCCTCAGTTACTCACCTTGGTTACACTACGCTTGAGCACAACACTCTTAAACGCAACATTTCATCCCGGTAGATATACAGTATACTTAAACACCCACTCCTTTACACTTAGTTTATATACATCCCACTATACTCCGACAACTTCAATATTTCGACACTTCCACTCTAACTTAGAGAAATATACTTAGACATTACTCATGTCGACAACTCAATACTTCAACTTACCTACGTTCGACAAACACTAACTTCGACTTACACTTTACCTCAATATCTCCATAAGCTGTACCATACTAGATTTCGATATACTTAATTGCACGCATTACTACTACTAGATTTTCGGCAATATATATACTTCGACAGACATACTCCTCACTTAGATATTTACACCTATTTCAACAACTCTGCTCTTCGACCATGCTTACATTTCGACTCATCCATACTTAGTTAACACCACACTTCGATACCTATACACTTCGACACTCACTCATCAATCACCTTTGTATTTATAAAGACAAAGAATGAACCGCACTCTTTTTATCTATAAAGGCTACCGAAAATTCAATTCAAAAAGCAAAGAACGCTAAGTTGCAAACCAGTGACTTTTAAATAACAAAGCAATACGTACAATTTAAATCACTACACATAACATTTTCTCAATTTCATTTACCTTCTAATCACACAATTCAATTACCACTTTGAACATGTATCAAAATTCCTAACGAAAATTCGGCAAAGTTTCCTCTGAAATATGGACATTCCAAAAATATTTTTACCTGTATAACCAGTCCAGACATCAATTCTTGTTCAAAGCTCATTAATTCTCGCACATATATAAAATTTACGGTTTTCCAAAAGATTTGTAAATTCAACTAACACAGACCCGCAATCGAAATCCATATTCAAGCATAACAATTAAACAATCAAATCTTTATGGTTTCGTTCTTAAGTTTCAAACAAACATGAATTCTCAAAATAGCGTTTTTGATTCGAAAATTCACGAAACTCCAATTTTGAAAACCGTTCAAACATAACATAAACAACATTTTAAAAATTTCCTAAGCGTGAGTAAAACTCACCTTTTTGTTTCAAAAAGATTTTACCTCGTCAAACCATGAAATTATTGTAAGACCTCGTCATTTTCAAACAACATCAATCCATGACCTAATCGGTCCTAAAGCTAAAATCACGTCACATCTCGTAATAAAATTCTAGACAACACGGAGCGAGCAATTTAACACAATTCTTGACATTACGTTCATTCCCAAAAACACAGAATTTTCCAAGTACCGTTTCTTTTCGAAAATTATAGAATTCACAATTTTGTCCAAAAAGGAAAACTATACGCGAATCCTAACCTTAATTGTTATAACCGAGCACCGCATTTCATTTCAGTACATACTTCAAACAATTTAGCACAAATCAAAATTAAACTCACGTGCATTACGAGAAAACATCAACCTATAGCAAAGCGTCAATCAAAGGTAACAATATTCACAAGCAATCCTTCAAATATTGTCTATCCACTACTCTTAGGCTTATTCACAACTCACTTCATCAACTACACTTAGTCACTTCACCCTTGACTATTACACTTAGGCACACTACACCTAAGAACTCCCCAACCTCGGCCATTACACATTCACAACACCTCGGTACTCTCTTTTTGGTCCTCGGTTCTCTACACTACGTCACGCTAAGCTTCACTACACTTACTATTCAAGCGTACCTAAACCTCGGTACTACATACTTTGACTCCCACATACTACGTCGCATGCCTATTACATTTCAACACACCTATGGTTAAGCAACTACACCTCAGTTCATATGTAGTCCTATGTACCTAACCTTCCTCTTCCTTCTTTCCTTTGATCTTCATACTATGATCATACTTGAGCCAACTACTAAACACTTTCCTTCACAACTAGTCCAATACTCATTAAGAATTTCACGAAGGTTACAACACCTTTAGGCATACTAAATCTACACCTTTACTTTGTACCAAAACTCTATTTTTGAGGTCACCAAAGTCTCACTCGATTTATTCCAAACATCATTAATTTATCGCTAGGGAACTACGCCATATCAATCATTTAAATACCAATGCTCCTATCTTACGTCAATCCTTATCTTGACATCTCCCTACTATCAAACCCCAATTCAAACTCAAACTTCCATAAGGCACCTATTTTTCTAAAAATTAAGGGTCAATCAACTTGCACACACCACTCAATCAATCAAGTTGAAATTAGTATATATTCAAAATTTATAATAATTACGAGTTATTGTCGCCTCTTTCATTGGGGATGAGTGATTGGGGTGATCAGTCCCTCTACTCATGCAACCAACTAATTAAGGTCACAAAAACTACTTCCTTTCAATTTATAACCAACGCATTAAAAGACTTTTTAACGCGATGCAGGTCGCGAAGGCATCGTCACGCCTTTCACTCTTTTGACTTCGTTAGAACTCTTTAATCACACATCTCAATGATACAAACAACGATCCACGAGCAGACAAAATCAATGGTATAACTACGATTTACATGATTCGATCACATATATTTCAATAATGCAATATAATTTTCAATCGTAATCTAACACAATTAAGTCACAACAAGTACGTCAATTAATGCACAAACCAACAAAATTACTTGATAATAAAGCAGCAACATAATTATGATTGAAAAGGAGTACCAAGACTCGAGGGTTAACAGACTCGACAACTTGGCCGGACGGACCGAACTGCTCTGATACCACTAATGTAACACCCCCTTATTCTACAAGCTACTTAATTAATAAAATCAGAGTTTAAAAAAAAAACTTTCCACGCACCTCAAAGAGGGTGGTACATTCCAAATAAAACATCATCAATACATAATTAAAAATCCAAACGCATCAACGCGTATCATGCATAACATAGCCAAGTGGACTACAATCCTCAAAATAACCTGTTTAACGTTTACAGTAATCCATCAATAATTTGCAGCACAGCGGAAATAAAATTGAGTTCACATACTCAATACATAGGTTCAAAATAAGTTTAATACATAACCATAAATAATACTAAGACCCCTGACCCGGTGTTACTATCAGAGCTGACTCATTAAGACCCCAAAGACACAGCGCCATCACTCGGAATCACCTGTTTGTCGCCACGAGAGCAGGCAACAAGAAATGCTAGGGTGAGTCTCTTTACATAAATTATAACAAGTAAGGTAAGCATTATAATTAGAAAACATCTAGCAACATCAATCATTCGCAATTAAGGCATTTACCATTCATTTATAAAGCCAAGAGCAGCACTCACAATTTAGTTAAGCATCAACAAGCATTTCATGAATGTATGATGGTATGCATGTGTGCAATATGCATGTGGATCCATAACCACCTCAAAACCCCGTCGACCACTGCCGTGTTTTGGCGAAGCCACCCACCTTATTTTTGGCGAAGCCACCCACCGTGTTTTTATGCATATGAGTCATGTGACACTATGACAAATGCACCACAACACAAAGTTTACACCGTATCAATTTTTTTAACCACCACGTTATCAATTATTAACCACCACGTGATCATTTATTAACCACCACATCATCATTTATTGATCACCACCTCATCATTTATTGACCACCACTTGATCAATGCTTAACCACCTCTTGATTAATTATTACCACCACTTGATCGATTATTAAGTTGATTCTCACTTAAAAACCCAACCACTCCATAAGGACCTTTCCTACCCTTAAGAACTATTTTGACTCACCAAAGATTAATTTAATACTCAAGGGATTATTTTAGCACATTGTGATTAATCTAGTATTTTGGGAATTATTGGGCATATTAGGAATTAATTTGGTGTTTGGAACCTATGTTGACATATTGGGATTTATTAGACACTAAGGGACTATTTTGTCACGCCAAGGATTAATTTAATTCTTAGGGACTATTATGTCACACCAAGGATTAAATTAATTCTAGGGGACTAAACCATCCCTTAGACACAATTTGGCATCAAAGCGCAAGGGCAGCCAAAATGGCGCCCATAACCAAACACCAAACAAAGAACACCCATAAACCAAAGACAGGCGCCAAAATGCTAGAGATCGCGCCCCCTCTTCCAACCTACACCCAACACCCTTCAAACCTAATTTCTTCCAAACAAATTATTTCTCACATAACCACACCAACATAGCCAATGAATTATTAATACTAATCATGAAATTTACTTGCTCATGTTCATGTAATCAAATTATCAAACATACACTATGTATAAATCACAACTCATGCTTCCAAAACAACAATCAACATGCTATGACCAAATTCAAGCATTCAACATACAATCAACACACAATCAACATACAATCAACATACAATCAACAAAATCATTCCTAGAGCTATTCTCACTATAATACACACCCTACAAGCTATAAAATATGTATGGAGAATCCCCTAACCTTGGGTGAGCTTGAAACCTCCAAACAAGCACCTAAAATCACCAAATGAAGTCTCCAAAAACTGATTTCCAGCCCAACTCGAAAATACCACCAACACAAAACTTGAGCAAAGTCTCTTCCTTTTTCTCCTTCAACAAGCCAAACACCCACACTTTAAGCTTCCAACTCCTCTCATGGTGAAATGCAAAATAGAGAGATTGAGAGATGGAAACTAGCATAAATGGAGAGAGCATGAAAAACTAGAGAGATTGGAACCAAAATCAACTTACCAAATCAAAGGGTGGAGAAAACCCTAAACCCCCAAATTCAGCCCACTCTGTGACCCCCTCCACCTCCTTCGGCCTCCTCCTCTCTCTCCTCTTCTCACTCTTGCGCCACCGTCTTCCTCTCTCCTTCTCCTCCGCGAGCTCCTCCTTCCCTCTCCCTCTCCTCCGCCGCTCTCTCTCTCTCTCTCTCTCTCTCGGTTTCTCCTTTCTCGGTCTCTCCTCTTTCTCTCGGTCCCTGTTCTTTCATTCCTTCCTTCGTGATTCATTTCTTTCTTTCATTAACCCACAACAATTCAATTGGGCCTCAATGGGTGGGCTCCTATTCGCACCCCCCCCAATTTAATTCCACTACTCCCTAACTTAATAACATCACCACATCTTATTTACTAACTCTCACCTCCTAATTTAATTAAAACACCTAATTCATTTAATTAAATATGACTAACCACATAACTCCTAAATAATCAATTAATAAATATTCAAATTATTTTCGGGCGTTACAGTCCAAAGCGGTGGGTGCCCTCCAGGCAAATTTGCGGTGATGAAGGATCCTCATGCATGTTGCACTCATGCATGTACCCATACATATGTTATTGATGTTTCCTTTGGTGGTTATACCTTGTGAATGCATTATAATTATGATGATGTGTTGATAATGTGGTGAACTAGTAGTGTTTGTTGCCTTGCCAATATGTAATGCCTATCCTATCTATTATTATTTGTATGAAAGACTCACCCCTCTTTGCGTCGTGTTGCTTCTTATGTCAAGCAACTGCAGTACCCGCGCAGTGAGGGCATCCTTATGCACTGTCTACTAGTAGTCGTGTCTCGGCTACGATATGTAGCACCGGGGAGGCGTAGTCATCTTTTATTTATTATTTGATGCTTTAGACTTTTATTGATGATGTACTAAGTATAATGTTAAACTTAGTGATTCTTCCATTTGTGTTGGAGGCGTTATTTATATTTTGGTCTTTGTAAACTAAAGCAGGTGTTGTGGGTAGTCCACTAAACTAATGTCTTTGCGTATCGTATTAATGTTTTATTGACTTCGTGTTATTTGACTATAAGTTGGATGTTTTTGTAAGCGTTGGAATGTGACATTCCCCTTCAATGATTTTATTTTGAAAACTCGATAATATAAATATTAAATAATAGTTGTTTAGAAAGGGGGTGTTACATAAGATGCGTTGGAAAGCTTATTCAGAGGCCTAACTGAATATTCTACTTTTAAGGAAAAATAAACTGTTTTGTGGTAGTTGATATAAGAATGAAATGTTATACTATTAGTGTGCTAATTGACTATGGCTAAATTGTGGTTTACCACTAAGGTCGAAATTTCTTTCTTTGGTGTATTTACAAGGGCATCATCGAGAGTCTTGCAAAGGTGGCCAATGCACATTGCAAGTAGTATCGATTACTGAGTAATCCCATAGTCAATCAGTTCACTATTTTATAACACACTAAACCAAAAGATAACTGAAAAATATATATACTTTAAAATGATGTTGGTGTGTATGGTTTTGATGAGTTGCGGTGAATGTTCTCTATGAGTATAATTATGATGGTGTTGTATTATGAATTGTGTGAAATGTGATGAGTTCACTCTATGAGTGATTATGATGATGTGATACTTATGAGTGATGAATTGCGACGAATACACCTATGAGTGTTTTATGATGATGATGGTGAGTATTTTGATGAAATGCACATGTGTATATAGAATCTCATGGCATGTGCATAATTGTGAAGAATAGGCTTCGGCCTCTTGCGAAGAATAGGCTTCGGCCTCCAGTGAAGAATAGGCTTCGGCCTCCTAATTATGATGAATATGGTACCATCATGCATTATGCCCACAGTGGGGTTGCACTTTCATACATAATTATAAATGTGAATTATTCTTTGTTTGTGATTGGAGTGGTGTTGTGTGATCATGAAGTGGTGATGATGATGATCTTGTGTGATTGCTGCTCTCATTTCTCTATTATGTATCGATTATGTTTTATTGAAATTCTCACCCCTACTCGCTTGGAATGTTGCTCTATGGTGGCAACGCTGCAGTGCCGCGAGTGAAGGTCTATTTGCCTTCTTGTTAGGTGTCGGGAAGTCTGTTTGTGTCGCTCTACGATACCGTAGCACCTAGGGGCGTATTTTTGGGATTTGATGTTAAATTACTTAAGCGTATGAGGTTTATTTGAGGATTATGAGGCGTGTTTGAGTGGACTAGTGAGTCAATATTTATTTCATTTGTGATAAGATGATTTTTGAAGTTTTAACTTTATGATGTATGTGTTGTTGCACAAATTTAATGGTGCATACGATGAGTTTAATTTGATGAAGGCGTAACATTTCTTTCTACTACTTAATTAATATTTTTGAGCAGTGGAATACTCACGATAATGGCGTTGGAAATTAAGGGGTAGATAAAGGGTGTTACATTAGTGGTATCGAGCGATTCGATGTCTGTCCGGTAGGTGGTTGAGTCGTCAAGTTGAGTAACATTTGAGCTTTGTTACTCGTTTCGATTTTTGTTTTTTGTTGTAGTGCTAGAATGGCGGGGCGGAACGATGTCGCACTGCACTCTGCTGCGCCTTGCGAGCTATTCTTTGGAGTTGTGGGTAACATACCCGATGCTATTGGTGATGGAGCGCGTAGTTTGGTACGTTCGGCGTGAGAACCCTCCTACTTTGAAGGCGGGTATAATCCACGATGGTGCCCTTGAGTGGCTAAGTGAAATGGAGCGGATCTTCCGCGTTATGGATTTACGGATGCTCGAGAAGGTTCGCTATGGCACACACATGTTGAAGAAAGAGGCTTATGATTGGTGGAGGCGGCTAGTCGGGGTTGACGACGCCAATGAGGAGATCTCTGGGGTGTATTTGAGAGGGAGTTCAAGAGGAAATACTATCCAGGAAGATGTCCGCGGAAAGAAAGAGGTGGAGTTTTTGAGACTTGAGCAAGGTAGCATGATCAGTATGGCGAGTATCTTTTGCAAAATTTCTTGAGTTGTCCAAGTTTTATCCACACTATGATGGAGAGGTCTTTGAGTTCTCCAAATGCATCAAGTTTGAAAAGCGGGTTGCGTCTTTGATATTAAGAGAGCCATAGGGTATCGCCAAATTCGTGTGTTCCCTTTGTTGGTAAATAGCGCCAGGATCTTTGAGGAGGACAATAATGCCTTCTCGAGTTATGAAGGAAAGGCAAAAGAATTTTTTGGTCGTGGTAAACCATACGAGGTGCCCTTTGGTAAGGGCAAAGGGAAGTTTGTTGGTAAATGCATTTGGTGGGTCTAAGCGAAGTGGGGAGATCTTTGCGGCCGGTGTTACTTGTTACACGTGTGGGAAAGCGAGCCATAAGAGTCAGATTGCCCAAACAAGGAAAAGAAGCGATGTTATAAGTGTGGGAAGGAGGGACACATGTCCTTCAACCTGTGATAAGAAGGAGGTGGTATGCTTCAATTGTGAAGAGAGTGGTCGCGTCGATTACCGCGAGTGTCCTAAACCCAAGAAAGAGAAGTCGTATGGAAAAGTATTTGCTCTGCTATTTGGGTGCGGCGTAGTGAGCGAGATTCGAGTACGTGCTATATCAATAATACTCCTCTTGTTGCTATTGTTGATCTTTGGTGCTACCCATAGTTTTATTCTTCTTTGCATGTGTTGAGAACTTAAGTCTTGTTTTATCTGATATGTTGAGGGAGATGGTTTTCGATACTCCAGCTAAGGGTTCGGTGACTACCTCCGTTGTTTGTGCTAAATGCCCTGTATCTATGTATGGTAGAGAATTTTTAGTTGATCTGATATGCTTGCATTGAGTGGGATGGATGTCGTGCAGGTATGGATTGGTTAGTTGATAACCATGTTCATATCAATTGTCGTGAAAGGTCCGTGAGTTTTGCTTCGCATGAAGAGAAGTCTGGTTTGCTATCTGCGGGTCAGCTACATCGGATGATGAGAGAAGGGGTTCAGCTATTTTCTCTATTAGCATCGTTGTCTGCTGAGAGCCAAGCGAAGATTGATGAATTGCCAGTAGTGCGTGAGTTTTCGGAGGTGTTCCCTGATGAGATTCCAGATGTACCACCAGAGAGAGAAGTGGAGTTTACTATTGATCTGGTTCCTGACACAAAGCCTGTGTCTATGGCACCATATAGAATGTCTGCATCTGAGTTGGCAGAATTGAAAAAGCAACTTGAAGATTTGTTAGAAAAGAAGTTTGTGAAAAGTATTTGCTCTATGTCACCTTGGGGAGCCCCAGTGTTGCTAGTGAAAAAGAAAGATGGTAGTATGAGGTTGTGTGTAGACTACCGTCAGTTGAATAAAGTTACAATCAAGAACAAGTACCCGTTGCCAAGGATTGATGACTTGATGGATCAATTAGTGGGTGCTAAAGTATTTAGCAAGATTGACTTAAGGTCTGGTTATCACCAGATCAAGGTCAAGGATGAATATGTTCCTAAGACGGCATTCAGGACAATGTATGGGCACTATGAGTATTCCGTGATGCCTTTCGGTGTGACTAATGCGCCGGGAGTATTCATGGGCTACATGAACAAAATTTTCTGTGAGTACTTGGACAAGTTTGTGGTGGTTTTCATTGATGACATTCTGATTTACTCTAAGTCAGAAGAGGAGCATGCGGAACATCTGAGGTTGGTGTTAGAAATTCTGAGGAGTCGAAAGTTATATGCCAAGTTGTCAAGTGTGAGTTTTGGTTGAAAAGGTCGGATTTTCTCGGTCATGTGATTTCTAGTGAAGGGATTGCGGTAGATCCTTCCAAAGTTGATGCGATGTTGCGTGGGAGTCTCCAAAGTCGATTCTTGAAATAAGGAGTTTTACAGGATTAGTGGCTATTATAGAAGATTCATTGAGGGTTTTGAAGTTGGCTTTGCCATTGACCCAATTAACTTGCAAGGAAAAGCTTTTGTTTGGGATGACCGATGTGAAGAAAGCTTCAATGAGTGAAAAGAAGATTGACTACATCTCGGTGTTGACCTTACCTAGTTGGTCGACCGTTTGTAGTATATCTTGTGATGCTTCCAAGATGGGTTTGGGTGGCGTGCTTATGCGAGAATGGGAAAGTGGTCGCTTATGCGTCGAGGCAATTAAGGATTCATGAAAAGAATTACCCCACCCATGACTTGGAACTTGCTGCCGTGGTATTCACATTAAAAATTTGGAGGCATTACTTGTATGAGATTTGAGGTATTCAGTGATCACAAGAGCCTTCGGTATCTGTTCGATCAGAAAGAGTTAAATATGAGACAACGCCGGTGGTTAGAACTATTGAAGGATTATGATTTTGAGTTGAGTTATCACCCGGGTAAAGCTAATGTGGTTGTCGATGCTTTGAGCCGGAAGACCTTGCACATGTCGGCATTGATGGCTAGAGAGCTTGAGTTGATTGAGCAATTCAGTGACATGAGTTTAGTTTGCGAAGTCACGCCTCAGAGTGTCAGGTTGGGCATGTTGAAAATTGGCAATGATTTTATGGCTAGTATCCGGGAAGCGCAGAAGTTAGATGTGAAATTGGTTGATTTGATGAGTGGGATTGGTCAGCCTGGGAATGAAGACTTCGAGTTAGATACTCAGAAAGTATTGAGGTACCGTGGAAGAATTTGTGTTCCCGGAGATGAGGAAATGAAAAAGGCAATTCTTGAGGAAGGGCATAGGAGTAAGTTAAGTATCCATCCCGGAGCGACGAAGATGTATCAAGATCTGAAAAAGATTTTCTGGTGGCCTGGATTGAAGCGTGATGTGGCAAAGTTCGTGTACTCGTGTTTGACCTGTCAGAAATCGAAGGTCGAGCATCAGAAGCCTGCGGGAATGATGCAACCGTTGAATGTCCCAGAGTGGAAGTGGGATAGTATTTCTATGGATTTCGTGACGGGGTTACCCAATACAGTGAGAGGACATGATTCAATTTGGGTGGTTGTGGATAGATTGACAAAATCTGCTCAATTTATTCCTATCGGTATTAAGTATCCGGTGTCGAGATTGGCTGAAATCTACATTCAGGTGGTTGTGAAGCTGCATGGTGTTCCTTTGTGCATTGTGTCAGATAGAGACCCACGATTTACTTCGGAATTTTGGAGTAGTTTGCAGAAGGAGTTGGGTTTGAAATTGAGGTTGAGTTTGACTTATCATCCTCAAACGTGACGCGCGAGAGAGGACAATTCAATCATTGGAAGATCTGTTGAGGTCGTGTGTTCTAGAGCAAGGATGTGCGTGGGATACTCATCTCCCCTTGATCGAGTTTACATACAACAATAGTTATCACTCCAGTATCGGGATGGCACCGTTTGAGGCATTGTATGGTCGGAGGTGTAGGACTCGGTATGTTGGTGCGAGACTAGGGAAAGTTTAGTGCTTGGACTGGTGGTTAGAGAAACCACCGAGAAAGTGAAGATGATCAGAGAGAAAATGAAAGCGTCTCGAGTAGGCGGAAGAGCTACCATGATAAGAGAAGGAAGGATTTAGAGTTTGAGGCGGTGACCACGTGTTCTTGAGGTCACACCTATGGTAGTGTCGGGCGTGCTCTGAAATCAAAGAAGTTGACTCCTCGTTTCATTGGACCGTATCGTTACGGAAAGAGTTGGAAGTGTTGCATATCGGGTGGCTTTGCCACACAATCTTCGAACTTGCACGGCGTGTTTCACGTGTCGCGACTTGAAGTATATTGCAGATTCGTCTCACGTGATTCAACCGGATGATGTAGAGGTGCGGGATAATCTCACTGTGGAGACCGTACCTGTACGAATTGAGGATTGGGAAGTGAAGACCCTTCGAGGTAAGAAAATCAATTTGGTGAAAGTTGTATGGTTTGGGGCAGCTGGTGAAAGCCTGACGTGGGAGCTGGAGGATAAGATGCGAGAGTCGTATCCAGAGTTATTTGAATCAGGTATGTTTTCGAGGACGAAAAATCCTAAGTGGGGGAGAATTGTAACACCCCGGAAATAATTTAATTAAATTATTTAATTGAATTATTGATTTTTTGGAAACGTGATTAAATTAATTAAAATGATGGGCGTGGTTCAGGAGGTGGAGCGGGTGAAGGGAGTGGTGTGGACGTGGAGGGCCCAGTGTTTACTGAGCCCACTGCTTAAACCCTAGGAGTCTAGCGCAACTCTCTCATTTGTGCAAAAGAATTGAGAGAGCTGCGAATTGAGAGAGTGAGAAAGAAAGGAGATTGACGCTAAATAAGAGGAAGGAGGATAATCTTCTCAAGTTTTGTTCTAGGTAAGAGTTCTTAATCCTTCTAGACCGTTTTCTCCTTTTCCTAGCGTTGTAGCCTTCAATCCATTACCTCCATGTTGTTGATTTCTCTTTGTTCTAGAGGAGAGCGTGGCTAGGGTTTCAAAGGGAGAAGGAGAAGCCCGTTCGTTGTGTTGCTGAGTTTTGTACGTGACTCCGTCGCCGTTAATTCCGGAACATTCAAATTCGAGGTAAGGGTGAGCGTTTCGGTTTAACGTGATTGGGTATATGATGGGTTTTGGGGTTTTGATGTTGTTTTAATAACTTTTGAGGTTGTTTTGATGAATTTGATGTCATTGATAAATTTTGATGTGTTGATGAATTTGAGTTAGTGAATGAGCTGTGATAATTCCTTTGATGAATCGTTGGATGATTTGTTGGGTGAAATTCGATGAATGCTATGAGGAATTTTAATAAATTCTTTGACAAATTTTTGATGATATCTTTGATGAAGTTGGATGAATATATATTGTTGAATGATTTTAGTGTTGGTTGATGAATTTGATGAATTGGAAGTGTTTGATGACTGAATTGGTAAATAAAACATGAAATTCCTGCACAATTGGTTGTTTCTGCACAGAAATCTGATGTTGCTGCCAATTTGCGCGCCAGTCGCGTTGGAGTGGCGCTGCACGCGCAAGTGAGCTGCGCACAAACCTGATGTCCCTGCCAATCCGCGCGCGCGATCGCGCGAACTCGCATTTCGCTCGCGCGAGTCACTGCTTTTGCTGCTTTTTTTTCTTTGTTTTTCATGACGTTTTGAAAAATTCATATCTTGCGAACCGGAAACCCGATTGAGGTGTTCTAAGATGCGTTGGAAAGCTTATTCAGAGGCCTAACTGAATATTCTACTTTTAAGGAAAAATAAACTGTTTTTTGGTAGTTGATATAAGAATGAAATGTTATACTATTAGTGTGCTAATTGACTATGGCTAAATTGTGGTTTACCACTAAGGTCAGAATTTCTTTCACTGGTGTATTTACAAGGGAATCACTGAGAGTCTTGCAAAGGTGGCCAATGCCTGTTGAAAGTAGTATCAGTTACCTGAGTAATCCCATAGTCAATCAGTTCACTATTTTATAACACACTAAACCAAAAGATAACTGAAAAATATATATACTTTAAAATGATGTTGGTGTGTATGGTTTTGATGAGTTGCGGTGAATGTTCTCTAAGAGTATAATTATGATGGTGTTGTATTATGAATTGTGTGAAATGTGATGAGTTCACTCTATGAGTGATTATGATGATGTGATACTTATGAGTGATGAATTGCGACGAATACACCTATGAGTGTTTTATGATGATGATGGTGAGTATTTTGATGAAATGCACATGTGTATATAGAATCTCATGGCATGTGCATAATTGTGAAGAATAGGCTTCGGCATCTTGCGAAGAATAGGCTTCGGCCTCCAGTGAAGAATAGGCTTCGGCCTCCTAATTATGATGAATATGGTACCATCATGCATTATGCCCTGGTGGGGGTTGCACTTTCATACATAATTATAAATGTGAATTGTTGCTGTTTGTGATTGGAGCTAGTGTTGTGTGATCATGAAGTGGTGATGATGATGATCTTGTGTGATTACTGCTCTCATTTCTCTATTATGTATCCGATTATGTTTTATTGAAATTCTCACCCTTCTCGCTTGGAATGTTGCTCTATGGTGGCAACGATGCAGTGCTTAGCATGAGTGAAGGTCTAGTTTGCCTTCTTGTTAGTTGTCGGGAAGTCTGTTTGTGTCGCTCTCTCGATACAGTAGCACCTAGGGGGCGTATTTTTGGGATTTGATGTTAAATTACTTAACTGTATGAGGTTTATTTGAGGATTATGAGACGTGTTTGAGTGGACTAGTGAGTCAATATTTATTTCCGCTGTGATAAGATGATTTTTGAAGTTTTAACTTTATGATGTATGTGTTGTTGTACAAATTTAATGGTGCATACGATGAGTTTAATTTGATGAAGACGTAACATTTCTTTCTACTACTTAATTAATATTTTTGAACAGTGGAATACTCTGATAATGACGTTGGAAATTAAGGGGTAGATAAGGGGTGTTACACCGTTTGGTGTCACAAATGCACCAGGGGTGTTTATGGAGTACATGAACCGGATCTTCCATAGCTACTTGGATCGGTTTGTGGTTGTGTTTATTGATGATATTCTGGTGTACTCTAAGTCTGAGGAGGAACACGCAGAGCACTTGAGGTTGGTGCTAGAGTGTCTTTGAAGGAAAAGAAGGCTGTATGCCAAGTTGTCAAAGTGTGAGTTAGTTTGCGCGAGGTGAGCTTCTTGGGTCACATTATTTCGGTGATGGTATAGCCGTGGACCAAGCCAAGGTTGATGCGATGTTCTTTGTGGGAGAGCCCAAAGTCCGTGGATCGAGATCGGGAGTTTCTTGGGGTTGGTGGTTACTACTGGGAGGTTTATTGAAGGGTTCTCTAAGCTAGCCCTTCCGTTGACTCAATTGACCTGTAAGGGCAGAGCCTTTGTGTGGGATGTAAAATGTGAAAAGAGCTTTCAAGAGTTGAAGAGGAGGTTGCCTGTGCCGGAGCAACCTTTTGTTGTATACTGTGATGCTTCCAAGATGGGTTTGGGAGGTGTGTTGATGCAGGATGGGAAAGTAGTTGCTTATGCGTCTCGGCAGTTGAGGACACATGAGAAGAACTATCCTACTCATGATTTAGAGTTGGCTGCTATTGTATTTGTGCTGAAGATTTGGAGGCACTATCTCTATGGTACCAGATTCGAAGTGTTCAGTGATCACAAGAGTTTGACCAGAAGGAGCTGAATATGAGGCAGAGGCGTTGGTTAGAGCTGCTAAAGGATTATGATTTCGGCTTGAACTATCACCCCGGCAAAGCTAATGTCGTGGCAGATGCTTTAAGTCGGAAAACTCTACATATGTCAGCTATGATGGTGAGGGAATTGGAGTTGATTGAGCAATTCCGTGATTTGAGTCTGGTTTGTGAAGTGACACCCCAGAGTGTCAGACTTGGTATGCTGAGGATTGGGAATGACTTCTTGGTTAGTATCAGAGACGCCCAGAAGTTAGATGTGAAGCTGGTTGACTTGCTGGTTGCTGGTAAGCAAGCTGTAGATGGGGATTACAGGTTGGATTCCCAGGGTGTGTTGAGATTCAGGGACAGAATTTGTGTTCCGGATGATGCTGAGTTGAAGAAGATGATACTTGAGGAGAGCCATAGGAACAAGTTGAGCATTCATCCGGGTGCTACTAAGATGTACCATGATCTCAAGAAAGCCCATTTTGGTGGCTTCGGTATGAAGAGGATGTAGCACAATTTGTATATGCATGTTTGACTTGCCAGAAGTCAAAGATTGAGCACCAGAAGCCTGCGGGGTTAATGCAACCTTTGGAGATTCCGGAATGGAAGTGGGACAACATTTCCATGGACTTTGTGACTGGGTTGCCAAACACTGTGAGAGGGTTTGACACTATTTGGGTGATTGTGGATAGGTTGACCAAGTCTGCACATTTCATTCCTATCAACATCACCTATCCTGTGCCAAAGTTGGCTAGGATTTATATTCAAGTGATTGTGAAGCTACATGGGGTTCCGAAGAGTATTGTATCGGATAGAGACCCAAGGTTCACGCCCCGAGTTTTGGGGAAGCTTGCGGGAGGCATTGGGATCCAGTGAGGTTGAGTTGACTTATCATCCTCGGGATCGATGGTCGACCGAGAGAACCATCCGGTCTTTGGAGGACCTTTTGAGAGCTTGTGTGCTCGGCGAGGAGGTGCGTGGGATACACATCTCCCACTGATTGAGTTCACTTATAATAACAGCTATCATTCGAGCATAGGGATGGCTCCTTTTGAGGCACTGTATGGGCGGAGGTGTAGGACTCCTTTGTGTTGGCATGAGTCCGGTGAGAGTGTTGTTCTTGGACCGGAGTTGGTTAGAGAGACTACGGAGAAGGTAAAGATGATCAGAGAGAAAATGAAAGAGTCCCAAAGCCGATAGAAAAGTTACCATGTGTCATACCCCAATTTTGTCCGGCTTAGGTCAAAACCCTAATTTTCCCCAAAAAATAAATATATAAAAGAAAAGCATCATGCATTGCATTTAGGGTCCTAAAAGTCATTTCAAAGTTTCTAAAATCATTTTTAAAGTTGAAATGCACTTTTGGACAAATTAGATTTTTAAGGTAAGGGGCATTTTGGTCATTTTTCGCCACAGGATGATTTTCGTCAAAAATATGCACACACCAAAAGTACATTTTCTCTTATCCAAGAGAATTTTTGTACAATTTTTAGAGAGAATATCCTAGCCTAAAATAATTAAAATGCATTTTCCCATTTTTATTGCATAAAAAATATTAAAAGATCATTAAATATTTCCCAATTATTAAGTGACAATTTTTGTTGTCTAGAGTAATTAGGGAGGTTATTTTATGATGACCAAAAACATGTAACATTTTTCTAATAGGTGCATTCCCATTTTGCATGCCCAAAAATTCAAAATTCAAAATGCAAAAATGGGAAGTGTCCTCAATAAGACAAAACACCAAAAAAAAAAACAAGCATTTTTTTTTATTTTTCCTTCCCATTTCAGCTCATACCATGCGCATACCCCCTCCATTCCACTCTCTCTCTTTCTAGAAGCTTCTACACACTTCTTTTCTTATTCACTAAGATTTGATTTGTTCCTATCCTTAACTTTGCCCCTCTTTGGTAAATTACCTCACTCACCTACACTAATACTTCCACCCAAAAATGCAAACTTACTTCTTTGGTAACACCCCATTACAAAAATACCCTTAACCCTATCTCACAAGACACTCCTTTCCCAAAATAAATAAAAGTTTATTCCTTTTTTTTTTTTCCTTATGGCTTGCGCCCCACTCCTTTCACCTTCACTCTTATTTTGTGTTTCTTCAATACCCCTAATCCATGTGATGATCCATCCTGACCCTCCATTTAATTTTAAGACTCAATCTTAGAGGCACATCAAAAACAAAAAGACAATGATACCCTTAAACCTAAAAATCCCTATAAATAGATCCTCATTTCCCCACCTCACGAGTTTTTACCTCTTCACACTCATTTCTCTAAATCAAGCAACCAAAACCCTTCTCCCAAACACCCCAAAACCCGAAGCCTCTCCCTCCTTCCTCTCCTCCATTCCCTCACCTTCATCCACCAAAACACCTTCAAACCTATCTCTCACTACCTTAGCTTTTCCTTCCTCACTCAAGAAAATCAAGCAACAAAACCTTCTTCTCCATCAAGCTCAAGGCCGTAGCTCATCCTCTCCTCTCCTACATTTTTTTCATTTCTTCCTTCCTCTCTTAGAAATAAGGTAAAAACCCTTGATACCTTTGCATCATCTTCAAGCATTTTACATTAGAACTTATTTTCTTTTCTTCATCTTGCATTTTCTTCATTATTTAGCATATTTATCATTTTCATTTTCATAATGTAGCTTGTTGTTGTTGGTGGGTGAGATTTGGCATCTCACCCTTAATAAATGGATTTATGATGCTTTATGTTAATTTTGTTGTCATTTCACTAAACCAAAAAAATATGCTCAAGTTGATTTTGTGTTTCTTCATTTAATTTTGTTGTGAGTATTTTATTTTAGTAGTAAATGTTGTTATTGTTAGTTGTTGATGATCTAGTCATATGATCTATCACTAGTGCTTAAGGCACTTTGATTTGAGTGATAGAGATGACTAGAAGGGATTCAACTCATTATATTTGATCTTATGTGTCTTGTGATTTAAATTTAGTTTTGTTTAGTTATTGATGATCTTTGCAAAAGGATTCACCACTAAGTACTTAGTACTTTTGATTTAAAGTGGTGAAGATTGCAAGAAGGGATTCAAGTTCATTTTTATAGTTTAATATTATGTTCATTTCGCATGTCTTAAATAAATTAGGTTTCACTTGATTTTGATGTATTTCTTTGTTTAGTTATTGATGATCTTGCAAAAGGATTCACCACTAAGCACCTAATTGCTTTTGATTTAAAGTGGTGAAGATTGCAAGAAGGGATTCAAGTTCATTTTCATAATTTAATGTCATTTTCATTTCGCATGTTGTGAATAAATTAGGCTTTGCTTGATTTAGATGTATTTCTTGGTTTAGTTGTTGATGATCTTGCAAAAGGATTCCCACTAAGCACCTAATTGCTTTTGATTTAAAGTGGTGAAGATTGCAAGAAAGATTCAAGTCTATTTCATAGTTTAAATGTTTAGTGTTCTTGTAACTTAATTATGTTGTTGTTGGTTGTTGATGATCTTGCTAAATGACTCCCACAAAGTGTTTAGAGTATTCAATCCAAGTGGTGAAGATGGCTAGAAAGGATTCAATAGATTTAATTTTGTACAAATTGTCCTTTCATTCTTTGCTTTATCTCTTAATAGTTCTTGTAAAATAATCATAGGTTTTGCTTAATACTCAAAGTTTTCCTTGCACGCTTAGTTTTGGCCATGGGCCTATTCCATTGAATAATATTGCTTGGTCCATAATTAGGGTTAGATTTTAGGGTTTTGGTTTCACCATGTGTGCCTTTAGGTTAAGGTTTAGGTTTGAGGTTTATGTTGCTAGATTGTTTTTTAGGTTGAATAAATACATGCCTTGCTTGATACTTATCTTGCAATTTCACATGTTAGCTTAGATTTATGCCTCATGGTACTCTCGTGTATTAATTGTTGATTACCTTTGCTTATGAATTTGCAATTGTTGCGTTTTGGTTTAGAATAAAAAAGGATTTGCAAATGTTCTACTTTCTTTTCAAAGCCCCAAGTCAAATGTTTTCTAATAAAAACCTAAGGCACTTTTCATAAATAAAATCATTAGCCATCACTCGAAGCTTTCGCTTGTTTGATCGTTAATGATCGAGACCTTTGTCTGTCTGATACTCATGAAAGTCTCAACCAGAGTACGCTTTCTCATGACGCTTCACACTTGGTAGTTCGCTACATTTGTGGATGCCGGTATGAGGATTCTATAGCTCTGGTAGCCATTGTGAGGGTGTGAATTAGAACTACATGGAAGGAACCTTTGAAGTTGCCCTAGAGCTTAAGATTCCCACCTGTGTAGGACACGAGGACATACAAATTGTGTGTTGCATTGTAGTTCAGACATGTCTTTCCTAAAAAAGAAAATTTTCAAAAAAGAAAAGAAAAGAAAAGAAAAGATTGCTATTGTAGCCTTTTCTTTTTGCGGTCGTCATATAAAGCAACATATGACCCACTTTTCAAAAAAAAAAAAAAAGAAGAAAGAGTTATACGTAGCTTTTTCCTACCGGTCTATATGAAGCGATGTATACGGTCCGTACTTTTCAAAAAAAAAAAACGAGTTATCGCAAATAAAGTTTTTTCTAACCTTGCATTTGCATAAAGCATCATTGTCATTGGCATACATCACTTGCATTGCATAAATTTAAGTTTCGCAACTCACGCATTCATGGTGCATTTCATTTGCATTTGCTTGTCGAGGACCACCAAGTAATGCACCATCTTGTCATAGGTGTATCAAAATGGAATCAAGTAGCAAAGCTTCACTTACTCCTCGCCTCCCGATTGTGAAGAAAGTGGATGTTGGTAGTTTGAGGCGGTGTGCACGACCCTCATGGGTCCAATTGAGAGAGATGCTTTCGACTTAGCATATGGAAATATCCGCAAGCTCTTGCAGTTGAATGTCCAAGAAGAGCGCTCTTGTGGCTTTAAGCCAATTCTATGATTACGATACGAGGTGCTTCTTCTTCAAAAATTTCACTTTCGCCCACACTAGAAGAGTACGAGCGACTTTTGGGATTCTCCGGACTCGAGCAAGGCCCTATCAATTCCGTGGATCTGTATTACATCGATGAGAGGTTAGCAACATTGTTGAGGATTGGTAAGGATCAACTGAAGCTACAAAAACTGAAAAGAAATGGTGTGGCCGGGTATCCACAAGAATACTTTGAAGACTTAATGCAATCTTATGCTCTAACCAAGAATTGGGGTCCGTTCAAGTTGGTATTAGCTCTTACCATATTTGGGGTTGTCCTTTTCCTCAAATAGAGAAATATATTGATGAAGATGCAATTGGAGCCTTCTTAGCCTTCAAAGATGCCAAAAACCCGTCAATCCCGTGCTCGCCATTCTTGCTAACACGTATCATGCTTTCACAAATCACGATCGGCCTCGTACAAAGAAGATATGCCTTTCCGTTCACGTCCTCTATGCCTGGCTTATTCTTCATGTGGTCCATAACCGTCTAGATGTCAAAGAGTTAATTTCCTATGCTCTAAGTTGTGAGGTGAAGGTCAGAACTACTTCAGAATGGTTCGAGTTTCTGCAAAACCTTAATGACCTCCAAATCCGATGGTACACTGCTGCATGTTGGAATGACAGACCTACGGTATTACTCAGTTGTGGAAGCTTTCAGAACGTGCCTCTCATGGGGACTCAAGGGTGCATCAACTATAACCCCTCATTAACTTTAAGGCAACTCGGTTACCCTATGAAGAACTCACCCTCCGACAGCATGCTGTCCCGTATCTACCTCTATAAGGGGATGCCTAGATGCGGTGACTTGCTTCGAAGAGTTCAGCAGTCATGGGAATCTGTAGTGCAAAAAGGAAGTGAAGAATTGTCAAAAAGAACTAGTGATGTCACCTTCAACCAATGGCTTAAGGACAAGCTTGAGTGTAAGATCACCAAATCAAGGGATGCTTACCCTTGAGGAGGAGATTCAAGAACCTTATGTCCCTACCCATGAGGAGTTGAATGAAGCTAAATTCACTTTAGCAAAGGTAGAAGAGGAGAAGAAAGCCTTGCAAACCAAGTTGGAAGAGATGACTCTAGAAAAGGAAAGGTTAGAGGAAGAAAATGCTATCAAGATGATCATTTGTGGAAGAAAGTGTCAAGCGATTCAAGAGGAGGAACAAAGCAAAATAGAGGCCCAAGGATTTTACGAAAAGAGCAGGAGAAGAACTCGGAAGTACAAACAAAAAGCAAGGAAGGCGCTTGAGGAAGCCCAAGAGTGGAAGATATTAGCCCACCAGTCAGAGCAAGAATCACACCTGGTGAGAGAATTGAAGGGTCAGCTGAGGAACCTTGAGAGGGAGAAAAATTCTGTTGAGGAGATCCTCAAAGAATATCAACAAGCCTTGAGTTTTGAGAGAGAAATATTTGGTGAATTAAAAGGTAACCTTCATTGTCTGGAGGAGGCCTACAGGTAGGTCCGAGTTGAGAGTCGAGATTGGGAAGAACGCTACTTGGAATTAATAGGGAAAATTGAGGAGCAAGAGATCATTAAAGAGCTAAGGAGGAAATCCGGATGTGGAAGGGCAAGTTCTCAAAGTTATCCGAGTGGCTAGTCAAGCTATGGCGGGAGTTCCCAAAAATCTAAGAGCGTAGAAAGTGAAATGTGTTTCTTCAACACCCCTCCGAGGTATACAAGTTTGTGAAGTATTAGGGCATTGGTCATGGAATTCAAGGAACAATCTCGAGAGAGCAAGAGTCGACAAGAAAAGGAAGAGAGTCAAGAGTTTAAAGCCATTTGTAATTGAGTTGATTAGATGTATTTATTTATCTAAAGCATTTGCTCGAATATTGTATTACAAATATTGTACTCCTTTACTTTATTTCATTTTGAATATGGTACCACCTTTTCCATTGGCAAAAGTCGTTAAAGCTTGTTGTCCTTGATGAATGAAGTGTTTGGTTTGCTATTTTGATTCCCCGTTCCTTTCACTTTCTAAAAAAAAAAAAAAAAGAATAATAAAAGAAAAGAGAAGAAAAAGAAAAAGAATAATAAAGAAAAAAAAAAAAAAAAAAAAGAAAAGAAAGGAAGGGAAGATTGACGCGCCTAGAACAAGATGAGGCATTACGTGGTTCCCCGGCGTCGAGCAAGCATTATGCATACATTCATACATTCATCCATGCATCTTTCTTTTTTCGCTCTTATGTAATAAACGTCTAAATAAGCGTAAAAGGCAAGGGTGGTGCGTCAACATCGGTATTGGACTCGCCACGAGCCGGAGGAATGGCAATCTTGGCGGATATCGATCCACCTCGCCCCGAAGCGGAGAATCGAGAATCCTCCGGCTCGGACTCGGCGAATGGAAGTGGGGCAAGCCCGACTCGTGGTATAGAATCGAGCGAGACGGCTCCGGTAGCTCCGTCAGAATGATCCTGAAATGAGGAATGAGATGAATGCTTTAAAAGCACGAGATGAGTGAGGTGATGAGGCTCTTGTTGTCCTTGAAAGATGGGAATGATTTTGATCGCCCTTGATGGCTCGCTTATGGCCTTCCTTTGGGGATACACTCCCCAAGTCAAGAAGCAAATCGGGAGGTTGGTCTGTGTGTCGGCGAATCGAGAATGTGCGGCCGGTGTACGTTGGACCGGAAGGAGTAACTGCTGAACCCCGGGTCCAGATTCCTCACCCAATTGTTATACCTCAGCCCGCTCCTCAGAATCTCGCTACACCACCAGCTATGTTTCCGCAAACTCAGGGCTTTGTGTCTAGGAACTCTGCTTATCCCCAGGTTCAACACTCAATGCTGCCACCGCAGTATGTTGTAAGTAATTCTCCTCAGGGTTATTCCACTGAACACCAGCAGGCCAAGGAACAATTCCAAATGTTAGAAGAAAGGCTAAGGATGGTCGAAGGTTTTGGCTTCAGAGCTAGAGAGGCAAGAGATTTGTGCCTTATCCCCGATGTAGTGCTACCCCCTAAGTTCAAGGTCCCCGACTTTGACAAATATAGAGGTGCCACTTGCCCAAAGAGTCATCTGACAATGTACTGCAGGAAAATGTCTACTTACTCCCGGGATGACAAGCTGTTAATCCATTGCTTCGGGATGACCTCTTGGGGCATCTCTTAAGCGGTACATGAAGTTAGAACCATCCCAAATCCGTTCTTTGGAAAGATTTGGCGGATGCTTTTCTCAAACAAGTATCAATACAATGCGGATATGGCGCGGATCGGACACACAGTGCAGAACATGAGTAAGAAAGACGATGAATCATTCAAGGAGTATGCCCCGAGAGATGGAGGGCTTTGGCTGCGCAAGTTACACCCCTCCGCTAGACAAAGAGTTGGTTTCTATGTTCATGGAAACCTTGCCGTCGTTGTATTATGACCGCTTTGATCGGTAGTGTCTCATCCAACTTTTGATTTGGTGATTGTAGGAGAGAGGTTGGAAAGTGGATTGAGAAGCGGGAAGATTTCACAAGGACTCACCGAGAATGCAAACCCCGAGAAAAAGTCATTCTCTCGGCTTCCTAAAAAGAAAGAAGGAGAAACCAATGCCATTACCATCAACCCACCATATCGCCCACCCAATATTCCGGTCCCCACTCCCATACAAACGGCCGTCCATTCCAAAACAACGATCAAAGCGACTACCAAAAAGCCTACCAAAGCAGAACCTTTTACCCAATTCCCATGTCCTACACATGCACCTTTTAACTACCTTATCACCAACAAGCTCATCAACACAAGGCCCATGAAACCTGTCCAGCCGCCTTACTTTAAGGGGTACAATCCTAATAGCACCTGTGCTTTCTGTAACGCCCAAAAATAATTCGGGTATTTATTTAATTAAGTTAGTTAGGTGTTACAGTGGTTAATTACGTTAAAATAATAATGGAGTGTTTGATTTAAGTGATGAGTGGTGGGTAGTAAAGAAGGAGTATGGAAACAATAAAAGGAGGTGTAAAAAGGGCCCAATGTGCCTGGGCCCAAGAGAAGAATGCCTAGGGTTTAGGTTTGGTCTCAATGCACAAAGAAAAGAAAAGAAGGAAAACCTAGGGAGAGAAGAAGGGCACGGCTGGGAGAGGGAGAAGGAAACGAAGAGGAGGGAGAAGAAAGGAGAGAGAACACGGCGCAAAGAGAAGGAAAAGAAAGGGAAGCTAAGTTCGTTGCGTTGTCGTGGTTTTAAATGCGTGTCTTCAATCGTCTTCTCACGAGACTTACGTTTAAGAGGTAAGGGTGAGCATTTCGTTTAACATAATTGGGTATAGGTAGAGTTGTATGGGGTGTTGTGAGTTAGATATTGTTGATGAATTGATATTACTTATGATGAGTTGATGAGATCGAAATTTCTACTGAATTGGATGTTGACTTGCTGAAATTGGTGTTTTGATATATATGATTGATTGAGTGTGCCTGGATGATTACGAACTATTATGTTGTAATTGTGATTCGTAAACAAATATAAGAATCGAGTAATTTTTCCCAAAGTGAAGCTTAAAAATCGAAAGCTTAAAAATCGATTCTTCCTCCTTTAGACATATGAGCAAGAAATCGATTCCCTCTTTAGAAAATGGAAGCAAGAAATCGATTTCCCACTTCAAAATGGAAGTAAGGAATCGATTTCCCACTTCAAAGGGAAGTAAGGAATCGATTTCCCACTTCAAAAGGGAAGTAAGGAATCGATTTCCTACTTCAAAATGGAAGTAAGGAATCGATTTCCCCGCTTGTCATCCTTTGTTGCTGACGCGTTTTTGTAAATTGAATATCTTTTGAACCGGGAACCCGATTGAGGTGTTCTAAGATGCGTTGGAAAGCTTATTCAGAGGCCTAACTGAATATACTATTTTTAAGGCAAAATAAACCGTTTATTGTTGCTGTATCTATTAAGTAAAAGGTGCTGTTTTATGAAAATGGTGATACTATGTTCATATAAGTGATTTATTGTGAAATATTATACTACGAGTGTTCTAATTGACTATGGCTAAATTGTGGTTTACCGCTAAGGCCAAAATTTCCTTCGCTGGTGTATTTGCAAGGGCATCACTGAGAGTCTTGCAAAGGTGGCCAACGCCTGTTGCAAGTAGTATCAGTTACCTAAGTAATCCCATAGTCAATCAGTGCACTATTTTATAACACCCTAATCTAAAAGACAAATGAAGTATATATATATATATATATATATATACGTATTGAATGATGATGAGGATATGTGTGTTATGATGATGTAATACGAACAACGATGTTTTTGCGAAGAATGTACTCTATGAGTAATTGCTCGATGATGATGTATTATGATTCGTGATGATTGATGATGTGTAAACTCTATGAGTATAATTATGGTGATGATGTATAATGATTGGGATGATTTGCGAAGGAATACACTCTACGAGTGTTTTATGATGACATGCCTTGAGTGGTTATTTCTTTTATGATGACATGCCTTGAGTGGTTATTTCTTTTATGATGACATGCCTTGAGTGGTTATTTCTTTTATGATGACATGCCTTGAGTGGTTATTTCTTTTATGATGATGATGATGAGTACTCCGAGTTAGTGTTGATTGAGTTGCACATGTGTTATAGAGTCTCATGGCATGTGCATACTATGACTAATATTGATGATGTTATGCCTTGAGTGATTTTTCTTCTATAATGAAGATATGCCTTGAGTGGTTTTTAAAGATGATATGGTACCATCATGCATATGCCCTGGTGGGGGTTGCATCTTCATGCATAATCATGGTTGTGTCTTGTTGTGTGCGTGATTGGAGTGGTGTTGCGTGATTGCAATGTAGTGATGATGTTAGTGTTGTGTAATTGCTGTGCCTATTTCCTCCGATTATATATTTGATTATGTTTATCGAAATTCTCACCCTTTCGCTTGGAATGTTGCTCTATCGTGGCAGCAGCCGCAGTGATCGCGAAGGAAGGAACTCACGCCTTCCTTGTTTAGTTTGTTGGGAAGTCTTAGAGTCGCTCTACGATACCGTAGCACCTAGGGGCGTAGTTGAAGTTGTTAGTTTATTAATTAAGCTGTTTTATGATTATGTTAATGATGTGAGGCGTGTTTGAGCGTTGTTTAGTGAACTATTGTTATTTCATTTGCGGCGAGATTATTTTTGTTTAAATTTTATGACATGAGGAGTTTTATAAATGACGACGTGGCACTTCTTTTCTATCGATTAAATTTGTATTTTTGAAAAAGAAATTACTCACGATAATGACGCGCGTAAATTAAGGGTAGAAAAGGGTGTTACATTAGTGGTATCGAGCGATTCGATGCGTAAGGCCAAGTTGTCGATGTCGAGTCTAGTTATCTCCGAGTCTTGGTACTCGTTCTAACTATAATTTGTGTTGCGTTGATTATTTGAATTGGCGACGGTATATGACCGCTATTGTTAATCTTGGTGTTGCTTGTTGTCTTATCGCTACTATGTGTGTGTTTGCTCCGAGTACTTCGTGTATGAGTGGAATGTGTTGCTTGGTGTGTTTTTCAGGTCTCTCAAATCGATTTTCGACGAAGACTTTGTGGTGGATTTTGTTGTTTGCCGTTGGGTGTTTTTGGTATTGTTGATGAATTAATGATGTTGCACTGGTGATTGAGCATATGAGATGATGAGTTGGATTTGATTTGGGTGATTATGTAGGGTAGAGGTCGATTTTTAGTATATATGGTGAGAACATGTGATTGAACCATTTTTGAACTTAAACTAAAGATGTGATGTAAAATATGTGTCATTCTAGTTAGGATCGTGACATATGTGATGATTAACGATATGTTCGGGTAATAGGACGTGATTGACAATAGTTTGAGGGGTGTTGGATGTGGGGTTTAACTTGTGTGTGTTCTTTGTTCTTCTTTGAAAATAAAACGTTCTTTGTTAGCCTTTAATGATATCTTTGTTAGCCCTTTTTAGAAGTTCTTTGTAAACCAGATTTTTAAGGTGGCTGTTTTTATAAATAAAATGGTTGAGGTTTTACCACTGTTTATGATTTAAAAAGGGATGCTATCCAAGCATGGAAATGAGATGTTTTTCCAAGATTTCAAATATATGGTTACCCGAATTTTTAATGTGTTGTCTCTTGGAACTTGAAGATGTGTTACTAAAAATGTAGGGGTGATTTTACTTGAGATTGACGGGTGTATAGATGAGAAATGAAATTGGAGACGTTTTGAAAATGGATTGATGTTTTGAAAATCGGTATCCTATACATTCCCACGGGTGTATAGGCGCCAAATTCTAAGTGTGGGTGAACTTGAGCTCGGGGCATATTTTACCGTGCCATCTTTTTGCGTTCGCGTGCCCAAACTCAATTTTAAACATTTTGGCTCGAGTGGTTTTGTTTTTGCACTTGTCATTTTGAGATGTGTATAGCGCGCGATTTATGTTGTGATGATGTTTGATGCCGTGTGCTATTTGTTTGTGTTATGATGCTGTTTAATGTTGTGATGTTGGTGCTGGTACACCTTGTGTGTTAGTGTTGTTGTTGGGCAATTATTGATGTTCTCGACTATTTGAATAAATATAAAATGATAGTGTAACGACGGGGTCTAAGGACCAAAGCGATGAGTTAATGATGTTGATGATGATGGTGAGATTTTATTATTGTGGTGTTAGTGTTGTTGTGCGGTACCACTTAGATGGTTATTAAAATGATGCAATGAGTTCGAGGGTAAAAATCATGATGAAATTGAGGAATGCGGTGATAGTGATATTGAGAATAACAATTAAGTTGTTGTTTGCTGTTTATCAAAGAGAGCGTTGCTAATGTGCAAAATAAAATGTTCTTTGTTTTTCTACAATTAAAGGTCTTTGAATTCTTCAAATTTTAATGTGTTGTTTACTAAAACTTGAAGTGCTATTTTTGTAAATCTTAAAGCCGTTGTTTTTCCCACAAATAAGAGTGCTATCATCTCAAATTCAAGGGTGTTGTTGATTAAAATAAGAGTGATGTTTTCTTCAATTTAATTGTCTTTGTTTTTAAAATTTAAAGTCTTTGCCTCCCCATATTTAAGGGTGATGTCTCCTATTTTGCAAATTTCTTTATTTTATGTGGTTCATTGCCGTTTTTATAAATAAAGATTTGTTGTTTTGCATCTTTGTTCTTGTTGTTATTTTTGCGAATAAAGGATCTTTGTTTCCTTAAGTTTATAGAGTCTTGTTTTATGAACTCACAGTGCAGTTTGAAAATTTAAGCAGGATTTATTTTTCCTATTTTTCTTTAGTCTTTATTCATTGTTACTTTGGAGTTTTGGCTTAATGCCTATTTATTTTTGGAGTTGTTGTGTTGCTTCTTTGTGTGATTGATGTGGTGTGTGCTTCACTTTGGTGAAGTTATGATGTGTTGTTGGTGTTATAATCGTAGCTAAGTTCGATCATAGCGTGAGAACCAAAGAAGCGGGGAGAGGTGAAGGTTAGGTGTGTAAGGTGGCGTAGGAGGCGAGGTGTAGTTACCTGACTATAAGCGGGTCAAAATATATGGAAGTCGACGTATAAGTGTGACGAAGTGCAGTGTTGCAAAGTTATCGAAGTATGTGGGTGTCGGAAGTGTGAGTCGAAGGAATGTGTACGTCAAAGTTACATGTTGTACTTGGTGTCGGGGTGAAGTGTCGTGCGCAGGTGGTGCGCCTAAGGGTAGTTGTTGATGTGTGGTGAGTACAATCTTAAGTGTAGATGTATGTAGAAGCTAGGGTGGTTGAACCATAGAGTGCCTATGTGCAGCGTATGGGTGACAAGAAGATTGAGTCTTGTTTCGTGAGTTGGAGTAAATTTTCGAGGACGAAAATATTCTAAGTGGGGGAGAGTTGTAACGCCCAAAAATAATTCGGGTATTTATTTAATTAAGTTAGTTAGGTGTTACAGTGGTTAATTACGTTAAAATAATAATGGAGTGTTTGATTTAAGTGATGAGTGGTGGGTAGTAAAGAAGGAGTATGGAAACAATAAAAGGAGGTGTAAAAAGAGCCCAATGTGCCTGTGCCCAAGAGAAGAATGCCTAGGGTTTAGGTTTGGTCTCAATGCACAAAGAAAAGAAAAGAAGGAAAACCTAGGGAGAGAAGAAGGGCACGGCTGGGAGAGGGAGAAGGAAACGAAGAGGAGGGAGAAGAAAGGAGAGAGAACACGGCGCAAAGAGAAGGAAAAGAAAGGGAAGCTGAGTTCGTTGCGTTGTCGTGGTTTCATACGTGTCTTCAATCGTCTTCTACGGAGCTTACGTTTAAGAGGTAAGGGTGAGCATTTCGTTTAACATAATTGGGTATAGGTAGAGTTGTATGGGGTGTTGTGAGTTAGATATTGTTGATGAATTGATATTACTTATGATGAGTTGATGAGATCGAAATTTCTACTGAATTGGATGTTGACTTGCTGAAATTGGTGTTTTGATATATATGATTGATTGAGTGTGCCTGGATGATTCTGAACTATTATGTTGTAATTGTGATTCGTAAACAAATATAAGAATCGAGTAATTTTTCCCAAAGTGAAGCTTAAAAATCGATTCTGGGCTCTATACAGAAGCCAGAAATCGATTCTTCCTCCTTTAGACATATGAGCAAGAAATCGATTCCCTCTTTAGAAAATGGAAGCAAGAAATCGATTTCCCACTTCAAAATGGAAGTAAGGAATCGATTTCCCACTTCAAAGGGAAGTAAGGAATCGATTTCCCACTTCAAAAGGGAAGTAAGGAATCGATTTCCTACTTCAAAATGGAAGTAAGGAATCGATTTCCCACTGTTTGTCACTGTTGCCTGTACGTTTTTGTAAATTGAATATCTTTTGAACCGAGAACCCGATTGAGGTGTTCTAAGATGCGTTGGAAAGCTTATTCAGAGGCCTAACTGAATATTCTATTTTTAAGGCAAAATAAACCGTTTATTGTTGCTGTATCTATTAAGTAAAAGGTGTTGTTTTATGAAAATGGTGATACTATGTTCATATAAGTGATTTATTGTGAAATGTTATACTACGAGTGTTCTAATTGACTATGGCTAAATTGTGGTTTACCGCTAAGGCCAGAATTTCCTTCGCTGGTGTATTTGCAAGGGCATCACTGAGAGTCTTGCAAAGGTGGCCAACTCCTGTTGCAAGTAGTATCAGTTACCTGAGTAATCCCATAGTCAATCAGTGCACTATTTTATAACACCCTAATCTAAAAGACAAATGAAGTATATATATATATATATACGTATTGAATGATGATGAGGATATGTGTGTTATGATGATGTAATACGAACAACGATGTTTTTGCGAAGAATGTACTCTATGAGTAATTGCTCGATGATGATGTATTATGATTCGTGATGATTGATGATGTGTAAACTCTATGAGTATAATTATGGTGATGATGTATAATGATTGGGATGATTTGCGAAGGAATACACTCTACGAGTGTTTTATGATGACATGCCTTGAGTGGTTATTTCTTTTATGATGACATGCCTTGAGTGGTTATTTCTTTTATGATGACATGCCTTGAGTGGTTATTTCTTTTATGATGATGATGATGAGTACTCCGAGTGAGTGTTGATTGAGTTGCACATGTGTTATAGAGTCTCATGGCATGTGCATACTATGACTAATATTGATGATGTTATGCCTTGAGTGGTTTTTCTTCTATAATGAAGATATGCCTTGAGTGGTTTTTAAAGATGATATGGTACCATCATGCATATGCCACAGTGGGGTTGCATCTTCATGCATAATCATGGTATGTGTCTTGTTGTGTATGCGTGATTGGAGCTGGTGTTGCGTGATTGCAATGTAGTGATGATGTTAGTGTTGTGTAATTGCTCGTGCCTATTTCCTCCGATTATATATTTGATTATGTTTATCTCGAAATTCTCACCCTTCTCGCTTGGAATGTTGCTCTATCGTGGCAACGCTGCGGTGATCGCTTGAAGGAAGGAACTCATCGCTTTCCTTGTTTAGTTTGTTGGGAAGTCTTAGAGTCGCTCTCGTCGATACCGTAGCACCTAGGGGCGTAGTTGAAGTTGTTAGTTTATTAATTAACTGTTTTATGATTATGTTAATGATGTGAGACGTGTTTGAGCGTTGTTTAGTGAGCTATTGTTATTTCCGCTGCGACGAGATTATTTTTGAGGTTTAAATTTTATGACATGAGGAGTTTTATAAATGACGACGTGGCACTTCATTTCTATCGATTAAATTTGTATTTTTGAAAAAGAAATTACTTTGATAATGACGCGTAAATTAAGGGTAGAAAAGGGGTGTTACACTTTCCATGAAGGAGCAGTGGGGCATGTTGTGGAGGACTGCAAAGCCTTCAAAATAGTGGTACAAGATTTGATAGATGCAAAAGGCATAACTTTCAAACAAGAGGATCCAAATATTACCACCAACGACATTTGTAGGGTCATCAGAGGCCAGCTACCAACGCCATAGAAAGTTCTGGTGGGCGATTGGTAAAGAAAGTACACGAGATCAAGACTCCTCTAAGTGTCATTTATGATGAGTTATGCCGGGCTGAGGTTATTAACAAAGGATGTTGCCATGAAGAAGGGTGTGCTGACTCTTTGTGTGTGGGAGATTGCGAAAGCTTCACGATGATCTGCGAGGACTTGATGGATCGATACATGGTCACGTAGGAATTCATGGTATGGGGATGAAGTATTGACTCTATATTGACGAGTGATAGAAAGGCCGAGAAAGCGGTTGAAGTCTGCGCAGATTACGATCCAAGAATGGTTCAAGTCGTGGCTCGACCAACGATCATTGAAGACACAGTTCCTTTCTCATGCAAGGAAGAAACCATTGAGGAAATAACATCATTACCGCAAAGAAGGGATGTTGGGACACCACAGGAGAGCCTAGTGGAAAATTTGACTATTTGGTCGGGTATGATGCCCCGAAAGCGCCGAATCCGTATAGAAGATATCCATTACACAGGATGGGGTGAGGAGGGTGAGCAATACAATCGAGATAGTTGTCGTCGAAGAAGAATTAGTGAAGAAAGCGAAGGTCGGGATATGGTTTGTCGCGGCGTTGCGGGAGAGAAGAAGTTGGCAACTGGAAAGATCGTCGATTTCCCTGTTGTTTTCATTTCAAAGTAATGATTTTTGTAATGCAAATCCTTTGGCTCTGCCCAAGGCCTTAGGACATTTTCATAAGGGCATGCATGTTTCCTTTTAAGATATCATCTATCAATAAAATGTAGTTTTGAATTCTCAAATGAATAAAAATTGCTTTTTGTGTCTTCATTTTGTGTCTCCATTTTTGCTTGTTCATTGCTTTTCTATTCCCGCAAATGCAGATCTAAAATGAATGTCTCTGGAAATAATAATGCCAATGGTTCATATGTTAATTTTGATTACCCCGTTAATCAAGTGAGGAAGATGTTGAGGATGGTGGAGACTCTCCGTAATTGATGAGAATGGTTGAGCAAGAAGAAAAGGTTATTCTACCATATGAGGAAACTATTGAGATTGTCAATTTAGGCACGAGAGTGAAAAGAAAGAAGTTAAGATTGGCACTTCAATGAAAAAAAGGGGAATATGAGAGGTTGGTCCAACTCTGCGTGATTATGTTGACATCTTTGCATGGTCGTATGAGGATATGCCCGGATTAGATATTGATATAGTGGTGCACAAGCCGCCATCAAGCTGAATGCTCTCGCTAAGCAGAAGTTAAGAAGGATGAAGCCTGAGATGTCTTTAAAGATCGAGAGATGAAGTGAAGAAAGCTTGATTTGACGCTGGCTTCCTAGCAGTAGCTAAATACCCACGATGGGTTGCTAACATTGTGCGCGCATACCAAAAAGGATGGGAAAGTTAGAATGTGCGTTGATTACGAGAGATCCGAATCGGGCGATCCCAAAGATGACTTTCCTTGCCTCATATTGATGTACTAGTAGATAGCACAAAGACAAAGACTCCCTTTTCTCCTTCATGGGCGGGTATTCGGGTTATAATCGATTAAAATGGCTCCCGAGGATATGGAGAAGACTACTTTCACGACCGCTTTGGGGGCGTTCATTACAAAGTCATGCCGTTCGGTTTGAAGAAACGCGCGGTGCTACCTATCAAAGGGCTATGGTCGCGTTGTTTCATGACATGATGCACAAAGAAATAGAGGTCTATGTGGATGATATGATTGCAAAGTCCAAAAGCGATGAGGAGCATATTGTTAACTTGCGAGAAGCTCTTGAGCGGTTGAGAAAATTCAAGCTCGAGTTAAACCGGCTAAGTGCACCTTCGGGGTCGGGGTGTCGGGAAAAGTTGGGGTTTATCGTCGACAAAAAAAGGATAGAGGTGGATCCGGACAAAGTGCGTGCAATTTATCATCAAACGAGAGAAAAAGTTCGGGGTTTTCTTGGAAGATTGAACTATATTTGGTTTATCTTCCGATTAATCGCCAAAGCCGATTTTCAAATTGCTATGCAAGAATCAAGAGACTTGGAATGATGATTGCCGAAGCTTTTGAGAAGATTAAGAAATACTTGCAGAATCCACCTATTTTAATGCCTCCAGGTGCATGGTAGACCTTTGATACTCATTGCGGTGTTAGAAAAAGGGTTGTGTGCTAGGCAACATGACGGCCGGCAAGAAGGAGCATGCAATTTATTATCCGAGCAAGAAGTTCACTAAGCGTGTGAGGCGAGGTACTCATGTTAGAAAAGACTTGCCAGGCTTGTGCCTTGGCAGGCGCTCACCAGCGGTACATGTTAAGTCATACCACTTGGTTAGTGTCAAAGATGGATCCTATCAAGTATATCTTCGAGAAGCTGCGCTCCACGGGAAGAATCGCCGGATGGCGATGCGATTGTCGAATATGACCTTCTTTATGTCACTCAAAAGGCCATAAAAGGTAGTGCGTTGGCCGAATACCTGGCACATCAGCCTATTGAAGATTATCAGTCAATGTAGTGTGATTTCCCTGATGAGGACATTATGGCTCTGTTTGAAGAAGGAAAGTCCCCAGAGAATGAAAGATGGAGAGTAGTGTTCGACGGTGCTTCCAATGATTATGGGCACGGAGTCAAGGCGGTGTTGATCTCCCGACAATCGTTTCATACCAGTCACCACTAGACTAAGTTTCTATGTCACAAACAATATTGCAGTATGAAGCATGTATTCAGGTATTGAGTGACTCTAGATTGGAAAGTCAAAAGACTAGATGTGTACGGAGACTCAGCTCTAGTCATTCATCAAGTGAATGGAGATTGGGAGGCCAGAGATCCCGAGTTGATACTCTATAGAGATTATATCGGAGAATTGGTTGAACCCTTTGAAGAAATCACGTTTCAAAGATTCGCCTCGAGAGAGAATCACCGGCCGATGCATTGGCTACTTTGTCTTCAATGTTTAATATCAACTGCGATAAGAATTTGACCCAGATCAGAATTCAGCATCGAAGTTTGCCCGCACATTATCACCACTCTTGTGCAGCAATTGAAGATGAGGAGGATGATAGGCCTTGGTATCATGACATCAAGCAGTACATCCAGAACAGAGAGTATCCTCCAGGGGCATCAGAAAATGATAAAAGAACACTCAGAAGGTTGTCGATGAATTTCTTCCTGAGCGGTGAAGTGCTCTACAAAAGGAACCATGATAAAGTACTCCTTAGGTGTGTGGCAAAGGAGGAAGCAGAAAAGATCATGAGAGAAGTGCATGAAGGCACGTTCGGGACTCATTCCAGTGGGCATACTATGGCAAGGAAGATATTAAGGGCTGGCTACTACTGGTTGCAGATGGAAGGTGACTGCTACAGTTTTGTGAGAAAGTGCCACAAATGTCAGATTTATGCTGATCATATTCATGTTCCACCGGCTTCGTTAAATGTCCTGACCGCATCTTGGCCGTTCTCAATGTGGGGCATGGATGTCATTGGTCCCATAGAGCCCAAAAAGCGTCAAGCGGGCACCGCTTCATTCTAGTTGCGATTGATTACTTCACCAAATGGGTTGAAGTCCTCATATTCAAAGCATAACTAGTTCCGTGGTTGCCAAGTTTGTAAAAAGGACTCGTGTGTCGCTATGGTCTCCCGAGATAAAATCATCACGAGACAATGGTAGCAATCTGAATAGTAAAATGATGAAAGAGTTGTGCACGTGAGTTTAAGATTAAGCATCACAATTCCTCTCCCTACCAGTCAAAGATGAACAGGCGGTTGAAGCGACCACCAAGAATATCAAGAGAATTGTGCGAGAAAATGGTAGTGACCTACAAGGGTGGCACGAAATGCTTCCCTTTGCTTTGCACGGTATCGTACCTCGGTCGCGCGCACGGCGACCGGGCAACCCCTTTCTCTCTAGTGTATGGGTCAGAAGCGTTCTTCCCATTGAGGTTGAGATACCATCTCTCCGAGTGCTTATGGAAGCCAAGTTAGAAGAGGCTGAATGGGTTCAAACCCGTCTAGATCAGTTGAATCTCATTGAAGAAAAGAGAGTTGCAGCTTTGTGTCACGGTCAGTTGTATCAGCAAAGGATGAAAACAGCGTTCGACAAGAAAGTTCGTCACCGAGAATTCAGCGAGGGAGACCTTGTGCTCAAAAAGATTCTGCCTATTCAAAGTGACCCCCGTGGGAAATGGACTCCTACCTATGACAGACCATATGTGGTAAAGAAAGCCTTTTACGGAGGAGCATTAATACTCACCAAAGCATGGATGGTGAAGAACTCGAGAACCAGTCAATTCATTCGGTTAAGAAGTACTACGCCTGAGAAAAAAAAAAAAAAGAGAGAAAGATGAGCCAAACAAGAAGTAGCTCGCTAGGTTGAAAACCCGAGAGGGCGGCCTAGACAAAATTGAGCGACCCGGTGGATTGAAAACCCCAAAAAGGGGCGATCCAGGCAAAAATTAGGGTCAGAAAAAGTTGGACTTAAAGAGATAAAAAGAGGCAAGCAGCGTCTCCAAAAGCTTGGATAAAAGGGTGATCAAAGCTATAGATATGAGCGATTGGCATCAAGTGTTCGAGAGACAAAGAACATTCATAAGATCTATCTGCGTCCATTTCTCTTGTTTTTAGTTTGAGAAAAAATTTCCAATGTACTCCTTTTCGATCGGCGTGACATTCGCATGTCCGGCTTCCATGTGAATAAAAGTCCAAATTTTTCACTTTATCGGTTCTTCGCTTTCTTTTCATTTCGCTTTAAAACTACGTTTTATGGTAGATGATAGATAAATCATGGAACTGCATAAATCATAGCATTAAGATTATGGCGAAATTTTTGAAAATAACAACAAAAGAGGCGATCTTTCATCAAGTAAACTCACAAAAATCAAATAAGAAGCTACTGATCGCGTTGGAACAAGAGGACAGAGCTCGGCTCTCGAATCGTTATCATAGATGGTTGTGATGTCCCATGATACAAGTTCCGAGTTGGTCGGGCACAAGAAAAGAAAAGCCAAAAGAGCAAAAGAGCAAAAATATATAAAATGAAAAAAGAGGTTGAAAAAAAAACAAAAGACAATAAACAAAGTCATGCATTACTTGCATCAAGCATAAGATCATGCACTCATCAGTCATGCATCATAAAGTAGAGAAAAAGAAAAATTCAGGCATTGCATTACATGCACCATAAAGAAAAGAAAAAGAAAATAGCAATCATGGCATTTGCATTGCATGCGTTTGTTCATCTCACTTGCAGGTACGAAGAGGAATAGGCACTTCGGCATTAATGTTCGACTTCAAGTTCCAAAAGGAACCCCCTCGGTGGAAAGATCGAAAGAGAAAAGAGGAAGAGAAAAAAAGAGCGCCCAAGCGCAAAAAGAAGAAAAAGAGCGCCCAAACGCGCAAAAGAAGAAAATAGAGCGCCCAAGTGCGCAAGAAAAAAAACGAGAGAGCGCCAAGCGCGCAAAAAAAAGAGAGCACCCAAGTGTGCAAAAGAGAGGTCTCACATCGTATACGAGCAACGCGATGGACCGCAGCCCCATGCGAGGCATAGTGGAATAGTTGTATCAAGCCTAAGATACAGTGGACGCCGCAGATTGATCTGTATATCAGTTCCGGAGCTGATAACGATCCCCCCGGTCGCTCGAAAGACCAGAGATTTCAGGAAGAACGTGCTCCTCAAAGCTACGTGCAAACTCGGATTAAATCAAGAGTTCGTTTAAGGATTACGAGTTTTAGGCAACTGGGCATTTTACCGCTTTTTGCACGCCAAGTGCCCATTTACTGCTTTCAGCACGCCAGGTACCCCTTTTATCTTTTCTGTCAACACGCTAAGTGTTCATTTACTGCTTTTTCAAAATGTAGAAGGCTAAGTAGTCATCACAATAGGACGCTTGAATTGATCACTCAAGAATCCGAAAAAAAAAAAAAAAAAAATCCAAAAAGAAGGAGAAAGCAGAGAGAAGGAAATTCGGTTTTTCCTAAATGGACAAAATCGGCATAATTTCTGAATTCTTTATCTCTATTTTGCCTCGGAATATGTTTTGGCCAATTCATATTCCTTGTCAAAATCTAGATAAAGAGAGGCATTATCATACCCCCAATTTTGTCAAGGCTTTAGGTCAAAACCCTAATTTTCCCAAAAATAAATAAATAAAAGAAAAGCATCATGCATTGCATTTAGGGTCCTAAAAGTCATTTCAAAGTTTCTAAAATCATTTTTAAAGTTGAAATGCACTTTTTGGACAAATTAGGATTTTTAAGGTAAGGGGCATTTTGGTCATTTTTCGCCACAGGATGATTTTCTCGTCAAAAATATGCACACACCAAAAGTACATTTTTCTCTTATCCAAGAGAATTTTTGTACAATTTTTAGAGAGAATATCCTAGCCTAAAATAATTAAAATGCATTCTCCCATTTTTATTGCATAAAAAATATTAAAAGATCATTAAATATTTCCCAATTATTAAGTGACAATTTTTGTTGTCTAGAGTAATTAGGGAGGTTATTTTATGATGACCAAAAACATGTAACATTTTTCTAATAGGTGCATTCCCATTTTGCATGCCCAAAAATTCAAAATTCAAAATGCAAAAATGGGAAGTGTCCTCAATAAGACAAAACACCAAAAAAACAAGCATTTTTTTATTTTTCCTTCCCATTTCAGCTCATACCATGCGCATACCCCCTCCATTCCACTCTCTCTCTTTCTAGAAGCTTCTACACACTTCTTTTCTTATTCACTAAGATTTGATTTGTTCTATCCTTAACTTTGCCTCTTTGGTAAATTACCTCACTCACCTACACTAATACTTCCACCCAAAAATGCAAACTTACTTCTTTGGTAACACCCCATTACAAAAATACCCTTAACCCTATCTCACAAGACACTCCTTTCCCAAAATAAATAAAAGTTTATTCCTTTTTCTTTTTTTTCCTTATGGCTTGCGCCCCACTCCTTTCACCTTCACTCTTATTTTGTGTTTCTTCAATACCCCTAATCCATGTGATGATCCATCCCAACCCTCCATTTAATTTTAAGACTCAATCTTAGAGGCACATCAAAAACAAAAAGACAATGATACCCTTAAACCTAAAAATCCCTATAAATAGATCCTCATTTCCCCACCTCACGAGTTTTTTACCTCTTCACACTCATTTCTCTAAATCAAGCAACCAAAACCCTTCTCCCAAAACACCCCCAAACCAGAAGCCTCTCCCCTCCTTCCTCTCCTCCATTCCCTCACCTTCATCCACCAAAACACCTTCAAACCTATCTCTCACTACCTTAGCTTTTCCTTCCTCACTCAAGAAAATCAAGCAACAAAACCTTCTTCTCCATCAAGCTCAAGGCCGTAGCTCATCCTCTCCTCTCCTACATTTTTTTCATTTCTTCCTTCCTCTCTTAGAAATAAGGTAAAAACCCTTGATACCTTTGCATCATCTTCAAGCATTTTACATTAGAACTTATTTTCTTTTCTTCATCTTGCATTTTCTTCATTATTTAGCATATTTATCATTTTCATTTTCATAATGTAGCTTGTTGTTGTTGGTGGGTGAGATTTGGCATCTCACCCTTAATAAATGGATTTATGATGCTTTATGTTAATTTTGTTGTCATTTCACTAAACCAAAAAAATATGCTCAAGTTGATTTTGTGTTTCTTCATTTAATTTTGTTGTGAGTATTTTATTTTAGTAGTAAATGTTGTTATTGTTAGTTGTTGATGATCTAGTCATATGATCTATCACTAGTGCTTAAGGCACTTTGATTTGAGTGATAGAGATGACTAGAAGGGATTCAACTCATTATATTTGATCTTATGTGTCTTGTGATTTAAATTTAGTTTTGTTTAGTTATTGATGATCTTGCAAAAGGATTCACCACTAAGTACTTAGTACTTTTGATTTAAAGTGGTGAAGATTGCAAGAAGGGATTCAAGTTCATTTTTATAGTTTAATATTATGTTCATTTCGCATGTCTTAAATAAATTAGGTTTCACTTGATTTTGATGTATTTCTTTGTTTAGTTATTGATGATCTTGCAAAAGGATTCACCACTAAGCTCCTAATTGCTTTTGATTTAAAGTGGTGAAGATTGCAAGAAGGGATTCAAGTTCATTTTCATAATTTAATGTCATTTTCATTTCGCATGTTGTGAATAAATTAGGCTTTGCTTGATTTAGATGTATTTCTTGGTTTAGTTGTTGATGATCTTGCAAAAGGATTCCCACTAAGCACCTAATTGCTTTTGATTTAAAGTGGTGAAGATTGCAAGAAAGATTCAAGTCTATTTCATAGTTTAAATGTTTAGTGTTCTTGTAACTTAATTATGTTGTTGTTGGTTGTTGATGATCTTGCTAAATGACTCCCACAAAGTGTTTAGAGTATTCAATCCAAGTGGTGAAGATGGCTAGAAAGGATTCAATAGATTTAATTTTGTACAAATTGTCCTTTCATTCTTTGCTTTATCTCTTAATAGTTCTTGTAAAATAATCATAGGTTTTACTTAATACTCAAAGTTTTCCTTGCACGCTTAGTTTTGGCCATGGGCCTATTCCATTGAATAATATTGCTTGGTCCATAATTAGGGTTAGATTTTAGGGTTTTGGTTTCACCATGTGTGCCTTTAGGTTAAGGTTTAGGTTTGAGGTTTATGTTGCTAGATTGTTTTTTAGGTTGAATAAATACATGCCTTGCTTGATACTTATCTTGCAATTTCACATGTTAGCTTAGATTTATGCCTCATGGTACTCTCGTGTATTAATTGTTGATTACCTTTGCTTATGAATTTTCAATTGTTGCGTTTTGGTTTAGAATAAAAAAGGATTTGCAAATGTTCTACTTTCTTTTCAAAGCCCCAAGTCAAATGTTTTCTAATAAAAACCTAAGGCACTTTTCATAAATAAAATCATTAGCCATCACTCAAGCTTTCGCTTGTTTGATCGTTAATGATGGAGTTACTAGTGGTAGTCACTCGAAGCTTCGCTTGTTTGACTATCATGAAAGCTCCCACACCTTAATCAAATATAAATCAATTCAAAATCCAAAAACAATATGAGTCATTAGTGGTAATTATCACTATGACTCATCCCTTTTCCAAAATCATTTCAAAAAAGATAATAAAACGTTGCGACTAGTAATCACTTGAGTAATTGCTCGACTGATTATCGGTCCCAACACTTTTCTTTCAAGTTAGTAGTGAACGCCACTCGAAGCCAATGCTTGTTTGGTATTCATGAACGCTTGAGTCATATTTCCAAAACCCAAAAGATAAGATAAAAAAAAACAAAACATGATTTTCTCAAAATCAAAAGAACTAAGAACTACGTAGCTTTGATCCCTCAGTCATTGAGGGTACGTAGGACCGGGTCATATCCCGTCAAGCTCGCTTTCAAAAAATCCCAAAGCCGTCTTCGGACGCAAAAGAATTAAGAACTACGTAGCTTTGATCCCTCGGTCATGAGGGTACGTGAGGACCGGTCATATCCCGTCAAGCTCGCTTTCAAAAAATCCCAAAGCCGTCTTGGACGCAAAAGAACCAAGAACTACGTAGCTTTGATCCTCGGTCATTGAGGGTACGTAGGACCAGGTCATATCCCGTCAAACACTCTTTTAAAAATCCAAGTCTAGTTTCCCTTTTCAAAAATCACAAAAGATTTCTCTCTTGTTTTCTAAAAACTCCTTCAAATAAAAAGGAAAAGAAAAGAAGTAGAACAATTATTTTCAAATCAAACAATCCAAACCACACATCGAATTAATGGTTCCCTTTCGGTAGAAAGGAGGTGTGGGTGCTAATACCTTCCCACACCTAACCGAGGCCCGAACCCACATTTACATTTTGAAAGACCACCCGCCTTTTTGTAAAAAGACCTTTTTCTAATGTTTTGGTCTAAAAACTAAAATATTAGTGGCGGCTTCACAATTTTCACGTTGTACACTGAGAAATCCCAAACCGGATTTTTCGGGGCGCAACACCATGATAGGAGGAGAAAGGACTTGGAGTTTCAGGCTGGCGAGAATGTGTTCTTGAGGGTCACGCTTATGACTGGTGTTGGGCGTGCCTTGAAGGCAAAGAAGTTGACTCCGAGGTTTATTGGACCGTACCAAATCACTGAGAGGGTTGGAAAGGTTGCTTATAGGGTGGATTTGCCACCTAATCTTTCGAACTTGCACGATGTTTTCCACGTGTCACAGCTTCGAAAGTACATTCCAGACCCGTCTCATGTGATTCACATGGATGATGTGGAGGTACGTGAGAACCTCACTGTGGAGACTATGCCAGTGAGGATTGATGATAGAGAAGTAAAGGTGCTGAGAGGGAAAGACATTGCCTTAGTCAAGGTAGTGTGGTTGGGAGGCTCTTTGGTGAGAGCATGACTGGGAGCCGGGAGAGCGGGATGCGGGAGTCCTATCCAGAGTTATTTGACTCAGGTATGAATTTCGAGGACAAAATTTCCTAAGTGGGGGAGAGTTGTAACACCCTAAATAATTTGATTAAGTAATTGATTAAATTGTTTAAGTGTTGCACTATTTCAATTATATTAAATCATTAATATGGTCTTTTATTTTTAATTGAAGGGGATGGTGGAAGAAATGGAGAGGGGGTGTAAAAAGGGCCCAAGGTGCGCTTGGCCCAATGTACATATACCCAAATTAGGAATTTGCTCTCATTTGGGGAGAAGAAAGAAAGAAAACGAAAGAAAGGAGAGAAGAGAGAAGGAGGAGACTATGAAGAGAGAGTGAGAAGAGGGAGAAGGGATCGCACCAAGCAAAGGAAGGAGGAGAGCTCACTTGTTGCTGTGGTTTTTGCACGTGACTCAAGGAAAAGGAATTTCTACGGTTAAAATAAGGTAAGGGGAGTCTCACTCTATAATAGAGGGGATAATGAGTTATATGTAGATCATAGGTCTTGTTTTATGTTAATTGATGATTGTTTGATGATTTGAACCATTGAATTGGTAAATTGCATGTTGAAATCGATTTGGGGCTTGAATTAGGGTTTATAACATGTGATTTCGTGAATTGTGATGTGTTTTGATGTTGAGTATGAAATTGATTGTCATAATATGGAATTAGGAGTATTAGAGTGATTATGGAGTGATTGGATTTGGGAGAACTTGGAAAAATTGGGGTTTTTGGGTTTGGGGCGCCAAAGTGCTAGGATTTAGGCGCCACGCTTTCATCGTTCACGAGTGTGTTGTGGGTTTGTGCGAAATGCTCGTCAGGCGCCATAATCTTTGAGAAAATGGCGCTGAAATTCTTGTTCATGTCTTTGGAATTTTGGCCGTGTGCGTGGTGTGTTCTTTGCTTGGCGCCAAGTTCTTTGGGAAATGGCGTGCTGTTGGAGTCTGGAGGGAGGGTGTGTTTCTTTGTCCGGCGCCGATTTGCTAGGAATGTGGCGCCCTGTGCACTGTTCACGTGCACATAAGGGGTGTTTTGAGTGGAACTTGATGTTCTGTCCATATTTCATTGAGCCAAATTTTGTAATCACCTGCCCAAACTTCATTTTAAACACTTTGGCTCGGGTAGTTTTGGTTTTGCACGTGTCCATTGGAAGATGTCCTAGTGAACAATTCTGTGGCGCTATATGTGTGCGCCTATAGGGGGGTTAAGTGACACTTTGAGTTGTATACATATTTTACTGTGCGAACTTTTGCAATCACCTGCCCAAAAACATTTTTAAACAATTTGGCTCGAGTGGTTTTCTGTTTTCATGTGTCATTTGAAAGATATGCTAGAAGGCTTTGCTGTGGCGCTATAAGTGTGCGCCTAGGGGGTAGCTGGGTGAAACTTAGAGTTCTAGGCATAATTCACCGTGCCATATTTTGTATTTACCTGCCGAAAAACATTTTTAAACCTTTTGGCTCGAGTGGTTTCTGTTTACAAGTCTTTGTGTGTCTTGGGTCAGTGTAGTGGCGCTAAATCTTGAGCCGCCCAGAGCGCCAGCGGCGCACGTGTTGCGAGACTATGTCTCAGTTTGTGTCTGAGTTTGCGTCTAGGATTTGTCTTTGTGGGGCGCCAGATTGCTAGAAAAGTGGCGCCCAGTGGTCGTGTTGTTGTGGGGCGCCAAATTCTTGAAGTTTCTAGCGCCTAGTGTGTGTTGCACGGGCGCCAGAATGTGGGGAAAATGGCGCCTAATGCTGCCTTGTGCCTAAGTGTGTGTTGTTTTGATCCCTAGGTGATAGTTTGGTCCCTAGGTGACTGTTTTGGTCCTAAAGAGTGGTTTAGGTCCCGGAGTGAGGTTAGTCCTCTAATTGTGAATAGTCCTTGGGACTTAAATATGTTGAAATAGTGACTGGAGATAATTGAGGATGCCATGGGGGCATGAGCCATGAGGGCTAGAGCCATGGGGGCTATAAATGAGATTAATAATGAGGTAAGAGTTAGTGCGTGAATTGAGATATTGTAAATGTGTTTGTGTTGTATTCATGGAGTCTCATGCATACATTTGTTTCATGGCCGCATACGTTTATAAAGCGATTGAGGCCGGAGGGCCAGGCCCGAAGGGGCCAGAGTCATGAGGACTCAATTTGATAATGAGACTGCCGGAGGGCAAATGGTACCACATGCATAACTACATTGCATACATTTACATGAACACATAAATATTATTGAGCGATGATTGGTGTGACTGACTGTGCTGTGAACTGTGACTATACATATTGCCTATTATCACTTTTATTATATAGTTCGAGACTCACTCTTTCTGTTGTTGTTTACCACAGGTAGTCATGAGTGAGGGATTGCTACCTTCACTACTCCCCGAGTCGGTCTGCTCTGATACGTAGCACCTAGGGGTTGGGGTTATGAACTTTAGTTTGCTTTGTTTTGCTCATTGTTGAGCTTATGCGTATTGTTTTGAGACTACTGAGCTAACTGTTGAGATTATGATTTATATTCCGCTGTGTAACACCCCAAATAATTTAATTAAGAAATTGATTAAATTGTTTAGGTGTTGCACTAAATTTTAATTATATTAAATTATAAGGTGGTGTTTATAATTTAGTAATTTATTTTAATTGAAGGGGATGGTGAAAGAAATGGACAAGGGGTGTAAAAAGGGCCCAAAAGCGCATGGCCCAATACTTATATACCCAAATTAGGTATCAAAGCTCACTTGGTGAGGAGTAAAACGAAAAAGAAAAGAAAGGAGAAGAGAGGGAGCAGCTGCGCCGTGGAAGAGAGGAGAGAAAGAGGAGGATTTCGTGACTTGAAGCTTGGATTGTTGCGGTGGTTTTGTTCGTGACTCCGTTCCGGTGCTTCTCTACGGTTAATTTGAGGTAAGGGGAGTCTCACTCTATAATAGAGGAGATAATGGGTATTATATGTGTCATAGAAATTCATTTTGATGTTAATTGATGATTGCATGTTGATTGATTCCTTGAATTTGATGAAATTGTTGGTAAAAATTGATTTAGGCGTGAGTTAGGGTTTTGTAATGTAAGAATTTGTGATTTTGATGTTAATTGATGATTTGAGTATGCAATTGGTTGTTTGATTATGCAATTAGGGGTGTTGGAAGGATTATTGGGTGAATTGGTTTGGAAGATTTTGGAAAATTGGGGTTTTGGAGTTTGGGCGCCAAGATGCTAGGATTCCGCGCCACGTAATCGCATTCACAGGTGAAATTGGAAGTTTGTGCGCAGAATGCCACGCCGAGCGCCACATTCTTTGGGAAAATGGCGCCTGCAATACCTTTGTTCATGTCTTTGGAGTGTGTTCTGTGCGGTGTGTTCGCTGTGGCGCCAAGTTCTTTGGGAAAATGGCGCCACGTGCCTAATTGCTTGTGTGTTAGGTGCGTGTGTGCGATGATGTGGGCGCCAAATGCTGCCCGTGGTGCCAGAATGGCGCTGTGTCACCTATGAGTGATGTCCGGGTGAGTGAGTTCTTTGTCTGGGCGCGAGAATGTGGGTATTTTGGGGCCGGGAGTGAAACTTGTATTTCTAAACATATTTCCTCGTGCCAAATTTTGTATTCACCGCCAACTTTCAATTTTAAGTGTTTTGGCTCGAGTGGTTTTCAGTTGCAGTGTCATTTTGAAAATGTCCGGTGAGAGGTGATTTTGTGTGTGTTTGGGGCAGGGAGTGCAACTTACATTTCTAAACATATTTCCTCGTGCCAAATTTTGTATTCACCGCCAACTTTCTATTTCAAGTGTTTTGGCTCGAGTAGTTTTACGATTGCGGTGTTATTTTGAAAATGTCCGGTGGGGCTCGCTTTGTGTGTGTTTTGGGGCCGGGAGTGAAACTTACTTTTCTAGGCATATTTCATCTGTGCCAAATTTTGTGTTTACTCGCCCAAATTCATTTTTAAACATTTTAGCTCGGGTGGTTTTTGGTTTGAAAGTGTCGGGTGAGCTGGTCGCAGGGGGCGCCAAACTGTCTTTGCTGTGTCTTAGTTTGTGTGCAAAGCGTATGCGAGTTTGTGTTCAGGTCTGTGTTGCCCTGTGGGGCGCCAGTTGCTAGGAAAGTGGCGCCCGGTGGGTGTGTTGCCACGGGCGCCTAAATCTTTGAAGTTTCTGGCGCCTAGTCTTTGTGTTGCACCGGGGGCGCGAGAATGTGGGGAAAATGGCGCCAGTCTTTGCCAAGTGCCTAAGAGGGTCTTTGTTTTGGTCCCTAGGTGACAGATTTGGTCCCTAGATGATTGTTTTGGTCCTAAATGGTGGTTTAGGTCCACGAGTAAGGTTGAGTACCCTAGAGGAGAATAGTCAGGTGGGACATAATGGTGTTGAGGGTTTATAATAAAGTGATTGAGCATGCCATGGGGGCATGGGCGGGAGGAGGCAAGCCGGAGGGCTATAAAATGAGATTGACACCGAGGTAAGAGTAATGGGTGTATTGAGTTGTTTGAAATGATGTTTGTGATGTACATGGAGTCTCATGCATACATTGGGTCATGCGATCGTAGAGTTTATAATATGATTTGTGAAGTTTGAGGCGGCGGGGGCCTTATAAAATGATTGTGAAGTTGAGGCGGTAGGGGGCCTTATAAAGTGATTGTGAAGCTCGAGGGGCGGTGGGCCAATGGTACCACATGCATACCAACATTGCATACATTCCCATTAGTGCATGAATGTTGTTGGTCGAGGTTTAGGCGTGCTTGAGTGTCTTTGTAAACTATGCTTATATATTGCTTATTATCACTTTTATTATATAGTTCGAGACTCACCCCTTCTCGTTGTTATTTACCACGTAGTCGAGTGAGGGCTTTTACCTTCACTACTCCCGAGTCGATGCCGCTCGACACGTAGCACCTAGGGGTCGGGGTTTAGACGGTTGTTGCTTGTTTTGCTCCTTGTTGAGCCTTTATGTATTTGTCTTGATATTGCTGGATTATGCTGTTGCGATAATGATTATTTTCCGCTGCATTATGTGAAACTATATTTCTATGAGTTGTCCACTGGTGTTACGTATTCGGATTTTGTTTAAGAGAAAGAGTTGTGACGCTCCATTTCATTGAGTATTAATTTATGTTATACTATTAGTGTCTTTGAATGACTATGGCTAAAGCGTGGTTCGCCACTAAGGCTAGAATTTCTTTATTTGGTGTATTTACAAGGGCATCATCGGAGAGCCTTGCAAAGGTGGCCAATGCTCATTGCAAGTAGTATCGATTACTGAGTAATCCCATAGTCGGCCAGTTCACTATTTTATAACACACTAAACTAAAAGATGACGAGAAAAGATTTTTGTATACTCGATTTTTGATTTAAATTACAGGGTAGAAATGGGGTGTTACATTAGTGGTATCGAGCAAAAGTTCGATCTGTCAGGCCAAGTGTGTCGATCATGTCATAGAGTGTATGACAACTAGGTGTCTTAAAGTAATTCGAATCGGTTGTTTATCTTTGCGGTGTTAGGTTGATATGGCGGAAGGATCGTCATTGCTCTTCTTGAGGCCTTGCGGGCTATAAGCGCAGATCGTGGGTACCCAATGAGAATAATGAGACCCGCACCGCAACGCGTTCGGAGAGAGAACCCCTACCTTCTTGAGGGAGGTACAACCGGATGGTGCCTTTAACTGGTTGAAGGAGATTGAGAGGATCTTGGGGTGATTGGGTTTGACTTGATGAGCGAGAAAGTCAGTGCGGTACTCATACTTTATCCGAAGAGGCGATGGTCGTGGCTAGAGACTAGTGAGAGAGTGGGTCTTTGCAGGAAGAGATCACTTGGTGTGTGTTCAGAAGGAATTCTTGAGAAAGTATTTCCGGAGGGCGTGAGAAAAAAGAAAGATTTGGAATTCCTTGAGGCGAGGCGGGGAGTATGGATCGGCATCGAATATCTTTGCCAAGTTCACGGAGTTGGCCAAGTTCTATCCACACTATCTTCGAAAGTGGTGAATTCTCAAAATGCATTAAGTTTGAGAATGGGTCGGTGGTGATATCAAGCGGTGTGGGGTATCGGAAAATTAGAGTATTTCTTGATCGGTAGATTCTTTGCAGGATATATGAGGAAGACAAACAATGCCCGCTCTAGGGTCATGAGAGAGACCAGGAGGAAATTTCACCACGGAGGTAAGCCTTATGAGAAGTCGGTGACAAAGGAAGCAAAGGTATTCGGGTGGTAATGGTACAATGGTGGAAACAGTCTGCGAGGGTAGGAGGCACCATGAGGGCAAGAGGCCAAGTGGGAGACGCCCATCATCGACATTGTGTGTTTCAAGTGTGACAAGCCAGTCACAAGAGTTTTGGTTGTAAGATGGAAGTGCGAGAGATGTTTTAGGTGTGGAAAGAGTGGTCACATGGCATCCTGGGTGTGATCGCAAGGAACTCTGTATGTTTCAAGCTGTGGTGAAGCTGGTCACATTAGCTTCAAGTGTCCCAAGCCTAAGAAGGAAAGATCTCTTTGGAAGGGTGTTTGCACTTTGGCGAGTTCGGAGGGACCTAATGATATCCGAGGTACATGTTTCATCTCTCGTACACCTTTAGTTGCTATTGTTGACACGGGTGCTACGCACTCTTTTATTGCATCTGTTTGTCTTTGAAAAGTTAAATTTAGTAATGTCTACTATGGAGAGAGGATGGTTATCGACACTCCGGCTAAGCGGTCCGTGAACTACTTCTACGATGTGTGCTAGGTGTCCTCTGTCGGTCTTTGGCAGAGATTTTCGTTGTTGATACGATTTGTTTGCCTTTGGGTGGGTTAGATGTGATTACGGGCATGGGTGGTTAGTAGATAACCATGTGCACATCAACCTGCTACGATAAGTCTATTAGTTTTCTCCTTTCCGAAGAGGAAGAGTGCGCTCATTGTCACGAGCAATTGCGCAGTGAGGTAATGAAAGAGGTGGTCGGTTGTTTGCTTTGATTGCGTCCATGTCTGCACGAGAGCAGAGTGTGATTGATGGGTTACTGGTGGTGTGTGAGTTTCTGAGAAGTGTTTAGGATGAGATTCCTAGTGTGCCCCAGAGAGGAAGTGGAGTTCGGGATTGAGCTTGTGCACAGTACTAGGCACGTGTCATGGCACCGTCTGGGATGTCGGCTTCCGAGTTGGGTTTGAATTGAAGAAGCGATTAGAGGAGCTTCTTGAGAAGAAGTTTGTGAGGCCTAGTGTATCACCATGGGGAGCTCAGTTTTGTTGGTAAAGAAGAAGGATGGGAGTATGCGTGCGTGCGTGGACTACGAGACAATTGAATAAAGTGACTATCAAGAATAAGTATCCTCTCCCGAGGATAGATGATCTAATGGATCGGTGGTGGGTGCTAAAGTGTTTAGCAAGATTGATTTGAGGTCAGGGTATCACCGCAGTTAAGGTGAAGGATGAGGATATCCGTAAGACAGATTCGAGAACAAGGTATGGGCATTATGAGTACTCTGTAATGCCGTTTGGTGTCACAAATGCACGGGGGTGTTTATGGAGTACATGAACCGAGATTTTCCATAGCTATCCGGATCGGTTTGTGGTGGTCTTCATTGATGATATTTTGGTGTACTCGAAATCGAGGAAGAGCATGCGAGCACTTGAGGTTGGTGCTAGAAGTCTTGAAGGAGAGGAAGTTGTATGCCAAGTTGTCGAAGTGTGAGTTCAGTTTGCATGAGGTGAGCTTCTTGGGTCATATTATTTACGGTGATGGTATAGGCGTGGACCCGACCAAGGTTGATGCGGTGTTGCGGTGGGAGAGCCCAAAGTCTGCGATTGAGATCGGGAGTTTCTTGGGGTTGGTGGTTATTACAGGAGGTTCATTGAAGGGTTCTCTAAGCTAGCCCTTCCATTGACCCGATTGACCTGTAAGGAAAGGCATTTGTGTGGGATGCAAAGTGTGAAGAGAGCTTCCAAGAGTTAAAGAGGAGGTTGACCACGTCTCAGGTGTTAGTGTTATGCGTGCGGAGCAACCATTTGTTGTGTCTTGTGATGCTTCCAAGATGGGTTTGGGAGGTGTATTGATGCGAGGATGGGAAGGTGGTTGCTTATGCGTCCGACAGGTTGAGGACCCATGAGAAGAACTATCCTACTCATGATTTAGAGTTGGGCTGCGATTGTGTTTGTGTTGAAAATTTGGAGGCACTATCTCTATGGTACTAGATTCGAAGTGTTCGGTGACCACAAGAGTCCAAGTACTTGTTTGACCGAGAAGGAGAGTGAATATGAGACAGAGGCGTTGGTTAGAAGCTGTTGAAGGACTATGATTTCGGCTTGAACTATCATCCCAAGCAAAGCTAATGTCGTGGTGATGCTTTGAGTCGGAAAACTTTGCATATGTCGACTATGATGGTGAGAGAATTGGAATTGATTGAGCGATTCAGTGACTTGAGTCCCTGGTTTGTGAGGTGACACCCAGTGTCGTTGGGGATCTTGAGGATTGGGAGCGAATTCTTGGTTAGTATCGAGACGCCCGGAGACTAGATGTGAAGGTGGTAGACTTCTTTGGTTGCGGGTGAGCAAAGCTGCAGAGGGGATCTGAGGTTGGATTCCCGGGGTGTGTTGAGGTTCGAGGGACGAGAAGACTCGTGTTCCGGATGATCTTGAGTTGAAGAAGATGATACTTGAGGAGAGTCATAGGAGTAAGTTGAGCATTCATCCAGTGCCACTAAGATGTACCATGATCGAAGAAACTATTTTGGTGGCCCGCATGAAGAGAGATGTTCTTGTGATTTGTATATGCATGTTTGACTTGCGGAAGTCAAAGATTGAGCACCGAAGCTCCGCGGGGTTGATGCAACCTTTGGAGATTCCGGAATGGAAGTGGGACTGACATTTCCATGGACTTTGTGATTGGGTTGCCAAATCGTGAGAGGTTCGACACTATTTGGGTGATTGTGGATAGGTTGACTAAGTGCGCCCATTTCATCCCTATCAACATCACCTTTCTGTGCCAAAGTTGGCTAGAATTTACATTCGGTGATTGTGAAGCTTCATGGGGTCCCGAAGAGTATTGTGTCGGATAGAGACCCGCGGTTTACATCCGAAGTTTTGGGGTAGCTGCGGGAGGCTTTGGGGTCCAAGCGAGGTTGAGTTCACTTTATCATCCTCGTGATCGATGGTCGGGCAGAGAGAGAACCATCCGATCTTTGGAGGATCTTTTGAGAGCTTGTGTACTAGAGCGAGGGAGGTGCGTGGGATACACATCTTCCATTGATTGAGTTCACGTATAATAATAGCTATCATTCGAGCATCGGGATGGCTCCTTTTGAGGCAACTTTGTATGGGCGAGTTGCGAGAACTCCTTTGTTTTGGCATGAGTCCGGTGAGAGTGTTGTTCTTGGACCGAGTTGGTTAGGGAGGCGATCGAGAAGGTGAAAATGATCGAGAGAAGATGAAAGAGTCCCTGAGCCGATGCGAGAAAAGTTATCACGATAAGAGGAGGAAGGACTTGGAGTTTCAGTGGTGAGCATGTGTTCTTGAGGTCACGCCTATGACTGGTGTTGGGCGTGCTCTGAAGGCAAAGAAGTTAACTCCAAGGTTTATTGGACCGTACCAAATCACTGAGAGGGTTGGAAAGGTTGCTTATAGGGTGGCCTTGCCACCTAATCTTTCGAACTTGCACGATGTCTTCCACGTGTCACGGCTTCTAAGTATATTCGGCACAGTCTCATGTGATTCACATGGATGATGTGGAGAGTGCGTGAGAACCTCACCGTGGAGACTATGCCGGTGAGGATTGAGGATAGAGAAGTGAAGGTGTTGAGAGGAAAGACATTGCCTTGGTCAAGGTAGTGTGGTTGGGAGCTCTTTGGTGAGAGTATGACTTGGGAGGTGGAGAGCGAGGATGCGGGAGTCGTATCCAGAGTTGTTTGACTTCAGTATGAATTTCGAGGACGAAATTTCCTAAGTGGGGAGAGTTGTAACACCCCAAATAATTTAATTAAGAAATTGATTAAATTGTTTAGGTGTTGCACTAAATTTTAATTATATTAAATTATAAGGTGGTGTTTATAATTTAGTAATTTATTTTAATTGAAGGGGATGGTGAAAGAAATGGACAAGGGGTGTAAAAAGGGCCCAAAAGCGCATGGCCCAATACTTATATACCCAAATTAGGTATCAAAGCTCACTTGGTGAGGAGTAAAGCGAAAAAGAAAAGAGGAGAGAGAGAGAGAGGGAGCAATTTGTAGTGGAAGAGAGGAGAGAAAGAGGAGGATTTCGTGACTTGAAGCTTGGATTGTTGCGGTGGTTTTGTTCGTGACTCAGCTCCTGCTTCTCTCTACGGTTAATTTGAGGTAAGGGGAGTCTCACTCTATAATAGAGGAGATAATGGGTATTATATGTGTCATAGGGGCTGTTTTGATGTTAATTGATGATTGCATGTTGATTGATTCCTTGAATTTGATGAAATTGTTGGTAAAAATTGATTTAGGCGTGAGTTAGGGTTTTGTAATGTAAGAATTTGTGATTTTGATGTTAATTGATGATTTGAGTATGCAATTGGTTGTTTGATTATGCAATTAGGGGTGTTGGAAGGATTATTGGGTGAATTGGTTTGGAAGATTTTGGAAAATTGGGGTTTTGGAGTTTGGGGCGCCAAGATGCTAGGATTCTGGCGCCCTGTGTACTGTTCACAGGTGAAATTGGAAGTTTGTGCAGGAATGCCACTGCCAGGGCGCCACATTGCTGGGAAAATGGCGCCCTGTGCAATCTTTTCATGTCTTTGGAGTGTGTGTGCAGGCAGTGTGTTCGCCGAGCGCCAAGATTCTTTGGGAAAATGGCGCCCTGTACCTTGTTTGTGTGTTGGAGTGCGTGTGTGCGATGTGAGGCGCCAAATCGCCCTGTGGTGCCAGAATGGCGCTGTGTCCTTTATGCTTGATGTCTGGGTGAGTGAGTTGCTGTCTGGGCGCCAGAATGTGGGTATTTTGGGGCCCGGGGAGTGAAACTTGTATTTCTAAACATATTTCCTCGTGCCAAATTTTGTATTCACCTGCCAACTTTCAATTTTAAGTGTTTTGGCTCGAGTGGTTTTTACAGTTGCGGTGTCATTTTGAAAATGTCCCGGTGAGGGTGATTTTGTGTGTGTTTTGGGGCCCGGGAGTGCAACTTACATTTCTAAACATATTTCCTCGTGCCAAATTTTGTATTCACCGCCAACTTTCTATTTCAAGTGTTTTGGCTCGAGTAGTTTTTCGATTGCGGTGTTATTTTGAAAATGTCCGGTGGGGCTCGTTTTGTGTGTGTTTTGGGGCCGGGAGTGAAACTTACTTTTCTAGGCATATTTCACTCGTGCCAAATTTTGTGTTTACTCGCCCAAATTCATTTTTAAACATTTTAGCTCGGGTGGTTTTTGGTTTGAAAGTGTCGGGTGAGCTGGTCACAGGGGCGCCAAAATCGTCTTTGCTGTGTCTTAGTTTGTGTGCTGAAAGCGTATGCGAGTTTGTGTCTAGGTCTGTGTTGCCCGGGGGGGCGCCAGTTGCTAGGAAAGTGGCGCCCAGTGGGTGTGTTGCCACGGGGGCGCAAAATTTGAGTTTCTCGGGCGCTAGTCTTTGTGTTGCACCGGGCGCGAGAATGTGGGGAAAATGGCGCCCAGTCTTTGCCAAGTGCCTAAGAGTCTTTGTTTTGGTCCCTAGGTGACAGATTTGGTCCCTAGATGATTGTTTTGGTCCTAAATGGTGGTTTAGGTCCCCGAGTAAGGTTGAGTACCCTAGAGGAGAATAGTCAGGTGGGACATAATGGTGTTGAGGGTTTATAATAAAGTGATTGAGCATGCCATGGGGGCATGGGCGGAGGAGGCCAAGCCAGGAGGGCTATAAAATGAGATTGACAACGAGGTAAGAGTAATGGGTGTATTGAGTTGTTTGAAATGATGTTTGTGATGTACATGGAGTCTCATGCATACATTGGCTGTGATCGTAGAGTTTATAATATGATTTGTGAAGCTTTGAGGCGCGGGGGCCTTATAAAATGATTGTGAAGCTTTGAGGCGGCCGGGGCCTTATAAAGTGATTGTGAAGCTTTCGAGGCGGCGGTGGGCCAATGGTACCACATGCATACCAACATTGCATACATTCCCATTAGTGCATGAATGTTGTTGATCGAGGTTTAGCGTGCTTGAGTGTCTTTGTAAACTATGCTTATATATTGCTTATTATCACTTTTATTATATAGTTCGAGACTCACCCCCTTTCGTTGTTATTTACCACGGGTAGTCGGGAGTGAGGGCTTTCTACCTTCACTACTCCCAGTCGATCTGGCCGCGCTCGATCACGTAGCACCTAGGAATTCGGGGTTTAGAGCGGTTGTTGCTTGTTTTGCTCCTTGTTGAGCCTTTATGTATTTGTCTTGATATTCTTTGGATTATCTTTGTTGCGATAATGATTATTTTCATTGCATTATGTGAAACTATATTTCTATGAGTTGTCACTTTGGTGTTACGTATTCGGATTTTGTTTAAGAGAAAGAGTTGTGACGCTCCATTTCATTGAGTATTAATTTATGTTATACTATTAGTGTCTTTGAATGACTATGGCTAAAGCGTGGTTCGCCACTAAGGCTAGAATTTCTTTATTTGGTGTATTTACAAGGGCATCTTGAGAGCCTTGCAAAGGTGGCCAATGCTGTTGCAAGTAGTATCGATTACCGAGTAATCCCATAGTCACCCAGTTCACTATTTTATAACACACTAAACTAAAAGATGACCAGAAAAGATTTTTGTATACTCTGATTTTTGATTTAAATTACCGGGTAGAAATGGGGTGTTACACGCTGCATGATATGAGTTATCCCACGTTATTGTTATGGTGTTATGTATTGATACCTTTTTATGAGCTGAACCGACTGTTTGAGCATTTTTATGAGAGGAGCGTAATACTCCAATTAATGAAAAATGATTTTTATTTCTCTGATTTTTGAATTATACTGCCGGGTAGAATTGGGGTGTTACATGGTTCACATTCATCAGGCATTCCCTGATGCCCACCTCACACACCACCTTTGTGGAGAATGATAGGTTGATAGTCCTGGATGCAATTCTGGAAGGTGAAAGACTTGATGTGGGGAAGATAATTGAAAGAGAAATTGAGAAGAGCAGAATCAAAACAGATGGTAATCTCTATTTTCCCTCTTTAATAACTGAATTGTGTAAGTTGGCTGAAGTAGAAATAGAGATTATAGATGAGAGAAGATCCCCTCTTGGGGCTATCCCTGCTGTGTTCAAGCCAAGGCAGAGAAGTGCTGATTATTTATAGTATTTGAGTCAACTAAAGAAAAATTAGCAAGCACTTTGCAAGTTTGTTAAGGCCAAGTTTGATTGGAAGAAGTCTGTTCTAGAGAAATTGTCAAGGGGAAAAGAGTTGATGGAGCCACCAGTGTTCCCTGAGTGGTTGATAGATGATGAAGGTGTGCAAGAACCACTTCAACAAGAAGAAAGAGTCACCAAGGAGGTTGCTCCAACGGAGCTAAAGAAAAGATCAAGGAGCCCAATCTTGAAGAAGGTGAAGAGCCCTGCAAAGAAGAAGAAAAAGGTGAGCAGTGAAGAATCACTCAATACAGAAAATTTGGAGGAGATAAGTGAGGAGGATGAGGAAGAAACAAGGCAATTAATGAAGGAAGTCAATGAGTCTGAGAAAGAAGAAGATTCTGAAGGAGAGGAGGAGTCTGGTGAGGACCACCCAGAGGGAGAGGAAGGCTCTGATAGTGAAGACGAGGAAGAAATTCAAGCTGATCAACCACCTAGTCCTACCAGACCACACTCACCATTGATCACATCTCCACAAACCCACAACCAAGTCATTCCAGAAACACCACAGTCTGAAACCACCATTCCCTCACCTAACCCAACCATAACCATATCACCTCCACAAACACAACAAACACCACCCATCCCTACACCATCCCAAACAGAATCCCAAACACCATCACCCATAGCTACAGAAGAACCAATTCCAGAAATGTCACCACCACAACAACAACAATCCCAAAGTCCTGATACTGAGGCTGCTGGCGTTATAGCGCTTGGCGCTATAGCGTCTCCTGAGCAGTTAAGTCAAGCTGAATCTGTGGCAGTTACAACCAAGTCTCCTAGGCTAAAGCAAAGAGAAAATAGGAGCCAAAGACAAAATCTCATGTTATTGCAGGTACAGAGCACGAGGCCCAAGCCATGGCAGCAAGTCCTGAAAAAGAAATCGTAGAAGGCCCAATTCCATTGGCAAGACCAGAGCCTGTGCTGAAGGAAAAGCATGCTGCACAAAAGAGGCCAACTTATGCTTCAGCTAGAAGAAGCCCAGGTGCCAAGCTTGCAGTCATTGAGGAAGATGTGGTTGAGGGGGATGATAGAGAAAAAGAGAAAGAAGGGAGCCAAGGACCTGAAGAGGAAGTTTCTGAGCAGGAGAAGGAAGCTGCTAGCAAGTTAGCAGAAATGATGGCTGCTAAAGGAAATGGAAGCTCCAGTGCCAGCGCTATAGCATCTGACGCTATAGCGCCTGAAGAAAGCAAAGAAGAAAAGAAGAAAAGGAAAGTCACCAAGCCAACTCAGCCAAGCCGTGTCAGTGCCAAGACCAGGTCTGGCATCATTAAGAAATAGTTTTAACCCTTCTTTTGTAGTATGTAGTTTGTGGTTGCAAATAAATTGTGAAGCGCTATACTGTTGTTCTTGCGCTTCACAACTGTTAAGAACTTGTTTAATTGTGTTTTGTTTAAGTCTGGGCCTCTCCCATCCAATCAAGCGATGGCGACACTGCTCCCTTTTATTTGGGGGAGGACTAAAAGGTTTACAAAAAAATAAAAAATAAAATAATATATATTATTATTTATATATTTCCTTAGTAGAATTGCATGATCAGTGCTTTGTTTTCAGTCTATATTTAATGAATGTCTTCCGTTTGGGCTAACCTTAGTGATGATTGTGTGAGTGAGTAAAGAGTAGCCATGCTTTTAAATAATATCTATGCCTATTGTTGCTCCCACACATAAAAACCTCTGTGCTTAAGTAGAAACTTAGTTAGCCTAGGACTATTTGATGCTTAGGTTAGTCTTGGTTAACCAAGGTGAGATCAAGGTTTGACTAAAAACTTGAAGAGCTTTTTAAGCAAAGTTTGGGGGTGCTCAGGCTATATAAAGGTTAGGTACAAAGGTCTTAGGATGGTCAGTGACTTAGAAATTCAATATAAAGTCTCTGTGTTGTATATATCATGTAAGGGTTGTAGCTGCCCGAAACAAAAGATGGGTTGTTCCAAAGGCAAAAGGGTATTATAAAAAAAAAGCAGAAGTTGAATAATTGCTAAGGAGCCATGGGGGCTATAAATGAGATTAATAATGAGGTAAGAGTTAGTGCGTGAATTGAGATATTGTAAATGTGTTTGTGTTGTATTCATGGAGTCTCATGCATACATTTGGCTGCGGTCGCAACGTTTATAAACTGATTGTGAGGCCGGAGGGCCAGGCCCGAAGGGGCCAGAGTCATGAGGACTCAATTTGATAATGAGACTGCCGGAGGGCAAATGGTACCACATGCATAACTACATTGCATACATTTACATGAACACATAAATATTATTGAGCGATGATTGGTGTGACTGACTGTGCTGTGAACTGTGACTATACATATTGCCTATTATCACTTTTATTATATAGTTCGAGACTCACTCTTTCTGTTGTTGTTTACCACAGGTAGTCATGAGTGAGGGATTGCTACCTTCACTACTCCCCGAGTCGGTCTGCTCTGATACGTAGCACCTAGGGGTTGGGGTTATGAACTTTAGTTTGCTTTGTTTTGCTCATTGTTGAGCTTATGCGTATTGTTTTGAGACTACTGAGCTAACTGTTGAGATTATGATTTATATTCCGCTGCATGATATGAGTTATCCCACGTTATTGTTATGGTGTTATGTATTGATACCTTTTTATGAGCTGAACCGACTGTTTGAGCATTTTTATGAGAGGAGCGTAATACTCCAATTAATGAAAAATGATTTTTATTTCTCTGATTTTTGAATTATACTGCCGGGTAGAATTGGGGTGTTACATGGTTCACATTCATCAGGCATTCCCTGATGCCCACCTCACACACCACCTTTGTGGAGAATGATAGGTTGATAGTCCTGGATGCAATTCTGGAAGGTGAAAGACTTGATGTGGGGAAGATAATTGAAAGAGAAATTGAGAAGAGCAGAATCAAAACAGATGGTAATCTCTATTTTCCCTCTTTAATAACTGAATTGTGTAAGTTGGCTGAAGTAGAAATAGAGATTATAGATGAGAGAAGATCCCCTCTTGGGGCTATCCCTGCTGTGTTCAAGCCAAGGCAGAGAAGTGCCTGACGCTATAGCGCTGAGTCAACTAAAGAAAAATTAGCAAGCACTCTGCAAGTTTGTTAAGGCCAAGTTTGACTGGAAGAAGTCTGTTCTAGAGAAATTGTCAAGGGGAAAAGAGTTGATGGAGCCACCAGTGTTCCCTGAGTGGTTGATAGATGATGAAGGTGTGCAAGAACCACTTCAACAAGAAGAAAGAGTCACCAAGGAGGTTGCTCCAACGGAGCTAAAGAAAAGATCAAGGAGCCCAATCTTGAAGAAGGTGAAGAGCCCTGCAAAGAAGAAGAAAAAGGTGAGCAGTGAAGAATCACTCAATACAGAAAATTTGGAGGAGATAAGTGAGGAGGATGAGGAAGAAACAAGGCAATTAATGAAGGAAGTCAATGAGTCTGAGAAAGAAGAAGATTCTGAAGGAGAGGAGGAGTCTGGTGAGGACCACCCAGAGGGAGAGGAAGGCTCTGATAGTGAAGATGAGGAAGAAATTCAAGCTGATCAACCACCTAGTCCTACCAGACCACACTCACCATTGATCACATCTCCACAAACCCACAACCAAGTCATTCCAGAAACACCACAGTCTGAAACCACCATTCCCTCACCTAACCCAACCATAACCATATCACCTCCACAAACACAACAAACACCACCCATCCCTGCACCATCCCAAACAGAATCCCAAACACCATCACCCATAGCTACAGAAGAACCAATTCCAGAAATGTCACCACCACAACAACAACAATCCCAAAGTCACGATCATCGAAATTTGCTTTGGCGTTATAGCGCTTGGCGCTATAAGCGTCTCTGAGCGATTAAGTCAAAAGTGAACTGTGGCGATTACAACCAAGTCTCCTAGGCTAAAGCAAAGAGAAAATAGGAGCCAAAGACAAAATCTCATGTTATTGCAGTGCAGAGCACGAGGCCCAAGCCATGGCGACAGCAAGTCTGAAAAAGAAATCGTAGAAGGCCCAATTCCATTGGCAAGACCGAGCCTTTGTGCGAGAAGGAAAAGCATCTTTTGCACAAAAGAGGCCAACTTATGCTTGACTAGAAGAAGCCAGTGCCAAGCTTGCAGTCATTGAGGAAGATGTGGTTGAGGGGGATGATAGAGAAAAAGAGAAAGAAGGGAGCCAAGGACCTGAAGAGGAAGTTTCTGAGCAGGAGAAGGAAGCTGCTAGCAAGTTAGCAGAAATGATGGCTGCTAAAGGAAATGGAAGCTCCAGTGCCAGCGCTATAGCATCTGACGCTATAGCGCCTGAAGAAAGCAAAGAAGAAAAGAAGAAAAGGAAAGTCACCAAGCCAACTCAGCCAAGCCGTGTCAGTGCCAAGACCAGGTCTGGCATCATTAAGAAATAGTTTTAACCCTTCTTTTGTAGTATGTAGTTTGTGGTTGCAAATAAATTGTGAAGCGCTATACCGTTGTTCTTGCGCTTCACAACTGTTAAGAACTTGTTTAATTGTGTTTTTGTTTAAGTCCTGGGCCTCTCCCCAGTCCAATCAAGCAGTGACGACACTGCTCCCTTTTATTTGGGGGGGAGGACCTAAAGGTTTACAAAAAAAATAAAAAATAAAATAATATATATTATTATTTATATATTTCCTTAGTAGAATTGCATGATCAGTGCTTTGTTTCCAGTCTATATTTAATGAATGTCTTCTGTTTGGGCTAACCTTAGTGATGATTGTGTGAGTGAGTAAAGAGTAGCCATGCTTTTAAATAATATCTATGCCTATTGTTGCTCCCACACATAAAAACCTCTGTGCTTAAGTAGAAACTTAGTTAGCCTAGGACTATTTGATGCTTAGGTTAGTCTTGGTTAACCAAGGTGAGATCAAGGTTTGACTAAAAACTTGAAGAGCTTTTTAAGCAAAGTTTGGGGGTGCTCAGGCTATATAAAGGTTAGGTACAAAGGTCTTAGGATGGTCAGTGACTTAGAAATTCAATATAAAGTCTCTGTGTTGTATATATCATGTAAGGGTTGTAGCTGCCCGAAACAAAAGATGGGTTGTTCCAAAGGCAAAAGGGTATTATAAAAAAAAAGCAGAAGTTGAATAATTGCTAAGGAGCCTAGTAATGAGGGGGCTACAACTAGTAAATCTGTTTATCATAGTCCAGCGCTATAACATCAAACGCTATAGCGTTGCTGTTTAGGTTCAATAAGTTAGGAACACTGGCCATAGATCTGAAGTACCAAGTTAAGCCCTTTGTCATGCCTGAAATCCCTTATTTCGGTGTGAAATTGTTAGTCTAGTCTTTGTTTTGAAAAAGTTATTGATTTCACCAAAAGAAGGCCACTCTTTCCAAGGCTAAGAGAAATCCAAATCTAGCTAGGAATTGAGATGAGTCAGAGGTCACACACACTATTGAGCAATGATAAGCTTAGAAGTTGATTGAAATGCATTGGTGTGTAGGTGTGAGTGTGAATCGGAAAGGTTAGCCCCTTGAGAATATGTTTCACAAAATGTTCATCGGAAATGCAGAATTGATCATGTGATGTGTGTTGTACATATATGTAGTTTTGTCTTAGTTAAGTGTCAATACTTGAGGACAAACAATGGTTTAAGTTTGGGGGTGTGATAACTCATATTTATATGAGTTATTTATACCTTTAGTCTTATAATTAAAGTGAGTTCTTGAGTAATTTTAGTATCTTACTTATCTTATTATTATAGTTGTAGGAAAAGAAGGGCTAGAAACTGTTTTATGTTAATTTGGCACATCTGGTGGCCTTATGAGCAATTTGATGTGTTTTGTGTGTTGCAGTGTTAAGCGCTATAGCGTCTAACGCTATAGCGGTAAGAGGACATGCCAGCTGAGTTTCTAAAGCAAAAGTGCAATTTTGGCGCCAAACTCTTTACTCCAAATCTCGTTTACTGTGCCTACTGTTCAGCTGACACGGCCGGATTTTATTGGATATCAAAGGACACTTGGCATTGCTTGAGTGGAAGGCTAGCTTTAGTTGGTGAAATGGCTACATCACCTTTTGTACAAACTTTGGAAACAACAACTACAACAACTCCTTCTTCTCTCCCACAATTTTTCCATACCTTCGAAGATAGAGAGAGAGTTTAGAGAGAGAACTTGAGATAATTTCTCCTCCATTGTTAAACACTTTGAAGCTTGTACTTTTATTGTAATTTTTAGTTTACCATTCTCTTCGGTGTAGAACTGACGTTATAGCGTCATCTTTGTGGATGAATTGGAAGCTTCGGTGTGTATCTTTTGCCACCATTTCTTCCCACTTTGTTCTAGGTAATATGAGTGTCCTATCTTGTATTGTCTTGATGGTGCTCAACATGAGCTAAACACCTTGAGTTGGATTGCATAAGTCTTTGTAATGAACCATTAGTATTGTATGTATAATATTTCACGTTTTGCGTTTCAATCTTTGTGTTATACTTCTTTCAAACTTGTTTTAGGGTTGGCCACTTAAAATGGGTACATTCGTGGGTTCAGACATGGTCCATGAAAGTTTGTTTAAAGACATTTAAACAAAGTTTGCTCCCTCTAGACATAGAAATGCAATAGTTCATAGAGCAAAAGCTGTGGGTTCCTCATTATACAGGGGTGAACTTATTTAGAACCTAGACATAGGCTTCTTGTAATGAAACCCTGGCGTTAGTGACTAAAAAGCACAAAAATCATTTGCAACAGAGCTTGACGCTATAGCGTGTGACGTTATCTTATTTGTGCTATTTGGGAATTTACTTAGATAAAGCAATCCAACTTACTTCTCTCATATCTTACAACCACTCTTTTACTGTTTTCTTTAAACAATCACTTTTCACTGATAACTTGTGACTACAAATATTTGCTACTTGTTCCACTAAGTGCTAGTATAGGTTAATTTCTAAAATTAACATCAATCCCTATGGAGAACGATCTTTACTTATCATTGTATTACTTGTTGCGATTGTGTACACTTGCACAACTACTTGTTCCAGAGACCAGGTTTTGTTCTTATGCAGGGCACTCATTTCTTCTGTCATTTCATCATGCCACTCTTTATGTTGATTGCTCTTCATAGCTTCATAATAACTCTCTGGTTCATCATTCATCAGACATTCAGCAGTGTGCAGGGCATATGCAGTATTTGACTCATATCCAAACCTCCTTGGAGGTCTGGGATTTCTCCTTTCTCTGTCTCTACACAACAAGTACTCTTCATCTGGCTCATCATCTTCATTTGTTTCTGATGCATCTATGCATCATTATCCAAGTGATCCTCTTGATCAGTTGCCTCAGTGATAGTTTCTGTTTGAACCTTCTTTGGCTCCACCTTAAGCTGAAATTCTTCACTTTTGTCTTGTTTTTCAACTGTTTCACTAGTGCTATTAATCTCAGTCAACTTAGACTCATGGAATATGACATCTCTACTGATTATCATTTCCTTTCATCACTAGACCAGATCCTATAGCCTTTCACACCTTCGAGGATATCCCATAAACAATCCTTTCTTTGATCGTGGCTCTCTAACTTACCTTCACTCACATGGAAATATCTTTGGGCAACCAAAAATTCTCGAGTTTTAAAATCGGTGCCTTACTGAGTCCATATTTCTTGTGGTGTTTTGTAATTTAGAGTCAGAGAGGACTCTATTAATGAGGTAGCATCTTTGTATGTCTTTGCTTCACCCGAAAGATTTTGGAAGCTTTGCACATGACAACATCCATCTCACCCTCTCTAACAATGTTCTATTTAACCTCTCAGCTAATCCATCTTGTTGTGGGGTACCTATCACTGTTAGATTTCTATATATTCCATGTTCTTTACAAAAGTTATTGAATTCCTCATTACAAAACTCTAGACCATTATCTGTCCTAAGTGTCTTAACCTTCAAGCCACTCTGGTTTTCAACTCTCTTTTCCATTCTACAAAAGTCTTAAATGCTTCATCTTTGGTTTTATTAGGTAAATCCAAACCTTTCTACTAAAATCATCAGTAAAGGTTATGAAATACCTCTTACCTCCATGTGTAGGTGTCTGAGAAGGTCCCCATAGATCTGAGTGAATGTAGCCCAACTTCTCTTGTGTCTTGTGTATTGCAGTAGCAAATTTAACTCTTGTTTGCTTGCCTATCACAAAATGTTCAGAAAATCCTATTTCACTGATTTTGTCTCCACATAGAAGTCCTTGTTTCTCCAATTCCTTTAACCCTTTCTCACTCATGTGTCCAAGCCTTTGGTGCCACATGAGTGCCTTGTTATCGAGGATTTGGTCACATTTACTTCACTGTGATGATTGCTTCCAATGAGCACATATAAGTTGTTCTGTCTTCTTTCACCCTTTAGAACTATCCTTGACCCTTTCATGACTTTCACCATAGCATCTTCACCTTTGAAAATCAAAACCAGTAGCCTCTAAAGTACCTAGTGATATAAGAGCTCTCTTTAGATCAATTACATGCCTTACATTTGCGAGTTTCTTGGTGTGCCATCAACTAGCGATATCTTCACAGATCCCAATACCTATCACCTTACATGCCCATCTGTTTCCCATGATGACTTGACCACCATTGTATGACTTGTACTCCACAAACCATTCTCTCTTAGGGCACATGTGATACGAGAATCCACGAATCTAACACCCATTCATCATCACACGAAGTTGTTGTAGTAGAATTGGATTCAATTCTTTCATCATCCTGCAACAACGAACTTCATGATCATTTTCATGACCTTCGCACTGAAATTCATCATATTCTCCAAGAATTTCACGGCTATCTTCATGACTAGTGCATTGGAATTCATCGTACTCTCCAAGAATTTCACAATCACTCTCATGATCAGAACTCAAACCTCATCAGAGTTAATAGTGTCAAACCTGTCATTACAGCTATCTTCACCATCCATCAACAATAGCTCACAACTATCATAACCATCCGATGTACTCTTTGAAGCACCGCGGTGTCTTCCTTGTTCAGTTCTTTTTCTTATTGTTTTTCTCGGGACAATTTACTTTAAAATGTCCCTCCTTATCACAAATATAGAATGTAACGCCCCAAAAATGATTAAGTAAATATTGGATAATTTAATTAAGTGATAATTTGGTTGGCCTTATTTAAAATAAATATAAGGTAATTAATTCAATTATGGAGTGGGGTGTAGTAAATAAATAGAGAGTATTTTAGTAAATAGGGAGGATGTGAGAAAATAATTGGGGGTGTGCATTTAGGGCCCATTGGAGTTAAGTGGCCCAAACCCAATTAATAAAAACATTAGGGTCTTAAGAGAAACCCTCATTAGAAGCAAAATAACAAAAATTAGAAAGGAGAGAAGAGAGAGGTGAGGCACGACGGCTAGGGCTTGAGAGAGAGGGATTTTGCGTGAAGAGCAAGGAAGAAGAAGAAAGGCGTGGATTGTTGGGGTTTTGGAGGGGTCTTCTTGAATTGTTGGTGTTATCTTCTTCAAGTTTAACAAGGTATGGGGGCTCTCTAGCATATTTAATAATTTATAAACCTTGGAACATAGGGATTAGGGGTTAGGAGTAATTTAGGTGGATAATTTGTAATGTATATACATGATTTTGTGAATATGTGATTGATTTTCATTAGTATATGGTGTGGTTGTACATGTATATATGTTCTTGATGATTCTTGAATTATTTGGCGTATGTTAATTGTATTGGAGTAATTAATTGTTAATGTAACATAAAATAAATAGGAGAATTTACGTGTTTACTAGGTGCTTGGGTGATAGGTTGAATAGGAAAAAATCTAAGTGGTGTGGCGTTTGAATCTTGGTTCGGTTTAGTGTTCTGAGGATAGGAGGGGGGGCGCCAAATTGTAGGAATTTGGGCGCCTGTGTCACTGTTGAGTGCTGCGTGGGGTGCAGCATAAAGGGGGGCGCCAATTCCCCAGGAAAATGGCGCCTGGTGGGTGTTTCTGGGCGTGTGTAGTGTGTGCAGGAGAGGGGGCGCCAATTCCATAGGAATCTGGCGCCTGGTGTGCTGTTTGGCTGGGGTGGGTTCGGTTTGAGTGGTGTGCAGGGGAGGGGGGCGCCAAAATGCGAGAATTTCCGCGCCGTTACCGCTTTGTGTTCTTTGGTCGGGCGTGAAACAGTGCAAGGCGCCAAGTTTGCAGCAAACTGGCGCCCGTGTGTGTCAAGTGTGGTTGGGTGGGCGCGTGAACAGTGTTGGGGACGCCAGATTCCAGGGAATTAGGCGCCTGGTGTGCAGCAAGTGCTGCGTGTGTGGCCTAGGCAGTGAACAGTGTAAGGGGCGCCAAATTGCAGGGAATTTGGCGCCTGGGTGTGTGCAGGTGGGCTGGAAAACAATTCTGGGTGGAGTGTGTTGCGCAGGGGCGCCATTTTGGCTGCCCCACTACGCCTGGTGCGTGGCTAAGTTGCTGGAAAATCTGAGTTGGAGTGTGGCGCAACACTGGCGCCATTTTGGCCTGCCCAGTGCGCTGTTTGTGTGCACGCAGGGTGTGGTGTTGCGTAGGAGGGCGCCATTTGGCTGCCCCAAGTGCGCCTGGTGGCGCCTATGTCTAAGTGTGGGTCCAAAACAGTCCCTAAGTGTCAAATCAATCCCTTTGGTGCCAAAATAGTCCTTAGGTGTCAGATTGGTCCCCGAGGCGTCAATTTAGTCCTTAGGTGTTAAAATGGTTCTAATGGTGTCAAACTAGTCCCTAGGAGTGAGTTTAGTCCCGGGTGTTGACTTTAGTCCTTATGGTGACTTTAATCCTTTGGGTGGAAATACTTAGTGGTGTTCTTTAGTCCCCGTAGGAGTATTAATTATGGTGTTATAAAATAAATGGTGAGTGTATTGGTGATGAGAGGTCTATGACCCTCCTTGGTGATCTGGTGAACATACATATAATTATTGGTGAGCATGTTATTGCTTTATTTTGGTGTTTTGGTGTTTTTGGTGCATAGTCATGGCGTCGCATAAATCATATGCATTTTGGTGAATAGGCTTCGGCCTCTAAAATTATTTTGGTGTTTGGTGAATGCCCACAAGGCAATTTCTGGTGATGGATCCACATGCATATGCCAGTGGAGTTTCGGGTTGCATTGCATACATTGCATACATGTTCTGGTGTAACGGTTTCTGGTGTGATTGCAATTGGTGTAACTGTTTCTGGTGTGACTGTAGTTAGTGTAACTACCTTTGGTGTAACTGTCTTAATAGTATATTTGAATTTATTGTCCTCTGGTGTGCCTGTTTCTGTTTTTCGCTTTATTTATTATTATCTATGCATTGAGACTCACCCTACTGCGTCGTGTTGCCTCGTATGTCGGCAACTGCAGTGACAAAGCTTGATGTGGAAGGTGACTAGAGATCCTTCATCTAGTATGGTCTAGTCGCTCTGATACGTAGCACCGGGGGGATGTTTATCTGTTATTTCTTTCACATTTGAACTATTGTTTAAGTTGTTATTTTTCCACTAATTGTAATATTTTATTCCGACTATTATTTTGGTGCTATGTATCATTTGAATCAAGCGTTTATTTTAATTAGTCATTTTGGAGTTTTGAAAGGTGTTTTGGTTTAAATGTGGCACCCTCGGGTGGTTTTACGAAAAGTTTTTACGCACTCTGATTTTCAAATAAATTGAATAGTAGTTATGGTAGAAGGGGGTGTTACATAGAACCTATTGTGTTTAGGTCTAGATTTGGATCTACTTTTGTTCTTACCCTTACCTTTTTCTTTCTTTTCAGATCTGCCTCTAACCATCAGGTTTTCCCCTTGATCATTATCTTTGGGTTCCCTTCTTTGACAGTTCCTTTGACAGTAGGGCACTCTGCACTTCTTCTAGGTTCAATGACTCTACCATACACAAGTGTATCTGCTAAAGTGTAATAAGAACTTGACAATGATCGAATTAATAGAAGGGCTTGATCCTCATCTTCAACCTTAATATCTATGTTTTCAAGATCAAGAATCAATCTATTAAACTCATCAATGTGATCACCTCACAAGTTCCATTACTCATTTTGAAAGTGTATAGTTTTTGTTTCAGATTTAGTCTATTGGCTAGAGTTTTAGTCATATAGAGACTCTCTAATTTCAACCATATAGCAGCAACGGATTTTTCTTTTGAAATTTCTCTAAGTACCTTATCTCCCAAGCATAGGATGATTGCACTATGAGCCTTGTTCATGATGTCTTTCTTCTCCTTCTCTGTGAGTGTCGCTGGAAGTTTGCTTTCTCCTTCCAGTGCTTCTTCAAGACCCTGTTGAATAAGAATTGTCCTCATCTTCATGCGCCATAGACCAAAGTCATTCTTCCCATTGAATCTTTCAATGTTGAACTTCGCCATTTCCATCGATGCTAATCTTTCCTCAAGATTGCTCTGATACCAGTTGTTGAGGATCAAGACACAATGAATTGAACAAAAACAACAATTGAGCCGAAACAAGAACACTAAGAACCCTAATTTTGCAATTAGCCCCAAATTGAGTATTTACCCCAAATTAACCCTAGATTGCGCAAGAACAAAATTGACAGAAATTAACAATGTACACAGTGAACCGATTACAAAGTGATAAACCCGATTGAACAAACCCTCTCACTTCCCAAATCCCTTAGCATGAATTGATGATCTTTGCAAAGTCCTTGAGGATGTTCTTATCATAAGAAGTCTTCAAAAAGAAAGTCATTAAAGGAGGTATACTCAATCTCATCATAATTTCATTTTGATATATATGAATTATGTGTGAATATATGATATGATAAGATTGATTGTTTGCTCCTATGAATGCATGCTAAAATGATTGATGCAATATATGATCTTAATAGCTTAATTGTATGCATCACCATTTACTTTGAACTTGAATGTGCGTGTGCCTAGTTCTTCATAAAATATGTTTGCACAATCTCTAGTTCTAAGTTTCTCATACTAATATAGTGATCATAATCAAATTTGCAATTCAGTCAATAATTGATATTATTGCATGATGCTTTAAGCTTTATGAACACATGTTAAAAACTTGTTTAAAATGAAGTGTTCTTTAAAAAGTGTTAGATAAGATGTTGCAATGTCAAGTGTCATTCTTTGCAGAAATATAGACTCACATACTATATTAATATCTATGATGTGGTGCTAAATGTTATATGAGTTAATATCTTGTAGTGCAAATTGATCCCCATCGTGTTTAAAATAACAAATGTTCTAATAATTCTTATAAATAATTCAATGATTGAAAGAATCTTGTTCCACAACCTTTGATTCTAAACTTTCCATATTGCTGTAAATTTCATGAACCTTTTTGGATATACGGTTTGTTGTCTTAAAATAGCTTCATTGAGTTGTAGGCCTGGTAAAAACGTTTCAATAGTCAATATGAATTGAATCTTTCAAAGTGTTAGACCATTTGATGCATTGTTGAGTTCCATGTAAATCATGTCTTACAAAGATGCACCTATTGTTTATCATGTGATTTCCTTTGGTGTATAAAATGGGTGAAAAAGTTTTCAGATCATCAGTATAAAATTAACATCTTTCAAAGCAAGTTTTCAAATGTGCACTAATCATATTATTGTCAAATTCTGATATGTGCTTTCTAAAGAACATGTTCCTATGAAAATCTTTTAAAGTCTGAAATATGATTAACTTAATATCTTGAACAAGAAATGAAAAAGTCTCATGTTTTGATAATTAAATCTAAGTCATATTCAATTCTTTATCAAATATGATTTTGGTGCATATTTATTGTTATATCCAGTTTCAAAAAGCCTCATGTGCACATATAGATCAAAAGACAGTAGATTGAAAGAATCAAACTTGACTTGCATATCTTGGGAAGCCTATACTTTAATTTGATGCCTAACTATAGGAATATGAACTTGGTTTTACAAAATTTGAGATTCTGATATATGAAAACTGAAACTTCAATCATTGGACTTAAGATTGGAAGGTTTTTCAAAAGTGTTTCTCATTTTTGTTTCTCCATGCGAAATTAATTGCTTTCTTGAAGATGTTTGATATTAAATGAGCACCAAGTGCTAAATCTGATTTATGAAAAATGAAACTTCTCACAAATGCTTTTGAATATTTATTTGACACATTCTAAACAAGAAATATCTGTTTTAAAATAGATATATGATAATCTTGTTTCAATTTCGTAGTCTCCACTCAAAAATAGATATGTGAGCTCCATATAGCATATGGATGCATGTTTCTGCAAAATGAGTCTTGATTGCTGCATAATCTTGTTGTGATATATGTTTTAATAGTGGGTTTAAACAATGAAAATAGTGAAAATAGCATCTATGATCTATCAGACACTCTGACTACTTTGAATAAGCTTAAGAATGTGCATTATGTTGGTTGTGTGATTGCAGAAATTTGAAAGATCGTATAGCTTTAATTTTAGCTATACTATCATGCATTATGCTTTAAATGACTTTGTAGAACTAAGTATGGTAAATTGGTTATCCCCATTGTTTATATCCAAGGGATTATTTCCATATATTAGTTGAGGAAAAATAAAATAAAATGTCCTATATATTGTTTTCTCCTAAGGCAAGAGGTTGGTAATGAACTTTATATTCATTGAACCCTATACAAAATGCTTTATAAGAAGTTGTCCTCTTATATATAAAAGACTTTCCTTCAAAGCCTACTAATGAGAGTAATAATGAGGAAATAGCTACTTCTAAAGATAGGAGAATAATGATCCTTGAAAACCCAAAGGAGAGTTTTTGAACTAAAGAATGTATATGTTCTTCAATGTCTAAACATGCTAAGTTCAAATCTCTTTATCTATTCCTTGTGAATCAAAAGAATGTGTTGAATTACTTGATACTGATTATATTGTTTCGATTACTATGATTCCTTATGCCTACATTGCAATATTAACTAAGATCTTTTCTCACATTGAATATGCTTATCATGTTAAATGCAAACTACTTGATTTGATCGTTAATCCTCCTCCCCTACTTTTTGATTGATGTCAAAAGGGGAGAAAAATAAAGATAGATATAATAATAAAGAAAGTTGCTAATTAACCTCATGCATAAGTTTAGAGGAGTTTAATTTTATAGCAAATCAACATTCTTGGATGTATTATTATATCCATCCAGAAAACTTAAGATTTGTTCTTAAAGGTTTGGCATCATCAAAAAAGGGGAGATTGTTGAGATAAAATCCTTTTTTATATATGGTTTTAATGATAAAAAACCTTATGAACTAAAGCTTAAGTATTCTGAATGGTGTTCTACTAATGGGTGCTCTTGAGTTTGTTGAAAAGAACAGGTTTCCTATAGGTGGAGATGCTAGAAGCAAATTAGATTAATGCAATGCATGTCATTATCAACAACTGAAGAATCAAAGTAGAACCAACAAAGAATTTGTTGAGAGAATAGACATCCTACAAACGGACATGCTAGAAGCAAAATTCGATCAATCCAATGCATGTCATTCTCAACAAATTGAAGAATTAAAGTAGCACCAACAAATAACAAGAATAGTAATGCAAGCCTCATGAAGACATAATATCTTTACTATTAAATTACAAAGGTGTTGAACAAGGATATTCACAAAGAGAAAAGAGAAGACATTAGACAATCAAGAGAAAGTTCAAATCATCTAAGTGAATTCCTATCAAGAGGAGTCCTAAGAACCTAATGACTAGGTTGATCAAAGGAGTCTACAAGTCTTTGCATAGAAGATTCTCATAGTCATTAATTGGTTTATATTCTACCAATGCTCTCTTACTCAAATGTTCAAAAGATTATCTAGAAGCATATCAAAGAGCATGACTAAAACATGCAAGAAGTCAAGGGTAGAAATAAACATAAGAAGGTTCACGTATGAGAAGGTTCAACGGTTAAAGAAGGTTAAAACAGATGAAGAAGGTTCAAAGATAAAAAGGTTCAATTAAACAAGCAACCTACTCTATCTAGGAAACTTCAACAACTAAAGAACAATCATTCTCATTGATGAACTGAAGAAGAGGTAATAAATGATTCTTCCTAAGAGCATCAAAGTTTATTTGGTTGAGGAATAATCATTTGAGAAAGTTTGCCTAAGTCAACAGAACATTTGACCAAGTCAAGAAAATGTATTAAATGAAGAAGAGGTAATCAATGATTCTTCCTAGTAGCATCAAAGTTCATTTGTTTGAGGAATAATCATTTGAGAAGGTTTGACCAAGACAAAAGAAGGTTTAACCAAGTTAAGAGTTAGCAAACTAAGGCTCTACCAAGGCTCTACCATGGTCTAAAATATTGGTATATTATAAAGGTAGAAAAGTCTTGGGAAGGTTACTTTATGAGAAAGTTAAATTAAGTCAACATAAGGTTTGACCGAACTATAGAAGGTTGACCAGAAAGTCAACAGAAGGTTGACCAATAGTCAACGAAAAGTTTGATTGAAGTCAAAATAAGGTTGACCTATTCTAAAATATTTTAAAGAAGGTTGTTTGTTGAAGAAGGTTTCAAAGAAGGTTAAAAGAATTCAAGCTTCTGTTTCTGGGAAACAAGTTCATATCTAAATCCTTGATCCAATGCGCATCAAATGTGTATTCTAGGAATAAATGTTGTAGAATAATTATCCTATGTAAAGATGAACTCCTTGATTATTCTTTGTACCTTAAAAACATGTTTGTTCATGTTAAGGAAGCTTGAGAAGCTTCATATAAAAAACATGTAAACTGTACCATAGTACAAAAACAGGTCATGGAGTGTCAGAAAGTATGAAAGGAAGTACTGTGACTGTCATAGAAGGTTTGCCATGACAGCTAAAGCACCAAAATATGTTGAAGAAGGTTGATAGGCTACAACTAAAGCACAAAGTCATCATTTCCTATCTATAAGCCTAGAACAACTTTCCAACGGCTATCTTCAACATCGCAACGGCTATATTGAAGAAATCAATTATATAAATACATGGGAAAGCTAAAGAAACTCAAGGGAGAGGGATTTGTAGTGTGCCAAAACCAGATTTCATCATCCCCTCAACCTTCTGCAAATATTGAGAAGCTTCTGCAGATTTGAAGAAGCTTGATCTGAAGCTTCTCAAAGATGAAAAGCTTGCTCTAGAAGAGATTTCAGCAAAGAAATTCAAAGTCCATCTATCATACAAGTGATTGGAAGCTTAAATAGATGAAATATATTGAGAGATAAACACAAGCCATGTAAAGATCAATTATTGCTCTCCATCATTATCTTCTTTCACACTTCTACTCATGTGCTAAACACCTTGGGATATCTTTGAGAGAGTGTGTAGCTTGTTTTACATATTTCATATCCACTTATTGTAAGTGTATCAAGCTGTAGCAAATCCCAAACCCCTTTATTCATCAAATATGTATGTTGTTCTTCCTACCAAGCTACCAAGGGTAGGTGAGTGTTAATGAGAAAATACAACATGTGTAGTGTTCTATCAAGCTACCTAAGGAGTAGGTGAGTGTTGATGAGAAACTACAATGTGTGTGTTGTTCTATTAAGCTACCTAGGATGGGTGAGTGTTGGTGAGGAAATAATGGGTAGAAACTTGTTGATGTAGAGCAGAAGAGGCTTGAAGAAATAATACTTGTTGTAAAGCTTGAAGAGGCTTGGAAAAAGACCACTTTTATTGATCGAAGAATAGTGGAAAAATCTCACTAGAGGTGGGGACTGGATGTAACCCCACTACAAGAAAAATGGGATTTTTGGCGATTTTTTCCGCTAAAAAACCCAATTCCGCCGCAAATACAGGTATTTTGGTGGATTTTTCCAGCCATAAATGGTGGTGGCAACGTATTTTTAAGTGGAAATTCGCGGTAATTTCCGCGGATTTTAAGTCATTTCGTCGGATTTTTTGCGGGAATTTGCGTGAAATTCGCCGGTACTTTCGGGAATTTTTGACTTTCTGGCGGATTTTTCCGCCAAAATTTTTTTTTTTTTTAAAATCATGAAAATACACTAAAATCCGCATAAAAATTTTATTTATTTTTTTAAAAAATCCACTAAAAATACACTTAAATCCTTGAAAAATACATTTTTTTTTAAAAAAATTTAAAAACATTTAAAAAATTTGAAAAAACGTTTTTAAAATTAAATAAATTTAAAAAAATATATAAATAACATATTTAAATTAAAAACTAAAATTGTGATAAAACCAAATAAAATGTTTTTTAACAATTAATAAATTTAAATTAAAAATATAAATAGCATATTTAAATTAAAAACTCAAATACCAAATAATAAACATCCATAATCAACAATAAAAAAAACATTCATAATCAACCAAATAATAAACATCCATAAATTCAAATCCAACAAATCACTCCGATATCCATAATAATAAACATACATAATCAAATATAAAACTACTAAGGTGCGTGCTCATCGGAGTCATCTCTGTGATAATATTGATCACCTCGTGCTGGTTGATCATCACTGAACAAACAAGCCTCTAACGCACTATAATTTAGATCAATATTATTATTGAAGAGATGGGGTGATTCTTCTTTGAGGTTGAATATCACATTTCTTCTTGAGGTGGTGGTAGTCTTTGGGAAGATCTTTGGGATGGATATCTTTGTCCATTTGGAGTGGTGGTAGTCTTTGGGAGGATGCTGGGAAGGATACTGAGGTGGTGGATAATCTTTGGGGATACTTCGAGAATAATGGGGTGTGGGAGTATCTTTGTGGATACTCTTGCCGAGGTACGGAGGATACTGAGGCCAAGGCGTGGGTGGTAGGAAGCCATATGTGATGATGATGATGATGATGGCCTCGAAGGATGGTTCATCCCGAGCCATCATCTGGCAAAACGCTCCTCAGTTCTCCTAGCTTGCTCAGGAGCGCGCTCCTCAATGATCCTAGCGCGCTCCTCAATGATCCTAGCTTGCTCTTCCAGTTGTCGTGCATATTGCTCCGCCTGCTCGTTCAACCTCTGGTTAAATTGCTGGGTCAATTGATCTACCACTGCGTTGGGAGCAGCATAAGAACGACCAGTACTCTCTGTCCCCGAATATGATCGACTCGGCAGAATGCTTTCCTTGAAGAACTTGGGTCCCATGCTACCAGATCCTGTCAAACGATCACTCTTTTGTGGGCCAACTGCTCTATCCCACATAGAGCGACCCACTCTAGCCTCCTCCTCACGATCGACTGACCCACTGCTCTGCAGCTGAGACTCACGCCACTCGGCCATCCCAGCATCATAAGCATCCTAAAAAAACAACAGATAAATAAATAAATATTAATAAAAAAACAATAAAAACAATATAAATATATATATATATATATATATATATATATATATATATATATATTGTATTTAAAGATAAATAACTAATAACATAATGTAGTTTTACCTGAATCCTCCTCGCCCTATCGTGGATAAATGAACCATCCTCCTCTCGCATATACAAGTTGCGATGCAACTCAGGCAAACCGACCTCCCGTCCCAGTTCTTCCTCCTAGATACATAATTTTATTATTTAATAACAACTACTTAATTAATTAACACATAGTTAATAAATTTAATTAATTGATGAATAAAAGTAATATATAGTTATAAAATTACGTACCATGCGTATTTGGTGATGAGTTCAAAGACTAACACATCCACGAGTGATTGCGAGAGGCGCGCGGCATTTTCGAAGCACGGTTCTTCTTAGCTTTCTGCTTTATTTTTAAATTCGGGAGTGTCCTAATACGCGCGGCGGTTGTGCATAAGCCTCGGTCCCATAAAAGCGAGTTTTGCCTTTGCTTGCCGTACACCCCGCATGATGCTTGAGTATCTATCATCTGCATCTCTTGTTGACGCATGCTCAACATCTTTACGTTGTTACGGTAACCATGTACATTGTTCCTATTTAAAAAAATTAGAAGAATATTGTTAATCTGAGACAAATTAAACAATTCAATAAAATAATTAAAAATTAATTATTTCATAGAACTTACTTGGAAAGAATTGAGCATGGCCCTAAAATAGTCTTTCCCATCTTCTTTATCTTTCTTAACAGCAGTCCAATTTTTCCAACCTTTGAAGAAATTCTGCTGAATTGCGTTTATGACTGCGGTGGCTGCAGGCTTTGAAGGAATAAACCTGAAAATTTTTAAAAAAGCTGAATATTTTGGACCACGAAAGTAGTTGTATAAAAGGCAACAAAAAATTAATAAATAATTATATACTTACGAATCTCCTTGAGGCACCACGATGCGACGACCATCTTCAACATGTGTGGTAGTAAGTCATCCCCGCCAACGATCCCGGAAGAGGTGCAAAGACTACTACTACTACTACTCGCACCATCGTGGTTGGCTTTGGCAAATATACGCCAAGAGGAACAACACAACGACGCTGCGCCCCTGTGGTGGGCCGCGTTAGGCGAGTAATAATCTTAGGCTCCCCTGCCGTATCCGCGAGAGGTGGAGGAACATCGTATGTGTCGTCACGATCGGATGAGGATCCGGATGATGATGACATACCTATATACATATATAATCAACTTTAACAATTTAATCAAAAAAATGATAATATAATGATTTTCAAAAAATGATAATATAATGATACATTAAATTTATTTTTAACTACTCTATCATTATATTTTCGTATTTTCTAAATAGAAATTAAAATTTAATAAATATTTTATTTATTTTATTTCGTTTTTATGTATTTTTAAAAAAATTAATATATGATTTGATTAATCACTAATTTGGTACTTATATTATCATAAAAAATATTAGAAACAACTAATAACTTCAATAACTAACCGGTGGTCTTTGAGAAGACTCGACTTGATGCTAAACCGAGTCCTTCCAATAAATGAGCAAGTGGTCACCAAACTCAAACAACTCCTAAACAAACAACATAACAATTAGTAACTAATAGTTTATAACAAAGCATAAGCTAAAATTAAGTATAAACTAAAACAAACCTTTCAAAGTTTGAGAGAGGAGAAGAAAAAACTGAATTTGATAGATGATTGAGTGAAGAATTGTTAAAGTTTAAGAGAGTGGAGAATTTGAGAATTTGATAGAAGTTTGAGAGAGGAGAAGAAGTTTGAGTGAAGGAAGGAGTGAATGAATGAATGGAAGAAATGAGATATATGAAGAGAGGAGAAGACGTAAAAGTGCCGTTATCATCAGTGTGTCGTTTTCGGCGGATTGAGAGACGTTTTCGGCGGATTGGGAATGCCTTGAAGGCCGCGTGACGTTTCGGTGGATTTTGGCTGTTTCGGCGGATTTTTGGTCAGTTGGACCTCCTCGTTGACCGCGCTGCAGTTTCGGCGGATTTGGGGGATGTTTGCGGCGGAAATTTGAATTTCAAATTTCCCCCCTGATTATTTAGCTGTCATTTTCGGCGGATTAGGGGTCCTTTTCGGCGGATCCAGTTTTTTTTTTCTGACCCGTTTTTTTTCCACTTTATAATCCCCCACAAATACCATAATTCCGCCGAAAACGTCAAATATCCCCCAAAAAATTTCTGGTGGATTAAATCCCCCACAAATGTCAAAAATCCGCCGGAAATTTTCTGGGGGATTAAAATCCGCAAGAAAGTTTTGCCTTGGATTTTAGGTTTTTCTTGTAGTGCCCGGCGTTAATGGGTGAACCAGGATAAATCTTCAATGTGTAATCTTCTCATCCTTTATCTCTGCATGCTTTACATTATGCTCATAATCCACTACCCTCTTATCCTCACATTATCTAATGCTTAAAATAGAAGCTACTCATATAATTTATGCATAACTCATATTTTATTTTGAAGCATCTATTAATCCTGAGAAGCTTCAATCTATACTGATTTCATCCTCATAAGCTTCTACAATTTAAAGAGTTTACTCTTAACATACATAGAGTTTGATAATATGTTCCGCATGTTAGAAAACACTGAATGACCATATTCAACAAAAGGATAAATCTCATATGATCAAGAAAATGTTTTATGCATAAATACAACACACAAAACATTATGTACGGAACGTATCAACAAGATAAGGTTCATTGCATGGAACCTACTCAGGTAGAAAAAGTTCAGTGTGAATCTTACTCAGACCATAGAAGTTTAAATACGTTGAACTTACTCAACCAGAGAAGGTTCACTGCATAGAACCTACTCAGCTTGAGAAGGTTCACTGTGTGGAACCTACTCAGCTTAAGAGAAGGGTTTAATGCGTAATGTCTTGTGAAATTGTTTTATGCTAACTATCTCATCTCCAAGTATCAACTTGAGAGGACATTTTCAAAGGGTCACAATCCAACCCCCCTTCTTGTGACTCTATATGCCACTTCAGACAGGACGTCACCTCAGTATCATCCTCAAGACTCGGCGAAGATTGTCTTTCCCGACCTATGGCAGTGACCAAGAAGCTTGACTTTGCCGAAAGATTGTTGTACGTTGACTTGAACAAGGAGTGAGACCCCTCGGGAGCGCACATTGGCTGTCCATCGGCGCTCTTCTTCAATATTGGCTTCTTGGGTGGGATGTAACTTGCCCTCTCTTCACTCTTCGTCTGGACCATCTGTAACAGGGATGCGCCACTAAATCACTCCGAGCTACCAACTACACTACTATTTCTTCTACCCGCCTCAGATTGCCCGAGACCGAGGTAGGCCATTTAACATCTATTAGCATGACAAGGCGACTCCCAACGATGGAAGTCAGGCCCGACTAATTACACAGTTCTAAAGGTACGAATACTTAAAAGAAAGTATGAATAAATTGTATCTCAGAACTAACCTTGTGCAGAAAAGTCAGAGTTGAACAGAGAATTGATCTCGACACGGTAGAAGTGCTAAGTCGCGCGAGGTGCTGAACTTGGAAGGTGGCCGGAATATCTCGCTCTAGAACTCTCTGAAGGCTCTTTCTCTCTCTAAAAACAGCACAAGACAGCAAATGAGGGGCAGATCACTCCTGCACCCTATATATACTCTCTCCTGGCAGCAGAATCAAAGTGTCACCCCTCTACACAGTGCCTGCCCGGCACCATAATGGCAAGATCATGAAGCGTTGCCTCGAAGAAACCAAACATCAAGTCAATGTCTCCCCATTTCCCAGTTGACACGTGTCACCATCAGGACTCTCCCGAAGCACAGGGATGATTCAAGCTGAGGCCGAGCACGGAGCTCGTCCCCGACTTGAGGGCCACTATTCCGTCCTAAGCTACGAAGCCCCATGCGACAATGGGCCGGCCCATTTTCCCTCGAAGAAGCACAGCCCAATATCCTCCCAACATCTAGCGCCAGATCAGTTCGGCTCCCACTAGACCAACGGCTCAGATTGATCCACCAGATCCGACGGACACGGTACGCCTGATTACTCTATCAATAGAGGTTCACCCCTCTACTACTGTACGTTCCGCTCATTTACTACATTCTTCTCCTAGAGCTCTCTCTCTCTCTCCTTTACTCCAACTGGCCACACATCGACTTCTTGAGCGTCTGAGTGTCTTGCAAGTACTCCCCACCCGACGTGGGCTCACAATTCATCTCGGGAGTATCCGACAACAATCTTCCTCTCGGCGCAGCTGGTGACTTTTCGAGCACACTCTAATCCCCGGAGACTTTCTGGAATCCTTCAAGTACCCCAGGTGAGAGGTCGTCACTCAAGACCTAGGTACCGAACAATAACAACATCCGAAGTTGCAGCATCCATTACTGCAACAGCTGAACTGAGCCAAATAATAATTGTGTTGTGTTCACCAATCAGTAACTCATACCTCTTGTGTGTGATTGTGTTTATTGTTTGTGTTATGGTTAGTTGATGTGTTTTTATTTGGGTTAATTTTATTTATGTTATCTTTATTTGTATTGTCTTTAATTTCAATAAAACTGATGGATGTTGTAGCATTAATATTAGCATCCCAGCAGCAACCAACTGCTATACCAGCAACCATTAACGTTGCAGATACTGAGGCCACACTGAAGGTGGTCATGGACACCTTAGCTGCCAAGAAAAGGGAAGAAATGGGAAAAACAAGGAAATTTTTGTAGGAGTTATCAAAATTCTTCTTTGAGGTTGCCAAAAAGCGATGATGAGGAGACAACTGCAAAAACAGATGCCGATACAATTGTTGCAGATGCACCTGACGCAGGCGCATCCAACACAGGTGCATCCAAACTTGGGGAGCCGAAAAATAAGCAGAAGATGAAGCATACTACAATGAGGACCAGTTCAAGGCTAAGGAGTGGGCCACCAAAACAGTAATTATATTTGAATGTTGTTAAAAACTATGTTTAATATGTTTTTGGATACTTATATGTTGCACTATATATTTTGTGAACTAATCGTCCTCCCAACCTTTATCTTTTAAATAACACTGATGCACTTCTCAACTTTAAGTTAGGGGGGGAAGTTAACTTATTATCCATGTGTGATTTAAGTATGTTATGTGTAACACCCCAAATACTTTAACTATTTATTTAATTGAGATATTTAGGTATTTTATTAGTATAGTCATATTAAAATAATAATAGGGTGTTTCATTTAAATCATGGGGTGGTGTTAGTAACTAAGTAAGTGGTAAAAAGGGCCCAAGACACTAGAGCCCAATGATATAAGTACTAAGGGTTAGGGTTATTCACACAATTGGAGAGTAAAAGAGAAAGAAAGAAAAAGAGAGAGGGAGCGCTAGAGAGGAGGGAAAAGGGAGAGATTGCGCAAGGGAGAAAGAAGAAGAAGAAGGAGAGGAAGTTGGTTGCCGTGGTTCTTAGAGTTCGTGGAAGAGTTCCTTATTCGACGAATTTCCAAGGTAAGGGTGGGTTCTAATATTATAATGGGTTGTATGATGGGGTGTATGTGGGAGATTAGGAACTATAATGCATGTTAGGTGTTTGATAATATGATTGAATGATTCTTGCATGTATATATGTTGTGTTTAATTTCGTTTTGGTGATTGATCATGATGAGTTTTACTTGCATATGGTTTCTATGCGTTTCTGGACACTGTTTCGGTCTTTCTGAAACTGGTACTGTTTGGTTGATCCAAAAATTGTGTGGCTGATTGTTTTTGAAAATAGACTTAAGGCCGGTCGTTTTGGCACTGGTTTCGTTCAATTTGGAGTTGTGTAGCTCAAGTTATGAGTCTCCAAAGTTAGGTCAAATTTCTGGAATCAAACTGTGAGTAGGTTCGGTTTTTGCAGGTTTTGTGTTCTCAATTGAACTCCGTTTTGAATGATTCTTGTTTCATTGAAAAGTAGACTTAATTCTCTACGAAATAGGCACTGGTTTCACGATATTTCATTAAGAAATGAGAAAGAAAATTTGGTTGCAAGTTGGGTAAAGAGTTCTGTCCGATTTTGGTACCTCAAAGTAGTGTTTTGAAAAACTGTACCAACTGGATACTTATTTTGAAAACCGAAAATCATAGGTAGAAACTACACTCAGAGAGCTTTCCAATGAGTGGTCTTTTGTTGAAATCTGATGTCCTTTGCTATTTTAATTAATTCGCCGAAGTAGGTGCACTACTGTAGGAATTCAGCACTCGTGCTGTGTTGCTGTCTGTGGTGCATGTGTTGCCACCAGGCGCCATTTTATGTGCTGTTTGGCGCCAGGGGGGTGCTGAATTGGCCCTAGGCGCCAGTTTCTTGCTGTTTGGCGCCCTGGGTGTGCCAGTGTTGCCACCAGGCGCCATTTTATGTGCTGTTTGGCGCCACGGGGTGTTGTGTTGCCCCTAGGCGCCAGTTTTGTGTCTGAGTGCGCCTATGTTGCTGCCTGGCGCCAAGTATGTGTTGCCATGTCATTGGTGTGTAATCTATTTGGTGTCTTAGGTGGTGGTGTGGTTGGGGAAATTGGTGTTAGCTCTGAATACTATAATTGATGTGTTGTATTAACTACGGTGATAGACGATGGGTCAAATCTGACCACTTGATGATGATGGTGTTGTTGGGTCAAATGTGACCACTTAACGATGATGGTGTTGTTGTTGCATGATATTTGATTGTTGTTCATGGTGTCACATGCATTCATATGCACATTCCGGTGATGTAGGGCTTCGGCCTTAGAACTATGCTCAATGTTGATGATGATGCCACGAGATGGCTATTTTTCGGTGATGGTACCACATGCATATGCTCGTCGGTGTGGGTTGCATTTCATTTCCCATTCATTACATTGATGATTTGCCTTGAGTGATTGACATGGACGATGTTGTGGTATAATGTTGTTGATGTGTAATGATGTTGTTGTTAATGATGTTGTTGTTAATATGTCGTTGTGTGATGATGTGGTAATTATAGTTGCCTGAACTCTAGTATACTGCTTATCATACATGTTTTTATACTGTTAAAGACTCACCCATTCTGTTTGAATGTTACCCCTATGTTGGTAACGTGCAGGTGATAGTGAGTGAAGGCTTGTCTACCTTCGCTAGCTGAGTCAGTGTCGTCTCTGATACGTAACACTCGGGGAGGGGTTGAACACTGTTTTATAATCGTTATTTATTGCATTGTTCGATTTGAACTTAAGGTTGTGGATTTTGAAATGTCTGTTATTTTTGGTGGTGTAAACTCAATTGAATGATTCCACGTTTTATTTGATTTTACGTTGTTTGGATTTTAATTGTCGAATGTGACACTCCATTGCATGCTTAGTTTAAAATTTCCGCACTCTGATTTTTAATAAAACGAACGGGTAGATTTGGGGTGTTACATTATGCATGTGTTTCTTAATATAGTATGTATGTGTTTTAGTATGTGTGTTTTAAGTAGTCTTAAATATGCATATGAATTCAGTTTTTTCGATAAATTAGGTAAATTTTAATTAAAAGTTTGATAGTTTTGAAACATGAGCAATTTGAAAGACTTTTTAAAAACAAAAACAAAGGCACCTCTTTGGCGAGTTTTAATGATGAAAGAAGGAAAAAGAAAGAAGCCATATTTTTATATAAATAACAAATTTTAGTATTGCTTCTACACATCAAAACTGAGTTTTCGAAAAGCACCTTGCTACTTAGAAAACAATGCATTGCAAAATAAATTTTTAGTAAGCCAATATCAATTTGCTAAGTTTTTACTAAAAATTTGGAATAGCGTAAAGAATTAAGTTTGTGGGTGCTTCAATGAAAATTAAGGCCGAGTATGGAGAGTTTAGAGAAGTCAATGCAATAGGTTTATCAAGAATACTACAAATATCAAATTATTGTAAAATAGCTATATTTGGTTGAATCATAAACTGTACCCGTTCCAAAAATGCATTTGAAAAAAAAAATACAAAAAATACAAAAAGAAAAGAAAAAGAAAAAAGAAAAGAAAAAAAATATGAAAAAGGGGATAAGTGAGGAGGGCAATATATGCTAAAAGTCTATGTGCACTATCAATGCAAAGAGAATTCAATGCTCCTGCGTTACAGAAAATATGATGCTTCTGCACCCTATGCACCCTGCATCGAGAAACCACAAAAAATAGGAATTAGTACTATATGGACTCAACTATTTTTTATACTCAAATTAAAACCCTTTGTTGTACTTAGAACTCCCCAATACTTAAGGAAGTTGTTAGTTTATTCCATCTTTTGAAAAATCATTAGCTTGATCAAACGTGAACTAATTCTTTCAAAGGCTAAGAAAACTTTTTTACGTAGGTTTGGAATTGATCTAGGCTCAGCGGGCACACAATCACATAAATGAGCAGTAATAACATTGGTTTTTTTGAAAACAAAGGCATAAAGAAAAAAGTTCCTGAAAAATGAAGTTCTTGAAGTGCATCTTTTGAAAATCATCTTTTGAAAAAGAAATTACTTGATCTATTCTTATGAATTATGCAATCCTTGTTTTGTTTTGTCATTACTTGAGGACAAACAATGATTTAAGTTTGCGGGTGTGATAACTCTATTTTATATAGAGTTATTCACGCAAATAAATCTAAATAATTGTTCAGTTGTAAGTAATAATAAATAGTAAAAATAGTTATATAAATAAAATAACATCATTCAGATATTAAAGTAGGGTTATGCATATAATTAAGCATCTTGCATATATTTTGGTATTTTGATGTGTTTGTTCAACGCACTTGCATGTTATGCCCCTGTAATAGCAAGTAGGGTTATGCATATAATTAAGCATCTTGCATAATGCTTGAAGAGATCTTACACGATCAAAATGCCTCAACACTCAATGCACCAGCATTCGTGGAAGACTGATGCTCCAGCATTACGAGTGGAAATTACTCAAACGTTAGGAAACCCAACCTTGAAGAAACCTAGCTCAAGAGAGCCACCTTTTGAGGACACTTGTCAAATCGCTATAAGAGCTCTCCTCTTTAATAAAGCAAATGTCCAATCTACCTTTGGAGGCACATGGATTTAAAAGAAATCAAATTCTTCTCCAAAGAAACCCAACCATGAAGAATACTCGCTCAAAGGAGCCACCTTTTAGAGACACTTGTCAATTCTCTACAGGACCTCTTTTCTTTAATAAAACAAATGTCAAATCTACTTTTAGAGGCACATGGATTCAAAAGAGATCAATTTCTTCTCCAAGCAAACCCAACCTTCAAGAAATCTCACCCTTGAAATCTATAAATTACTCTTCATCACCTCATTCACAAATAGACCAAAATTCACTCACTTAAATCATATTGGAGCTGGTTTTGTTGGAAGAGGAAGAACTTGACATCTTCTTTCTTTACCTGCACCGTGCAAATTGAAGCAATGCTCCAGCATTACGGGACTGATTTATGCAAAGGGAACTAAACTGTGTATCTTCTACTCTATTTCTTTTCCTTTGTGTTTTTGAATAATATGAGCATGTTATTTACATTAGTTTGTATGTGTAACACCCCGGGCCCTCTCTCTCAAGCCCGTGTGTACCTCACGACCTTCTCTACCCCCCCTTGTAGAGTTTTTGCCTTAGTGGGATTTGAACCTTGCACATGGGGCTCAAATGCAAAGTTCACACCTTCCCACTACCAATTGAGCGCTCAATTGGTAGTGGGAAGGTGTGGAACTTTGCATTTGAGCCCCATGTGCAAGGTTCGAATCCCACGGAAGGCAAAAATTCTACAAGGGGGGTAGAAAAGATCGTGAGGTACACACGGGCTTGAGAGAGAGGGCCCGGGGTGTTACAGTATGTCCTTAGTAATGTTAATTAAGTATGAGCTAAACTCTTTTTTAGTTGGAATGCCATAAACTTTGTAATGATCCTTTAACTAGTTTTATGTTATATATTGATGTTTGCATTTTAGTTCTTACATGATAACTCTTTCATATTTATCCTTATAATTGACCAACTAAAAGAGAATGCAACATAAATACATACATGGTTTATGATTAGAACTCAAGAACTAATATGGATAAGTGTTTAATAAAGGAAACTTTGTTAATTCCATGCTAAAACCTAGACATAGGATAGCATAGTCCATAGAGTGATATTGTGGGTATTTCATATACAGGGGTGAACTTATTTAGAGCTTCGACATAAGACTTGTAATGAAGCCCTGACGTTCGTTGCTGAAAAGCACACAATTCTAATGCAACAGAATTTAGTGCACCTGCATCAATTGTTCCAGCATCCATTGCAGGAGCATTATATATAACATAATGTTGTTAAAAGTGATTTACTTAGTGGGCAACATTCCAACTACTCTCTCATCATATTTTCAATCTCAACTTTTTTAGCTTGTTTATTTTCTGTTTGTTTACATTCTTGCACTCCTCATTAATTGTTTTTGGTTACTCCTCAGTAGTTAGCTACCTATTTAAACCTGTAAATTAATACAATCCATGTGGGAACGATACTCTACTTTCACTTTATTACTTGTTACGATTGTGTATACTTGCACATATATGTGTGTATATCAAGCGCGTACATCAGACGCTATCTGATGCGTCACGATAGTCTAACATGAAGTCAAAAGTGTCTACATGCTTGTCTAGATTCCTTTTTCCATTATACATGTTGAGCTGGGGAGGTTTCTCCAAAGATTTTTGAATCCAGAAACTGGCGATTTCCGGGATGAAGGGGCTAGGTCGAGATCGGCGTCCCTTGTGTCTAACTTTTTTTGTGCAGGCGCCTTCTTGTGTGGGGATGGACTTCTTGATGAGGAGGAGTAACAGGAAGAGTTATTTGTGTTGCTGGGGGAATCAGAACTTGGTGGAGATGGAGGAGATGGAGGTTTCTCGGAACGCTTCTCTTTCCGAACTGGAGAAGCTTTGTGACAAGTTTCCATGTGCCGAGGTAGAGTTATGCGCCTTCTAGATGCGGCTATTTGAGGAGAGGTTGGTGAGACCGCTCGTGGGTAGGGTAGTAGAAGCGCTATGCGACTATCTCAACTTCCGGCGTTCTAGCACGTCAAGGAGATGACCGATGACCAATTTGGGCGGGGAATGGCGTCAGAGGGCGGAATTGGAACATCCGGGGGAAGTCGACTTGAGGCCGGAATCGTCGGTGCTTCGTCATAAGGAAGAGTATGTACGTGGCCCTCCGAGATTTCGGTGAGTCATGAGCCGCAAAGATTTGAAGTCCGTGCATGAGACTAAGCTCGGGTAGGTGGACTTCCTCATTGAGCCATGAGTATGCGAGATTGAATGCGTAGGGATGAGTTTGGAAGCAAGTGATTATGCTCCCATGGTGGTCGGCATTGTTCGGTACCTAGTTCTCGGATGAAGATTGGACCCGATTCCTAAATCAACAAGAGAAGTGGAGAGGTATGCTAGAAATGAGAACGCACACGAAAATGGAGGGTGCACCTCTATTTATAGAGCGGATGTGCCATATCCGAGCGTCGGATCCAACCGTTGTAACTGGACGTGAAGAGTGTTTCTCGTAGACCGGTGGCAATTGGGCCGTTTCCAAGTGCTGGATTGGACCTGGCCCAAATCTGGTGAGGCTAGGCCCAGTCCGAAAAAAAACAATTCAACAGCTAGTCATCTATAGGATAGGAACAATCAATGAAAAGCAAGAACACAAACACAATCATTTTCAATAACCATATCATTGTTTTTTATTGAACGGTCTTTGAGGACTTAAATCTCATTTAGTCTTTCTCATCTAGTAGAACTTTGGTCACTCTACACATATTAAACTAAAATTTTAAGTTAATTGTCCCAATGAATACGGTATCTTCCCCTCACCTGAATTACAGTACAAACATAATAATTGTTGTGCTAACATTGACACATACTCAAGCACTAATACATCTATGAAGCTATGAACACAAATATGGTGAACGGTTCTATCCTTAGTAAATGGTCGAGAGATCTTTAATGAAATAAATAGAATTACTTTTAGGTGTCTGTGAGGTTGAAAAGTTAAAAGAAAATGGTGTGGAATTGTTTTTTTTTTATAAGCAATGGAATTAAAGAAGGCACAAGGGGTGCCACAACCCTTACAATGTGTGTCCGGGGGGCCTCGTTAAAAACTCTAAGGCCAAAACCCAAATGGGAAAAAGACTGGGGAGAAAGAGTACTCCCATCAACTGTGATTACAATAGTGATAAGCAACCCAAAAGACAATTCAACCAAACAACATAGTTACAATTTATCTTCCTACCCCTTCTAGCAATGAACTATCCCCATGATATTTGTTTGATACAACTTAAAATTGATGCCTCTCTTGTTGGGACGCCTTCAAACAATACTCGGTTTCTAGCTTGCCAAATCGCCCATATCGATGCCATCCAAATGATGTATTTCAGACTCTTCAATTTTCGACCCTTCAAACATGACCCGAAGGCCCTGAAATGATCATTCACCTCACTCTCCATAATCAGATCCTGTCCCATCCATTGAAGAACAGCCCTCCATATCCCCTGCGAAACGTTGCAGCAGCAAAACAAGTGATTTACGGTCTCCTCCTCACCGAAGCACAGCATGCAGCACCTCTCATGAGCATTAGAAATAATTCCTCTTCTTGCAAGCAAGTCACGTGTGGATAGCCTATTAATAACCGTCTTCCACGCAAGAATTAAAACTTTCGTAGGCACGTCACATCTCCACAATTTTGAGCAATTGGCTGTGACTTCTCTGCTCCATCAGCCATTGGTACCTGCAAAAGATTCAACCAGCCAGCTATAGCAAGATTTAACAGAGAAAGTCTTGTTCGTTGCAATGTTCCATATCCATTTATCCTCGTTCTCGCTAACTAGAGAATTATCCTGCAGAATTAATTGCAATTCTGCTGCTTCTGCTGCATCAGCACCGCAGCATATTTCCAGTTTCTCCCACCTCCAATTCTATTTTCCTTCGCTCCAGCAATCCAGCTCTGCCACGGTAATGGTATCGGTCCACACCAGTGAGCTGTCCAAAAAAGTGTTTTATCACCTCTTCCAATTTGTAAGCTAGCAACACTGTCAAACCAGTGAGAATTATGAGTGAAATCTTTACCCAGGTTGATAATATCACGCCACCAAAGACATGATGAGTTACGCATGCACGTTTGTGAGACATCACCATCCATCCATTTAGTAAAATCGCCGTATCTACATGCCAAGATCTTGTGCCACAGTTTGTTGCTACCGATTAAACACTTCCACCTCCACTTACTCAAAAGAGCAATGATAAAAGCTTCCAAATTTTTTACTCCCATCCACCCTTATCTTTCGGAAGGCAAACCACACTCCACTTGACTAAGGCCATCTTTTTCTTTTCATCATCCCCTCCCCATAAGAATTGCCTCTTCAATCTAACAATTTCCTTAACAACCTTCTTTGGAGCCTTGTAAAAGAAGAAGAAATAAAGAGGAAGAGCGGATAACACCGAATTGATCAAAGTTACTCTACCCCCGATGGAGAGTTGCCTGCTTTTCTATAAGGATAGTTTTCCTTTGATTGCTTTAAACACCGGGTTCCATGTTTCAAATCTTCTTGGGTTAGCACTGTAAATAGACTAAAACAGAATAGAAAAAGAGAGAGTGAAACTGATTCTTTGATTTTCATTCACTGAATTGCAAAGAGTTACAATTGGGAATTTATAGAGTTCCTTATCCTACACTCAGCAGTGCTAACATGTGCACTACTGTAACTGTTACAATTTGGGAATTTATACTGACTTGAAGTCAGTATTTAAGCTACTGCTACATCTTTTATAACGGCTACTGCTTTAACTTCTATACACCCACGTGGGTACATAATACATCCCACACGGGTGTATAATACATCCCCACGAGTGTATTTTACTTTTCCTGTTCTTTGAGATTTTCACCATAACTTCTATAACTCACCCCCCCCACAAGCTCAAGGTGGGGAATGTTGAGTAACAACAGAGTACACTTTGAGCTTGTAACGATACTCAAGGAAAGATGCAGTAGATAGAGGCTTCGTTAGAGCATCTGCTATCTGCAGATGACCAGGAATGTGTGATACTTGAAGTTGCTTTGCTAAGACCTTCACCCTCACAAAAAACAAGTCAATTTCCATGTGTTTAGTCCTAGCATGTAGAACATGGTTATGTTCCATTGCCACAGCACTTGTTTCCTAGACATGTAATTCTGACAGAAGTGTCTGAATCCACAAGATTTCTGCTGTGGTATGAGCTAAGCTTTGATATTCAGCTTCACAACTTGATCTAGCAACCAATGGTTGTTTCCTAGACTACCAAGATACCAAATTTGGGCCAAAAAACACTACAGAACCTGATGTTGATCTTCTGTCATCAGGATCTGCAGCCCAATCCGCATCACAGAATCCTGTTAAATTGAATGGCATGTTGCGGTGTGCAGGACTAAGGAGAAGACCATGGCTCACAGTACCCTTAAGATACCTTAATATTCGTTTAACGGCAACCCAATGACTTTCCAAAGGATTGGCCATTAATTGGCAAACTTTATTGACAGAGTAGCTAATCTCAGGTCTAGTTAGAGTAGCATATTGTAGAGCACCAACCACTGATCTGTACATAGTGGGATCTTTGAATTGAGGTGAACCAGTTTTTGATAACTTTGTAGTTGAAGCCATGGGTGAGAAAACAGCTGAAACATCATGCATATTAGTCTTCAAGAGGAGGTCTCGAATGTACTTTGACTGAGTGAGCAATAGAGAACTTGTAGGTTGTTTGTGAACCTCAATTCCCAAAAAATAATCCAATTCCCCTAGATCTTTGAGAGCAAAATTATGATGAAGTTTCTGAGTGATGATTTACAGCAAAGAAGGAGAGTTGCCTGTGATTATTATATCATCAACATACACAAGTAAATAGGCTACAGAGTTCTTGGCACAGAATGTACACAGAGATGGATACAACTTGGAGAACTTAAACCCAAGAGTGAGTAATGTATGGGTTCAGACACTTCTGTGCACTACTGTAGCTGTTACAATTTGGGAATTTATACTGACTTGAAGTCAGTATTTAAGCTACTTCTACATCTTCTATAACAGCTACTGCTTTAACTTCTATACACCCACGTGGGTACATAATACATCCCCACGGGTGTATAATACATCCCCACGAGTATATTTTACTTTTCCTGTTCTTTGAGATTTTCACCATAACTTCTATAACTCACACAAGCACCCACCGGTATCCCAAGGAATTTAAAGGGGATACTTCCAATATTACAAGCTAAGAACGAGGATGCACACCAAAGATCCCTCTCCTCCAAGTTAACGCCACACACATTGCTCTTAACAAAGTTAATTTTCAAACCGGAGCATAATTCAAAACTCCGAAGAATCGCCTTCAAGCACCATAAATTCTTCATATTCTTCATATTCCCATCACAAAAATCATAGTGTCACCTAAAATTTGCCTGCTTGGAACAAAAGCACTCTGGCAATCTGAGATAACATTCCCTAGCACCTTTTTCAATCTTCTTGCCAACAACTTAGATAAAATTTTATACAAGCTATTAATAAGATTGATAGGCCTATACTCATTAAGCTCTTGTGCATTTGCCTTTTTTTGGGATAAGTGCTAAGAAAGGAGCACTATTAGCCTTCGGAAGAGTTGCATTGGAAAATAACCCGTGAATGAAATCCATCACTTCCTTCTCTACAATATGCCAGCAGTTTTTGAAGAAATTGAGATTGAAGTAATCCGGTCCGGGGCTCTTATTTCCATCACAATCCCAAATTGCCTCTTTGACCTCTTCAACCGAAAATGGGGCTGAAAGATAGTGATTATCCTCCTCTGATATCTTCTTAAATTGCACGCCATCAAGAACTGGTCTATCAAAATTTTCTTCCACAAATTTCTGCTCAAAGAATTCCCTAGCCACGTCTTGATGCTCTCGGGACCTTCCAGCCACTCCTCATTCCTCTTGATTTTTACAATCTGATTCCTCCAGATATTATTCTTGATACACTTGTGGAAGTACTTGGTATTTGAATCCCCTTCAGTGATCCATTTAGCTCTAGATTTTTGAGCTAAAAGACTTTCTTTACTCTTGATTTGCTGCCAAAACTCCCCATTCAGTGCTTTTAACTTGACAACATCAATCACTTCCCCATTTGTTGCCTCATCCTCAATACAATTAATTTCTTTAACCATATTATCAATATTTAGATCAAGCATGCCAAAAATCTCCTTATTCCACTTCTTCAACTCTCCCTTCAAGAGCTTCAATTTCTCCTTTGCAACAAAAGCTCCATTACCGCAAACTCTAGAAGAATTCCAGACCTCAACAAAATTCAAAAACTGATCATCCTCGAGCCAGTAATTGTTCAATTTGAATGGTTTGAGACCCCAATTTGCTACCGACGAGACAATCCAAACCGGGCAGTGATCCGAATTATCCCTATCACCAATCTGTTGAGCATATATTCTCCATTCAGATAGTAAATTAGCGCTAACAAGCATCCTGTCAATTCTGCTCGTGCTTTCTCCATTCCGTCCAACCCATGAAAATTGTTTCCCCAAAATCGGTGGTTCAACAAGTTCCATGGCATCAATAAAATGACGAAATTCCCTTCTCTCTGAAGCGCTAGATGTTGCAGAAATACCTCTTCTCTCTTTTTTTGAAACAACTGCATTGAAATCACCTCCAATAAAACCATTCCCCATCCATACAATTCCCTTTCAGCTGAATTAGTTCATTCCACGATGCCCTTTTTCCGGATAAGCTACACGACGAATATATATTCACCAAATATACGACCTGATCCTCTTGTTTAGCCACAACACCAAGATATCCATCACATGAGAAAGAAGAAGAGACTTCCAACAGGTCCCTTTTCCAAAGACTAAGAAGGCCACCCGAGAGGCCATCCGAGTCCTTTGCCACCCATTCACAATCACCAGATCCCCAAATGCTCCTAATGGAGCGCTCAGACAAGGAAGAGCGCTTTGTTTCTTGTAGGAAGCAACAATCGAAATTACCATTAAGCAAGAACTCACGTAGTCGTCGCCTCTTTGCTACTCCCCCCACCCTCTCATGTTAAAGGACACAATCTTCATTGAGCAATGTTGATATTCTCCCTCTGAGCCATAGCCCCTTGATCTCCGCCTTCCATCTTCTTAACCATTCCAATGTACACACTATCATCTTCGGCTCCCACTACTCCTAAATTGTTTTTTGCAATGCTCCATAATTTCTTAGCCACATTGCTTTGGTAATTCTCCCACACCCGGTTATTGCATCTCTGTATATCTGAATCACCAACCGATGCTTCACATAAAACTGATCCACCACTAAAATGTGTGCTTCTAGACCCATCACTGGATTTTCCCCCATCCTCTGGCGAAGATGATGAATTCAGAGTACATGAATTGGAGCTTTCACCTTCAATACATAATCTCTGTTGTGCTTTCTGAGCAGCTCTGTATTTACTCCTAGTGACTGGACCCGAACTGAAACAAGAGAAATCTTTCCTGCTTCCTTTACTTCCACCTGAGGGGCTTGATCTTCTAATTGAAACTTCATTTGGGCCCAGATTGTTTGACCCACTTTGCACTGAATCTGAGAATGCATTATTTTGATATGTTGATTTTAATGGTTCAGGCCCACATTGATATTTATGCTGCAAAATCTCCTCAATAGGACTAGGACTTTGCTTTTCCCACTCCCCCTCCTACTCAAAACACATCCCCTCACCCTACACATTTACCAAACTAACCCCACTTACATTTGAATTCTCCCCTCTACCCTTCTCCCTGTTCTTCTCATACAACACAACACACTCCCTCTAAAACCCCAAACCTCCCCCTCTCTTCACTCCAAAACCCACCCCTCCTCACCTTCATCATTCACTCCCATTAAACTACCCAACATTGGCAACTAGCTCAAGGTAGTAACCCTACCAAACTTTTTTCATTTAGGTTCTGTTTTGAGTTTTTTACGCCAATTTTATTTTCTGAAATTACGCTCAGTTCGAATGAGGTTGTTCGAACATGTTCGATTTCTCGTGTTCGAACGAGTGTTAAATGGGGTGTGACTTTGCTTGGTTCAAACACCCTCATTCGAACGTTGTTCGTGTAAGGCTGTTCGAACAGTCGCATGACGAAGCGATGAGTTGAGCTTTGTCCTGCGGAGGTTTTTGTGGGTTAAATGGAAGAAAATGGGGGAACTTCTAGAGCAGTTGAGATGTCAACCGACGTCGTAGAATCCCAAGATTTTACTAGTTCGTTCAAAACGAATACGGTAAGAATGAATTAGTTGTTTAAATTTTAGTGAACTATTCAAATTATTTAACTGACACTTAGTAATTGAATTTCAGTTATTTGCTAGTCGTGAGGAGCTGTTGACGTGGGTGTGTGCAGTTGGCAAATCTCTTGAGATGGTGATTGTTATACCGGGCGACAATCTGTTAAACAATACTGCATGTTGATTTGTGATAAAGCTGGATCTTACACAAACACTAAAAAATGTTGTTGTAAGTTCAGATTAAAAGAGAAATTTATTAAGAAGCTTGGAGGATGGATTTTGAGGGTTATGTGTGGAACTCATAACCATGGTTGCTCTTAGCAACTTCCGTTTCACAGTCTTCAAAAGGCGGCTCACCAATAGGAATATTTTTTGAAATGCTTTTTATATTTTCCATCCCACCATCACGTCATGGACATCCACCCTCATCATTACCGTTCCTTACTGCTAAGTAACTTAATTGTTTATGGCCAAGAGTTCAGAGGAAATGGAATGGAATGGAAGAAAAAAAATATGCCTTGCTTTTATACTAGGATCCCATCGTCTTTTCATCCTAAGCTAGCATGAAGTGTTATTTTTGTTTTTTGGTGGCGCGCATACACACATGAGTCTAAGTGATGAATCATTTTAGAGAAGCACCTAAGTGGAAACTTTTCATGGAACTAGTGCATGCATGAGGAGGAAGTTGTAATGCCCAAAGTAACCTTCGATGGAACTAGTGCACGCATCTAGCTGGGGGCTGGGAACCATTCAAATGTTGTGATATGGATGACAATGCCATTGGTGGACAGCATGTTATCTTATATTTTTTACCACTAGCATATTATCATATATATATATATATATATATATATATATACCTTTTAAATTATAGAGCAGTACAAATCAATATGACTATTTTTTTTTGACCAAATCAATATGACCAAATCAATATTACTAAAGTTGTTGAAAAAATCACTTAATTGACACACATTTGTAAATGTTGGGGTTAATTGATATTTGTAAAAAGTCAATAATTGGTGAGAAGTTTATTAGCTGCATAGTAACAAGAGTAAATCATTGTCTATATATACTCTTGAGCACATCAATGAAAGATCACAAAATCTAACATTAAACCATTTTCCTCCACTTTCGAGGTAACAATCATGTTGTCACTGCTTGTACTTGTTCTATGCCTAATTCTTCCTCTAAGTCTCTTCTTCCTGAGACATAAAACCACCACCAATAACACCAAATTACCTTGCCCACCTGGTCCTAGAGGTCTTCCCATAATAGGAAATCTTCACCAACTAGATAGTTCTATTCTTTACCAACAACTATCACAACTCTCAAAGATATATGGACCCTTATTTTCACTTCAACTTGGTTCAAGGAAAGTTATTGTTGTTTCTTCAGCTGATATTGCCAAAGAGGTTCTCAAAGACAATGATGTTAACTTTTCTAATCGACCAAATTTAAGTGGCCTACGGAAACTGTCCTATAATAGCTCCGAGGTTATATTTTCACCATACAATCACTTTTGGAGAGAACTAAGAAAAATATGTGTTGTGTATATCTTTAGCTCAAAGCGAGTCTCAGATTTTTCTTCTATAAGAAAGTTTGAGGTGAAACAATTGATCAAAAAAGTAACTAGTCATGCTTCTTCTTCTAGTGTTACAAATTTGAGTGATTTATTTTTGTCTTTATCAAGCAATATAATATGCAGGATTGGTTTTGGTAGAAGGTATGAGGAGGAAGGAACTGAGAGGAGTAAGTTTCATGGAATGCTTAATGAGGCTCAAGCTGTGGCGTCAGGTTTCTATGTTTCGGATCATATTCCATTCATGGGTTGGATTGATAAACTCACAGGTTTGAAAGCACGTCTTGATAAAAATTTCAAAGAGGTGGATGAGTTCTTCCAAGGGGTGATTGATGAACACAAGGACCCAAATAGACAACAAAGAGATTATGAAGAGGTTATTGTTGATGTCTTGCTCCAACTCAAGAAACAACGTTCTTTTTCAATTGATCTTACTTTTGATAACATCAAAGGGGTCCTCATGGTATCATCTATTAATTCATTTTTCCCCTTAGATTTTCATTTTAATTTGCTTTAATTTGTTATAAGTTCCAAGTGTTTGCATGTGTTTTACAGGACTTACTTATAGGGGCAACGGATACTACTGCAGCCACTTCCGTTTGGGCTATGACCGCCTTAATAAAAAACCCAAGAGTAATGAAGAAAGCTCAAGAAGAAGTAAGAAACTTAGGTGGTAATAAAAAAGATTTCTTAGATGAAGATGATGTTCAAAATTTCCCGTATCTCAATTTGTGATAAAAGAGACATTAAGATTGTATCTACTAAACCCCATTGCTTGTGCCAAGAGAATCAAGAGAAAGCTGCACTATAGGTGGTTATCATATACCAGCCAAAACAATAGTATATGTGAATGCTTGGGCTATTCATAGAGACCCTAATGTTTGGAAGGACCCAAATGAGTTTTATCCCGAGAGATTCTTAGAAAGTTCTATAAATTTTCAGGAAATGATTTTGAGTTCATTCCCTTTGGATCGGGCGTGTAGAGTATGTCCAGTTTGCCTATGGAATTGCGTCGTTGGAACTTCTCATTGCTAATATTCTCTACACTTTTGATTGGGAATTGCCACATGGGTTGGTAAAGGAAGATATTGATACTGAGATGCTACCAGGAATTGCTCAACATAAGAAGAATCCTCTTTATCTTTCTGCCAAGATCCATGTCTAGATGCCTTATTGATTGTAAACCTTTGTTGTCTTCTAATTTAGTTTCCTAAATGTATTTCCCTTATATGTGTTTTGTTTGTCGCATTTGGTGTGAAAAAAATCGAGATATATAGTATGGTTTTCAAAGTATTACTATTGTGGTTGAGGATAACACACCCCTAAACCTGAGATGTTAGCTCAGTGGTAAGAGTTTCGCCTTGTATCCTCAAGGTACTGAGTTCAAATCCCCTCAGGGACAGTTGTAAAATGGCCATGAGTGCCACTTTGATTAATAAAAATTCTCCCATACCCAATTAAAAAAAAGGATAACACACCCCTAACCTCATTTTCACAAATGGTGAATTTCTTGTGTAATAAACAAGGTTCTTCTGAGCATGAAGCCTTTATTAAAGTTTTCGGGAAAGAACATCCTGGGTATAGTCGAGGCATGGGACTCGGTGTAACACCAACTTCGACTCTGCGGAAAGCAGCTTCTCGTTACTGACAGATTCATATCATTTTCAAGCTAATGAAAAGATGTCACAGATGCAGAGTCAAATTGATTCTTTACAAGCACAAGTTGTTGAGGTTGAAAGTTTAAAGGCAAAAGCTGCTGAAGTTGATGCTCTAAAGGAACAAGTTGCTGAATTACCTCTTTTGAAGGAACAACTTGCTTTTGTTATGCAACTTCTTAAGCAAAATCCGGTGAGACAATATTTGTCTTAAAATGCTAATTTATGACGATTACTGCTTGATTATTTATGACGATTACTATCATGATTATTTATGACGATTACTGCTTGATTAAAATGCTAGTACAGTTTTTTTGATGCACATATGATTCTGAATAACTTATTGAAGCGTTAAGCATTAAATTTAGTTGTGGAGAGTGGCATGAGCCATGATGTTAATTAGTGTAAGTATCTCTTTATTATCTATCTGTAAGCACGTGCTGTGTCTGCAAGTTGAATCTTGGTTTAGAAGAATAAATGATTTTTGCTTCACTAGAAAACTATTTATTGTCTTTCCAGCTCAATCCACTGAAAAGTTATGTAAGAAAATGGTGTGCTCTCTTGACCATCTCTGGTTTTTCGAATAAAATTCAATTGGCACAATAATAAATAAATAAAAAGATTAAAGTTGAGAGTAAGCCTAGGTTCCTTTCTTATGCTGTTAATGAGACAAGTAAGGGTTACAAGTCTTGTTGTTTAAGTGATTGTAAAGAGGAATATTCAGAAGCTATAGAGAATTTGAAGGACTCATCAGAAGCACTTGGTAATGGAGATTATGATAGAGTTGATGTTTTGGTTTCAGCTGCTATGTCTGATGCTGAGACATGTGAAGATGGATTCAAGGATATCATGCATAGTGATGATTATGGTGGTGGTTCTACCATTTATTCTGATCTTAGTGAACGTAATCGTTACTTTTCTGAACTGTGTAGTAATGCTTTAGCTATTACAAAACTACTGTATTAGTTTGATTGATTGATTGAGTGAATTAATTTGTAATGAGTTGTTGTGTTTGTTCATCATCCATGTTTCTAACTTAATTTATGGCTCTTTTTTCCAGTCGCTTAACTTGGAATCACAAGATGATTTGAGACGCTCTTACGGTGCCGATCACACAGACAAATTGAAGCAAGCCCATCCCGTAGGACATCTAGATAGATGATTCTATTTGGTTGTATTTTGATGTTATGAACTAGTTTTGCTAGTTGGTTGTACTTTGAGATTTTATGAACTAATTAAGTCGGTTGTACTTTGATGTTATGAACTAATTTAGTTGGTTGTATTTTGGTGCCATGAACAACTAGATTTGGATGTATGAACTAAGTTCTAGTTATTATGAACTAAATTTGGTTTCTAGAAAGGTGTATGTGATTTTGGCATAATTGTAGTTTTTTAATAGGTACAAGTTGGGTTAGAAAGGTGCAGAAACAAAAATCGGTTTTAAATTTAAAAAAATTATTTTTAACTTGCGGCGGTTGCAACCGCCGCTAGTGTTGGTGGGAAAATTTTGGCGCCTAACTGCGGCGATTAATAACCGCCGCTAGTGTTGGTGGGAATTTTTGGCGCGCAACTTGGCGGCGATTAATAACCGCCGCGAACTCGTTGGCGAGAAAATTCAAAATGCTTGTTGTGGCGATTACTGAACCGCCGCCACGTCGCGGCGGTTTGTGCGGCGATTCTTGGAACCGCCGCCAAAACTACTCGGCGACGCTAGAAATAACGGCGCTTATAGGAACGCCGCCACAAGATAAAGCCACGGCGGTTAGAACCGCCGCCGATCTCAATTTTAACCGCCGCCGTTCCTCCGTTTCTATGTAGTGTGTTCTCTAACAAAGATCTCATGGACGGAAAGGCAAACAAGTATGCCCACGATAATCTTGTGAAGAATGGTGGGGTTGATGTGAAAAGGATGCTAGTGTACCAGGGAAGTTCGACTGATATCCTATTTCAAGAATTACTACCTAACTTGAAGATTGTTGAGACGAACCTCCCACATACTGAGGAACCAATCTGTGCAAATTTAATGGGGTGAGGATCAGGCCGCTAGGATACGTCGAACTCATGGTAACTTATGGGGAAGAAAAATTGTCAAGAACGATCAAGACCCAGTTCTTGGTTCTACCCTGTAGTTCCCCATATCAATGCATAATCGGCAGCCCGACTCGAGGCAGTAGCTTTAACAGTGCATCTCAAAATGAAATTCTACTAAGAAGAAAACAAAGTCGTCCCCATAGCAGCCGACCTCGAGGAAGCTAAAAGGTGCCACTATCTGTCCCTAAAGTCAGTCTAGGAGGCCAAGAAGGAATAGGCGAAAGCGGCAGACAATTGAATAAGATCTCCAAGATTCTCGATCTCGGAAATATTAATCAAAACTTAATCTCTTATATAAAGATAATTGTTCTTCAATTTCCAAATTTTACTAAACAAGGGATTCGAGAAAGGCACTACTTCAGCAAAGATCTACTTGGTGCTGGAAGGGAGCCCACATCGGCTTCCACAACTGCTCCCCGCGAGCCAGCCATCTCTCTGATTCCGAATTCAAAAAATCAATTAGAGACTAGAGGAAGAAGTCTCGACGACTTCCTCCCCTTTCACATTATGCAAGATGTCCTCCTCTCTGATCTTTGAGGCCAAGGAATTCATTCACAACGGAACTTGCGTCCTCTGTTAACCTCGGAAACAACTTAACTAAAGCGAACCAGTCGAAGTATATAATACAGATTGGAATGCGAAACTAATCGTGATGTCGCAAAAATAATTAACATCGCACAAAGCATTCAAAAGCAAGTAATAGCTAAGAGTCGGAAATAAAACAAGCAAAAAAAACTAAAGTATTTAAAATTGGAAAAGGACGGCGCAATAATTGTTTTTACAACACAATGATGGCCTCGGACAAGCCGGGGCCACATTCAAAATTACAAACAAAAAGACAAGATACAAAGATCTACTGGTTGGCAGGAATAGCAGGAGGGGCAAAGATGACATCGACATCGGTCAAAGCAGAACCATCTAGCCTAGGCTTGACAATATTGCCATCCTGAACCCGGTAACCTAGTTGCAAGATGTCAAATTAAAGTTAGGGTCGATCACTCCAAATAGGTCAATGCAATGTTGAAATCCAAACATGGTAGTATCAGCAATTTTCACCGAAGCATCCTCGCCATATTTCTTGGCCTTCTCCAGCTCGGCTACCTTAACATCGAGATCAGGTACTTGTTCAACAACCTTGGATCTTTTGGCTAACTTGTTTACCAGGTCCTTTTTTGTAGTAGCGAGCTAGGTTATCTTGGCCTGAAGAGTTTGATTCTATTCCAAGCGCTCTACAAGTTTTTCATCTAAGAGTTCACCATCAAGCCAAAGATTCTCGGCCGAGTTTGTAGATATTAGCTCGGAGAAGAGCTGCATCATCCTTAGATGCCTCGTGTCTGAGCTTCAAAATTAGTTCTTCACCGAGCTTTCCCACCCTCACGCAAACTCAGAAATCTTCCACAGAGAGATCATTAATGAAGCCCTTTGTTTTTTGTTTTTTTGGGAGCCAGAGCCTCCTTAGCAGGTCTTCTCTTCGAGATTGCTGAGCTCAGTGCTCAGCATCTTTGGTGACATTTCTATTCTTGATCTTTTGAAGGGCACCTTTGTCGGCAACAACCACAGGGTAAATTGTTGCAGCCTTTGGGGTTCCCCCCTAAGCAGCAGGTTCGACGTCAGAGGCCGAATCCTTGTTGGTGCTCTTGGAAATAGAGGGACTGACCGCTGTAAGGTTGGCCCCGGATTGCTGGAGGGCATTGAATCTACACAAACAAAACCAACGTCAGAAAAACAATAATGGTAACTAACGGAAAACAAGTTAAGAACAAAAATAAAAGAACTACCAAAATAAGCCTTCAACTTATCAGGCGACTTGTCCATGGAATTAATAAACAAGGCACTCTCAATCCACTGGCTTGCAGTAGTGAATTTGTCGGCCCACATCTTGAGCAGGTTAAAGGAGACGGTGTCCTAGCCCCTAAGGGATCTCGGCGTCACAACGTAAACTTTTCCATCCTGGTTGAAGTGATCCTGAGTCCAAGAGAAGGGGAAGTGTTTTCTCTCCTGTTTGTCGTTTGATAAGTCATAATTTAGAGTGTTTTTAGTATTTGAATTAAATAAAATTTGTGGAATTTTAGTTCTATTTTGGAGCTATTTTACTACAAAATGTTAGTTTTGTGTTTTCAGGACTAAAAGTAGAGAAAAAGAGAAATTTTGGATGAAAGAATAGCAAGGATCAAAAGAGCATGAAAGGAGGAACAAGAAAAAAAAGAAAATAAAAAGTCAGAAACCAAGCACGACCCGTGCGCAAGATAGCACGACCCGTGCGCCTTCAAAATCAGGAAAATAGCTTTTGCGAACACAGAGCACGACCTGTTCTCGAAGTGGACAATTGATCTCTTGGCATCCGAGCTCATAGCTCAGACGTAGAAGGAGGCGATTTGAATCCTTTGTTGGAATCATTGGTCGATAGGAAGTAGGATCGATCTACGATACATCGGATGCTTGGCGTGGTTACGCCTCAACCCGCTTTGAACCTAGCTCCGCCAACGAAACACGTCAAAGAAAGAAAAGAAGACCTTGACAATTGGAGATCGGCCTATATGCTCGATAGTGAGCTCGAATGTTCGCATAAAACCCCAGCGTTCGGGTCCGGTTGTGTCGAGCCGGCCTTGGTAGTTGAGAACCCCTTCGAAACTTCGGTAAGGGAATCCAAACTCCCATGATGTCCATTGCCACCCGTAGAAGAAGAAAGCGATGTCAAGAACCTCGTCGAATATAGAAGGTCGTCTTGGAAGCCTCCTCTAGCTTCCACGATCCAGTGCGGAGGCGCGACGATATAATTCTTAATGGTAGCAAGGCTGACGTCGGGTTTAAAGTGGGGGCTGATCTGGAGGATATCGACCGAGACCCATCTATACAGATATTCTTCAAAGACCTCTTCATCCCTACCCGGCCTGCGTCTCGAGTGCCGAAAGCAACTTCAGCGATCTCACTTGAGATCTTCCTGGCAATGTTTATCACCGAGGTCGATATCTCAGGTTGGCGAACCGACCTCACCAAAGATGAATTGTGGGAAGAAGAAAATAATGATGGAGCACCCTCTGGAGTCGTCACCAGTCTACCGTCCAACGACATCCTTAAGATCGGCTTGCCGGGAGGGATGAACGGTTGCCTCTCTTTAGTTCGAGTCTTAACCATTCACCTGCAAGGGGAGGGAGCTGACGTCACTAAGCTAAACTAAAATAAGTCTGACTCTGACCTGGGATGCACGACGGCGGCGACGACAACTAGGAAAGTGGCAACGTCAGTCACGCTCACTCTAGAACACAATAAGAATCAAAGGTGAAAAACTAGAATGGACATGGAAACTAACCCGGCTTGAAGCTTGATGATGTTCGGCTTGAAGATTGACGTCGGGATGAAGAACAATAAGCTAAGACAGCAAAGAAAACCAGAAAACTGCGATGGAGGACGATGAAGATTAACTTCAACATGGTGGTCGGAGAGGAAAAACTATCTCTGATCGTTGTAACCAAAGAAGAAACTGATTAACTCAACTTTGCGAAGGGGGCAAATGAATCCTTCGCCCTCGCTTATATAGGCCTCCAAGAGTTGGGAGGCGAACCGACGTGTCTCATTAATGCGTCCCATCAATGCGCAGACATTGAGGACTGCACTACCGTTATAACGAATCACCTCAAATCCCCAAGATTCGCCTCGATCCACTCAAATGTTACGTCAGTCGCTTCACCACTGACACACTAACTCGTGTCACTTTAGGTACCCCTTTGTCCCCTGCATGACGCCTGACATCTCAAGCCGATGACGACCTCATCTGGTATGGCTGACCTAGACTTGGGGGGCCACTATTCCAGACTAATCTGAGCCCAACTCGGAGCTAGACTAGGCCTGGCCCAGTACAGCCTTGTCTCCGGCCCAATTAGCTTCGCTGAAGAAGAGACGACTCTGGACGGTTCAGATGGAAGTCACTTCATCCAATGATCCGGCTCGACTCGGGCGTCTATAAATAGATCTGGACCCCCATGCAATCAGGTACATTCTCATTCATACCACACCTCTCCACTTCTGTTTGCTGACTTAAGCATCAGAGTGCTTGCAGGTACCACCACCGCAGCGACCTCGACCACTGAGGAACTACTCAATGGTGAAAGGTACAAACAGTCTATATATAGACAGTCTACTCAACTACCCCGGGGCGAATCTCCCAGCCGACCTAGATACAAGCAGTCGATATATAGAACAACTTTATAAGTAGAAACAATATAGATTCTACATATGTCTAAGACAAAACTCTATCAAATTCAATATTCCAAATCATTCTCTTTCTTCTCTTATGAGCAAATTGAAGTTAGGGAACTATTATTCTGTAAATAATATTGACGATACACTTGGTGTGGGTGTGCAAACAATGTCAAGGAACTCCATTGTATCCTGAAGGGGATTCACAGGTTATGCATCTGCATTGATGATGAGAGCTAGCAACTTTAAAATGCATTTCTTGTTCAAACTTAGGAGAGATGAACATTCATACTTCATCAAAAATTGATTTATTTACTCTCATGGATGAAGATTAGACCGGGGGTATTTGGAGAAGTGGCTCGGGTGGTTGAAGAACTAGCTCAGACGTGTCCTTGGAGCTCGGGTGCGCCGAGGTAGCTGCCGAGGTAGATGATGTTGAGCTCGCCAGGGGGTGGTACTGCAAGCACTCTAATGCCTAAGTCCAGAGAGAGGTGGAGAGGTATGCAAGAAATGAAAGTGTACTTGATAGCGAAGGGGTGCAACCCTATTTATAGAGCGGTTCTTGATATCGAGGCGCCCTTGATAGCTAAGTGCGTATTGGTCTGGCCCTGACTCTTGTGTGAGGTTAGGCCCAGATCGGAAACGGTACATAGGTTCTTTATATGAATATTATATTTGTGGATGCAACAACTCCCTCCGTCCCATATTATATGACTTTCTAGGCAAAAAAAATTGTCTCATAATACATGACTTTTTAGAATATCAATGCAACATCAATTTTCTTTTTACAGTCATTATTTAATATATCTCTCCCTACATTTCTACTTCTTATGTTTCCAATGGCACAAATGAATGACAATTTGGTAAACTAACTCACAATCTCTCTTTTCAATTCAAAATTAACTAATTTTCTTAATTCATGTGTCACAACCTTAAAAGAGATATAATATTGGACAGAGAGAGTATTATTTTAGACATGAAAATATGTGGCGTTTCATTTCAATTAGTTTAAGGCAAGGATATATAAACAAAATGGGTTGAAATAAGTCCTTTTGAAATTATATTTTCGTTTTTAGTTTGGAGGACTAAATTGCTGTTTTGACTTTGTCGGCTAAATGTAATTGATCAAAACAGGCTGTCAAAATGACGCAAGTGTTCATTAAGCGTGACGGCTGGACCAATTCTCAATACTGGTTCGGTAACTTCGGTTTGAATATTTGAGCACAATTTTCAATAAGTTTTTTTATTAATAAATTCATGGCCTAAAGTCACTCCATTTGAATCTCAATACATTATTCTCTCCGGACTCATATGTAAACAACAAACAACTTTTTAGATTCATTGAAAAAGTGATGTATTTGAAGTACATATAGTTCAGATACATCACTTTTTCAATGAATCTAAAAAGTTGTTTGATGCTTATATATGAATCCGGAGGGAGTATATAATTATAGCCCATTGATAACGGTTTTGACAAACTATATTGGGTCGATGCTTGATTGTGCCCGAATTTTAAAGTCAGTAAACGTCTTCCATTTTAATAATCCATCACTTTAAACTTCCAAATGGCTTAAAAAGCCATCGGATAACATTCTTTTTTTTTTTATGAACTCGGATAACATTCAGTTATAACTATTTTAGGTGACATAATCTTATGAAAATGGTGAATCTCTGCGCATGATCAAATAAAGAGGAGGTGTAATCCTCTTCTTAATTTACTTCACCTTGAAATGGTCAAGATACGAAAGAATCAATTGCTTATTTTCCAGTTGGTTCTTTTATAAACACTTGAGTCGTTGACCGAGAAAAAAATAAATTAAATTTCAAGTTGCATGAGCACGACGTGTTGGAAAAAAGATAAAGGGACAAAATTGAAATCAACATATGTAGTTGGAGCATAAAATTCAAGCTTCGAAATTTCTTGCTTCAGTGGGACTGAAATAACCTGCTATTATTCGAGTGTTAGCTAACTGTTGCTATCACGAGTTTCGAATAAATAGTCATTTTGATTTCTGAACGCGTGAAACATTATTATAGTCTTTGTATATACCAAAATTGCAAACACTTCCTTAAATGTCTCTATAATAAGTTATTCTGATATTCAAATGTGTTTTTTTGTTAGTCATTTTAGTCTACAAATGTGTTTTTTTTGGTCAATTTAGTTCCTGAAATTACTAAACAATGACTTATTTGCAATTTACATACATTTAGAAATCTTAATGAATGTCTCACACATTAAGGAACCAAAATGACTATTTACCCCCAAGAGTATTAAGTAGGCCATACATATGGGAGTTTAGCTCTATTATTTGAGTGTCAAGCTTTTTTTTAGATAAGCAATTGTGTTCTATTAAGGGGCGCACAAGAGGTGCACCAACCCCTTACACCTAGAGTCCTCGTTAAAACCTTTGAGGGCCAAAACTTAGTAGGAAAAAGACGCAGGGAGGGAAAAAAGAAAGACCGACTACAATAGAAAATACATTTAATGTTATAGTGTTACGATGAAGCTAAACAACCTAACGGGCAATTATACCAATCTGACCATCCAAACCCTCAAGATTTCCCCTTCTTAGCTTTAAACCAACTCCAAGCGCTATCCTTGATACACGAAACCACATTAGAGATCGAGGCTACCTCTCCAATGAATACTATTTTGTTCCTCATTAACCAAATATTCCAAATAACCGCTATCCAAATAAGATGCTTTACTCGTTTTTGTTTCTTCCCTTGTATCAATTTCCCAAAGTCCGTAAAATGAGACATCAAATCATCCCCTTCGTCAATAGAAACCCTCATCCAAGAAAATATTTGCTGCCACACCGAGGGCCAAAAGTGGAAACTGAAAGATGCCGAGCAGCTCCCGATCTGTACTGCCTTTCCCAAAGATACACTTGGATTTTTCTTCCACGGGAAGACCTTAGATTTGATGGGAATTTGGATCCCTTTGTCCGATTTCCAACAATCGATGCTGAACTACCTTCGCCTCGCCCCAAACCAACTGGTGCCGAATGGCTGGGGTTTCGTCAGTGTTGTGCCAAGGGCAAACATTCCTTGTTTTGAATGACAACAAATTACAAGTTACTGATAATTTACTTGAGGTAAAGCGCAGGAAAAATATAAGAGCGCAGGGCGATGAACAAGAGAAGCCGGAAGCTAACTCAAAGTTGTAGAAGCTCGGAAAAGTCTGCTCAAGCATTGAAGACTTATATCGACTTGCGTAGGACACGTGTAAGATCGCTTTACTCAAGCTTTTATAACATTCGTAATTGAGAGATGATCTTTTAAAATAGAACTGTTTTGTTAAAATCTTTTATATAAAAGCATGATTAAATAGGTTAGGCACAAGTTGTTTTTAAAGAAAAGTTTTGAATCATGATTTGTTGTTTTTTATAAAGAAACTTGATTCATATAGCTTAGTGTCTTAAAAGAATTTGTTTTTGAAGTAAAGAATCGATTCTTGACTTGGTACCTTAAAGCTAGAAATCGATTTTGAGCTTGTTAGTTTAAAGAAGAAAATCGATTTTGAGCTTGTTGGTTTAAAGCTACAAATCGATTTTGAGCTTCCTTCTTTAGAAGAAAATCGATTTATTGCTTCACTTTTTAAAGAGAAGAATCGATTCATGACTTGATTGTTTTGAAAGAACTTGTTTTGGAAAGAAAACAATCGATTAATGGCCTTGTGTATTAGAAGATGGAAATCGATTTTGGCCTTATTTTTTAAAGAAGGAAATCGATTAATGGCTCTATAGTTGAAAGAAAACAATCGCGATTCATGGCTTGCAACCTTAGGAGCTAGAAATCGATTCATGTCTTGTAAGTTACAAGCTAGAAATCGATTTATGGCTTATATTTCTAAAGAGATCAATCGATTTTCCACTTATCAAAATAGTGTTAAAAATTGTTTCAACGGTCATATTTTTTACAATCCCTATAAATAGGACATAGGGTTTTCACGATCAATACACACACAACCAAAACAAGCAAGCACAAATAGCACAATTTTTTTGGAAAGAAAGTGAGAGAGCTGAACCATATTCTTCATCCTTGTGAGATTAAAAAGAGAGAGATCAAAACCGATTGTGTGTGCATCAAAATCATCATCTCTTGCGACATAAGGAGTGATCAAAAACAGAATTTTTGTGCAGCCATACATCTTCATCAAATCGCAAAAAGAGATAGACCGAATCCCTTATTTGTGCAACGCATGATTTCCTTTCATATCGCAAACCAAATTCTTCAAATCGCATATCCTTTTTTTTGAGAGAAAATCTTGATCTAAACGATTTTTTTGAGTCGCATATCTCATCCTTTCTAATCGCATATCTTTCAAATTCATATTGCATATTTTCATCCTTCAAGTTGCGAACTAATTTTTGAAAACCAAACCCTAGCCGCTTTCTATTTTTTGTTCTTATTTGCGAAGTGGGTTGTTGAAAGATTGCGAATTACTTTTGAGTTCAAAGATTTTTTCGTATCATCTTATCTCTCAATTACAAGTGCTATAATACTTGGGTAACTCGATCATAGTTTGTATTGTATTGGTTAATTCACTTGGTGGTTTGTTTATTGTGTAGAAATCCTGGGATTGCATTCTTGGGTGGTTCGTTCGGGGAGTTCGAATCGTTGAAATCCTAAGCGGGGAGCTCGGGTTCTCAATTGGGGAAATTGAGAGGATTGAAGTGTTTGTAACGTGGTGTGCGTTGTAAGACTCTGAAGAAGCATCTTCATATTATAGTGTTATCTTTCCCAAAGTCCAAAGGTTGCAAAGCCGGAGGCCGAGGACGTAGGGTTTTAGCCCGAACCTCGCTAAATTCGCGGTGTCCTTCTTTCCCTTATCTCTTTATTTATTTACGCACAACTTAATCATTTGTTTTATTTGCTGATCTTGCATGATTGTTTATCTATAGTGTTGATTTTCGTTTAGTTGAATTTTATCTCTAAACCTGTTGCTTACGCAAGTTGCTAGTTCTCAAGCCATTTCGCATTATTTTTAAACTAGCTTTAAACTATTTTCAAAAATCCAAAAGGAACTTATTCGTGCCTATAACCTTATTCACCCTCTAAGGTTATTGCATTCTCTAATGATCGGGACCTTTGAGACTACGATGGCGTATTTGAAATGCAACCCTTCTGTCCGAGTCTTCTTTGCCTTCACTCACATTACTTGGTTGCCCGAGAAGAACGAGAAGGGTTTTCACGCCCACGTTGGCTTCCGGGGAATTACTAATGAAGCCATCTTTACTCCGGTGACTGATTTCAACAAAGTATACAAAGTTAGTATTTTTATGTACTGGCTGCTAACCGGGCCGCCAAGGAGACCATTACAAGCTCTTACACCAGTCGGGAGGAGTATATTCCGAGTTTCCCTTTCAGTTGGTCTGCCGCCCATTTTGTTCCCGAGGTGGGATCATACGATGTCGACCCTGCCTCGCTATCCGGGGACGACGCTATTTCATACAACCTCTTACTCCGCTGAGCGAAGAATTTAAGATCCTTGGGAAAGAAGTTTCCTTGCAGTGAAATTATTGAAGCGGCCTCGGAGTCGGCAGAAAAACTGAAGATCACCCTCGGTAAGTGCTTCACTTGACCGAGGTCGTCTTGTCTTGTATCTTGTTTACTGATTTATCTTTTTTCCTTTGTAGATGAGCTAGCCCAAGGGGTCGATCTCGCCCGACTTCCCAAACCTCTCGTCCTACGCCCGTGTAATGCCGAAGCTAAAGGCAGAAAGAAAGGCCGAGAATGGGTTGTCTTTGCAGAGCCTGCCCGGAAGAGGCCGACATTCATCTTGCCTGAGGACATAGAGGCACCTTCGGAGGCTGAACTGGAGGCCTGCGGCCGGGTGGCTGAGATTGGAGGAGCGCTTTGGAATGCCATCAAGAAACAACACTGGGATGCCCAAGTCGGCTGGTACAAAGCCAAACTCAGGAAGCTGGACAACCGAAGTCTCTGGGATGAAGGCGATCTGCTGGATCAAGGGGACAAGCTGGAATGCGTTCGGGACCTGTTGATCCCGGAGGTGTCAGAATTCAATCAAGTGCTCCTTGACACGCTGGATTATAACCAAAGCGTCGGTCCCGATCTGCCTCGGCTCAAAAGTCAGGTCGTGAACTATCAGCAGGAAGCCGAGGAGCATGACGCCTTGGTTGCCGAGCTAGAGGAGATCAGAGCGGAGGCAGAGTAGTGCCGACGACGGGCTCAACTTGCCGAAGCTGCAATAGCTGAGAGAGAGGCCGAAGAGGCTGAACTGAGACGTCGCTCGGAAAGTTTCATCCAAACCGGATTCGAGCGCTGCCGAGCTCAAGTTGAGGTCCTTCATCCCAAGCTGCCGAGGAATGTGTTGAGCTTAGAGCATGTCGTTTATTCAGGAAAAATTGTAAAGCCTTCCGACGAGATTTCCTTCGACGAGGCCGAGGTCGTCTACTCCCCCCTGCATGGGTCAGATATAGAATAAGATACAAGCGAAGGTCCCCAAGGTGATGAGGTTTCGTCGGAGGAATCCTCACCAAAAAGTGGACATGACATCTAATTTTCTTCTGTTTTTCTAGCCTAGCATATATACTGTGTTTGTAATGGTATTTTATTATAAATCAAATGAATTTAGCCACCCTTGTTTTGTTATGACGTGTCCTTAGTGCGTCTCTATTAACCGTACCGATCTCGAGCGTGAGAGTCGTTTCTCGGTGTGAGGTTTCTTAACGAGAGAGCAAGGACTACAGATCACAGCAAAATAGGATAAATTTAAGTAATCTGCGATAGTTACCTCGAAGGAGCGCTCCACTTGCCGTCAGGACTCTCCGACGGAACACGGTTCTGACGTCAGAGAGTTCTTCTTACCGGAATCGCTGTGGATTCGGGCCTTCACTTTGACAGAAGCCGCAAGGACTCCTTCCCTTCACCTTTTTGATGGAGGGTAGTCCCATCGGACACCAAAAAGGGAAGGTCCTTCGCCTTCTGGTGGAGGGTAGTCTCATCGGACACCGAGAAGGGAAGGCCCAATCGCTTAAGGCAAAAGACAGGGAAGCTGCAAGGACTCCTTCCCCTCACCTTTTTGATGGAGGGTAGTCCCACCAGACACCAAAAAGGGAGGGTCCTTCGCTTTTAGTGGAGGGTAGTCCCATTGAACACCGGAAGGAAGGAACAATCGCTCAAGGCGAAAGATAGGGTCGCGAAGACCTGACCGACGCCCGACGACGGAGCGTTAGAGCTCGGGATCGTGGAGGACTTTCTTTTGACGGCCTCGCCTCATCCCGTCATCCGCCGCCCGAGTCGGACCTGGGGAGAGGCGTTGAGTCAATTCAAATAAACGGTTCACGAGATGTTCTGCATGTTAGTCGACCAAAATGAAATATGAAATAATGGAAGCTAAACAGGAGACGGGGGCATTCGGCAATCTTTTCATTTCGTTTAGAAATTGGTAGTATTGTTACATTATTTCTTCTGTTATTGTTCAAATGATTTTTTTCTTTCCATCTGCTATCTCTGTTGCGAGCATCTTCTTCTTTTTCGCTTTCCTCTCCTCCTTCATCATGCAGAGGTAGTGGCAGCGTTTGGTGGCGTCTTGGTCGGCTCGAATGGTGGCGTCCGAGTCTCCCCAGAGTCGAGCGGCCCACGATGTAGTTGTAGGGAGACGTGTAGGGAAGAACCAAGAAATGAGTCTTGACTGTTCGTGAAAGCTTGTCTTCGCCGTACGTGACCAACAACTCGAGGTATCCAAGAGGAATTGTTCGCGATCCGTTGAAGCCAGTCAAACCTCCTCCGTCAACGGAGTCTAGTGTAGTGACCTCGTTAACTGTCGGCTTGGGCTTCCGGGGCGAGCGGTCCCTCTTTTTCTCGTCAGATTTGAGGTATTGCCTCAGCTTTCCCCTTTGAATTAAGTCCTTAATGTCATTTTTGAGCACTCGGCAGTTCTCAGTGTCGTGCCCGTGACTTCGATGATAGCGACAATAGGCTTTCTTGTTCGTTGTGTGTCTTATTGGGATCGGAGCCGGCCACTTTACCTCATTGAACTCTGCATTGGCGCATTCCTGAAGAATTTTCGACTTCGAGGTGTTGAGTGGCGAGTAGTCAGTGAAGCGGGAACGCCATTCCTTGGCCTCCTTCTTTGATTTGTCCTTGGGCACCTTGCCTTTCACCTGCGGTGCATGTAGAGGCAGCAGTTCCTTCCATGGCCTCGTTTGATTCTTCGCAATCTATGTTGCGTTGGGCTCGTCTTAGGAAGTCATTCAACGTTGCTGACGGGCGGAGGCCGACATTAACATGGAAGAGCGTGCCTTTCCGGAGGTCGTGCCTTAAGAACGCATTCAGACTTCATCCGAGACATTGTGGACCTCATCGGCCTCTTTGTTATACCTCTCGATATAAGCTCGCAAAGGCTCAGATTCCCCTTGGCAGATAGTTCGGAGGATGTCAACCGACTTTGGTTTCAATCGGGATGCGGTGAACCGAGAAGCGAAAAGCTTGGCAAGTTGCTTCCAAGATGAGATGGACGCCACCGGCAGGTCTCTAAACCATTTTGATGCACTTTTCTTCAGGGTGAGAGGAAAGAGTTTGCAACGGACCTCTTCGGGGGCACCCCTGTAGTCTAAAACCCTGTTGAATTCCTCCACATGGTCGTCGGGGTCGGACTTCCCGTCGTAGGTCCCCAACGGAGGTGGTTTTTCCCAAGCCTTACACTACAAGAATTACTTGCATTACTATCTAAACATTTCTGGCGAAATCAGTCTGCCAGTAAGTTTTCTGGCGGAATTTGGCAAATTCTGGCGGATTTAGCCTGCCAATAAGTTTCTGGCGGATCCCATAACATTTCTGGCGGATTTAAACGGCCTGTATTTTTACTGGCGGTTTTTTTATTAATTTCTGGCTGAATTTAGTTGAGAAATTAAAAATAATTTTATAATTAAATATGTCCGCCAGTAACTACATTTACTGGCGAATTATTCCGCCAGAAACCTACCTCGAAAACCGGCATTGACTAGTATTTCGGCCAGAAAATACTTCCGCCAGTAATACTATATTTCGCCAGTAATTGTACAGTGACCGGTCGCGTCCAAGTTGCCAAGATTCCTGCATTCTGCCAGAAATCGCCTCGATTCCGCCAGTAATGTTCCTGACACGCACGCAGAAAAGCCAAGGACGCATTCCGCCAGTAACTGCATCGGTTCCGCTAGTAGTGCACCTGACACGCACGCAGAAAAGCAAAGGACGCATTCCGCCAGTAACTGCATCGGTTCCGCCAGTAATGTTCCTGACACGCACGCAGAAAAGCAAAGGACGCATTCCGCCAGTAACTGCATCGGTTCCGCCAGTAATGCACCTGACACGCACGCGGTTTAGCAGAAAAGCAAAGGATGCTTTGCATCGGTTCCGCCAGTAATGTTTCATTTTCGCCAATAATTCGCGCCAGATTTTAAATCAAACACAACTTTCCCATTTCTATCCGTTGGTGAATCTTCTACTTAAACTCTCAACTCTCTCCTTTCTCATTCATCCACACCATTTCCTTGATCTAAATTTTTTCATTCATTCACACCATTTCTCTCCCAACTTCTACACGAAAATTCCAGATTTGTTGAAGGTATGTTCTAACATTATATTTCATATTAGTTAGTTTGTGTTAATATTTTGTTTTAAAAGATGAGTTATTAATATTTTCGATATTATATTTGTTAGCTTGCTTGAGTTTGGTTGAAAATTTGTTCGAAAGAAATCGGAATTAGCATTAAGTCGTAATCTACTCTTCACTCTAGGTTAGTTATCAAGTTATTTCTTACTAATTGTTCATAGTTGTAAGTTTTTTTATAATCTCATTTATTGATTTATGTTTTTAAAATCTGTTTATAGTTAAAATAAGTTGTATTATATAAAATATATAATATACTGAAAAATACTTTTTATTATATAAAATATGTAAAAACTAATTATATATATATATATATATATATATATATATATATATATAATATACTATTATTATAGTCTTTTATTATGACAAAAAAAAATATCAATGTGTTATAATTATTATTATTAACTAATATACTGTTTTTTTTAATATACTTATATTATAGTGTTATTTTTAAATAATAACTGTTTATTAAAAATAAATAAAATAAAATTAGATAAATTCGAAAAAAAATTGTTTAATATGTAAAATGATATAAAAGTTATTATCTTTTTTTGACAAGATAAAATGTTATTATCTAAAAATACGAATTAATTAAAATAATGTGTTATTAAAATAATATTAATTATATTTGAATCATAGTTATTATTTAGTATAATATAAATTGTGTTGTTTTGTGTTGTACTTATGAAAATCAAATCTGAATTATATTTACTATTATTAATTATGTTGTTTGTAATTATTTTGTTTATTGTAATAGTTAGAATAACTATATTGTAATAAATAATAGTTAGTAGTTATTATAATTTGTATACGAATGTGTATTGTTCTAATACGCATATTACTATGTTGTAGTATATATTAAGAACATCGATCCACAAAAAATGGATCGTAGTTGGATGTATGATCGAATGTATCCTGGTAGAGCTGGTTTGAAAAGACGTTTTGTCGAAGGAGTCGAAGAGTTTGTTCTTTTTGCTAAAGCGTCAAAAAGAATTTGAGCAACAAGGTGGAATTAGATGTCCTTGCTTCAAATGTGTATTTCGATCTATAAAAAATGAAGGTGAGGTTCGACTTGATTTGTACAATAATGGGTTTAAGCCAAATTATTGGATATGGACCCGTCATGGCGAGGAAGCAGCTGAAGTTCCTGTTCCTGCGGTTAATAATGTTCCTTTCCAAGTAGAAGATCACACTTCAAGTCCAGTCGTTGCCACATCTAGTAATAATCCAACGACTACAGGATATGAGTTGCTTGATGTTGTTCAGGGAATGATATCTGATGCTGTCAGTGTAAATTTGGATTTCGAAGAACCACAATACGATGCTGACGAAGTTCCAAACGAGGAAGCTCAGAGGTTTTATATGTTTTTGAATGAGACAAATAAACCATTATTTGAAGGATCAAAGACTCTAAATTATCAATGTGTGTTCGGTTGTTGGGTCTTAAGTCTCAGTTTAATGTTGCGGAATTGTGCATGGAATATATGACTAAAATGATGTTAGATGCAACCCCAATCGAGGACTTTTGCCGCTTGAGTTATTATGATGCTAAAAGATTGGTATCGAAACTTGGTTTGAAATCCATAAGAATTGATTGTTGTGTTTAGTTGCATGATCTATTATAATAATGAGTTTGGCATAAATGATGGAGAGTTGCTTTGCAATGCAAGGTTTGTCAAGAGCCACACGGTATCGTGTTAGCGAGAAAAAGAGACAAGCAAAGGCAAACAAGTGCCAAGGAAAGCAATGTTCTATCTATCAATTATACCAAGGCTGAAGAGGATGTTCACTTCAATGGAAACTGCGGGTAAAATGACGTGGCACTATGAAAATAGAAATAATTCAGGTGAGTTACATCATCCATCTGATGGTGAAGCTTGGAAGCATTTTGATCGTGTGCATCCAGATTTTGCCAGTTATTCTTGTTGGCCAGTTATTGTTACCCCATACAACCTTCCTCCTGAAATGTGTATGTCTAAACCATACATGTTTTTAAATTCTATTATTCCAGGGCCAAGTAGTCCAACAGCTGGTATTGACATATATTTGCAACCTTTGATTGATGACCTCAAAAGGTTGTGGAATGGTGTTTTAACTTATGATGCAACACGTAGAAAAAATTTCAACATGAGGGCAGCTTTGATGTGGACCATTAATGACTTTCCTGCTTATGGAATGTTGTCTGGATGGGGACACATGGTGTCGGGCATGTCCGATTTGCATGGTTGACATAAAGGCTTTTACTCTTAAATATGGAGGAAAAACCACATGGTTTGACTCGCACCGTAGGGTTTTACCTAGTGATCATCCCTTTAGAAAGTCAAAATATGGATTCATCAAGGGAAAGTTGAAGCAATTTGAACCTCCTCGTAGTTGACATCGAAGAAGTTTGGAATAGTGTCATGGATATCCCTCCTGTGGAAGTTGTTGCGGGTGTTGTTTCTCGTCCAGATGGTTATGGAGTATGGCATAATTGGACGAAAAAAAGTATTTTTTGGGAACTTCCATATTGGAAAGATAATCTATTGAGACACAATCTGGATGTAATGCATATTGAAAATAATTTCTTTGATAACATATTTAACACTGTTATGAACGTGAAAGGTAAAACGAAAGACAATGAGAAGGCAAGGAAAGACATAGATCATTACTGCGCAGCGTAAAGGATTTGTTTTTGGTTGACCAAGCTAACGGTAGGACATTGAAACCCAAAGCCAATTATACTTTATCTACAGAGCAAGCTAAAAGCTTTTATCAGTGGATTTCTCAGAGTTGAAAATGTCAGATGGTTATTCTTCCAATTTAGCAAGATGTTCGATGTGGATAATGGGAAGTTACATGGGATGAAGAGCCATGATTGTCATGTATTCATGGAGTGCTTACTTCCTATTGCCTTTAGTTCGTTGCCAACACATGTTTTGAATCCGCTCATTGAAATAAGTCAATACTTTAAGAATTTGTGTTCTGCAACGCTAAAAGCGAATGATCTTACAAAAATGGAACAAGACATCCCACTTATCTTATGCAAGTTGGAGAGAATATTTCCGCCTGGGTTATTTGATTCTATGGAGCATCTTCCTGTTCATCTAGCACATGAAGCTAAACTTGGTGGTCCTGTCCAATACAGATGGATGTATCCGTTTGAAAGGTCAGTTAATATATCGATAGAATATATATCAAATTTTGATTAGATGGATTATTAACATATCATTTTATCTATCTAGGTTCATGGGTGATTCAAAAAGATCAGTTAAAAATAAAACTAGAGTTGAAGGATCGATATGTTCTTCTTACTTACATCGTGAAACAACTCATTTTTGCTCTTATTACTTCAAGAATGAATTTGCTTCTAGAAGTAGTCGAAATGAAACAGAAATTGAATGTCCAAGACATCGTTTAGCTTTGTCTGTCTTTTGTCTACCTGGTCGTCAGTCTGGAAAGGAGTCAACTCACTGGCTAACAGAAGAAGAGTTAAACTCGGCTCATGTTCATGTATTGATAAACTGTACTGAGGTCCAACCATTCATTGAGTATGTATTTCTCAACCTATATATATAGCTATCTAAATTAGTTAATAAATTAATGTGTACACAGTTGTGTAACAATTAATAATTTGTTATTATAGGGAGTTTTTGTCATCAGAGGAAGTAAATGAAGAGCAATCTTCATTCATATTCATGCACATTTTCCAATGTGGTTTAAGGAACGTGTGTATTCCCTCCCGCCAACTCCTACCAACCAACACTTGAGAAACTTATCTGACGGTCCTCGAAGATGTGTTAAAGAATGGCACACATACTTTGTCAATGGATACAAATTTCACACTAAGGAATGGACAGAGGGCAGAGAAACCGTCAATAGTTGAGTTTGCATGAAGGGTGACACTGGGAGAGGCGAAGATGATTTCTATGGTGTGGTTGAACACATATATGAACTTGCGTACCCTTATCTAGATTATAATCAAAAGGTAGTGGTTTTTTATTGTAAATGGTTTGACCCGTCCGCTCGAGGAACAAAGTTTAATCCAAAGACAAATACAGTGGACATTAAAATGACTAGTAGATATCGACCGTATGATCCGTTCGTCATTGCACAAAATGTGAGACAAGTCTATTATGTTTCTTATCCATCAACACGGATGATCGGGCGTGGTTGGTGTGTCGCAATTAAGACAAAACCAAGAGGTCGCATTGATACAAATGATGACACAGTGGAAGACGTGCCATATCAAATGGATGAAATGTCCAATGTAAATGAAGTGATTGAAGTAGAACCCATTACCCGTTTATGTGATGAGCCAAACACGAATGATGAAGTTAATGATGATGAAGAATCGAGATCATGAAGATGCTGTCGATCATGTCGGTGTCTCAAGAATTCACTCATCTGATGATGGTGGTGATTTTGAGAAAGAATGGGATTCTAATTTAGATGATCTTATTTGTAATTAGATAATATTAATATATAAGACACTTTTGTATGAAATAATATTTATTCTTCATGTATGTTATTCATCATTTATGTTATTCATTATTTATTTTATTCATTATATATAAAAATATATATATACACAGTGATGACATCATCAGGATCAGAAGGTAATCATGATGACTCACCTAATGATGAGATTGTACCACCCAATGATAGAGGGAAGAAGAATATTTCTACTTCATTGCACGGTCGTCGTCGTCGTGTGACTTATGTTGTTGTTGATCGCCCTTTTGTACCTCCACCTCGTACGACTCAGGATGGCAGTGGACCTAGTACTATGGATCGCCCATTTGTGCCTCCACCTGGTAGTGTCGAGCCCCCGACAGATGAAAATGGGATTCGCAGGTATAATATTAATAGGGAAGTGGTTGAGGTTACGCGCGACGGTCGTATCGTAGTGAAGGTTATTGGCGACCAGTATGTTTATTAATTTATTACAATATTGTGTTGATTTATTAAATATAAATTATAAATTATTATTGTTTTAATTTATCTTTTTTATATACAGGTTTGAACATGGGAGGATTGTATCCAGCACGATCACAGACATCATCAAAGCAAATTACACTCAACCTTGGCTGGATTGGAAAGAGGTCAAAAAGGATAAGACATCCAAAATGTGGAATCAGTTCTGCGTAAGTTTTTTTTTTACAATTACGGTGGATTTTCAATTTTTCAATTTTGTTGAATTGATTAATTTGTTTTTACTAACAAGTTAATTAAACTTGTTTAAATAGGCAAAAATGGCATGGCTCCCAGAGGAACAAAGGGATGTTCAGAGAGTATTCAACAAAAGAGCTTCTCACCGCTTTTCATCAATGCTCCAGGAGCACCGTAATAATCGTATTAAGCCATCGTGGATTGGTGATCTTGATTGGGTTGTCTTTGCAAAAGAGATGGGATGACCCTAAGTATATTGAAAAATGTGAGAAAGCTAAAAAGAACCATGCTTCAGAGAAAGGTGGTTGCATAAACACGTCAGGTTCTATCAACACTGTTGAACATTTCCAACGCTTGGTAAATTTTTTAATTGATTAAATTTATATTATACATACATATTTTATATTTTATTAAATACTAATATGTTAAATAATAATAACTATGTATATAGGAGTCCTTCCTTGGTCGACCACCTACTTTGGTTGAGTTACACTGCCAGATTCATATGCGAGAGGAGACAGGCGAGTATCCTGATGACCAGCATAGGAATATTCAGGTAAATAAATGTGTATTAATTATATATTGTTTTTATTATATTATATATTATATTCTATATCTACACTAATGGGGTAATTTTTCATTTCTTGGTTATTCCTATCAGCAAAACTTCTCTGAATGGCAGGCTGCTCGAGCGGCAACACTGCAGAGTAGTGGCATCACTGACATTGATCCTATTGAGGAGAGTCGAGCGGCTTTCAATGCTTGGCGAGAATCGTTGGTCCAACCAAAGGTAACCGATTAATAGGAGCTGGTGGTCTTGGCCATGCTGCTTACCAAGAATCCATTATTCCAAATCTGAGGCCAAGTACTTCTTCAGAAAGAAGTACTGGTCGCTCTTATGTCCCTACCCCTTCAGAATTAGACGCTATTCAGTTATTGACACAACAATTGAGCGAGACACAGCATCAGATGCAAGAGCGACAAGACAAATATGATCAGAAATGCGGCGAGATCATGAGAGCAAAGAGAGGTTGAATGATGAGCGGTGGAATCAATTGATGGGTACTATGTCTCTATATCCGAGGCCATCTATGTCATCATCGGCATCATTTTTTCCAGCACAACATATCCAACCTTATGCTGGTGCTTTTCAGCCATACCCGGGTGTGATCCAGCCTTCCTTCCAGGGCACATACGGCCAGCCGTACTCTCAGCCGCAGCAGCAGCCTCAACAGCTTTCTCGACAGCAGCTCCAACAACCTCATCAACAGTCTCAACAGCTTCCCCGACAACAGCTCCACCAACCTCAGCCGCATCAACTCCAGCAACCCCAACAGCAGTTCAATACAGACACCAACAATGATGCTTATTTTAATTGGTTTGGGGATGACGACTACAACAACAACACCAACAACAACACCAACAAGAATAACAAAGAATAACAACTCGACCCAACTCGGACCTCCTACTATGATATCTAGTACTTTTATTAGATATTTTAATTTACATTTGTAATGAATTTCTATTTATAATTTGCAATGGATATTTTAATTAGTACTTTATTGCATGAAAATTATGACAATTTTATCCTTTAGAAAAATTATTTAGTTATTGTTTTATTTTTTTGAAATAAATGAATTAAGAATTAGTTTTTAAAAAAACTAAATAAAAAAAACGCATTTTATAAATATTTTTTAAATATAAAAAACATTTTTAAAATATTTATTTTAAAAAATATATATAATAGATTACTGGTGGAATTTCGTTGTTTAGTGGCAGATATTGACAAGTAATTATCGCGGATTTATCGTGATTTTCACCCAGAATTATAGCGGATTTATGGTCGAATTTAACGATAATTATCAAGTGATTTATTGTCGTAATTTTAGCCGATGAATTAATGGCGGATTTATCGTGTCGACATGGCGGACTAAATCCGCCAGTAAAGTGCAATTTCTGGCTGATTTATACCATTACTGGGGGATTGAGTTAGCCAGTAATACAATGAATTCTTGTAGTGTTAGGGATTTTGTAGTTTTGGATTCTGGAGACGAAGGCACTCCCCGTGGAGTTCTTTCCCCTGCCCTTACGTTTGGATTTGTAGGCCTTCCTCCTCGGGGAAGGGCTTCTAGAGGAGGACGAATCTGATGAAGAATTCCCACTGCTAGAGCCGAAATCGGAGGCGGAATCGGAGGGAGATGGAGGTGTTGGAGGCCTACCCCGGCGTCTTTCTCTGACCACGGGCGAATCGTAAGCGGGACATCGTGGAATTGCGTGTCGTTGCCGAGATGCCACAGTCGGTGGTGAACCCGGGATGGCTTGCGCCGACGGCTGAAGGGTAGGCGCTCGTGCCAGAGCAGCTAGCTCAAGTCAGGATTGTTCCTATTGAACGAGGTTCCGACTTCTTCTCTCGAGGACATCCAACAACCGGGCCGACAACCCGGAGTGCCGGGGCGGATCGAGTGTTGGACTTGAGGGGAAGAGGCGGTGGCGCTAGATTGGCGCGTAGAAGTTCTTCAAGCGCGAGAGGTTGAACATGCGCTTCTGGAGTTTGTTCGGGTTGAATCGAGGCGGCGATTGCGTCCAGGGCCTGTGGCTCGGATCGCCCTCAGTGGAAGTGGCGCGCCGTGGTGCCATTCTCTTGTCAGTTACCGAGAGGATCTTGTCAGTCGAAGAGAGCGGGATCGAGTTAGAATACGTAGAAGCACTCCCACTGTGGTCGCCACTTTTCGATCTTGAACCCGGAAGTTTACCTTGTTCGAAGAATGAGTTGGATCCTGCTTCCTCGGAGCTGGTGGATGGTCCTCGGAACTGGAGAGGTGTCTTCGGCAGTCCGAGCTTGCTCGCGTTCCACGCCGGGTGGGGGTGTACCTACAGACACTCTGATGCCTAAGTCCGTGAGAGAATAGGCGAGAGTTGCAAGAATGAGAGCGTACCTGGATTGAGAGCCCTGCAGCTCTATTTATAAACGCGCGAGCTCGGTCTCGATCGTTGGATTCGATCAAGCGATCCTGGTCGTCGGCTTCTTATGCTCGAGCGGGGCGTGCCTTGCCTGGCGCCTTCTGTGACACCTTTTACCCCGAAAGTAATTATAGTTGAAAAAGTATGAAAAGGAGTAAAATTGTTTTCAAATTAAAATTGCTTTTCAGAAATAAATTTTGCAAGTAAAGAATGTCGTCCAATTCCTTCAATCTTGTAAACACAATTTATAATAATATCAGAGCAATTAACCCTCAATCCAATTAAATACAAAGAATGCCATCAACGTGTGGTAACATACTACAAGCTATTTGGTAATCCATAGTGATCACATCTTCACCGAAGCGCGATCCTAGAAGGCAACTCCAACGGCACCTGGAACTCAATCTAAAAAAGTGGTGCACGGGTGAGAAAGAGCGTCCAAACCATATAAAGAACATAAGACCGAAACTAAAACAACAATGACTATCACAAAACAATAAAACAGTCGACAATTGTGGTTACAACTTTCATAACACGCATGTGCAAATAATCCTTAACTAATCTTCAGCTAATACTAGTGTCGCGACCTCACCTATGATTCTAAGACTACAAACAGCAACGACCTCAGCCAATTGACTTAGTTATCATTGGGGGGAATTCCGTCGATGCTGGGGAAACACTCTGATCCATGAAAATGGGGTGGCACGAAATCCTCAACCTCAGAGGAAACCCACCTCCCACCTCGGCGATTACCACAAGGCCACCACTGGTGTTCTCTAACAAAGATCTCATGGACGGAAAGGCAAACAAGTATGCCCCCTGATAATCTTGACAGTAATGGCTGGGGTTGATGTGAAAAGGATGCTAGTGTACCAGGGAAGTTCGACTGATATCCTATTTCAAGAATTACTACCTAACTTGAAGATTGTTGAGACGAACCTCCCACATACTGAGGAACCAATCTGTGCAAATTTAATGGGGTGAGGATCAGGCCGCTAGGATACGTCGAACTCATGGTAACTTATGGGGAAGAAAAATTGTCAAGAACGATCAAGACCCAGTTCTTGGTTCTACCCTGTAGTTCCCCATATCAATGCATAATCGGCAGCCCGACTCGAGGCAGTAGCTTTAACAGTGCATCTCAAAATGAAATTCTACTAAGAAGAAAACAAAGTCGTCCCCATAGCAGCCGACCTCGAGGAAGCTAAAAGGTGCCACTATCTGTCCCTAAAGTCAGTCTAGGAGGCCAAGAAGGAATAGGCTAAAGCGGCAGACAATTGAATAAGATCTCCAAGATTCTCGATCTCGGAAATATTAATCAAAACTTAATCTCTTATATAAAGATAATTGTTCTTCAATTTCCAAATTTTACTAAACAAGGGATTCGAGAAAGGCACTACTTCAGCAAAGATCTACTTGGTGCTGGAAGGGAGCCCACATCGGCTTCCACAACTGCTCCCCGCGAGCCAGCCATCTCTCTGATTCCGAATTCAAAAAATCAATTAGAGACTAGAGGAAGAAGTCTCGACGACTTCCTCCCCTTTCACATTATGCAAGATGTCCTCCTCTCTGATCTTTGAGGCCAAGGAATTCATTCACAACGGAACTTGCGTCCTCTGTTAACCTCGGAAACAACTTAACTAAAGCGAACCAGTCGAAGTATATAATACAGATTGGAATGCGAAACTAATCGTGATGTCGCAAAAATAATTAACATCGCACAAAGCATTCAAAAGCAAGTAATAGCTAAGAGTCGGAAATAAAACAAGCAAAAAAAACTAAAGTATTTAAAATTGGAAAAGGACGGCGCAATAATTGTTTTTACAACACAACAGTGGCCTCGGACAAGCCCGGGGCCACATTCAAAATTACAAACAAAAAAGACAAGATACAAAGATCTACTGGTTGGCAGGAATAGCAGGAGGGGCAAAGATGACATCGACATCGGTCAAAGCAGAACCATCTAGCCTAGGCTTGACAATATTGCCATCCTGAACCCGGTAACCTAGTTGCAAGATGTCAAATTAAAGTTAGGGTCGATCACTCCAAATAGGTCAATGCAATGTTGAAATCCAAACATGGTAGTATCAGCAATTTTCACCGAAGCATCCTCGCCATATTTCTTGGCCTTCTCCAGCTCGGCTACCTTAACATCGAGATCAGGTACTTGTTCAACAACCTTGGATCTTTTGGCTAACTTGTTTACCAGGTCCTTTTTTGTAGTAGCGAGCTAGGTTATCTTGGCCTGAAGAGTTTGATTCTATTCCAAGCGCTCTACAAGTTTTTCATCTAAGAGTTCACCATCAAGCCAAAGATTCTCAGCTTCGAGTTTGTAGATATTAGCTCGGAGAAGAGCTGCATCATCCTTAGATGCCTCGTGTCTGAGCTTCAAAATTAGTTCTTCACCGAGCTTTCCCACCCTCACGCAAACTCAGAAATCTTCCACAGAGAGATCATTAATGAAGCCCTTTGTTTTTTGTTTTTTTGGGAGCCAGAGCCTCCTTAGCAGGTCTTCTCTTCGAGATTGCTGAGCTCAGTGCTCAGCATCTTTGGTGACATTTCTATTCTTGATCTTTTGAAGGGCACCTTTGTCGGCAACAACCACAGGGTAAATTGTTGCAGCCTTTGGGGTTCCCCCCTAAGCAGCAGGTTCGACGTCAGAGGCCGAATCCTTGTTGGTGCTCTTGGAAATAGAGGGACTGACCGCTGTAAGGTTGGCCCCGGATTGCTGGAGGGCATTGAATCTACACAAACAAAACCAACGTCAGAAAAACAATAATGGTAACTAACGGAAAACAAGTTAAGAACAAAAATAAAAGAACTACCAAAATAAGCCTTCAACTTATCAGGCGACTTGTCCATGGAATTAATAAACAAGGCACTCTCAATCCACTGGCTTGCAGTAGTGAATTTGTCGGCCCACATCTTGAGCAGGTTAAAGGAGACGGTGTCCTAGCCCCTAAGGGATCTCGGCGTCACAACGTAAACTTTCCCATCCTGGTTGAAGTGATCCTGAGTCCAAGAGAAGGGGAAGTGTTTTCTCTCCTGTTTGTCGTTTGATAAGTCATAATTTAGAGTGTTTTTAGTATTTGAATTAAATAAAATTTGTGGAATTTTAGTTCTATTTTGGAGCTATTTTACTACAAAATGTTAGTTTTGTGTTTTCAGGACTAAAAGTAGAGAAAAAGAGAAATTTTGGATGAAAGAATAGCAAGGATCAAAAGAGCATGAAAGGAGGAACAAGAAAAAAAAGAAAATAAAAAAGTCAGAAACCAAGCACGACCCGTGCGCAAGATAGCACGACCCGTGCGCCTTCAAAATCAGGAAAATAGCTTTTGCGAACACAGAGCACGACCTGTTCTCGAAGTGGACAATTGATCTCTTGGCATCCGAGCTCATAGCTCAGACGTAGAAGGAGGCAGATTTGAATCCTTTGTTGGAATCATTGACTGATAGGAAGTAGGATCGATCTCTGATACATCGGATGCCGACGTGGTTCTGCCTCAACCCGCCTGAACCTAGCTCCGGCCAACGAAACACGTCAAAGAAAGAAAAGAAGACCTTGACAATTGGAGATCGGCCTATATGCTCGATAGTGAGCTCGAATGTTCGCATAAAACCCCAAGCGTTCGGGTCCAGTTGTGTCAGAGCCAGCCTTGGTAGTTGAGAACCCCCTTCTGAAACTCGGTAAGGGGAATCCAAACTCCCATGATGTCCATTGCCACCCCGTAGAAGAAGAAGGCGATGTCAAGAACCTCGTCGAATATAGGGCTGTCTTCGGAAGCCTCCTCTAGCTTCCACCTGATCTGGTCTGGAGGCGCGACGATATAATTCTTAATGGTAGCAAGGCTGACGTCGGGTTTAAAGTGGGGGCTGATCTGGAGGATATCGACCGAGACCCATCTATACAGATATTCTTCAAAGACCTCTTCATCAGCCCCGGCCTCGTCTCGAGTCTGGAAAGCAACTTCAGCAGTCTCACTTGAGATCTTCCTGGCAATGTTTATCACCGAGGTCGATATCTCAGGTTGGCGAACCGACCTCACCAAAGATGAATTGTGGGAAGAAGAAAATAATGATGGAGCACCCTCTGCGAGTCGCCACCGATCTCACCGTCCAACGACATCCTTAAGATCGGCTTGTCGGGAGGGATGAACGGTTGCCTCTCTTTAGTTCGAGTCTTAACCATTCACCTGCAAGGGGAGGGAGCTGACGTCACTAAGCTAAACTAAAATAAGTCTGACTCTGACCTGGGATGCACGACGGCGGCGACGACAACTAGGAAAGTGGCAACGTCAGTCACGCTCACTCTAGAACACAATAAGAATCAAAGGTGAAAAACTAGAATGGACATGGAAACTAACCCGGCTTGAAGCTTGATGATGTTCGGCTTGAAGATTGACGTCGGGATGAAGAACAATAAGCTAAGACAGCAAAGAAAACCAGAAAACTGCGATGGAGGACGATGAAGATTAACTTCAACATGGTGGTCGGAGAGGAAAAACTATCTCTGATCGTTGTAACCAAAGAAGAAACTGATTAACTCAACTTTGCGAGGGGGGCAAATGAATCCTTCGCCCTCGCTTATATAGGCCTCCAAGAGTTGGGAGGCGAACCGACGTGTCTCATTAATGCGTCCCATCAATGCGCAGACATTGAGGACTGCACTACCGTTATAACGAATCACCTCAAATCCCCAAGATTCGCCTCGATCCACTCAAATGTTACGTCAGTCGCTTCACCACTGACACACTAACTCGTGTCACTTTAGGTACCCCTTTGTCCCCTGCATGACGCCTGACATCTCAAGCCGATGACGACCTCATCTGGTATGGCTGACCTAGACTTGGGGGGCCACTATTCCAGACTAATCTGAGCCCAACTCGGAGCTAGACTAGGCTCGCCCGATCTGACAAATTTGTCTCCGGCCCAATTAGCTTCGTTGAAGAAGAGACGACTCTGGACGGTTCAGATGGAAGTCACTTCATCCAATGATCCGGCTCGACTCGGGCGTCTATAAATAGATCTGGACCCCCATGCAATCAGGTACATTCTCATTCATACCACACCTCTCCACTTCTGTTTGCTGACTTAAGCATCAGAGTGCTTGCAGGTACCACCACCGCAGCGACCTCGACCACTGAGGAACTACTCAATGGTGAAAGGTACAAACAGTCTATATATAGACAGTCTACTCAACTACCCCGTGGCGAATCTCCCAGCCGACCTAGATACAAGCAGTCGATATATAGAACAACTTTATAAGTAGAAACAATATAGATTCTACATATGTCTAAGACAAAACTCTATCAAATTCAATATTCCAAATCATTCTCTTTCTTCTCTTATGAGCAAATTGAAGTTAGGGAACTATTATTCTGTAAATAATATTGACGATACACTTGGTGTGGGTGTGCAAACAATGTCAAGGAACTCCATTGTATCCTGAAGGGGATTCACAGGTTATGCATCTGCATTGATGATGAGAGCTAGCAACTTTAAAATGCATTTCTTGTTCAAACTTAGGAGAGATGAACATTCATACTTCATCAAAAATTGATTTATTTACTCTCATGGATGAAGATTAGACCGGGGGTATTTGGAGAAGTGGCTCGGGTGGTTGAAGAACTAGCTCAGACGTGTCCTTGGAGCTCGGGTGCGCCGAGGTAGCTGCCGAGGTAGATGATGTTGAGCTCGCCGAGGGGTGGTACCTGCAAGCACTCTAATGCCTAAGTCAGCAAGAGAGGTGGAGAGGTATGCAAGAAATGAAAGTGTACTTGATAACGAAGGGGTGCAACCCTATTTATAGAGGCGGTTGCCGTATCTGAGGCGTCCTTGATAGCTAAGTGCGTATTGGTCCTGGCCCAACTCTTGTGTGAGGTTAGGCCCAGATCGGAAACGGTACATAGGTTCTTTATATGAATATTATATTTGTGGATGCAACAACTCCCTCCGTCCCATATTATATGACTTTCTAGGCAAAAAAAATTGTCTCATAATACATGACTTTTTAGAATATCAATGCAACATCAATTTTCTTTTTACAGTCATTATTTAATATATCTCTCCCTACATTTCTACTTCTTATGTTTCCAATGGCACTAATGAATGACAATTTGGTAAACTAACTCACAATCTCTCTTTTCAATTCAAAATTAACTAATTTTCTTAATTCATGTGTCACAACCTTAAAAGAGATATAATATTGGACAGAGAGAGTATTATTTTAGACATGAAAATATGTGGCGTTTCATTTCAATTAGTTTAAGGCAAGGATATATAAACAAAATGGGTTGAAATAAGTCCTTTTGAAATTATATTTTCGTTTTTAGTTTGGAGGACTAAATTGCTGTTTTGACTTTGTCGGCTAAATGTAATTGATCAAAACAGGCTGTCAAAATGACGCAAGTGTTCATTAAGCGTGACGGCTGGACCAATTCTCAATACTGGTTCGGTAACTTCGGTTTGAATATTTGAGCACAATTTTCAATAAGTTTTTTTATTAATAAATTCATGGCCTAAAGTCACTCCATTTGAATCTCAATACATTATTCTCTCCGGACTCATATGTAAACAACAAACAACTTTTTAGATTCATTGAAAAAGTGATGTATTTGAAGTACATATAGTTCAGATACATCACTTTTTCAATGAATCTAAAAAGTTGTTTGATCTTTATATATGAATGGGATGAGTATATAATTATAGCCCATTGATAACGGTTTTGACAAACTATATTGGGTCGATGCTTGATTGTGCCCGAATTTTAAAGTCAGTAAACGTCTTCCATTTTAATAATCCATCACTTTAAACTTCCAAATGGCTTAAAAAGCCATCGGATAACATTCTTTTTTTTTTTATGAACTCGGATAACATTCAGTTATAACTATTTTAGGTGACATAATCTTATGAAAATGGTGAATCTCTGCGCATGATCAAATAAAGAGGAGGTGTAATCCTCTTCTTAATTTACTTCACCTTGAAATGGTCAAGATACGAAAGAATCAATTGCTTATTTTCCAGTTGGTTCTTTTATAAACACTTGAGTCGTTGACCGAGAAAAAAATAAATTAAATTTCAAGTTGCATGAGCACGACGTGTTGGAAAAAAGATAAAGGGACAAAATTGAAATCAACATATGTAGTTGGAGCATAAAATTCAAGCTTCGAAATTTCTTGCTTCAGTGGGACTGAAATAACCTGCTATTATTCGAGTGTTAGCTAACTGTTGCTATCACGAGTTTCGAGTAAATAGTCATTTTGATTTCTGAATGCGTGAAACATTATTATAGTCTTTGTATATACCAAAATTGCAAACACTTCCTTAAATGTCTCTATAATAAGTTATTCTGATATTCAAATGTGTTTTTTTGTTAGTCATTTTAGTCTACAAATGTGTTTTTTTTGGTCAATTTAGTTCCTGAAATTACTAAACAATGACTTATTTGCAATTTACATACATTTAGAAATCTTAATGAATGTCTCACACATTAAGGAACCAAAATGACTATTTACCCCCAAGAGTATTAAGTAGGCCATACATATGGGAGTTTAGCTCTATTATTTGAGTGTCAAGCTTTTTTTTAGATAAGCAATTGTGTTCTATTAAGGGGCGCACAAGAGGTGCACCAACCCCTTACACCTAGAGTCCTCGTTAAAACCTTTGAGGGCCAAAACTTAGTAGGAAAAAGACCTAGGGAGGGAAAAAGAGTACCCCGACTACAATAGAAAATACATTTAATGTTATAGTGTTACGATGAAGCTAAACAACCTAACGGGCAATTATACCAATCTGACCATCCAAACCCTCAAGATTTCCCCTTCTTAGCTTTAAACCAACTCCAAGCGCTATCCTTGATACACGAAACCACATTAGAGATCGAGGCTACCTCTCCAATGAATACTATTTTGTTCCTCATTAACCAAATATTCCAAATAACCGCTATCCAAATAAGATGCTTTACTCGTTTTTGTTTCTTCCCTTGTATCAATTTCCCAAAGTCCGTAAAATGAGACATCAAATCATCCCTTCACAATAGAAACCCTCATCCAAGAAAATATTTTTGTCGCCACACCGAGGGCCAAAAGTGAAATCGAAGATGCCGAGCGGCTCCCGATCTGCATCGCCTTTCCCAAAGATACACTTGGATTTTTCTTCCACGGAAGACCTTAGATTTGATGGGAATTTGGATCCCTTTGTCCGATTTCCAACAATCGATGCTGAACTACCTTCGCCTCGCCCCAAACCAACTGGTGCCGAATGGCTGGAGTTTCGTCAGTGTTGTGCCAAGGGCAAACATTCCTTGTTTTGAATGACAACAAATTACAAGTTCTCGATAATTTACTTGAGGTAAAGCGCAGAAAAATATAAGAGCGCAGTAGGCGATGAACAAGAGAGCTTGAAGCTAACTCAAAGTTGTAGAAGCTCGGATTTAAAAGTCTGCTCAAGCATTGAAGACTTATATCGACTTGCGTGAGGACACGTGTAAGATCGCTTTACTCAAGCTTTTATAACATTCGTAATTGAGAGATGATCTTTTAAAATAGAACTGTTTTTGTTAAAATCTTTTATATAAAAGCATGATTAAATAGGTTAGGCACAAGTTGTTTTTAAAGAAAAGTTTTGATCATGATTTGGTGTTTTTTATAAAGAAACTTGATTCATATAGCTTAGTGTCTTAAAAGAATTTGTTTTTGAAGTAAAGAATCGATTCTTGACTTGGTACCTTAAAGCTAGAAATCGATTTTGAGCTTGTTAGTTTAAAGAAGAAAATCGATTTTGAGCTTGTTGGTTTAAAGCTACAAATCGATTTTGAGCTTCCTTCTTTAGAAGAAAATCGATTTATTGCTTCACTTTTTAAAGAGAAGAATCGATTCATGACTTGATTGTTTTGAAAGAACTTGTTTTGGAAAGAAAACAATCGATTAATGGCCTTGTGTATTAGAAGATGGAAATCGATTTTGGCCTTATTTTTTAAAGAAGGAAATCGATTAATGGCTCTATAGTTGAAAGAAAACAATCGCGATTCATGGCTTGCAACCTTAGGAGCTAGAAATCGATTCATGTCTTGTAAGTTACAAGCTAGAAATCGATTTATGGCTTATATTTCTAAAGAGATCAATCGATTTTCCACTTATCAAAATAGTGTTAAAAATTGTTTCAACGGTCATATTTTTTACAATCCCTATAAATAGGACATAGGGTTTTCACGATCAATACACACACAACCAAAACAAGCAAGCACAGCCGCACAATTTTTTTTGGAAAGAAAGTGAGAGAGCTGAACCATATTCTTCATCCTTGTGAGATTAAAAAGAGAGAGATCAAAACCGATTGTGTGTGCATCAAAATCATCATCTCTTTGCGACATAAGGAGTGATCAAAACAGAATTTTTGTGCAGCCATACATCTTCATCAAATCGCAAAAGAGATAGACCGAATCCCTTATTTGTGCAACGCATGATTTCCTTTCATATCGCAAACCAAATTCTTCAAATCGCATATCCTTTTTTTGAGAGAAAATCTTGATCTAAACGATTTTTTTGAGTCGCATATCTCATCCTTTCTAATCGCATATCTTTCAAATTCATATTGCATATTTTCATCCTTCAAGTTGCGAACTAATTTTTGAAAACCAAACCCTAGCCGCTTTCTATTTTTTGTTCTTATTTGCGAAGTGGGTTGTTGAAAGATTGCGTAATTACTTTTGAGTTCAAAGATTTTTTCGTATCATCTTATCTCTCAATTACAAGTGCTATAATACTTGGGTAACTCGATCATAGTTTGTATTGTATTGGTTAATTCACTTGGTGGTTTGTTTATTGTGTAGAAATCCACGGGATTGCATTCTTGGGTGGTTCGTTCGGGAGTTCGAATCGTTGAAATCCTAAGCTGGGAGCTCGGGTTCTCAATCGGGGAAATTGAGAGGATTGAAGTGTTTGTAACGTGGTGTGCGTTGTAAGACTCGAAGAAGCATCTTCATATTATAGTGTTATCTTTCCCAAAGTCCAAAGGTTGCAAAGCCGAGGCCGAGGACGTAGGGTTTTAGCCCGAACCTCGCTAAATTCGCGGTGTCCTTCTTTCCTTATCTCTTTATTTATTTACGCACAACTTAATATTTGTTTTATTTCTTTGATCTTGCATGATTGTTTATCTATAGTGTTGATTTTCGTTTAGTTGAATTTTATCTCTAAACTGTTGCTTACGCAAGTTGCTAGTTCTCAAGCCATTTCCGCATTATTTTTTAAACTAGCTTTAAACTATTTTCAAAAATCCAAAAGGAACTTATTCAGGCCTATAACCTTATTCACCCCCCCTCTAAGGTTATTGCATTCTCTAACAGTCAGGACCTTTGAGACTCTGATGGCGTATTTGAAATGCAACCCTTCTGTCCGAGTCTTCTTTGCCTTCACTCACATTACTTGGTTGCCCGAGAAGAACGAGAAGGGTTTTCACGCCCACGTTGGCTTCCGGGGAATTACTAATGAAGCCATCTTTACTCCGGTGACTGATTTCAACAAAGTATACAAAGTTAGTATTTTTATGTACTGGCTGCTAACCGGGCCGCCAAGGAGACCATTACAAGCTCTTACACCAGTCGGGAGGAGTATATTCCGAGTTTCCCTTTCAGTTGGTCTGGCGCCCATTTTGTTCCCGAGGTGGGATCATACGATGTCGACCGCCGCTATCCGGGACGACGCTATTTCATACAACCTCTTACTCCACTGAAATAAGAATTTAAGATCCTTGGGAAAGAAGTTTCCTTGCAAAGTGAAATTATTGAAGCGGCCTCTGAGTCGGCAGAAAAACTGAAGATCACCCTCGGTAAGTGCTTCACTTGACCGAGGTCGTCTTGTCTTGTATCTTGTTTACTGATTTATCTTTTTTCCTTTGTAGATGAGCTAGCCCAAGGGGTCGATCTCGCCCGACTTCCCAAACCTCTCGTCCTACGCCCGTGTAATGCCGAAGCTAAAGGCAGAAAGAAAGGCCGAGAATGGGTTGTCTTTGCAGAGCCTGCCCGGAAGAGGCCGACATTCATCTTGCCTGAGGACATAGAGGCACCTTCGGAGGCTGAACTGGAGGCCTGCGGCCGGGTGGCTGAGATTGGAGGAGCGCTTTGGAATGCCATCAAGAAACAACACTGGGATGCCCAAGTCGGCTGGTACAAAGCCAAACTCAGGAAGCTGGACAACCGAAGTCTCGGGATGAAGGCGACCTTTGGATCGCGGGACAAGCTGGAATGCGTTCGGGACTCGTTGATCCCGAGGTGTCGATTCAATCAAGTGCTCCTTGACACGCTGGATTATAACCAAAGCGCGTCGGTCCCGATCCCGCTCGGCTCAAAAGTCGTCGTGAACTATCGCCAGGAAGCCGAGGAGCATGACGCCTTGGTTGCCGAGCCAGAGGAGATCGAGCGGAGGCGAGTAGTGCCGACGACGGGCTCAACTTGCCGGCCGCAATAGCCGAGAGAGGCCAAGAGGCTGAATCGAGACGTCGCTCGGAAAGTTTCATCCAAACCGGATTCGAGCGCTGCCGAGCTCAAGTTGAGGTCCTTCATCCCAAGCTGCCGAGGAATGTGTTGAGCTTAGAGCATGTCGTTTATTCAGGAAAAATTGTAAAGCCTTCCGACGAGATTTCCTTCGACGAGGCCGAGGTCGTCTACTCCCCCGCATGGGTCGATATAGAATAAGATACAAGCGAAGGTCCCCAAGGTGATGAGGTTTCGTCGGAGGAATCCTCACCAAAAAGTGGACATGACATCTAATTTTCTTCTGTTTTTCTAGCCTAGCATATATACTGTGTTTGTAATGGTATTTTATTATAAATCAAATGAATTTAGCCACCCTTGTTTTGTTATGACGTGTCCTTAGTGCGTCTCTATTAACCGCATGCACCGATCTCGAGCGCGTGAGAGTCGCTTTCTCGGTGTGAGGTTTCTTAACGAGAGAGCAAGGACTACGATCACAACAAAATAGGATAAATTTAAGTGTCTGCGATAGTTACCTCGGCGAGCGCTCCACTTGCCGTCAGGACTCTCCGACGGAACACGGTTCTGACGTCAGAGAGTTCTTCTTACCGGAATCGCTGTGGATTCGGGCCTTCACTTTGACAGAAGCCGCAAGGACTCCTTCCCTTCACCTTTTTGATGGAGGGTAGTCCCATCGGACACCAAAAGGAAGGTCCTTCGCTTACGGTGGAGGGTAGTCTCATCGGACACCGAGAAGGGAAGGCCCAATCGCTTAAGGCAAAAGACAGGGAAGCTGCAAGGACTCCTTCCCCTCACCTTTTTGATGGAGGGTAGTCCCACCAGACACCAAAAAGGGAGGGTCCTTCGCCTTTTAGTGGAGGGTAGTCCCATTGAACACCGAGAAGGGAAGGAACAATCGCTCAAGGCGAAAGATAGGGTCGCGAAGACCTGACCGACGCCCGACGACGGAGCGTTAGAGCTCGGGATCGTGGAGGACTTTCTTTTGACGGCCTCGCCTCATCCCGTCATCCGCCGGCCCGGAGTCGGAATCGGGGGAGAGGGGCGTTGAGTCAATTCAGCGAAACGGTTCGCCGAGATGTTCTGCATGTTAGTCGACCAAAATGAAATATGAAATAATGGAAGCTAAACAGGAGACGGGGGCATTCGGCAATCTTTTCATTTCGTTTAGAAATTGGTAGTATTGTTACATTATTTCTTCTGTTATTGTTCAAATGATTTTTTTCTTTCCATCTGCTATCTCAGCGCGCCGAGCATCTTCTTTTTCGGCTTTCCTCTCCTCCTTCATGCAGAGGTAGTGGCAGCGTTTGGTGGCGTCTTGGTCGGCTCGAATGGTGGCGTCCGAGTCTCCCCAGAGTCGAGCGGCCCACGATGTAGTTGTAGGGAGACGTGTAGGGAAGAACCAAGAAATGAGTCTTGACTGTTCGTGAAAGCTTGTCTTCGCCGTACGTGACCAACAACTCGAGGTATCCAAGAGGAATTGTTCGCGATCCGTTGAAGCCAGTCAAACCTCCTCCGTCAACGGAGTCTAGTGTAGTGACCTCGTTAACTGTCGGCTTGGGCTTCCGGGGCGAGCGGTCCCTCTTTTTCTCGTCAGATTTGAGGTATTGCCTCAGCTTTCCCCTTTGAATTAAGTCCTTAATGTCATTTTTGAGCACTTTCGGCAGCTTCTCGAGGTCGCGTGCGTGACTTCGATGATAGCGACAATAGGCTTTCTTGTTCGTTGTGTGTCTTATTGGGATCGGAGCCGGCCACTTTACCTCATTGAACTCTGCATTGGCGCATTCCTGAAGAATTTTCGACTTCGAGGTGTTGAGTGGCGAGTAGTCAGTGAAGCGGGAACGCCATTCCTTGGCCTCCTTCTTTGATTTGTCCTTGGGCACCTTGCCTTTCACCTGCGGTGCATGTAGAGGCAGCAGTTCCTTCCATGGCCTCGTTTGATTCTTCGCAATCTATGTGGCGTTGGGCTCGTCTTAGGAAGTCATTCAACGTTGCTGACGGGCGGAGGCCGACATTAACATGGAAGAGCGTGCCTTTCCGGAGGTCGTGCCTTAAGAACGCATTCAGACTTCATCCGAGACATTGTGGACCTCATCGGCCTCTTTGTTATACCTCTCGATATAAGCTCGCAAAGGCTCAGATTCCCCTTGGCAGATAGTTCGGAGGATGTCAACCGACTTTGGTTTCAATCGGGATGCGGTGAACCGAGAAGCGAAAAGCTTGGCAAGTTGCTTCCAAGATGAGATGGACGCCACCGGCAGGTCTCTAAACCATTTTGATGCACTTTTCTTCAGGGTGAGAGGAAAGAGTTTGCAACGGACCTCTTCGGGGGCACCCCTGTAGTCTAAAACCCTGTTGAATTCCTCCACATGGTCGTCGGGGTCGGACTTCCCGTCGTAGGTCCCCAACGGAGGTGGTTTTTCCCAAGCCTTACACTACAAGAATTACTTGCATTACTATCTAAACATTTCTGGCGAAATCAGTCTGCCAGTAAGTTTTCTGGCGGAATTTGGCAAATTCTGGCGGATTTAGCCTGCCAATAAGTTTCTGGCGGATCCCATAACATTTCTGGCGGATTTAAACGGCCTGTATTTTTACTGGCGGTTTTTTTATTAATTTCTGGCTGAATTTAGTTGAGAAATTAAAAATAATTTTATAATTAAATATGTCCGCCAAGAATTACATTTCTATGGCGAATTATTCCGCCGTAAACCTACCTCGAAAACCGGCATTGACTAGTATTTCGGCCAGAAAATACTTCCGCCAGTAATACTATATTTCGCCAGTAATTGTACAGTGACCGGTCGCGTCCAAGTTGCCAAGATTCTCGTGATTCTCGCGTAAATCGCCTCGATTCCGCCGAGAATGTTCCCGACACGCACGCAGAAAAGCCAAGGACGATTCCGCGAAGAATCGCGACGGTTCCGCTAGTAGTGCACCTGACACGCACGCAGAAAAGCAAAGGACGCATTCCGCCAGTAACTGCATCGGTTCCGCCAGTAATGTTCCTGACACGCACGCAGAAAAGCAAAGGACGCATTCCGCCAGTAACTGCATCGGTTCCGCCAGTAATGCACCTGACACGCACGCGGTTTAGCAGAAAAGCAAAGGATGCTTTGCATCGGTTCCGCCAGTAATGTTTCATTTTCGCCAATAATTCGCGCCAGATTTTAAATCAAACACAACTTTCCCATTTCTATCCGTTGGTGAATCTTCTACTTAAACTCTCAACTCTCTCCTTTCTCATTCATCCACACCATTTCCTTCACTCTAAATTTTTTTTCATTCATTCACACCATTTCTCTCCCAACTTCTACACGAAAATTCCAGATTTGTTGAAGGTATGTTCTAACATTATATTTCATATTAGTTAGTTTGTGTTAATATTTTGTTTTAAAAGATGAGTTATTAATATTTCTGATATTATATTTGTTAGCTTGCTTGAGTTTGGTTGAAAATTTGTTCGAAAGAAATCGGAATTAGCATTAAGTCAGAATCTACTCTTCACTACCGGTTAGTTATCAAGTTATTTCTTACTAATTGTTCATAGTTGTAAGTTTTTTTATAATCTGTTTATTGATTTATGTTTTTAAAATCTGTTTATAGTTAAAATAAGTTGTATTATATAAAATATATAATATACTGAAAAATACTTTTTTATTATATAAAATATGTAAAAACGAATTAATATATATATATATATATATATATATATATATATATATATATATAATATACTATTATTATAGTCTTTTATTATGACAAAAAAAAATATCAATGTGTTATAATTATTATTATTAACTAATATACTGTTTTTTTTAATATACTTATATTATAGTGTTATTTTTAAATAATAACTGTTTATTAAAAATAAATAAAATAAAATTAGATAAATTCGAAAAAAAATTGTTTAATATGTAAAATGATATAAAAGTTATTATCTTTTTTTGACAAGATAAAATGTTATTATCTAAAAATACGAATTAATTAAAATAATGTGTTATTAAAATAATATTAATTATATTTGAATCATAGTTATTATTTAGTATAATATAAATTGTGTTGTTTTGTGTTGTACTTATGAAAATCAAATCTGAATTATATTTACTATTATTAATTATGTTGTTTGTAATTATTTTGTTTATTGTAATAGTTAGAATAACTATATTGTAATAAATAATAGTTAGTAGTTATTATAATTTGTATACGAATGTGTATTGTTCTAATACGCATATTACTATGTTGTAGTATATATTAAGAACATCGATCCACAAAAAATGGATCGTAGTTGGATGTATGATCGAATGTATCCTGGTAGAGCTGGTTTGAAAAGACGTTTTGTCGAAGGAGTCGAAGAGTTTGTTCTTTTTGCTAAGCGTCAAAAAGAATTTGAGCAACAAGGTGGAATTAGATGTCCTTGCTTCAAATGTGTATTTCGATCTATAAAAAATGAAGGTGAGGTTCGACTTGATTTGTACAATAATGGGTTTAAGCCAAATTATTGGATATGGACCCGTCATGGCGAGGAAGCAGCTGAAGTTCCTGTTCCTGCGGTTAATAATGTTCCTTTCCAAGTAGAAGATCACACTTCAAGTCCAGTCGTTGCCACATCTAGTAATAATCCAACGACTACAGGATATGAGTTGCTTGATGTTGTTCAGGGAATGATATCTGATGCTGTCAGTGTAAATTTGGATTTCGAAGAACCACAATACGATGCTGACGAAGTTCCAAACAAGGAAGCTCAGAGGTTTTATATGTTTTTGAATGAGACAAATAAACCATTATTTGAAGGATCAAAGACTCTAAATTATCAATGTGTGTTCGGTTGTTGGGTCTTAAGTCTCAGTTTAATGTTGCGGAATTGTGCATGGAATATATGACTAAAATGATGTTAGATGCAACCCCAATCAGAGGACTTTTGCCGCAGAGTTATTATGATGCTAAAAGATTGGTATCGAAACTTGGTTTGAAATCCATAAGAATTGATTGTTGTGTTTCTGGTTGCATGATCTATTATAATAATGAGTTTGGCATAAATGATGGAGAGTTGCTGCAATGCAAGGTTTGTCAAGAGCCACGGTATCGTGTTAGCAGAAAAGAGACAAGCAAAGGCAAACAAGTGCCAAGGAAAGCAATGTTCTATCTGTCAATTATACCAAGGCTGAAGAGGATGTTCACTTCAATGGAAACTGCGGGTAAAATGACGTGGCACTATGAAAATAGAAATAATTCAGGTGAGTTACATCATCCATCTGATGGTGAAGCTTGGAAGCATTTTGATCGTGTGCATCCAGATTTTGCCAGTTATTCTTGTTGGCCAGTTATTGTTACCCCATACAACCTTCCTCCTGAAATGTGTATGTCTAAACCATACATGTTTTTAAATTCTATTATTCCAGGGCCAAGTAGTCCAACAGCTGGTATTGACATATATTTGCAACCTTTGATTGATGACCTCAAAAGGTTGTGGAATGGTGTTTTAACTTATGATGCAACACGTAGAAAAAATTTCAACATGAGGGCAGCTTTGATGTGGACCATTAATGACTTTCCTGCTTATGGAATGTTGTCTGGATGGGGGACACATGGTAAGCTGGCATGTCCGATTTGCATGGTTGACATAAAGGCTTTTACTCTTAAATATGGAGGAAAAACCACATGGTTTGACTCGCACCGTAGGTTTTTACCTAGTGATCATCCCTTTAGAAAGTCAAAATATGGATTCATCAAGGGGAAAGTTGAAACAGCTGAACCTCCTCGTAGGTTGACATCAGAAGAAGTTTGGAATAGTGTCATGGATATCCCTCCTGTGGAAGTTGTTGCGGGTGTTGTTTCTCGTCCAGATGGTTATGGAGTATGGCATAATTGGACGAAAAAAAGTATTTTTTGGGAACTTCCATATTGGAAAGATAATCTATTGAGACACAATCTGGATGTAATGCATATTGAAAATAATTTCTTTGATAACATATTTAACACTGTTATGAACGTGAAAGGTAAAACGAAAGACAATGAGAAGGCAAGGAAAGACATAGATCATTACTGCAGGCGAAAGGATTTGTTTTTGGTTGACCAAGCTAACGGTAGGACATTGAAACCCAAAGCCAATTATACTTTATCTACAGAGCAAGCGAAAGCAGTTTATCAGTGGATTTCAGAGTTGAAAATGTCAGATGGTTATTCTTCCAATTTAGCAAGATGTTCTGATGTGGATAATGGGAAGTTACATGGGATGAAGAGCCATGATTGTCATGTATTCATGGAGTGCTTACTTCCTATTGCCTTTAGTTCGTTGCCAACACATGTTTTGAATCCGCTCATTGAAATAAGTCAATACTTTAAGAATTTGTGTTCTGCAACGCTAAAAGCGAATGATCTTACAAAAATGGAACAAGACATCCCACTTATCTTATGCAAGTTGGAGAGAATATTTCCGCCTGGGTTATTTGATTCTATGGAGCATCTTCCTGTTCATCTAGCACATGAAGCTAAACTTGGTGGTCCTGTCCAATACAGATGGATGTATCCGTTTGAAAGGTCAGTTAATATATCGATAGAATATATATCAAATTTTGATTAGATGGATTATTAACATATCATTTTATCTATCTAGGTTCATGGGTGATTCAAAAAGATCAGTTAAAAATAAAACTAGAGTTGAAGGATCGATATGTTCTTCTTACTTACATCGTGAAACAACTCATTTTTGCTCTTATTACTTCAAGAATGAATTTGCTTCTAGAAGTAGTCGAAATGAAACAGAAATTGAATGTCCAAGACATCGTTTAGCTTTGTCTGTCTTTTGTCTACCTGGTCGTCAGTCTGGAAAGGAGTCAACTCACTGGCTAACAGAAGAAGAGTTAAACTCGGCTCATGTTCATGTATTGATAAACTGTACTGAGGTCCAACCATTCATTGAGTATGTATTTCTCAACCTATATATATAGCTATCTAAATTAGTTAATAAATTAATGTGTACACAGTTGTGTAACAATTAATAATTTGTTATTATAGGGAGTTTTTGTCATCAGAGGAAGTAAATGAAGAGCAATCTTCTGCTCATATTCATGCACATTTTCCAATGTGGTTTAAGGAACGTGTGTATTCCCTCCCGCCAACTCCTACCAACCAACACTTGAGAAACTTATCTGACGGTCCTCGAAGATGTGTTAAAGAATGGCACACATACTTTGTCAATGGATACAAATTTCACACTAAGGAATGGACAGAGGGCAGAGAAACCGTCAATAGTTGAGTTTGCATGAAGGGTGACACTGGGAGAGGCGAAGATGATTTCTATGGTGTGGTTGAACACATATATGAACTTGCGTACCCTTATCTAGATTATAATCAAAAGGTAGTGGTTTTTTATTGTAAATGGTTTGACCCGTCCGCTCGAGGAACAAAGTTTAATCCAAAGACAAATACAGTGGACATTAAAATGACTAGTAGATATCGACCGTATGATCCGTTCGTCATTGCACAAAATGTGAGACAAGTCTATTATGTTTCTTATCCATCAACACGGACTGATCGGCGTGGTTGGTGTGTCGCAATTAAGACAAAACCAAGAGGTCGCATTGATACAAATGATGACACAGTGGAAGACGTGCCATATCAAATGGATGAAATGTCCAATGTAAATGAAGTGATTGAAGTAGAACCCATTACCCGTTTATGTGATGAGCCAAACACGAATGATGAAGTTAATGATGATGAAGAAGATACAGATCATGAAGATGCTGTCGATCATGTCGGTGTCTCAAGAATTCACTCATCTGATGATGGTGGTGATTTTGAGAAAGAATGGGATTCTAATTTAGATGATCTTATTTGTAATTAGATAATATTAATATATAAGACACTTTTGTATGAAATAATATTTATTCTTCATGTATGTTATTCATCATTTATGTTATTCATTATTTATTTTATTCATTATATATAAAAATATATATATACACAGTGATGACATCATCAGGATCAGAAGGTAATCATGATGACTCACCTAATGATGAGATTGTACCACCCAATGATAGAGGGAAGAAGAATATTTCTACTTCATTTGCTGGCCGTCGCCGTCGCGGTGACTTATGTTGTTGTTGATCGCCCTTTTGTACCTCCACCTCGCATGCGACTCGGGATGGCGGTGGACCTAGTACTATGGATCGCCCATTTGTGCCTCCACACAGTAGTGTCGAGCCCCGGCTGATGAAAATGGGATTCGCGGTATAATATTAATAGGGAAGTGGTTGAGGTTACGCGCACACGGTCGTATCGTAGTGAAGGTTATTGGCGACAAAGTATGTTTATTAATTTATTACAATATTGTGTTGATTTATTAAATATAAATTATAAATTATTATTGTTTTAATTTATCTTTTTATATACTGAGTTTGAACATGGGAGGATTGTATCCAAAGACGATCACGAGACATCATCAAAGCAAATTACACTCAACCTTGGTTTGGATTGGAAAGAGGTCAAAAAGGATAAGACATCCAAAATGTGGAATCAGTTCTGCGTAAGTTTTTTTTTTACAATTACGGTGGATTTTCAATTTTTCAATTTTGTTGAATTGATTAATTTGTTTTTACTAACAAGTTAATTAAACTTGTTTAAATAGGCAAAAATGGCATGGCTCCCAGAGGAACAAAGGGATGTTCAGAGAGTATTCAACAAAAGAGCTTCTCACCGCTTTTCATCAATGCTCCAGGAGCACCGTAATAATCGTATTAAGCCATCGTGGATTGGTGATACTGATTGGGTTGTGCTGCAAAAGAGATGGGATGACCCTAAGTATATTGAAAAATGTGAGAAAGCTAAAAAGAACCATGCTTCAGAGAAAGGTGGTTGCATAAACACGTCAGGTTCTATCAACACTGTTGAACATTTCCAACGCTTGGTAAATTTTTTAATTGATTAAATTTATATTATACATACATATTTTATATTTTATTAAATACTAATATGTTAAATAATAATAACTATGTATATAGGAGTCCTTCCTTGGTCGACCACCTACTTTGGTTGAGTTACACTGCCAGATTCATATGCGAGAGGAGACAGGCGAGTATCCTGATGACCAGCATAGGAATATTCAGGTAAATAAATGTGTATTAATTATATATTGTTTTTATTATATTATATATTATATTCTATATCTACACTAATGGGGTAATTTTTCATTTCTTGGTTATTCCTATCAGCAAAACTTCTCTGAATGGCAGGCTGCTCGAGCGGCAACACTGCAGAGTAGTGGCATCACTGACATTGATCCTATTGAGGAGAGTCGAGCGGCTTTCAATGCTTGGCAGGAATCTGTTGGTCCAACCAAAGGTAACCGATTAATAGGAGCTGGTGGTCTTGGCCATGCTGCTTACCAAGAATCCATTATTCCAAATCTGAGGCCAAGTACTTCTTCAGAAAGAAGTACTGGTCGCTCTTATGTCCCTACCCCTTCAGAATTAGACGCTATTCAGTTATTGACACAACAATTGAGCGAGACACAGCATCAGATGCAAGAGCGACAAGACAAATATGATCAGGAAATGCACGGAGATGCAGAGCAAAGCAGAGGTTGAATGATGGCGGTGGAATCAATTGATGGGTACTATGTCTCTATATCCGAGGCCATCTATGTCATCATCGGCATCATTTTTTCCAAAGACAACATATCCAACCTTATCTTTGGTGCTTTTCGACCATACCGGGTGTGATCGGCCTTCCTTCCAGAGGCACATACGGCCGGCCAGTACTCTCACGGCAAAGAAAGGCGGCCTCAAGCGACTTTCTCGACGGCGGCTCCAACAACCTCATCAAGCGGTCTCAAGCAAACTTCCCGACAACGGCTCCACCAACCTCACCAGATCAACTCCAAAGCAACCCCAACAGCAGTTCAATACAGACACCAACAATGATGCTTATTTTAATTGGTTTGGGGATGACGACTACAACAACAACACCAACAACAACACCAACAGTAACAACAGCAACAACAACTCTGGACCCAACTCTGGACCCTCCTACTATGATATCTAGTACTTTTATTAGATATTTTAATTTACATTTGTAATGAATTTCTATTTATAATTTGCAATGGATATTTTAATTAGTACTTTATTGCATGAAAATTATGACAATTTTATCCTTTAGAAAAATTATTTAGTTATTGTTTTATTTTTTTGAAATAAATGAATTAAGAATTAGTTTTTAAAAAAACTAAATAAAAAAAACGCATTTTATAAATATTTTTTAAATATAAAAAACATTTTTAAAATATTTATTTTAAAAAATATATATAATAGATTACTGGTGGAATTTCGTTGTTTAGTGGCAGATATTCACCGAGAATTCTTGGCGGATTTATTAGGTGATTTTCGGCCCGATAATTAATCAAGTGATTCTTGGCGAATTTAACGAGAATTATCTTGGCGGATTTATCTTGGCGAATTTTAGCTTGAGAATTAATGGCGGATTTACTGGCTGATTACTGGCGGACTAAATCCGCCAGTAAAGTGCAATTTCTGGCTGATTTATACCATTACTGGGGGATTGAGTTAGCCAGTAATACAATGAATTCTTGTAGTGTTAGGGATTTTGTAGTTTTGGATTCTGGAGACGAAGGCACTCCCCGTGGAGTTCTTTCCCCTGCCCTTACGTTTGGATTTGTAGGCCTTCCTCCTCGGGGAAGGGCTTCTAGAGGAGGACGAATCTGATGAAGAATTCCCACTGCTAGAGCCGAAATCGGAGGCGGAATCGGAGGGAGATGGAGGTGTTGGAGGCCTACCCCGGCGTCTTTCTCTGACCACGGGCGAATCGTAAGCGGGACATCGTGGAATTGCGTGTCGTTGCCGAGATGCCACAGTCGGTGGTGAACCCGGGATGGCTTGCGCCGACGGCTGAAGGGTAGGCGCTCGTGCCAGAGCAGCTAGCTCAAGTCAGGATTGTTCCTATTGAACGAGGTTCCGACTTCTTCTCTCGAGGACATCCAACAACTGGCTGACAACCTGGAGTGCCGGGGCCGGATCGAGCTGTTGGACTTGAGGGGGAAGAGGCGGTCTTGGCGCAGTTGGCGCCGCCGAAGTTCCTTCAAGGGGCAGAGGTTGAACATGCGCTTCTGGAGTTTGTTCGGGTTGAATCGGGGCAGAAGCAGTTGCGTCCAGGGCTCGGGACTGGGCCCCAGTGGAAGTGCGCTGCCGTGGTGCCATTCTCTTGTCAGTTACCGAGAGGATCTTGTCAGTCGAAGAGAGCGGGATCGAGTTAGAATACGTAGAAGCACTCCCACTGTGGTCGCCACTTTTCGATCTTGAACCCGGAAGTTTACCTTGTTCGAAGAATGAGTTGGATCCTGCTTCCTCGGAGCTGGTGGATGGTCCTCGGAACTGGAGAGGTGTCTTCGGCAGTCCGAGCTTGCTCGCGTTCCACGCCGGGTGGGGGTGTACCTACAGACACTCTGATGCCTAAGTCCGTGAGAGAATAGGCGAGAGTTGCAAGAATGAGAGCGTACCTGGATTGAGAGCCCTGCAGCTCTATTTATAAACGCCGCGAGCTCGGTCTCGATCGTTGGATTCGATCAAGCGATCCTGGTCGTCGGCTTCTTATGCTCGAGCGGGGCGTGCCTTGCCTGGCGCCTTCTGTGACACCTTTTACCCCGAAAGTAATTATAGTTGAAAAAGTATGAAAAGGAGTAAAATTGTTTTCAAATTAAAATTGCTTTTCAGAAATAAATTTTGCAAGTAAAGAATGTCGTCCAATTCCTTCAATCTTGTAAACACAATTTATAATAATATCAGAGCAATTAACCCTCAATCCAATTAAATACAAAGAATGCCATCAACGTGTGGTAACATACTACAAGCTATTTGGTAATCCATAGTGATCACATCTTCACCGAAGCGCGATCCTAGAAGGCAACTCCAACGGCACCTGGAACTCAATCTAAAAAAGTGGTGCACGGGTGAGAAAGAGCGCGTCCAAACCATATAAAGAACATAAGACCGAAACTAAAACAACAATGACTATCACAAAACAATAAAACAGTCGACAATTGTGGTTACAACTTTCATAACACGCATGTGCAAATAATCCTTAACTAATCTTCAGCTAATACTAGTGTCGCGACCTCACCTATGATTCTAAGACTACAAACAGCAACAACAACACCCACAACAGGGTCAGAATACTTTGCCAAATACTACGTCACAATCATCGTCATCGAAAACAACGAGATCAACAACAACAACAACAACAATGACAACAATAACAACAACAACTAAAGGACCAGGATACCTTGCTAGAACGGGATACCATGCCCGATAATGCCCTACAAATAACAACAACTATAGGACTAGGATACCTTGCCTGAACGGTATACCTTGCCCGATAATGCCCTACAAAGAACAACATCAATAGGACCGGGATACCTTGCCCAAACGGGATACCTTGCTCGATAATGCCCTACAAAGAACAACATCAATAGGACCGGGATACCTTGCCCAAATGGGATACCTTGCCCTATAACGCCCTTTGAATAACAGCAGCACGAGGACTCTGAGAACCGGATACCTTGCCCGATAATGCCCCACAAGAACAACAGGACCGAGACACTCGAACGGGATACCTTGCTCGATAATGCCCTGAAGAACACCCAAGAGGACTATTAGGACCGAGATACCTTGCCCGAACGGGATACCTTGTCCGATGATGCCTTTACAACAACGACAACAACTATTGAGGTACGACTCGCCCATACTGCGACGAGTCCTTGCCCATTCTGAGACAAGGTTCCTCCTACAACTTAAATTACTAAGTTACGACTCTCCCATACTGCAACAAGCCATTGCCCATACTGCGACAAGGATCCTTAAACATCATCATCAACAACTACTCCATGCCCATACTGCGACAAGGTTCCTTAAACATCATCATCAACTATCATTTAACTATTGTAACTAACTATTCTTTTTCACTTAAGTCATTAAACTTAATTATGAGTAACTCTCACACTATATCCATGTTATATCTACTTATCTATGTCTGAGCGCCATCATCTATCACAGCAAAACATATTATCATGTCACTTAATGACTTAACAGTTTCGGCAATCTCGACTATGTTAACAGATATTGAGATACCGATTAAGAACTTAAACATTACTAATTTGTATCAACTAGTCTTACCTATCATTATAATCTTTTAGCACAATAGACATTACCTCGTCCTATAACTTTTATAACTAAACTTTCCTTCTTACTCTTAACTCACCTTCACTATCAACTCAATTCTTCAGCTTTGTAACATACGAATTATTCAAATCAAATAACATCAGTCAACTCAAACTAAAACATTTAAATCATTAAATTATAGTCATCCAGATCATTTAGTTACATTCATCTAAATCATTAAATTACAGTCATCCAGATCATTTAGTTACACTCATCCCAATCAAATCATATCAAATAATTTACAGGTATCTGAATTGAATAGAAAAATGAATAATAAGCAAATAGCAACAATCAATACTATTTTAGTCCTATCTCCTACCTGATATTGAAGTGTATACCAATAGCAAGTCGGTGAAGACAAAACACGAGTTCCCGAACGTGATTTAGTTTTGACCGTTGACTCAAACACATACAATCCGGCAAAGCTAGTACTCAATTAGTGATATAATAAAAGAATAAAAGAAACATGTCCTTTTAATGAATTGCAAATCACGTTGTTTAAAAGTTAGAGCACACACCTATGTCAAAATTCAAAAGGATCAAAAGTCAAGGAGAATATGAAGTTGTGGGCACCAATGGGAATTGAGCAGAATCAACATTAGGAATGATTTTTGGCATTATGATGAAACGCAGATATAGTGGTACTTCAAGGTTGCTTTGTGTAAGAAGGTAAAGTCTATTTACATTTATTTGAGATAGTTTGTTGTGACTGAGGATAGTGTTGGAGCGATGGTTTTGGCGGTTCTATAGAGGGGAGAGAAATATAGTAGGAAAGAACACGAGATGGAGGTTGTAGTCGGTGGAACCGAATCCGGAATCGGACTCAGAGGGCGATTCCGAGTTGACTGTGAAGTTTGGGACTTGGTCGCTGCTTGGGGATGAAAACGCGTTGGAAAGGGAAGGCTGGCTAGGTTTCGCTGGCCTGTGCGTTTTACCAGCTGAAGGAAAAAGAATGGAAGGTGGGTCGGGTTGGTCCATGGGTCACACATTGGGATTTATCAGCTTCAGGTCTGGGTATGTTTGTTTTAAAAACAGGGGGTGCAAGAAGCAAGGGGAGGGCTGTATGCGAGTAAAAGAGCCCCAAAATCCATTTTAACTCATTTTTAAAACTCAACTTCACTACAACTTCTATTTTAACACCTTAATATCCCAAGATAATTTTCAAAATCAATAACATCTAAAATACCGATATTTCATAAAATAAGGTAGTCAACTAAAATAATAATATTCCAAATACAAATATTCTAAATCGAATAATTAGATAATAAAAACCATATATTACCAATGTACAGTGAAAACACGGTTTAATATCATCTCAATATATTTTAATAATTCAAACACACAAAAGTATATAAATTTATTTAAAATTAAATTAAATCATAATTACCAAGAAGCACTATATATCCCAAGGCTACTATTATATTCATGCCTAAACAAAAACGTACTAATACGAAAATTGAGGTGTTACACCTTCGGCGTGTTTGGGCCGCGTCTATGCTGAGATATTGGGTCTGACACAATGTCCAATGGGGCTTTTTGCCCAGACCGGAACAATAACTGTAAAAACATCAAGAACATTCATCAATTTCTGGAAAAATACTGCACAATATGTCCTAAGATTTTCTAGTTGATCTTGCAAGTAACAAATTTTAAACTAGTGATTGTTTACCAAAAATCACGGTAAACAAATTGGCACACCCAGTGGGACAGTTTGTGCTAAGTTTCAAAACGATTTGAAATAAATTTTTTCGTTGAAATTTTTCTGGTTTTGTTCTTGAATTCAAAAACTTGTGATCTGGTTTGTGTATGTGTTTAAGAAGTGGCAGACGTCTTCCAGAGATGGTTCGCCCTAATTCAATTATCACTTCTACATCTAACACACAAAATTCGCAAGAACAAGTGTTAGTTAGCGACGCTAACCCTGCAAATGTCATAGGAGTAACTGATCCCATGCCATCTTCGACAACAATAAGGGTAACCGCTCCAGTGTCTATGTCGACTACGACAGCGTTAACGCAGACTAATACGATGGCTACAACGCCATTAATATTAGGGCATCCGACAAGCCCTTTAGTGGTTAATACCTTAGTTGGAAACACTTTCGAGTCTAGATTTCCAAACATTTCTCAATTTTGGGGTTACCTATATTGCATGCCTACAGCCTTGATGTCTGTCCTTCAGACGAATACGTCTACTTTTGCAGATAATGTAGGTACAACATTTTCTCTTCTTAATGGTTCACCAGAAAGTGTTTTTGGTTGAAACACTCAACCTTCATTAACCACTTCGTCGTTGTTGGCATTAAGGCAACAAATGGACGATAGTAACTATGACATGGTTAACATATTGACCCAACAAATTCGTACAGTGTATAATCCCTTGATTCAAAACACGAACAATAGTTACCAAATGTTGGCAAACCAAATGGGGAGGATTGCTGATTTCTTGTGTACTCCACCATTGAAAAACCAGCAAGTGCCCCAGATGCAGAATGTCAGGCCTGTCGAAAATCCTGTAAGCCAGGGGCAACAACTTGTTGTCGAACAGCCTGCGAGAAGGGAAGTGGAAACAATCCCTGATGTTGTGTTGGCGAATAGAAACCAAAATGCCGATGAGTGGTTAGGCAAGTCCAACAAAACAATTTTGGAGCCCAAAATAATTTAACTAACCTTGTCGAAACTATTCTAGCCCAGATTGGTGTCAATTTAGGCCTAGATAGGCCTAATTTTATATCAGCCTTGTCGGAATATGTGTTACAAACTGAACTGCGTAAGGGATGTAAAATTCCTAAGTTCACAAAGTTTGTTGGGGAAACTAGCGAATCTACTGTCGAACACGTTGCCCGTTATCTAACTGAGGCTGGAGATTTAGCACACAATGAGAATTTAAGGATGAAATATTTTCCAAATTCTCTAACTAAGAATGCTTTCACTTGGTTCACTACCTTACCCCCACATTCCATTTTCCATTAGAATCAGTTAGAGAAGGTTTTCCATGAGCAATTCTACATGGGCCAGTCTAAGGTAAGTCTCAAGGAGTTGGCCGACGTAAAGTGGCGGAATCTGTCGATGATTATCGTAACAGATTCTGACTTCTCAAAGCAAAGTGCTTTATTTAAGTGTCTGAACATGAGTTAGTCAAAATGACTGCTTGTGGCCTGGATTACTCAATTAGAAAGAAGTTAGATACTCTACATTTAAGAGACATGGCACAATTGGCTATTAGAGTTTGACAAGTCGAAAGGCTTAAAGCTGAAAAGGCTAGAACCAGTCGGTTCCAAAAAAAGAAAAGGTTGCATATGTCGACACTAACGACAGTGACCAAGAATTCGACATAGCTTATGAAGATGTCGATGAAAATGAGGTTAATGTTGCAGAATTGAAACTTGGGCCTCCTTATACATGCAAATTGTTGAGGCCATCAAATGGGAAAAATCCTGCCGAGCCTAAAAATGATAAGTTTGTTGCAAAGACGTATACCTTTGATGTTACTAAATGTGATGTAATTTTCGATCTTTTGGTTAATAATGGTCAAATATTAATGCCTAAAGGCCTGAAAACACCACCATTAGAACAAAGAAAGAGGTTTTTGTAAATTCCATAACTTTTTAGGCCATAACACTTCTCGTTGTGTTCTTTTTAGGGACCTAGTCTAGAATGCTCTTAATGAAGGCAGGCTGAAGTTTGGCGACAAATCAAAGCCTCCCATGCAAATTGACACTGATCCTCTTCCAGTAGCAGATGCAATTTACGCTGAACCAGTCGAAATTTTGGTCATTGAAGCCACCGACGAGGTCATTGTTGAGAATGTCGAGTCGAAAAGGGTTACTTAAGACACAAAGGTCGACGTCCAAATGGTTACTGAAGATCAGTATGAGGAGAAAATGAAAGTTGCCTATCCTGAAGTAGAGGAGAAATTAATTGACTTCCCCAATCGTTGCAAGATACGCAACACAGAGGTGATGTTGTGCCTAAGGTGTAGCTCTGTTTTCGACAAAGAAGCTGCAAAGAATCTTGAAGGCTATAAGCCCCAGTTGAAGCGAAAAGGGAAATGGTCTGATAATATACCAAAATTCAGCTTCAACAAAAGAGGTGTTCCATATAAGATTGTACCTTCAACAAAGCATCCCCAGAAACATCAGGTTAGGACCTTTGTTCCAACATTAAGTTCACCTGCTGAGAAATGGGTTTACTCCGGTGGAAAAAGTGCTGGACACCTTCCTAAACCCACAAAGATGGTTAAGGGAAGTATTAGTGTTGTTGCCTAAAAGAAAGCATCTGAATCTAACAAGTATGCATACAACAAAAATTATAAAGGGAAAAACCCTATGACTAGAATATAGTGGCGCAGGTATCAACGTCAAAAGAAGGTTGCTGCCTTAGCAAATGTTGACAGATCTAAGAAAGGCAAGGGCAAGAAAATATCTGTCGAAGTAGTTAGAAAGCCAGCGACAGAGAGAATATTTCCCCCTTTGTCAATCGTCAAGGAAGGCCTCAACAAAGAAGAGGAAGAGGAAGTTGAATCTGACTTCTCTGATTTCGAGCCTGATTTCGACGTTATATGGAACGTTGTGTCAATTCTTCCAATTGAATATGATGTAGTTTCGAAAGTGAAGTAAGTCGAGGATTATTTCGACGAGGATATGGCTATTCACAAGCCATAATTTCTGAATTCTTTATCTCTATTTTGCCTTGGAATATGTTTCGGCCAATTCATATTCCTTGTTAAAATCTAGATAAAGAGGGGCAGCTGTCATGCCCCAATTTTGTCCGGCTTAGGTCAAAACCCTAATCTTCCACAAAAATAAATAAATAGAGGAGAAGAGAGCATCATGCATTGCATTTAGGTTTCTAAAAGTCATTTCAAAATTTCTAAAATCATTTTTGGAGTTGGAATACACTTTTTGGACAAGCTAGGGTTTTGCAGTGCAAAAGGGTATTTTGGTCATTTTGCGAATAAGGGACAATTTCTCAAGACAAGTCATTCAACATGCATTTTTGAGGTATTAGAGGTCACTCCTAGGGGAAAAAGTCATTTTTTGAAGTGAAAATGTGCTTCGGGCAAAGAACTAGGGTTTTTAGGGTGAAAGGGCATTTTGGTCATTTCACAATAAAAACAGTATTTTGTCCCAAATCACTGAACAATCATCAATGATTTATTTGGGGAATATTTGTGCTTAATTGTGATTATTTTTTGTGCATAAATATTAAGCCTTTTGGCATAAAAATCAAATTCTTGGATAGAAGGGTAAAATGGTCATTTCCTTTGAGGTGGGGTAAACAAATCAATTTTGGGATTGGTGAGATCATAAAATTCAGAGCCCAATCATTGAATCATGGGACATGGCCCAAAATGGCATGAATTTAGAAGAATTATCTAGAAAGGGATATTCCATTTCTTTTGAATTTTGAAAGGTCAAGTATAGTACAATAGTACAATTTGCAATTCCACTCACTCTCCCACTCCCTAGCTGCGCACACCAGCCCATAATCATGCAATTTTGATTTATTTTATTGGTTGCAAATTGTGTTTAAATCTTGGCCTTCCATTCAAGTTTTGTGTGCAATCCTCACCCTTCATTTGAATCAAAATGGCACTTGTGTAATAAGCTTCATGGAAAAATACAATTTTGTAAATAAACTTATCCTTCACCACCCTCATTAAGCTGTGCATTCAGCCCCTCTCTCTCCTCATTTTTATCTCAAATCCTATTGGTTTGCAAGAATCACATTGTCATAAATACCCTTGAGTTTGCACCCCATATAAAAACCCAAAAGCAAGAGACGAAGGGGAGATAGAGACTCTCATTTTTAACCTAGAACAAAAACCTCTCCTCCTATCTCCCTCTCTAGGCCGAACCCTCCCTCTCCTTTCTCCTCCATTTTCTTTTCAAATTTCATCCACCAAATCACCTCAAATCCACTCCATATTCATATATCTTCTTCCTTTCATCCTTGATTCCATTTTTACTCTACTAAGGAGTTCGTTTTCTTCAAGTTTGCGTGGCATTTGTTGGTGATTTGTTCTTGATCTTCATTTTTCTTCTCTTGTGTAGCTTTGATCTTGAGGTAAACATATTATCTCTTGCATTTTTAACTATTAGCATGTGAATCTTCCTTCTACTCCTCTTCCTCTCTAAGAGGCTTAGAGGGCTCATTCCAAACACTATGTCAAGGACATTGGGAGCCTTGGGTGTTTGAAGTGAGCCCTTGGCCTTGAAGAGAGTGTTCTTGTGTTTTAACCATATGTTTTGCATTTTCACACTCATTTCTTTTTCACTTTTCCATGAATAAAGAATTTTTCACATATTATATGCATCTTCTTGTTCATATCATAACTTGCAAGTTGAGCTTTGGTTTGATTCATGAGTGTAGGGGTTTCGGTTTAAGCCTTAGAATTTAGGGTTTTTTTGTTGCTTCCTTTTCACTCTTTGAGTTATGTAAATAAAATGCATGATGTACTTGATTTGCATAATTTGTTCTATGTGTTGGTTATGAGTTTTGGCATGAAATAATGTATTGTTTTGTGCATATAAGATTTCGGCCTTAGAGGCCCTTTTTAGGGTTCACTTGTGTGCTTAAAATGTGTGTTTGATCTTGTGTAGAGGTGTATAATAGTGTTAATGTGTTTTTTTTTCACTTTTAACCACACATTCATGTTTTTACCTTACCATTCATTAACTTTTTACCAAAACTAAAAAAAACATTTTAACTTTTTACTTTACTATCTCATTAAATAATTACCATTCACTAACTTTTTACTAAAAGTTTTACTACTTGTCTATTTGCAAAAATACCCAAAACATTTTCACACTTTGCATTTCATCACTTGTGCTTACATGTTCATGCATCTATTTGCGCCTATGCCTCTTGCATTCTCATACCCTCTTACATGTTCATGCATCCATTAATGTCATGTCTTGCATTTATTATCACATGATCATACATTCATTAACACTATGACTTGCACTCTTTTTCATATGTTCATGCATTCAATAATGCTATGCCTTGCATTCCACAATTGTATACTCATGCATTCATATGTTTGCCTAATCATGCACTCAATAATGCTATGCCTTGCATCCCATGATTGTATACTCTTGCACCCACATGTTTGTTTAATCATGCATTCAATTGTTCATAGCAACTTGTGAATACTCCTTATGATTGCTTCGTTTGTTCTCTAATTGTTGTCTCGGTTTTGTCTTGAAAAAGGATTTGAAATGTTCTATTTCTTTTCAAATTCAAAATTACATGCTTTTCTTTCAAATAAAAACCCTAAGGCATTTTCATAAACAAATCATTAGCCATCACCAAGCCGTTGCTTGTTTGATCGCTAATGAGGAGTTATTAGTGATAGTCACTCAAGTCTTTGCTTGTTTGACTATTATGAAAGCTCCCACACATTAATTAAACAACAAAAACTAATCCAAATTTCCAAAATAACACGAGTTATTAGTAGTAATTATCATCGATGCTCACCATTTTTTCGAGAACAATTTTCAAAAAAGAAGAATAATGCAACGTTGTCACTTGTAATCACTCGAAGCCATTGCTTGTTTGATTACCGGTTCCAACTCTCTTTTCTTTCGAGTTAGTATTGAATGCCACTCGAAGCCTCTGCTTGTTTGGTGTTCGCGAACACTCGAGTCTTACTTCAAAAAAACTCCAAAACTTAAACCCCTAAGCCGTTTTCAGACGCAAAACGAGAACTACGTAGCTTTGATCCCTCATTCCGTGAGGGTACGTAGGACCGGGTTCATGTCCCGTCAAGCACCCTTTTCAAAAAAATCTTTGTTTTGTTCCGCTTTACAAAGATACCAAAAACATTCCTTTTCCCCCGTTTTCAATAAAGCAATTTCTCAAAAAAAAAGGAAAAGAAAAGAAAAGAAGTAGAACGATGTATTTCAAATCAAACATTTCAAAACCACATCAAGTTAATGGTTCCCTTTCGCTAGAAAGGGCGCGTGGGGTGCTAATACCTTCCCCATGCGCAACCGACCCCCAAACCTACATCTCTGTGTTTTCAAAAGACCACCTGTTTTCCAAAAAAGGTTTTTTCAATGTTTTCCTAAATAAATATTGGTGGCAGCTCTACTATTTTCACGTTGTCAAACGAAAAGTCCAAACCGGATTTTTCGGGGCGCAACACTTACTTAGTAGGCACCAAAGTTATTGTTTATACTGACCACTCTGCCATTAAGTATTTGATTTCAAAGAAAGATGCAAAGTCAAGGCTGATAAGGTGGATTTTACTCCTACAAGAATTTGATCCTGAAATCAGAGACAAGAAAGGAGTAGAGAATGAAGTAGCAGACTATTTATCAAGGATTGAAGGAGAATCACTAGGTACACAAGAGGAAGAAAACAAGGAGACCTTTCCAGATGAGAAATTATTGGCAATCACAGTCAATGCACAAAATGAAACTGCATTAGCCATAAGCATTGCAGGAGCATCTAATGCATCTGCACCATGGTATGCTGATATTGTTAATTTCCTTGCAAGCAAAGTAGTACCAGTGAACATGACATATCAACAAATGAGAAGATTCTTCCATATAGTTAAACAATACTATTGTGGATGAACCATTCCTTTACAAAATGTGCTCTAATCAATTAATGAGGAAATGCATTCCTAAAGAGGAGCAACAAGCAGTGCTACTGTAACACCCCCTTACTTATTACTACTTTTTAGTCAATTTTAAAATCAGAGTTTTCAAATACTTTCCACGCACCTCAAAGAGAGTGCTACATTTCTTCAAAATCATAAAATGGCATTTATAACAACATATTGCGTGATATAGAGAACATTAAATTGGGGCGAACCCTCAAAAACACCGGTTTAGTTATTTACAACATCCTGAAAATAATTCACCAGCACAGCGGAATATCAACAAGTCTAGAAGTATTTAGTACATCATTAAATATCAGACTAAATACATCAGAATATATTACTAAATATCTAAGACTTCCCGCCCCGGTGCTACATATCAGAGCATGATCGTCACTAGAATACTTCATTTGCTATCACCTGCAGGTTGCCGACATACGAGGCAACACGACGCAGTAGGGTGAGTCTCAATACATAGATAATAATAAATAAAACAGGAAACACAGTAGAATAGGCACACCAGAGATACAGTCAATTCAAATACATCATTAATGCAGTTACACCAATTACAGTTATGCCAAATATACAGTTACGTCACATATACAGTTACACCCAATACACCATTAGTTCATGAACACCCAATCAGTCACCAGAACATGCATGTAATGTATGAAATGCAATATGCATGTGGATCCATCATCACCTCAATAACCCCGTCGGGCACTCACCTCTTTTAGCCGAAGCCACCACCTCTTTTGGCCGAAGCCACCACCTCTTTTGGCCGAAGCCACATCACGTCTTTTATATGCATATGATTTATGTGACACCATGACAATGCATCACAACACAATAAATTCACCACAACAATCATTAACTCACCTCTTTGGCCGAAGCCACATCACCTCATTTGGCCGAAGCCTACATCACCACTTTATCATCACCACAACACCACACACCCCATTATTGGACCAAATGTCACCCAAGGCTAAACCCACACCTAAGGGCCAAATCACCTCTTAAGGACCAATGTGACACCATAAGGACCATTTTAACACCTAAGGACCATTTTAGCACCTAAGGACCAATCCAACACCATAAAGACCATTTTAGCACCTAAGGACTATTTTGACACCTCGGGGACCATTTTGACATCTAGGGATCATTTTGACACCATGAGGATTATTTTAGCACCTAGGGACTATTTTGACATTTAGGGACCAATTTCACATTTAAGGACTAACTTAACACCTCACTCTAATTCAATCAAATCATCAAACACCTAATAATCACATACTTTCCCCTATTTAATTATTTTAATTAGCATCTAATTATCTCCATATTATTTAACAATTCAACACTCACTTTAACAACACTCACTTTAACAACACTCACTTAGGCATTTAATCAACATCATTAAATCACATATTCACATATTTCTTCACAATGAAGCATTTTATCAAACATATGGCATGCACATTTAACAACACATTTATTTCCAACATCAAGCATCATGGTATCATCAAATTAAATTACAAATACAACAACAACATAGAATTAGCACAAAACTCAAACAATCAAACACTCAATTACTTCATTAATTAATTAAACAACTACTCCTAACACCTAATCCATATGATTTCAAGGTTTATAGATTATTAACTATGAAAGAGAGCCCCCATACCTCCAAATTGCAAACCCAAGAAAACCCCTCCACCAATAAACAAAGAACCACCAATTAATAGCTTTTCTCCTATACTTGAGCTTCTAACCCATCCATGGAAGAGTGGAAAAAGAAAGAATTAGTGTATGAAACTTACACTAAATAATAGAGGAAGAAAAATGGAGAAGATTAGTACCAAATACCAACTTACCCAAGCCAAGCCCCCCAATTAAAAATTAATCCACGCTATGCTTGAAGCCACAATGTGCAGGTTTATTGTGAAAAAGGTGAAGCTTGAGGTGGCAATCAAATGATGAAAGGAGGGATAACATGCTAAAGTTTGTGAATGGTCAAAGAAAAAGGAATGTAGGCATGCTTGCATTGGAGATGATAAAAACTCCCCCTCCCTTTCTTCCCAGCTGCCGTCGGCCTACTCCCTCCACTCTCCCTCTCCTTTTCTTTCTTTTCTTTCAAATGGGTAGAAAACCCTACACCCCAAAGTTTAATTCCTTGCATTTGGGCCTATTTAGTGGGCTTGGGCCCCTTATTTACACCCCCTAGCTACTTCAACCACTCCCTATTTTAATTAATTCCCCACTCCCTTATTTACTATCCAACACCTCTTAGTCATATTAAATACTCTATTTTTAATATAACTAATCACTATAACACCTTATATTTATTTTAATATACACAACTAAAATATTCACTTAATTAATTAACTTACCATTATTTAAATATGGCCAACTAAAATACTACTTAATTAAATTAGTCAAGTATTCACTTAATTAAATTAGTTAAATAATCACCTAATTAATTTTTGGGCGTTACAACTCTCCCCCACTTAGAATATTTTCGTCCTCGAAAATCTAACTGTCCTGGACATGTAAACTTAAACACTCACCACAACAAACGATAGATTTCTAGTAAAGCACCCTAAATGAAACGCTAACCTCTAAATGTAACCATCACTCCTCCGTAGGCTCCGAATGTAACACCCACTTACTTTTAATACTACTTAGCAAATTAAATCAGAGTTTTTCATAAACCACTCACAAGAGAGTGCTACATTTTCTACAAGACAAACAAACAAGCAGCAATGGCGCAAATCAACAGTTATCAGTGTGACATATAACACCTCGGCCAAATGGAACGAGTTCATAAAAACACATGTTTTAATTTACAACGCAGTCGGAATGAAACATGTTCCAAAATAACATCAAGTTACATTTCAAAAACCAACCAAAAAAACGACCTCTAAACTACTCGGCATTTGATGTCACATATCAGAGCAATGACGATGCCAAACGACACTGAGTGAGGACACCTCTACTCAAGGATACCTGCAAGTTGCCAACATGAGAAGCAACATAAAAGCAGTAGGGTGAGTCTCTAAACACATATAATAAGGTTTATGACAAGCATTATGCTAAGCAAACACATATAAACACTCAAAGACAACACACAAATAACACAATTATTTAGTGCATGAGTTATATGCATGATGCAGACCCAAAACTCCAAGGGCATATGCATGATGGATCCATTAAGACCGAAGTCTTCTGCTATCACCTTAGGACCGAAGTCCTCTGCTTTCACCATAGGACCGAAGTCCTCTACTTTCACCATTATGCTTATGATTTATGCGACACCATGAACAATGCATAACACACAAAGCATATACATCATTCAATTAAATCATAACACAATTCCAAGAACTCACCATTTAGACCATGACCTTCTGCTTTTATAATTAGGACCTAAGTCCTCTCTGCTTCACCTCTAGGACCAGAAGTCCTCTGCGTTCACCCTTTTCGTTTATTTAATGCCCTCGGGGACTTCAACATTTATTACTCTGTGACTCGTAGCCCTACTACGCCAAACAACTCTCATACATCATTACGGCACTAAGGCCGACGTCTCATGATCGCCTCTGGCGCTACAAGAGGCGTCGCCTCGACTCACCAAACACCTCGGCTCCAAGTAGTGGACCAAAAAGTCACCACGAGGACTACCATGTCACTTAGGACTAAAACGTCAATTAGGGACCAAAATGACTACACCATTTAACCACTCTCGTACTTGGCACTCAAAACGACGCTCATAGTTGCGTCCAGCAACAACCTGCGCTACACTAGCGTTAAAACAATACCTCGGCACCTATAGCACCTCGGCACATTCGGCACCTCGACAAGCTTGGCACCTCGGCACGCCTACACTCTACTCTACTCATAGTCACTTCACTTCGCACGAAAACGTACTTCACATCCTCGATAATACCACCTGGTTACTCTACGCTTGAAACCACCGCACTTACACGCAAACATCTCACCTCGGCAAGCACACCTAGGTATGATATACTCTACATCTCGGCCATAACACCTCGGTTACTACGCCATTTATCGTTATCAACTAAGACTTCAAAGCCTACGCCTAAGTACTCTATCTCGGCCTAAGCATCTCGGCCTACTTACCCTACACCTCGGCAAGTACAAACCGACACCTATACTTAGTCTCAGATACTCTTACACTTAGTCACTTTTGCTCTATCATTCACCTCGGCTCCTAGGACATCGTTACTTACGTTCTTGACACTTACGATCATTCACTTAAGTTCCAACTCGCGTATGGAAAGTAACCTCACCTCGACAATCCTAAACCGACTACTCCATTTAACTCAAACGCACGCTTGTCACTTTATGATGTACGTTTTCAGCTACTCCTTTGTTATCCTAAGCCTATTCTTTAAGAACCTCTCCAAGATTATGTTGCTCACTTTCACTCACTCTCGCTCACTGGGACTGAGAGTTTTATCAGCTCCCATTTCACTCATTAGTCGCTCGTATGACCAACACTTCAACATCTCAACACAACCTCACTAAAACGAGCTGAAACATAACATCAAGCACAATCAGAACTCACAAGACATGCAACATAGCTCAGAAAAACACAACTACAACTACTCACACATAACACTCATCATACTACAAAATTATACGTGAGAAGAGAGCCCCCTAACCTTGATCAGTTGAGTAGAACACACTCTCTTCACTGAAGTCCTCCAGTTAACACTCGCAGCAACTCTTCTCCCTTGAGCTTGAGCTTCTTCCACGCCAAATGCTCTTCTTTCTCTCTAGAAAGTGATCTCACCTAACAACTTCTCTCTCTTACTTTCCTTTTGACTTTTCTCTCAAAACACTTGCATGCATTGCTCCCTTTCCTTCGACACACTCCTTTATGAGTCAACAATTGGGCTTCTAATGGCTCATGGGCCTCTCATGGCTCATGGGCCTCTACGCCCACCTTCCACATTCACCTAAACATCTCCTAAATGAAATAAACTTCTAATTAATACTTGACTTAACTAAAATGTTGTAAACCCTAAATAACTCAATCAAATAATTAATTGAACTATTTTGGGGTGTTACAACTCTCCCCCACTTAGAATATTTCGTCCTCGAAATCTTACTCAAGCAAATAACTCGGGATAGGCTTCCCGCATCTTGCTCTCCCGGCTCCCAAGTAGCATTTTTCACGGCAGCTCCAAACCAAACCACCTTCACTAGCTTGATCTCTTTTCCTCTTAAAGTCTTCACTTCTCGGCCTTCAATCTCGACGCAGACCTGTCTCCACAGTCAAGTTCTCCCTTACTTGCACGTCGTCCATCTGAATTACATGGGACGGGTCTGAAATATATTTCCTCAGCTGAGACACATGGAACACATTATGCAAATTTGATAGGTTAGGTGGCAAAGCAACTCGGTAAGCCACCTTCCCAACTCTCTCTAGGATCTGGTATGGACCAATAAAACGAGGGACGGCTTTCGGACTTCAATGCTCTACCGACTCGATCCAACTGGATTGACTCTCGTAAACACATGTTCACCTACCTGGAACTCCAAATATTTTCTCCTCTTGTCATGGTAACTCTTCTGCCTACTCTGCGAGGCTTTCATCTTCTCTTGAATTAGCTTCACCTTCTCGGTGGTCTCTCGAACGATCTCGGGTCCGAGCACCACATTCTCACCAGACTCATACCAGCACAACGGGGTCCTACACCTCCGCCCATACAACGCCTCAAAGGGTGCCATCCCAATGCTAGAATGACAGCTATTATTGTAAGTGAACTCGATTAAATGAAGATACGAATCCCACGCACCACCATGCTCGAGCACACTGAGCCTTAACAAATCTTCTAAAGATCGGATGGTCCTCTCTGATGACCATCGATCTGTGGATGATATGCCGAGCTCAAACGCAACTTGGACCCCAACGCTTCTTGCAAACTCTTCCAAAATGCTGATGTAAACCTAGGATCCCTATCTGAAACAATGCTTGAAGGGACTCCATGGAGCTTCACAATTTCTTTGATGTAAATTTACGCTAACCTCAAGATCAGGATACGTGATGTTAATAGGAACGAAGTGTGCCGACTTAGTTAGCCTATCAACAACTACCCAAATAGCATCATACCTCTTCACGATTACTCGGCGGACGATTCACGAAATCCATAGCAATCTTGTCCCATTTCCACTCCGAATCTGTAATGGTTGCATCAACCCCCGCCGCTTCTCGGTGCTCTACCTTGGACTTCGACAAATCGCACAAGCATAAACGAAATGAGCTACATCCCTTTTCATACCTTGCCACCGAATAGCCTCTTCAAATCTTGGTACATCTTTGTAGCTCCGGGTGAATACTCAATTTACTCCTATGACATTCTTCCGCACTGCCTCTTCATTTCCTCTTCATTAGGAACACAAATCCGACCTCGGTACCTCAACAAACCCTGCGTATCCAACTCAAAATCTTTATTTTCAGCTCGGCCAATTCCCACTGCTATGTCAACAAGCTTGACATCCAGCTTCTGCGCCTCCTTAATGCTAACCAAGAACTCATTAGTAATCTTCAGCATTCCCAACTTAACACTCTGAGAAGTAACTTCACAGACCAAGCTTAAATCTCTGAATTGCTCAATTAATTCCAGCTCCTTGACCATCATGGCCGACACATGCAAGGACTTCCTACTCAAAGCATTAGCTACTACGTTAGCCTTTCCTGGATGATAGTTCAGACCGAAGTCATAATCTTTCAACAGCTCTAACCACCTCCTCTGCCTCATGTTCAACTCCTTCTGGTCAAACAAATACTGTAGACCCTTATGATCACTGAACACTTCAAACCGAGAACCATAAAGATAATGCCTCCATATCTTCAACGCAAACACCACGGCAGCAAGCTCCAAATCATGTGTAGGGTAGTTCTTCTCGTGAATTCTCAATTGCCTTGAAGCGTAAGCAACTACCTTACCGTCTTGCATCAGTACGCAGCCCAAACCCAACTTAGACGCATCACAATATACTACAAAAGACTCATTTGGATTCGGCAACGTCAAGATTGGAGACGTCGTCAATCTCTTCTTTAGCTCTTGGAAACTTTCTTCACAATTATCATCCCACACGAATGCCTTACCCTTGCAAGTCAACTGAGTCAATGGTAGCGCCAACTTGGAGAAACCTTCAATGAATCTCCTGTAGTAACCGGCCAAACCCAGAAAACTTCTTATCTCGTGGATCGACTTGGCGTCTCCCATTGCAATGTCTGACCTCAATCTTGAAGGATCTACCGCAATACCACCACCGGTAATTACATGACCAAGGAAATTTACTTCTCCCAACCAAAACTCACACTTTGATAGCTTCGCATACAGCTTCCTATCCTTTAAGACCTCCAGCACTAGCCTCAAGTGCTCGGAATGCTCCTCCTCGGACTTAGAGTAAACCAAAATGTCGTCAATGAACACTACCACAAACCGATCCAAATATTCATGAAAGATACGATTCATATACTCCATGAATACTCGGGAGCATTAGTAACACCAAATGGCATCACCGAATACTCGTAGTGTCCATACCGGAGTTCTAAATCTTTGTCTTAGGAACATCTTCCTCCTTCACTTTGATTTGATGGTAACCCGACCTCAAGTCGATCTTAGAAAACACTTGTGCTCCCACCAATTGGTCTATCAAATCGTCTATTCTTGGAAGTGGATACTTATTCTTAATTGTTACCTTATTCAGTTGACGATAGTCAACGCAGAGTCTCATACTCCCATCCTTCTTTTTCACTAGCAACACTGGAGCCCCCCAAGGTGACACACTCGGCCTAATAAACTTCTTCTCTAGCAATTCTTCCAGCTGCTTCTTCAACTCGGCTAACTCAGATGCCGACATCCTATAAGGTGCCATAGACACCGGCCTAGTACCAGGTACTAACTCAATGGTAAACTCGACTTCTCTCTCAGGTGGCACATCAGGAATTTCATCTGGAAACACCTTTGGGAACTCTCGCACCACCGGTACTTCATCAATTTTAGCTCGGCTCTCTGCAGACAATGTCACACTCAACGCAAACAACGCAGCCCCTTCCTTCATTACCTTGCGCAGCTGCTCGGCAGACATCAGAACAGATTCTTCCACCTCGGAAGAAGGGAAACTCACAGTCCTCTCAAAGCAATTGATATGGACATGGTTATCCACTAACCAATCCATACCGAGGATGACATCCATCCCCTCCAATGGTAGGCAAATCAAATTAACAAGGAAGTCTCTGCCAAAGACTGACAGAGGGCACTTCGCACACACCAGAGAGGTAGTCACCGAACCCTTGGCTGGAGTATCGATAACCATCTCCCTCATCATAGAAGACAAGACTAAATCCAATTTCTTAACACACAAAGCAGAAATGAAAGAATGTGTGGCACCGGTATCCACTATTGCAATCAAAGGAATGCCATTTATAAAACACGTACCTTTTATCTCATTCACCACCTCGGATCCAGCAAGAGCGAATACCTTTCCAACATTCTTTTCCTTCTTCGGCTTGGGACACCTCGAACTAATATGCCCTGCCTCCCCACAGTTGTAGCAAACTATGTCCTTCTTTTCACAGTCTGGAGCCTTGTGGCCTTCCTTGCCACACTTAAAACACTTAACGACTGAGCACTCAAAACTTTTGTGACCAGGTTTTCCACATTTGAAACACACTATACTCGGAGGAGCGTCTCCCCCACTCGGCGCCTTGGCCCAACTAGCTTTCCACTTTCCTTTTCCCTTTCCACCAGAACCCTCGTAAGGCTTAGCACGATATTGAGAATTCTGCTTCTCCCTTCCAGCTTTATAGGTGGTAGTCGCGGCCACCTTGTCTTCCTCGAAGATTCTGCGCACTATTCACCACCGGTGAGCAAACACCCTTATTTGTTGATACCCAATGGCCTGCTTGATGTCGGGCCTTAAACCATTCTCAAACTTAATACACTTGGAGAACTCAGCAGTAGCTCCAGTGTAATGGGGGTAGAACTTCACCAACTCGGTAAACTTTGCCGCGTACTCGGCCACTGACTTACTCCCCTGCTTCAGCTCTAAAAATTCCATTTCTTTCTTTCCCCTAACATCTTCAGGATAATACTTCATCAGGAACTCTCTCTTGAAAATATCCCAGGTGATTTCTTCTTCAGTAGTCTCCAACCTTTGAAGAGATTCAAGCCACGATCGTCTGCCTCCTCGGCGGCATGAGTACCAAATCTCACCTTTGCGTGATCGAACACTCCATCACTCGAAAGATCCTTTCTATTTCCTTTACCTGAGGCCATAGCTCCATCAGGATCATACCTCCCTTTGAAAGTAGGAGGATTCTCCTCTCAAACGTAGCCAACCTCCTCGCTCCAAAGATCCTCGGTCGCTCACGAGGTTGATTCCCCATAGCAGATCGCCATCGCTTCTAATGCAAAGCAGCCTATGGCGGCGTCATTCCTCCCGGCTCTTCCAGCCATTACACTAAACATATAAACAAAATCTACTTAGAACGAGCCATAAAACTCAAATTGGGAACTCAAGACTCAATACTTGGTGGACAAGACCGGACTTTTGCTCGATACCACTAATGTAACACCCCCTTACTTTTAATACTACTTAGCAAATTAAATCGAGTTTTTCATAAACCACTCACAAGAGAGTGCTACATTTTCTACAAGACAAACAAACAAGCAGCAATGGCGCAAATCAACGATTATCGATTGTGACATATAACACCTCGGCCAAATGGAACGAGTTCATAAAAACACATGTTTTAATTTACAACGCGCGATCGGAATGAAACATGTTCCAAAATAACATCAAGTTACATTTCAAAAACCAACCCAAAACGACCTCTAAACTACTCAAATTTTTGATGTTACATATCGAGCAATGACGACGTAAACGACCGAGTGAGGACACCTCTACTCGGGGATACCGCAAGTTGCCAACATGAGAAGCAACATAAAAGCGATAGGGTGAGTCTCTAAACACTCAAAGACCTGACACAAATAACACAATTATTTAGTGCATGAGTTATATGCATGATGCAAACCCAAAACTCCAAGGGCATATGCATGATGGATCCATTAAGACCAAGTCTTCTGCTATCACCTTAGGACCGAAGTCCTCTGCTTTCACCATAGGACCGAAGTCCTCTGCTTTCACCATTATGCTTATGATTTATGCGACACCATGAACAATGCATAACACACAAAGATATACATCATTCAATTAAATCATAACACAATTCCAAAGAACTCACCATTTAGACCGCTTTGAGCCTTACATTTATAATTGGGACCTAAGTCCTCTGCTTCACCTCTAGGACCAGAAGTCCTCTGCGTTCACCCCTTTTCGTTTATTTAATGCCCTCGGGGACTTCAACATTTATTACTCCTCTACTCAGAGCCTACGGCAAAACAACTCTCATACATCATTTACGGCACTAAGGCCGGCGTCTCATGTCGGCCTCACAGCGCTAAAGACTCGCCGCCTCACTCACCAAACACCTCGGCTCCAAGTAGTGGACCAAAAAGTCACCACGAGGACTACCATTTCACTTAGGACTAAAACGTCAATTAGGGACCAAAATGACTACACCATTTAACCACTCTCGTACTTGGCACTCAAAACGACGCTCATAGTTGCGTCCAGCAACAACCTGCGCTACACTAGCGTTAAAACAACACCTCGGCACCTATAGCACCTCGGCACATTCGGCACCTCGGCACGTTTGGCACCTCGGCACGCCTACACTCTACTCTACTCATAGTCACTTCACTTCGCACGAAAACGTACTTCACTTCCTCGATAATACCACCTGGTTACTCTACGCTTGAAACCACCGCACTTACACGCACACATCTCACCTCGGCAAGCACACCTAGGTATGATATACTCTACATCTCGACAAGGTATGTATTGGCCAACTATGTTAAAAGTATAGAATTTGCTAAAGGTTGCCAAGAGTGCCAGAAACATGCAGAAGTTCAACATGTACCTGCAAGTGAATTACATTCAATAGTGAAACCATGGCCATATAGAGGTGAAATTAGGCCAACTTCGTCGAAAGGCCATCGATATATATTGGTTAGAATTGACGGCTTTACTAAGTGGGTCGAAGCTATTCCTTTACCAAACGTTGATCAAGAGGCTGTTATTAATTTCATTCAAAACCATATTTTGTATAGGTTTGGGATGAAAAATGGTAGAATTTGCCTCTGAAACTGGATTCAAGTTATTGAGTTCGACACCATATTATGCGCAAGCCAATGGTCAAGTAGAAGCAGCCAATAAGATTATCATTAATTTAATTAAAAAGCATATTGGGCAGAAGCCAAGAAATTGGCATAAAACTCTCAAGTGTTATGGGCTTGTCGAAATTCTCTTAGAGAGTCAGACAATACTACTCCATTTAGGCTTACATTTGGCCATGATGCAGTTTTACCAGTCAAAATTTATCTACAATCGACCAGAATTCAAAGGCAGTTTGAAATTCCATCATATCATTATTGGAATATGATTTGAGATGAATTGGCCGATTTAGATGAAGAAAGATTACTTGCGTTAGATGTCCTTACTAGGCAGAAAGAGAGGGTGGCTAAAGCGTACAACAAAAAGGTTTAGTCAAAAACTTTTGCCTTAGGAGATTTTGTTTGGAAAGTCATATTGCCCATGGACAAAAAAGATAGAGTCTTAGGCAAATGGTCACCAAATTGGGAAGGACCATTTCGAATTTCGCAAGTATTTTCTAATGGTGCCTATGAAGTCGAAGAATTAGGTGCTGACATAACAAGGAGAGTTCAAATATGGCATTTCGAAGTTTAAAAGTGCCAAAACATTGTCAAATTAAAAAGACGTAGAAGCAAAGAAAAGCTAAAATTTAAATTACAAGATTGGCTTTGAGTTTCTCGAAAACAATCTTGGCATGTTCCAGCTTGGTGGTAATGAGGGCTTCGTCTTCGACCAGCCTGTGAACATCTGCCTCATGTTTGATAGCCCTTTCGAAGTGCTCAATGGCCAAAGCTGCTTCGGTTTGAATTGGAGATTCTAAAGAATCTAGAGTTCCCTTTCGAATTGAGGCTTTCTTCTTTTCTTCTACCTTGATCTTCGACTGCAAGGCCTTGATTTGTTCTTGGTACTTTGAAATGGTGGCATCGCACTCAGCTAACTCTTTGGCATCATTTGCTGCTTGAAGTTGAAGTTAAGAGATTTTGGCATTTGATGTTTCGACTGCAACCCATTCTTCTTGTTGAAGACTAGCCTCACAATCTTTACTCGCATCATCGTTCTTTCTCTTTTGAAAATCCCGTGTAATTTGCTCTAGAAGAGGCTCAAATTCGACGAGAAAACCAATGAGAGATTTGCTAGATGTCGATTTGTTAAGCTTGCGCAGCAGGTCCTTAATTTCAAAAGTGACCATGTGATTTTGTTCAATTGTTTGTAACAAATCTATCTCCAGAACTTTAGCTCGAAGCTCTCGAATAAGATCCACTGTTGAGCTTTAAGAAACTCCGCCAACAGAAGTGGTCGAAAAACTTTGTTTGTTCTCAGTCGAGGCTGACCTACTGCTCAACATCAACTTCAAAGCTTCAAGAACATTTTTACTTTTTAGCTCTTGCAATTCTCCTTGGCTTATGGTGTTGCTGGTCGCAGGCATAACCCCAGGTGAGCTAATGTCCTTTGGAAATTCATCAACATGTTCTGAATCTCCTTGAGACTCCTCTCCTTCATCTTCATTTGTCTCGTCATCCTCTTTATCGCCTTCATTATCCCCTTCTTCTTCCTTTTCACTTGGGTTTGGAGTTTGGGGCAATGGGTTTTTCTCGTTTTCTACATCAGCGCCTTGATTGTCTTCGTTCATCTCTTCACCCTCTCGCTCTTGGTTCTGGTCAGAAATTTCTTTCTCAGCCTCATTCTTCTCTTTATCAAAGGTAGGCTCATCGACCAACATTTCATCTATATCTTGATGAAAACCTTCTGACATTGTGTCGAAGAGGTTGTCTTGAGCTGGTTGTTCTTCGACGGTCTTTTCAATTGCTGGTTTAACAGAAGGGGTGAGAGTTGAAGTTGGTGTCGGTTGCTTATGTTGAATTTCGACGTGACTGGCCTCCTTTCCCTGTTAATAAGTGAGCGATGAGTTTTTCTTCGTCATATTGAAAAGATAAGGAAAAGATAAAAATTTATCATCCACCTTTGACACAGTCTCCCCAATACCAGAGTGTGCGCTCTTAGGTTTGTTGGAGGCTTTCACTTTTTTCTTGGCAATCTTCTCAGAGTGTGTTTGAATTTTCTCTATGGTTGCCTCCTTGATTTGTTTTCGTTGTTCGACAGGACCCTGCTTGAAAAGAGTTTTTGGAATTTCTTGAGCATGCTTCTTCTTCTTTTCCTTTTCAACCTGAGTTTTGAGAACCTCAGTTTTTTTTGGGGTTGCTTGCTGGATAGTCGGACTGAAAATTCGACATTCATGTTAACACATACAAGGAAAATGTATATATTTGCAAAGAACAAAGAGGTGAGAAGTTCGACCTCTGAATCATCGCTCACAATTGTTGTGTTGTTCTTTTTGGATTTTTTGGAGGGAGCAACAGTAGTGGAACTACTTGGCCTTTTTCGACTCTACAAAAGAAAAGATTAGTTAGTTGTCGAATCTAATACTTGAACATAAAGAAAAGGTTGTGGAGGTTTGCTTTGCCTCGACAAGGTGCTGGTTTCTTTCTTTGTCACCTTCTTAGTTGATTTTGTTGTATTAACTGTCTGAGTAGATGGGATAGGGACAGCTGCAGGCATTCGACAATTATGTAAGTGAAAATCATACATGAGAAGAAAATTGAGAAGATTTCTAAGAGTCTTATATGTCACCTGTTTCGACGGGAGATGTGATTCGAACATGTTGAATGTCCAAATGAAGATCACCCCTAAACGTGTATATGTCTTGCTTAGTCGGAATTACTTTTTGGGTTGTCTTAGTTAAAAAATAGTTGTTTAACGCCATAGTCGAACCACACACAAACCATTCGGGAATTGGTGGTCGAAATGCCAAGGCTAGTTTACTAGTTGGCAAAGGCGGAAATTTAACTTTGTGATTCAAGGCAAAAAAGTATTTGTGCTTCACATAAGGTGGAATTTTTATTGTTGGAAGTTTTTCTAAAACCTTTTGTTTTAAAACTTTTGCAGCCTCATAAACAGTTCGACTAAGCTGACTTGGATTATACACAGTTTCAAAGTATTTTTGAAAGGCTTGAATTTCTCGAATGTGCATACCTTGAGTAATGTTGGTTCAAATTTTAAAGGATTGAAAGTGGGAGCATTTTTAGCAATCTTGTCGAGACGTTCCCGAAAATCCTTCTCGTTCTCTGGATTCCTCAAGTCCTTTTTGGATTTATAGAGGGAGCTAGGTCGAAGTTGACACAACCCAAATTGCCTTGCAACCAAGTTTGGTTGATAGTCAGCTATGCCAAACAGAGTCTTGGTGTAACACCCCCCTTCTACATAAACTACTATTTAAATTAATTTTGAAAATCAGAGTGCGTGAAAAACTTTTCGGTGCGACCACTCGAGGGTGTCACATCTAAAACCAACACCTTAACATACTTCAACACAATTACTTAAAATAAACTCCAGTTTAGAGGATACATAGCACCAAAATAATAGTCGGGAATAAAACATTACAGCCGTGGAAAAATAACAACTTAAATAATAGTTCAAAAGTAAAAGACATAACAAATAAACATCCCCCCGGTGCTACGTATCAGAGCGACTCGACCATACTAGATGAAGGATCTCTAGTCACCTTCCGTCACCGTCACCTGCAGGTTGCCGACATACGAGGCAACACGACGCAGTAGGGTGAGTCTCAATGCATAGATAATAATTAATAAAGCGAGGAACACAGAGAAACAGGCACACCAGAGAACAACAAATTTAAATACACTATTAAGACAGTTACACCAAAGGCAGTTACACTAACTACAGTCACACCAGAAAACAGTTACACCATTTGCAATCACACCAGAAACAGTTACACCAGAACATGTATGCAATGTATGCAATGCAACCCAAAACTCCACTGGGCATATGCATGTGGATCCATCACCAAAAATAGCCTTGTGGGCATTCACCAAACACCAAAATAATTTAGAGGCCGAAGCCTATTCACCAAAATGCATATGATTTATGCGACGCCATGACTATGCACCAAAAAACACCAAATCACCAAAAGAAAGCAATAATATACTCACCAATAGCCTTGTGGGCTCACCAACACCAAAGAAAGGTCATAGACCCCAACTCACCATTATTTAATCACCAATAATACACCACACCACAAATAGTACTTCTTTAGGGACTAAAAGATCACCAATAATTATTTTCACGCCAAATGACTAAAGTCAACACCCGGGACTAAACCCACACCTAGGGACTAGTTTGACACAAAAAGAACCATTTTAACACCTAAGGACTAAATTGACACTTTGGGACCAATCCGACACCTAGGGCTATTTTGAACCCACACCTAGAGATGGCGCCAAGTTGCGCCTTGGTTGCGCAAGATTGGCGCCCATCCCGTAGACCCACGCACACTAGCAACACCAGCGCACTGGGCAGCCAAATGGCGCCCCAAACGCAACACACACACACTTCACCTCGACACACACTAAATTCGCCTCGGCACACACAAAATACACCTCGTACACTCTCACACACCTCGGCACCTCACCCCACTCACCTCGGCACCTCATCTCGCCTCACTCACCTCGGTCACCAACCTCATTCACCTCGGCACATCACTCACACACACTCACGCGCCTGACCACAATTGGCGCACCACACTCAAACACGTGACACACACCTCGGCACCTCACCCCATTCACCTCGGCACCTCATCTCGACTCACTCACCTCGGTCACCACCTCATTCACCTCAAGACATCACTCACACTGACTCACGCAAGACACCCACAATTGGCGCACCACACTCAAACACACAGACACACACCTCGACACCTCACCCCATTCACCTAGGCACCTCACCTCATCCACCTCGGCACATCACTCACACGACTCACGAGCACAGCCACAATTGGCGCACCACACTCAAACACAGACACACACCTCGGCACCTCACCCCATTCACCTAGGCACCTCACCTCATCCACCTCGGCACCTCACCTCACCTCACTCACCTAGGTCACCTCATCTCATTCACCTCGGCACTCACTTCATTAACCTCGGCACCTCGGCACACACTCACACTGCAGCGCGCGCCAAGAGGCGCACCACACACGCCAAACACATGCACACATCTCGGCACTCACCAGCACACATCTCGCGCTTTGGGCAACCACGTTGGTGCCCCACACACGCACACACACAGCCACACACGGCGCACACTCAGGCGCCTTGCCTGCACACTGGCGCACGAGGTGGCAAGAACTCGCGCCCTAGGCAAAGACAACGCACACACACATTAACGCAATACAATGATAATCATGGCTCAATCACGAAATCAACATCATCACGCATTAACACAAACAAAACACCGCCGTAAGCAATTCACGCATCACAAAATCAACATCATCGCGCAAACAACAACAATAACGAAACCACAACGTCATGTGAACATCACCCAAATCAAGTATACACATTACAATTATCAACCTAAATTACTCCTAATCCTTAATCCCTATGTTTCAAGATTTATAAATTATTAAATATGCTAGAGAGCCCCCATACCTTGTTAAAATTGAAGAAGAAGACTAAAGCTCTCAAGGACACCTCTCCAAGACACCAACAATCCACGTTTTTCCTCTCCTCTAAGAGCTCCACGAAACTCCTCTCCTTTCTCCTTGCCCTAGCCGCGCTCCCTCTCTTCTCCTCTTCCCACTTTCTAATTTTTTGATCTTTTGCTTCTAGTGAGGGTTTCTCCTAAGACCCTAAAGCTTTTATTAATTGGGTTTGGGCCACTTAACTCCAATGGGCCCTAAATGCACACCCCCTAATTATTTTCTCACATCCTCCCTATTTTAATTAAATACTCTCTATTTATTTACTACACCCCACTCCTTACTTGAATTAATTTCCTTATATTTATTTTAAATAAGGCCAACTAAATTATCACTTAAATAAATTATCTAATTATTTACTTAATCATTTTTGGGGCGTTACACTTGGCCTTTCTAGATGATATCCTAGTCGACAAGAAAGTTGGAGTTAAGAAAGCCTTCCAGCTTTGGTTAGTGTCTTCTTCAACATCGACAGAGCTTGCAAGGAATTCTTTTGTGAACCAATTTGGCCCACAGGTCCTATTGACAAATGGTGCCATCGAAGGTGTGAAGGTGTCGCAGTTCAAGAGCATGTTGAAGGTTGCAGAGAATAGATCCTCTGTGGATTGACCTATCTCTCTAGGTTTTAAGAGAGCTAACCTCGTCCCTTCGACTCTTCTCTGCTCGACTATCTCGACATGATCGCCAGAGATATACAATTGGATTCTCGACTCAAAAGTGGCAAGGAGCCCCAATTGAAACAGCCAAATTGGTCCAGAGACCAATAGTTTTCCTTGAGGTTCGAGCCTCCTCAATTCAAAGGATCCAAGCCCAAAGGCTTTGTAGAGAGATCCTAGAATGAGTCGACTGAGACATACATCTCGACCTTCATGAAGTTGAATAGCTAAATCGACATACATCTTGGCTACCTGAAGTGATGAGGAGCAGAAGATATAAGAGGAGAGCCATAGAGTGAGGAAAGCAATGCGTTCTATGTCGGAGACTTCTTCGTCATCAGTTATGTGTTGATCTTCAATATACCCAGAGAAAGTGGCACGTTTGAAGTCGAACTGATAAGTGTTGTTGGTGTCGTTGGGATTAAAGCTTTCTCCCGTCGGTTTGAGGCCAGTTATGGCAGCTACATCTTGCAAAGTGGAGTTAGCATGCCACATTTGAGATGTAAGCTATTTGTTGTAAGTTCCCAGAAATGAAGTGCTGCAATGAGCATAGGACTTTGGTACCTAGGGCCATATCTCGACAACTGTATTAAATCATAAATACCTTGAGATTTTCAGGTTTCACCTTTCTTCGACTCAATTTTATTAAGCCAGTTAGTGTAGAGCTCATTCTCTGCATGAGGTGAAGACCTAAAAACCCTATTAGGGGTATTCAAGAACCCCATTTCATATGGCCCTAATATGAATATCCTAGGGATATACTTATGGTAACTAAGAAAATTTTCCTAGATCTTTGTGTTATCTTCGCGTGATTCTAGAAGAGGTCCAAGAAATGCATAAGTACTGGGTGCAGGAGAAGGAATTAATACCTGAGATTTCCAAATCTGTGCATGTTCATCTGCCAAATCAGGTTCAGCCACGAACTGATGCTTTCCAGCAGTGGAAGAGGGTTTAGTACCAGAAGCTGAAGCCATTTCATTGATGGTAGGAGAATGCGTAAAGCTTCTTGGGTGTTAATGGAAGAAAACAGCTGGATTTGGAAGAAGTTTTCACAAGGAAGATGAAGAGGTTTTGTGAGACAAGTTTTTCAGAAAACTTGAAAAAGGTAAAAAATGAAATGAAGTGAAAGGAATGCTTTTATACTTGCTACAAAAAAAATAAAAATAAAAGTGAAATCATGGCAGTTGGAAAAACGTGGGTAGCAGTCATGGAAAAGCATTTGTAGTAGGGGTTTCAAGGTGAGAACGTGGCCCATTAATGCTAAATAGGCGGCACAATCAAGTACAATTTTTTTTTAAAAAATGAAACGTCCCTTCAGTACTAAAAAGTGATGATGATGACGTCAGAAGATTTAACATAAAGATGTTGAGTGAGATTTCAAAAACGTCATTTTCTTTCTTCATTCAAAATTCAGTCGAAAAAAGACATTTTTGGGGGGAAATTTGTTAGCCTGCATTTTCGACAGGCTCAATTCAATGCAGTCAATGAAGTTTGATTCATTACTTCAAGGGAAGACAATGAGAGGATCTAAAGGCTGACAATGGATTGGAATTAGGTAATCTTTCGAAATGATGGCAGTAACATAGGTAGTTATTGTCGAAATGACATAGCAGTTACATTTTTAATCGTTGTAAGCAGTTATCTCTTTGTTAGTATAAATAATAGTTTTTCATAGGAAAAACGGGTCACAATTACTCACACAGAATTCTTACACTCAAACTTCCAAGTCAGAGAGAAAAATGAGTTACAGAAGCAATGTATGAACTTGTGTACCGATCTTCATTTATTCAATGCAATTTAAATTTGTTTTCTTAAACATTCTTGTTTCTTTATTTGATTTTTTGTACATTTTACCCAATTCCCTATCCATTCGAAGCAATTTCGACAGTTTAGATACTATTGAAACTGGAAGTTATCTTCAACGTTTATAATAACTGTAAAAACATCAAGAACATATGTCCTAAGATTTTCTAGTTGATCTTGCACTATATGTCCTAAGGTTTTATAATAACTGGAAAAACACTGCACAATATGTCCTAAGATTTTCTAGTTGATCTTGCAAGTAACAAATTTTAAACTAGTGATTGTTTACAAAAAATCACGGTAAACACACGCAAAATACCTCTGTGATGTAGCGCTTCACGTGTGATCATCGGTCGTACGCGGGTCAAAATAATTAAAAAGGATTTAAAATATAGTATCAAGGTAAGAGACTGGGTCGTCTCACGAGGACCTCTAATTCTGAAATTACCAAAATCAAGAACAAAGTTAACAATATTTTAAATCCTTTTTAATTATTTTTCGAAAAGTTCAAAGGAAGCCGCCACCAAATTTTAGTTTAAGGGCAGATATTGGAAAATCCCTTTAGTTTTAGGACAAGGCAGGGTTAGGGTTCGGGAGTCGTTATGCGTGGGGAAGGTATTAGCACCCCACGACATCCATTGTCTAATTAATTAAGATTTATTAATAATTACCCTTTTATTTATAGAGAAAAAGACTTAATTAAATTTTAAATTTTCAGTGCTTGACAAGAGTGGACTCTTGCTCCTACATACCTCCGGATGCAATGGAGGAATCAAAGCTACGTAGTTCTTCCTGAAAAAGGTTTGTTAATTGGTTGGTGTTTTTCAGTGTAGGGGTCCTAGGACTCTTTGAACTGCATACCATCGATCTAGGGACGACTAACCCGATTGATTGTACAACCGACATAGTCCCCTACTTTTTGAAAATGATTTTTGAGTTTTTGAGAGAAATTGGATTGATGTGAGGTGGGTTGGTTTTAGAATAGGTATTCTAGAACTCCGAATCTGCATCTGACTCATTAGTTCTAGAAACTGACTAACCTGGGCTTGTACAACCGACTTAGTCCCCTATTTTTAGGAAAAATAATTTATTCATATTTTTATAAGTTTTTAGGATTACTTGAACTGCATAAACTCATTGGTCCTAGGATGATGACTAACCTTGGTTGTACAGCAACCGACTTAGTCTTTTATTTGATTTTTGAAGAAATAAACCAATTTGTGCATAAAAAAAGACAAAAGCGATAATTAAAAAGACTAGTCTAAAAAAAATTAAATAAACAAATAAATAACTATATACATAAATAAATATGAATAGATATATACATAAACAAATAAATAAATAAATAAATAATTAAATAAATAGATTATATTATAAATAAATGATAAATAAATATGTACATAAAAATAAACACAAAACTAACCTGGACTCGACGAGTGTCGAACCGACCGAGCAAAGCGATCGACTGTGTCAATCGCGAACCGGACTCCTATCTGGTCCATTTTGACCCCAAGACCGCAAGAACCGCTTGAGAATCGGCACTACAAGAAAATCGCTGATTTGCCACGGACATATCCGTCGCAAATGTACAAATTTCCGTGGCAAAACAACATTTGCCACGGACAAAAATTGGTGGCAAAAACGCTCGTCGCAAATCGTTTGCCACGGACTTTTCCGTGGCAAATTTTTCCGTCGCAAATCCGTCGCTAATCCGTGGCAAATATCCGTGGCAAAGTCGTCGCGAATTTCATCACAAATCCGTGGCAAATCCGTCGCAAAAATAAAAAAAATTTAAAAAAAAAAATTAAATCTTCAGAATTAAAATAAATGTTGGATAACTCATTATGATGTTAACTCCACCCATTTTTTTCAAACTTCTCCCAAAATATAGTTATTGGGGAACAAGACATAAAATTTGGACTCAATATCTACTTGAAAAATATGGCCATATAGTTACAACAAAACTTCTCTGAAGGGGAAGAAAATCCCGTTCATCCAAAGACACTGGCTGGAAGTAATCAACATCTGAAATAAGCTCTTAAGTACTTGTAACTTCTAGCTTAAGCAAGTGCACCCGGATATTGCTTTTTCTTCTCGTAAATTTGCACCGTGTGTGTGTAATTTTGAAGAACTTTCTCATCAATTCATCCACACCTCCTTCTCCTAAGCGATAGGACAAGAATGACTTAGTTTACAGAGTCAATGTGATAAAGAAAAGCCGTAAGATGCATTTTCAATAGAACACACCTTCAAAATGTAAGTCGGTTGTGAGTTTGCCGAGTCCGCAAGTTGGCTAGGAGTAGAATCGGATGTTCCTCCGGTTTGCCACATTGGCTTCCTAATATAGAACAAATGAAATCATATAGAATGAAAAATCTTGAAATCCTAGTTGGAGCAATCCGACTATGCATTCTACTATCATTTCCTTAAAAATGACCATATGTGGAGTTAATTTTATGCAATAATCGAAGTATACGAAGTGCAACGGAAAGTTAGTCCAATTTAACGGACACGGAATCCAAAACAATGTCAAGAAAATCAAACAGATCTACAAAGGCCCCATGTTTGTTGAAATCTTGGGTGGGGTTGCGAATAAGCGCAATGGCACTTTAATCAGATCAAGTTATCGGTATAATCAGCCCATTATATTGCAATTGAGTCTTTCATGACTCTTATATGGAATATCAACAAAATGGATAAATGTATCGGACCTCAGTTTCTTTGCATGATTGCATGCCGAATTTCCCCCTTGCTCAGCGGAAGAATGTTATACTCGCTTTTTTTTTGTGCATTGCATTTCCTTCAACTAGTCCCTATTTTGGACAAAGTGAGAATTATTATATAAAATGCTTGGGAAATTGATAATCTACTTATTTCGACAAGATTATGTTGTGACTTGTGAAAAATCACTAGAAAATGGAAGTGAAGATAAATGAAAAGGAAGAAATAAATAAAAGAGATCACCCGAGTACTATTAGCTGTATATGTAACTGTTTTTAGCACCTCAAGCAGTAGCAGAAGCAATATTTCGTGCATTTATCAATTTCTCCCTACGACTGTTTGGATAGAACATGACACAAGTTGGCATTTAAGGCAATATAAAGGTGTCTAAAATATTGTGTTCAAGAGATAAATGGTGCATTAATTAGTGTAAACATTGTTACCTTTGTTCCAGATCAAATGCTTTATTGTGTCTTGTAAAATAATCCCTGTAGGCATGGTAAACACGCTTAAGTTCACGAATATCACCTGTTCCACCCCGTTTCGTAGCATTCTCATCCTGCATGTTACACAATTCACCAAAATCAGGCAACCATTAAAATTAAAAAATTAGCAAAAAAATGCATTAACCAGTTTCTTTACAGGTAAACTTGAGTTGATTAACTAAAATATATTTCACATGGTCTTCTCAAGTACACATATACATCACAACTGGACGTGTTAAATAGATGAATGAACAATTAAAATCCCATATGCATTTTTTACAAACAAAATCATTTAAGCTTTTTATATTCATTCAGTTATAGTTATATCATGTTATAACTATAACATTGCACTGATCCCCAATTCTTTGGTTGCATTTGCAACTTTCAGCGACATGGAGACGCCAACTACGGGTTCGCACCCAGGTGTGTCCATTGGATAGTATGTGTATGTGGTGTTTATTTGTCGATTCGTCTAAGCTGACTAAAAAATAAAGACATTGCATTGCACCAAAAGGATCATTGTTCTTGACAGGGTAATCTCCAACATTATTGTTTACCTGTTCAAGTCGATGAAGGAGTGATGTTTTGAATTGTCTAACACCCCTTCCACTAGAATTTTTGTCCAAGTTGTGTGCAATTACAAAGGCGTGAACACGACCTGCAATTTAGAATTATTAGTACAATGTTAAATGAATATACTGATAGTAGGCAACATAGAAATCACACCTTAATCGAAATATATGTGTGTGTGAATTACTAGTACAATGTTAAATGAATATATGTCTTATCAATTGTCAACATTAGTTGAGAAATCTCTCAAATTTTCGTTACATACCATGCACCACTGTAGTTTTTGTATTTCAACCAAAGTGAAAAGGTGGCATCTAAAATTTGCACTGTGAATGGTACAGCACAACAACTCTTTGCCAATTGAAGAAGGGGATAGACAATATACTAACATCTTAAACTGACCCTGTTCTTAAGGCAACTCCTGGACTTAATTTAAGGTAATTGGACTTCAAAAAAAAAAAACCTTCAATGAAAATTTGAGTAGCCATCACTCAGCATGTAACAGCCCATTCAACACACACAACCAAGAAAAGAACAAGAAGAAATTTCTTCTTTTTTTTTTTTTTTTGTTTTTCAAGCAAGTAAAAAGACAAAAAAGTAGTTACCTAAAGAAGTCCCTCCATAGCAACTCAAACATCAACCAATTAGTTCCAATTTTTGACGAGCCACCATCATTTCGGCTTGATGAAGCGGAGACAGATCTATCAGTGATATAATTCATTAGCGGAGACTGAAAATTACGCCCCAAACACCGCCTACATTCATCATTGAAAACACTGCAGAAACTTTTAATGGAGTTGCAAATTTGCAAAACATCAACATCCAAAAACAGAAATGAGAACTAGGAAGGATCATCATAGGAAACTGGATGTCATTGACCACCAATGCCATTAAAACAGACAAAGATGAGAAAGGAATGAACTTAAATATACTTACAAAAATTGCAGGATCAAGATACATTACCTAAAAAGATAAAAAGGGAATCAAAAATGTTAAAATTTCATATAAAAGCAAAGATCAACTTTGACCCATACCACAAGTCTAATACAACAATTTTTCGAATAGAAGTGCTCACCGATGTTTGATTAACAACTCAAACCAAGCATAAAAATCTTTGGAGTAATAATGGAAGCAAATAGGCGTAATAAGTTTCATTGTGTCGGATAACAATCCAAAGCAGAAAGGTCACCTAGGACAAGAAATGCTACTAAGCGTAAAAGGTGTAAGAATTTATACCAAAGCATACATACTGAGAAGGCGAAATCTAAAATTGTGAAAAGGGCACGATACCTAGATTATCATCCAAGATATATGGTTCACTCATAATCATAAATAATATCATGAATTGACTTGTAGTATAAAGTCCGAATATTATATAATTGATATAATTGATGTGAAACTCGTCCCTATTCAAAATTTGATTAGTCTAACATAACACTTACTCGATTTAGAACTCCGGTTGGTGTGTCGCCAAATATATCATTACAAAACTTGTCGGTGACCTCTCACTGCTGCAAGTGTTATGAATGAGTTACAAGTCCAACAGATATAAATACATATACTTTCAACAAATTTAGTAATATCCTCTTTGAAATATAAAGTGATTTGAGGACAAACCTTTGGAGTACCCTCACCTGTGCCCCCAAAGACGGATACCTTCTACGAGCCAATATCCACATTTTCCAGGTGGAGATTTTCCAACAGCAAATGATTGTTCCATATCATCAACATCACCATTCTTACCATTAATTGCTTTAGAAATGTCAGTAGGTATTTCCACATCCTTGCCTGACAATAGAGCATTGCAAAGTTAGAACTTAGAAAAAGTCAAAATAAGATAAAAAGGATAAAATGGAAGACTGGTAAACATCTAACATATATGTAAGACTGGTGGTGCTCCAGAGAAATGGTGTGGTAGACGGCGCACGGTGGTTGCGAGACTGAGGGTGGAGGCCATAGTTGGGTTGGGGTTTTGGGAAATCAGAGGTTAGGGTTTGGGGAAATCTGAGGTTAGGGTTTCGCGAAAATTGGGGAGAAAGTGAGGGCGAGAGGAGAGGGAGAGTGGAAGGCGTCGGAGGAGGGCGGACGTTGAAGCCTTGGGAATCTATCAACACAAGAAAATCTGTGGAGGGTGGAAGAAGGCGGAAGGTTGAGGGAGAAGAGAGTGGAATGCGTTTGAGGGAGAGAAACGAAATGTTCTGATGCTGGATCGTGGGAGTTTTATTTTTGATATAGAGTTTTATTCGGTTGCCACGGACTTGCCACGGCATGTCCGTCGCAAATTTTTGTCCTTTCACATGTCCGTGGCAAACCCGTGGCAAACACCGGTGAAATTTCACGCGCTCACATATTTTGCACTTGCCGTCGCAAATCCGTGGCAAATTACTGACGGAATAAGCTCCGTGGCAACTGCTGGTGGCTAAAACAAGGTTTTCTTGTAGTGCGGAAAGCCGACTCAAAACGTCAAAATTATCAAAGACGGACTTTTATTGAAATGGGTCGCGAACGCTTTGACCCAAAAGATCACTTAACCCGCCAATGATCCTCCCCCTAATCTTCACCTCTCAACCCCTTTTACATCCAATTTCTAGGGAGCTCTTGTTTCTTGCGAGCGATGTGGGACTAAAACAAGGTAAAGAAAGTAATTTCCCTTTAAAACACAATTTCCGTTTTTCTCAAACCTGTCACCGTAAAATTGCGATTCCGGATTCGTTAACCGTTGGATCGTCTTCTTTTTTTGACAGTAGGTTCGTGAGACATATATCTACGCTTTCACCGTTCGGATCGTTGAAACAAGGTCTGATGAGAGAGAAATTACCTTCGCAATAGCTACAGTGTTTGGTCCGTTTTTCTCAAACCTCTCATCGTAAAACTGCGATTCCAGATTCGTTAACCGTCGGATCGTCTTCATTTTTTTACAGCGAGTTCGTGGGAAATATGTCTTCACTTTCACCGTTCAGATCGTAAAAACGAGGTCCAAGGAGAGAGAAATTTCCATCGAATAGTAGCTAAAAACTAACACCCGAAAATACGCAAAAAAACTACTACTTTTTGTAATTTTCAGAAAAAGTCCAAAATAAAATGGTTGAAAAAGTCCTAATTAAAAACTATTAAAAAGAACTCGGACAAAATTGGGGTATAACAGTAGTCTTGTTCTCAGCCACTTCACAAACTTTCTTTAATATGTCAGCATGTATTTCTGCAATTATTTTCAATGAAATGAACTAGATCTTTTGCGTAAAAAAAAAGCACTACTCTCACGGTGCTCTACAGGCTGCAGAGGCACACTAGCAATCAGTGGATCTGATCTTTCCTTATCAGAGACCGCATTATGGACGGTAGGATTTAAAACGGGCTCACACAAAGATTGATGTACATGAGCATTTACATCTCCAAAAGTATTGGATCCACAATCTTCTTTTTCAGAGACGTTACATCCACAATATTAGATTCCACAATATTAGATTCCCCATTTATTTAGTCATTCCCATGTCAAGCACCGTTTTTTGAGCATCTAAAACAATCATATTTTCCTTTTTATACTCACCATCCCGCCATCCACTATCATCGTTACCGTTAACACCAATTAATGCCCCATTCAAATTGTTTGTCTCCCCACCTTTCTCCATGTGAATATTATCAGAATTGCAAATTACAATTTTGCCCTCCTACAGATCTGTCGTTTCATCCTCCTCGACTCCTCATCATCCCCCTCCTCATCTTCATCAGTTCCATCTGCTACATCATCACCTTCGTTGAATAACAGAGGATCGTCACCATTATCAATGTCCCCTTCGCTACCGGAGGAGTAAACTGAGTTCATACTTTATTTTGGTTGAGCCGTTGAGGTAAACCATCCCAGTGCATCAGACCACATCACTCCTCCAGGACCTTAAAGTGAAACATTACCCCGTTTATATTTGCATAAGCAACCATGTTAAACACATCATGACATTTTGTTCTTATCAGGATTCTAGCCACATCCAGCGACCTCTTCAACCTTGTGTTTTCATCCACACCCAGAAACGAACCAAATTTTCTTGCCAGTGCAGAAAAGAATTCGTTATTCCAAGCATGGACTGGGATGCCGTGGCACCTGACCCAAACCACCCTTTCTTTATCCACATCAGAGGAGTCCCATCTTATAATATCCTCAAAAAGTTCATATATCCATTCCTTTGCGTCCTGAATGAGGTCTTGAATTAACCCTTCCTCCATTTCTTCCAGCAGCACCAAGTTAGCACCCATGGGGGTCGCCTTGACCCCAAAAAACCTTGCATGTTAAACCACTCCTGCACCATATGTGTAACTTGCGTTTTTCACCTTTGCCACATACATTTTGTTGAACGATTGCAATTCCTCCTCTGAGGCGTTATACCATACATCACAGAGGTTTTTTTTCCCCAATAGTACACGATCTTTTGCTCCAGTTGTTGTTGCCTCGGTCCCACCTATTGAAAGCATGTTGAGTTCCTATGTGCCCTTCGTTTCTAGCTCCCCCAGTGTTGCTGTGAACATGACTTACAGGATCTATTTTTAGCTCTGGTTTATCGCTGTGTACGTTACTTCCTTCTCCTCCTTGCTTCTTCACCTACCACACCATACGCCGACCCTTCATTGATCTTTCTTCTTGAGGTTTACATACTGCATCTCCCTTCGCTATGATTGGTCCCTCCCCGTTGATGTTCCTCCTTGCGATTTCATCATGTTTTCCTCTAACAAACCTTGGAAGATTAACGTGGATCTTATCAGACCCAAAGATTATATTATCCAATTTCACAGCAAATAACCTTGGATCATGAACGTCGGCAAAACGAACGTAACCAAATCTCTACCCCACTTGCTTCTTTGGAGGAATGACGACCTCCACTACCCATCCATACAAAGCGAAAGCCTTCAGCATCTCCTTGGCTCCATGAAAAGTTGGAAAGTCAGAGAAGTAGAAACATACAGTTCCACTGGTATTTTTTTCACCGTTCCTAGCAATATCGATTCTCCCCTTGAAACCTCCAAAAGCCCTTCGTTTCCTGTTCTTAACAAGCTCCCAGCCGCCTTCATCTTCACTGCCTCCCCCAGCCCCTTCGTCCTCCCGCACCCCTTTACTCTCTCGCACCCCTTCGGTTTCTCTCATTTTTCATACAACACTTATTTTTGATGTTTCACGTACTTGTCGTGTGTGTCAAGCTAATCGTTTTGCGACTAATCAATGGCATAATAGTAGTTTAGCAATCATAATTACACCATTTGTGCAAATGAGTTTTGCGTTGCTATATAAATGTATGTTATCTCGGCTAGGTAACCACGCAAAAAGGAGAGCATTTTGTTAACATCTAAAATAGCTGAGTCCCTAGTCAAGGTGTTGGATTGTTAAGCCAGTTTCCCTAGCTTGCTAATTGAGCAAAAGTTAGGTGTTGGATTGTTTGAATTTGGTGTAGATTTCTCTTTTGAAGAGGGTCATATAACCCAATCTAATTTGTAACATTTAGTTTTACGCAGTAAGGTTTATAGAGCCATGACGTTTGCTTAATACATCCACTACTTTCTCAGAATATATTTTTTTGTTTAAAAAAAATTAGAGATAATTTCTAATTCAGTTGTCATGCCAATTAGGTGTGGCAATAATTCAACTAGAACAAAAGTTTATTGTTTTAGCCCTTAAACTGGTTTAAATATGTTTTTGGTCCCTGTAAATATACCTGTTTTTCGAATATGCCCTTGCAAATTTATATTTTGTAAATATGTTCCTGCAAAATGAACTCGTTTTTAAAAATGCCCTTATGTTAACCAATTGTTAAAAAATGCTGAGGTGTCATTTTTTTTCTTTCCTAAATTTTTTTATTCTTATTTTCTCGTGCCACATCATCTTCTTCTTCATCATTCCTCTCTCAGATCTTCTTCTCCACCCTTCTCTTATTCCTTTCCTTTTCACTTCACTTTACAAAAAGTTGCAAAACCTTCTTTTATTGCTCTCTCTCTCTCTCTCTCTCTCTCTCTCTCTCTCTCTCTCTCTCTCTCTCTCTCTCTCTCTCTCTCTCTCTCTCTCTCTCTCTCTCTCTCTCTCTCTCTCTCTCTCTCTCTCTCTCTCTCTCTCTCTCTCTCTCTCTCTCTCTCTCTCTCTCTCTCTCTCTCTCTCTCTCTCTCCATTTTCCATTTGCTACAACATCTCATATCTGTTGATATTCTTGGGTAACCATTATTGGAAAAAAAAAGGAATAATGAACTAGTTAGGTGGAAACTCAAAGTGCATAGGATTTTGTTTACCATTGTGAATACGGGTATTTAATTGCAATCCCATTCTCTGGCTACACAATCTAAATCTCTTGCTGCACAATCAAATTACTTGTTACACAACCCAAAGCTACACAATCCAATTCTCTTGCTGTTGTAGTCTAGACCAGAGGATTTTTGTTTATCAAAACCTCCCACATCTTCAATCCCTTGCCTATCATTTGTTTGGTCTTGGTTCTAATTTTTATATTTATCAAACTCTACTATTCAAATTTGATTGGTTAACATCAACATCAAATCCCCTCTTCTTCATCCTTTTTCAGAGCCGTCGCAGAGGGAGGTTTGTGATTAGCGGTGGTGGTGTTGTTGGTGTTGTGAGGGAAGTTGTAGAGGTGAGGAGATCTTAGAGTGGGGAAGTTGTAAAATGAAAAGTATTGCTGGTTTTGTGAGGTTGCAACCCAGATCTTCATGTTGTTGGTGTTGTTGCAAACCAAAAAATAAGAATCATAAGTAATTTAAATCATGAAAACTACCACCTAAGCATCCAAGTCAGAAAGGCAGTGCTACTTTAACAAAAAAAGATTTCCCGGCCTCAATAAGACTCGAACACGGGACCGTCAAGTGCCGAGCCACACATTCAACCACTGCGCCGTGCGCAACATCTGTCAATGATGTCGCAACACATCTTTAATACCCTAGCCAAATACACGAAAATTGATAAACGAAAATTCAAACGTATTTACAAATAGTCAGTTAAAAATTAATAAACGAAAATGCAATTTCCAAATAGTCCTAATATGAGTGTTTTCTGAGGTGCTCAATAATAATCCTTTGAAATATTCTCGGAGCTCCTTAATTAAGGGTAGGATGTGGGGTGCCAATTCAAAGAGGGAAATTTATTGCAAATTAATGCCCTTGATTTTAAAATTATTATAATTATGCAGTTGTTTTGGTGTATCCACACTTATTTTTTCCAATTAATTAACGTTGTGCATTAAAGCTGGGAGATTTTGAATTATCAGTGTTTAATGCAATTATCAGTGGTCTCTCAACTCTTTAGGTTGCCCATTTATGTATTATATTAGTGTCATTAACATAGATTAAAGTGTAACTATTGAAGTATGATGGATGTCTATAGCTTATTATGGTTCAATTTTGTAGCGAGGACGATTATTCACATTGTTAGTTTTTGCAAGAAATATATTCAGTGATAAAAATTAGAAAGGATATTGGTTTTGAAAAATTACTACACAAATGATGCTACCCAACTATATATAGAAAGAATGCAATTTATCGATTTAAATATAACTCTCCATGTGTTAATTAAAAAAAACCGTGGATGGATCAAAATTTTGAGAATTTGTAGCGATTCACATTATTCATATTATTTATTGGTCTTCGCAAGAAATCGTATGTGATTCAAAATTTTGAGTATATTGGTTTTGAAAAATTAGTACTATAATGATGCTACGAACTGTATATAGAAATCATTGATGATGAGTCAATTAGATTTAAATTTAGGAGTCCATGTTCGAATAAAAAAAAAACTTAGATGGCTCAGAATTTAATAGAAATCAGGTTTATCCTGTTAAGTTCACTTTTTGGCGAGGTTGATTTGCAAACTTACCACATTGGCTCATATAATGAAGTGTGATATATACCATGGTAGACATTTTCAATATGGTTAATTACTGTGCTAAAACAATATTATTTAAATTGTTAATTTTGAATTCATGCATTTACCATGGTAGTATACATATAAGGTTTTGTATTATCCATTGGCTTTATGCTATTATATAGTATATACCATGGTAGGCTATGATTCGGTATTTATCTAAAAATAGCAAATTATTAAATTATTCGAAATACATAGACATATTATATCACATAATTCATGTATAGATGCCGTTTTTGCGAAGAAACGCGTGTGCATTACATGAAACGACTGAAGGGGACAATCAAAAATTTAATAACGACCCGAGCAACCAATCAAAAGTATACGTTTATTGAAAATATATACCCGTGCTGGCACGGGTGCTCATACTAGTATAAAAAATTAGAAAAGAAAAAAAATGACACCTCAGCTCTCCATTTGCCACCTCAGCATTTTTTAACGGTTGGTTAACATCAGGGCGTTTTTAAAAACAAGTTGATTTTGCACGGTCGTATTTAAAAAAAATAAATTTGCAAGGGCAAATTTGAAAAACATGTATATTTGTAGGGGTCAAAAACATATTTAAACTAACTATGTATTTTTTCCCCTATTTACCATAGATTCCTTATACCATTAAATATTTCCTATTTCTTTTTTTCCCTTTGTAGCTATCAGTTGCTCTTTTTGCTGAATGTCTTCGCAGATATCACACTTACCACTTTGAGTTTGTACCTGACTTTGTATGCTCTCCTTTGATCTATTTAAGTCCTTAATTTCCTTTACTTTGTCTTCAGCCGTATTTGTTACCTGTTTTGCAACTCTCCTTATTCTAAGTGTGTACAAAAAACAAGGAATATGTTAACTATGTAATCCGCTTTATTGATTTGCAGTCAAAACAGCAACTACCAGCCCTCTTTTATTCAGATTTCCATGACAACTTTCCAACAATTGTTCACCTTTGTGATCTCCTGGGTAATGTTTTCGTGGTTTCTATTTTGCAAAGAACTAGGAGAGTCTTTTTAGATCATGGTTCTTCTCGAATAGGCGAGGTTTACAAGCTTTTCAGTGGTGGTTGGATCATTATTAACTATGTTCGTGATTCCACTTTCCAAATGCGTGTGAAGGATAGGATGGGGAAGCAAGTAAACTACCTGACTCCTATCCAGAGATTTGGTCTCACGGAACCTGACCTTCCAGTGACTATTGTTAATGAGGATGAATATGAGTTCCTTTTTATTGATTCTGTTCATTTCTGTCACTATTGTGTGAAGGATTATTTACTGAAGAGGCTACTTCTTCATCTATGGTGTGTGTCAGTGCCTTGCCTATTTGATTTTGTTCATTTTTAAGTAGGAAACAAAATTTCCTTTTACAAATTTCTTCATCTAATCAGTATTTTTCTTTGCAGTTTCTCCCTATTGGTTTTTGCCAAATTGGTTTCTCCCCTGCATCTACTTCAGTTACTTTGGTTAATTATCGGGGGAGAAAGTGGAGGTGTACTTTTGACTGGGACAGCTCTAGGCCTGCTTGCTGCTCTATTTCTGACGGGTGGTCTATCTTTCGTGGTTTGAACGGGATCACTGCATGAACTTCTCTCAAACTAGATGTTGCTAAGAACAATAGCCAGTTTTGTTTGTAAAGATTTTAGATTCGTTAGGTTTTACTCTCTTGCCATCTACCATGTGTACTACAACTGATCATTCCTTAGTAACTTTATATTTGTATTTAACATGTCTAACTATATAGGCATTCTGCAATGTAATTGTTCTCTTTAAGTTTTGCATTACTTCCCTGTTTCTGTTTTTTAGTCTTTTGTTTCTTGCGTTATAAGAAACCATCTATACCAGAGAAGATACTAAAATTAGAAAAGCACATACAAAGGGCAACTACGATAACAACTAACAAGGGACATTAGAGAGCAATAAAAATTACATCTTTAAGAGATGGGTTTTTTGTCTAGAATTATATTTAATATGGATGTTTGAGCAATTTAGTATTAGACGTATCTATCTTCTCAAACTAACAATTAGTGGGTTTGACTGGCATATGGTTGTACTGTTGTTTTGTATTGAAGTGTCATTGAACCTCGAACCCGTCTAGGGGATACTCTCGAGGGAATAGCGGTAACACTACCTTACACAGAGCGGAATGCCTTTCCTGGAAGTTCGGGTAGGTCCCGACTTCCACCACCTCCGCCAGTTGTTCCGGTCCCAATGGACGCGGTACGACAGTTGGTTCAAGTTCTCAATCAACATAACGAAGCTGAACAGGCTCGGAGCCTCCACATCTCCGAACTAGAAGTTAAATTGATGTGTACCGGGCTCGGAACTCTCCTCAGCGTTACATTCCCCCATGTATTTCACCACCCCGTCAAGAGTCCAGAAGAACGGAAGAGGGACGACGACGTCATCGTTCCCCTTCCCGACAACGACATTATCATCGTTCTCCCCCTCGAAGGAGAGGAAGAGGAGAACCTCAGACACCTCCTGAAACGATTGATTATACTTATGATCCTGAGGACACTTATGAAGAATATTCATCTTTTGATTCGTCATCACCCAGGAGACGACGTTCTAAAAGCCGGGAGACCATCCCAAGGCACGAACTTCGCCGACATCGCTCGAGGAAAACCCCAGAACGAAACGAATACCGACGCACCCTTTCAAGGGAAAGACCGGGCAGGAATCATTCCCGGCATCCTCCACCTCGAGCAATAGTCCCAGCTCTGGAGAATCCACCAATTGGAGCCCCACTTCTTCTGACGGGTCCGATCCTATCCAACGTCGAGGGCTTTTACAGCCGTTATATACTTTTTTCCATTCCCTCGCGATATAGAAAAGCCCCAAGAGAACTTGAAAATCTTTAACGGAATTGAAGATCCGGATGCTCACATAGAATATTATGAGACCATGATGCAATATCAGAATGCCCTAAGTGAGATTATGTGTAGACTTTTCTCTCTCACTCTTGACAAATCAGCAGGTACCTAGTTCAGGGAGATCCCGCCAAATTCAATCTCTCTCACTCTTGACAAGTTTTGCGCACCCCAAAGTAAGGCTGCAGTCATGGATGGTGCTACATGCAATTCGTCAAGAAGAAACAGAATCCATCCGAGCCTACATTGAAAGGTTTAATCAACCACCGACGTTGGTAGAGTTCCTCCGACTTTCTGAGAAATATATTGATCACGAAGAAGAAGAAGAAGACGAGGCAAGTTTGTTTTTTGTTAAACCTGGAATGAATCAATTCAAAATTTTAAACCTCGATCGGATGGACAAAGGAGTTCTGAGCTTAGAAGACAATCAGAAGTTTCAAGTAATATATAACAAGTAGGCTCAAAGGGGGAAACTAGTGGATAAATTTTCAACAAATAACGCAGAGGCCGGAAGAATACCTAAATCCCCAAATCTTTTTACATGATGCAAATCAATTTTCACCTTGAAATGGTCAACAGACAAATTCTAGATTGTAGCAAATTGGGAAACACGCTCATAGAAACAAAAGGGGTAAAAACTTATGATTTTGTATCAATCCCCTTATAAAGGCTCAGATCTCACATTTAGAAGCTAGTTCACAAAAAGTACTCAACAGACACAAATGCTAATTATCAGCTTCCTAGGACAACCCCACAGTTACAATTAAGCAGAAGTCTGTCAAGTGAATTAATTTTTGAGTCCCCTAAAGGCATAATCTCTATTTTTCATTTTTCAATTTAAGCATAATTCATGCAAAACAAGCCAGAAAAAAAAATGCTATCAACATATGTAGTGAGTAAGTGCATTAATAGAGATCAAGTGACAACATATAATATCCTCCCCCACACTAGTATGAAGCATGGTCCTCAATGCAAAATATCGGATTGGCACAAAAATAAATAAATAAATGATAGAGAGAGAGAATAAGAGTAACTTCCCTTAGAGTTCTTGCAATCTGAACTTATTCCTAAAAACAAAACAAAAATAACAGAAAATAAACACAGGTTGCCTTCTGCGAAGCGCTTGTTTAACGTCATGAGCCTGACGATAGTTGGTGCTCAATCAGGTGGCTCTCAAAGAGCAAATTTTACATCTAACGCAGTGCACCTTCTTAGCTTTCTAACAATGTGGTTCACATTATTCTTTTGTTTTTGCACGTGGTGGCACTACCAGAAAAGCGGCTTTTAGCCACGGTGGATTTGCCACGGTTATGTTGACCGTGGCCAACACAATAATAGGTTGACCTGTTAGCTACCCTTTAGCCGTGGCAAAGAAACGGGAAAATTCACAAATAAAAATTTCACTGTTAGCTACCCTTCCACCGTGGCAAAGCAACCAGAAATTTTCTAAATAAAAATTTTCACTGTTAGCTACCGTTTGACCGTGGCAAAGAAACCGGAAAATTTCAAGTAAAAAATTTCACTCTCCCTCGAAAATTTTATTCTTCACCTCTAACCTAGGGTTCCCACGTTTTCCCCCAATCTCTCTCTCGCTTCATCACCATCGTGTAACCGTTTAAGGTAAACTCTAATCTCTATCTCTCTCTCTCTCTCTCTCGCTTTCCTCATTCTTCCCAATCTCTCTCTCGCTTCCTCAGCCTTGATTAATTCCTATGGTGCAGGCTTTTTAAATGGGAGAAGCTGGAGAAGCTGTGTTACCATTTCGTGATTAAGTCCTCTGTTTTCGTTTCTTACTCTTCATCACCGTGAGTCATTTTTTTCTCATCTACTTTCATTTTCTCATCTGTAAATGTTAGGGTTTTATCTGGTTCTGATTTTCATGGTTTTGATTTTCATTGGTTCTGATTTTCATTGCCTTCTCCTTTTTAGGTTCATTTATTGTTTTTCGATTGAGGTTCATTTCTTGTTTTTCTGCTGTTGATTTCTTTGCTTCTTTGTTCATTTCTGGTCCCTTCTTTGTTTGACGTTGAAACAAGAACAAAGAAGAACAAAGGTTTTTGTTTTGGTTTTTTGATTTTTTATTTGTTGTTCTAACTTAATTGGAATGCTTACATTGGAATGGCTTTGTATTTCTCTAATTGGTTAATCAGAGCTTCCTGTTTTGTAATTCTGTGATGGTTTTGAGCAATGAAATTGTAGAAGTAGAGGGATGTAGTTCATGAAATTGAAGTTACAATACTACGATATTCTTCTTTTATGATTCTTGTTGTTTTCGATCAGTAGCTTTCTGCAGATTTGAGATATTTCTTAGTTTGCTTAAATAGTTTGCTGGAAAGAAAAATGAGGTTGATGAAACATGTTTGCTTAAATATCATTGTTAAATCTCTAACTCTTAAATTTTGGCAAAATTCTCAGACAAAACTGCCATGTAGAGTTGAGTCACATGTTTTTTTTTACTTCACTTTTCTTTCTTCTTTCAGTTTTTCCCCTGTGAGTAGGGAGGGGAAGGTTTGATTGGGATTTTAATCAAGACAATTGCCAAATCAAAGCATGAAGTTTCTCTGATATATTACAGCTTGCTGGCAATAACACTATTCTAGTTGCTTGCTTGTTATTTTATACTTCCTTACCGATCTCTATTTTATTCTTTCCATGTTTTTGTTGCAGTTAATAAAAGCTGCATGGCTTATTTTTTGTATGTATTTTTAATGCATTTGCAAAATTTCAGTTTTAACACTTGAATTTGTTAGTTTTTGTTTTGAGATAATGGTCCTTCAATTTCTGTTTTGAGGGGCTGTGATGCTTGTTGGTTTGTATCCATCTATTGTTTTTGAAGTCTCATTGGTACTAAAGGGGGAAATAGTTGATTGCTTCAATTATACATGTTCAATGGGAGTGTATGGTTTTCAAATTTCAACATATTGTGGCATTTATTGGATACCTTCCAGTGGATAAATTATGTTTTGTAAACAAAGATTTGCTGCCTTTTGGATTTATGTTTTGGTTATTCTACTAAACCTTCTCATCATACTTGTTATTGTTTCTGAACAAGACAGTATTCTAGTTTTATTTTACCTTTAAATGTTTATAGGTTTTGTTTCAAAAATTGCTCTTAGGACATTGGCAAGTATATTCCTATTTATATTCCTATTTGCATACTCTCTTTAAGATCATGAAACCATGAACCGTATCATAGGAATTGCATTACTTTCCTTTTTCCATCTGGTCATTAGATGTTTACCTAATAATATTGATGTTTGGTTTTTTGAGTCAGCTCTCTCGAGACACCGTTGACCTAGCACCTATTGGTAGGTACGTCTTTCTTTGTCTCAGATTATCTACTCATTCTTCAACTCTATACATTTATTTATGAAACTTAACAAGGGAGTCAAAATAGATCAATTTGGGATAACAAGTGTAAATTTTTCTCGCTTAATACATACTGGTGATAATGAAGTTGATGAACCATTCATCCTTGCAACTGATGCTAGAATGGTATATTATGTTGATGATCCATTTGAAGAAGGATGGTCTTGTGTATGTCATATGAAGCCTAGAGACATATATGATATGGGAGATGTGAACGTAATGGATTCAGAAGATATGGAAGACATACCTTTTCGCGAGCAAAATGTGGAGAACATTGAAGATTTGGAATTAGTGCAAGATGATATCAATGACCAAGACCAAGAACAAGAACACGATGAATCAAATAGTGAAGGAGATGATAGCATGAGGTTAGACTAGTTTGATTATGACCTTTGTAATTCAGCTGCAATTTATTTTTGTGCTTTTGAAGTTGTTTGTGTTTATGAACTTTGTATGCTTTTGCTCATGTAATGACATGTTCATCTTATGATTCATTGAAGATATATTTTCGATCCATGTGTTAGCTTTTGTTAGTAAATCATGCAGATATTGGACTTGAAATGAGGAAAAAACGGAAGCAATTACCTTGCTATCATAATCTTTGTTACAAGCATATATTGGAAATCAATATAAACATGTCAGCTTCAATACAGCCCATATAAAATGTTATGCAATGAGCTTTTAGTCAAATATATTAACTGTTATTTTATTTTTGTTGCTAATATATAGGATAATATTTCAGAGAACTTATCTGAAGACCAAGAACGTGTAGCAACAAAAGGCGTTCCATCAAAGATTAATGCTTATATCCCGATGATGCCATTGGGAAACTATGTGGACCTGAACACGCAGGCCGAGTGCGTGTTTTAGGTCTAGGTGTCTCTTCAACTTATGTCTTTAAAAACCGTATGCATTTCACTGAATTTATCCAAACTGGTAGCTCAAGCCAAATGAATGTCGAGAACTTACAGAACAAAGTAGTAGATTTGGAAGAAAAACTAGAAGGATATGAAGAAACAAAGCATCAGCTTACACAAACTACTGAGGAGCTTATACAAACCAAAGAGAAGCTTGGACAAGCAACAACTAAGTAGACAAAAGTTGAGAGGTTCTTGCAACATAAATTTGGAGATGAGTTATCTATGTTTGACTTATAGGTTTATCTTAGTTATTGTTATTTAGAGTATGTATGAGAACATCTAGTTACTTTTTTGTTGGCTTTCATTGTTGTTGGCCTATTTTGGTTTCATATTTCATGTTAGGTTTTATTACTTTTGAAGTGGATGCTAGACAGTTAGACTTTTATCATTAGTAATCAATATATTTGGGTGCATTTATATTCTCATTGTGTATTGGTACCATGAAACTTGAATGCTATTTACAAATGACTATTAGGTAACTATTATGTAGTAATGAATTTCTAAAAAAAAATAATAAAATTAAGTTAGCTACGGTTAAACCGTAGTTAAATGCTGCCTGAATACGCGCCAAATTCTCGCGCCTAGTTAGACACGGCTATTACCGTAGCTAAAATACGCGTGTGCAAAACCAAGTGGATGATTTGGCTACTGAAGAACCGTAGCTAAATTTTTGCATAACCGTTGGTAACTAAATGTCTCCACGGTTTCTGTAAGCGTGGCTACCGAGAAAAAAGACCGTGGCTAACATTTGGCGACGCCAGGTCCTTTCACGGTTACAAAACCCGTGGCCAAGTTTTTTTGCCACGGTGATTCGGCCTGTTAGCTACGGTTTTAACTTTGGCTAATCACCGAGTTTTTTGTAGTGTGGGTGAACTTCAAAGGATTGTGGAATTTTTATTTTGTCTCCATCCACCACAATGCTAGGATCTTGCAAAATAAGAATTTTTCCTAAAAGGTCCTGCATCTTCAAATCACTGAAAATATTAGTTTTAACAACATCATTAAAAGGAGGAGAAGTAAAAGGAGAGAAATTTTCACTAGAATTTAAAGCTTTAATCAGATCCTCTTCTTTACTACTCATTAGAGTTACCTTTCCCTTATGGACCTCAATCACAGCGTTACCAATGGTTAAAATAATTTTCCCACAAATTGGGACTTTCGCCTCTTTCTTCAAATCAAGAACCAATGGTTCTTTCTCATTCTCCTCCCAAATGCTCTCATCAATGAATTATGTTGTTTCAATTTGACTACCTTCATTAGGAGTCATTATTTTGATTTGACTCCCATCAGTAGGAGTCTCTTCATCTTTCATGAGAGCTTCTTCCCCTAGATTATCATCCATGGAGAACTCTTCATCACTTCTAAGAATATTTTCTTTTTTTTTTGCTCAGATTCTTTATTTGGGGTAGACTTTGTTTGTAAATAAAGAGTTTCTTGAGCCAACCGAGTTGTTACCATAGCAATAACCTTTGACAATTGATTCTTCAAACTATCAAGTGTTTCATTTGTCTGCTTCATATTTTTCTTACAAATATCAAGTGTTTCATATGCCAGCTCCATTTTTTTTCTCACATCTATCAAATCTTTCATTTGTTTGCTCCATAAATTTGACCAAGACCTCATCGATATCATATTCTTCCTCTTTCATTTGCACTTGTAGTTGCTCATAATTATCCGAGTTGGAGGAATAAGGAGATGGCTCATAGACATCCCAATAATCCAAATAAGGGTCACAAGGAGGAGGAGAAATTAGGATTTGGCACTAAGGCATATACCAATATGAGTTCTCTAAATGTCTTTGTGCCTCTGCCTCCCTAAGATAATCTCCATGTGTTTTAAACATGAGTTAGATTTTTCTCTACAAAACAAAGTGAACTACAACGAGCTCTTGGGAAAGTGTTATCAATTTTTTTTTGAATTTTTTTCAATAAGATAAATAATAATAATAATAATAATAATAATAATAAACAAAAATAAAAACTAAAGCATAAAAAAATGTCTAAAGCAATAAAAATCTTTTTTGTTTAACATTGCTAAATTAATCCCCGACAACGGCGCCAAAAACTTGTTGCACACTTAGAGCAAGTGCACTCTTTCGCTGAAGTAATATAAAAGATTATCGTGTCCACAGGGATTAATTAGCAAGTACCAAACTAGTTGAGATTATATATTGTTTAGACGAACAAATACGTTGAATGTTATAGAAACAAAATAAAAAGAAATAAATAGCAAGAATTAAAATACAAGATTGAATTATTGGAGAGATGTCTAGGGTCACGGTTTCACTTGCAAGCGTCAATTCCCCTATGTCTAATTCTACCTGAATTCCCTTATTTTACTTAATTACCAATCCCTTTACTAAAAACTATTAATCCGTTTGGTCATTCGCGATTAATATTCTTTTTCCTAAATTATCCCTCGTTTGGTCATGCAAGAATTTAAATTCAAGAAAATCATAAAGAACAAAAAGGTTGAATGATTGGAAGACTAAATTAAAGTTTGGTCATGCATTAATTATAGTCCCAATTATCCTATAGGTTCACCAACTAATTGCAGTACGGTCGCTGATCAACTAATTGATTATGAACATGCAAATGGTAGTTAATCCTAATCATGTGATAAAAACAATAGGACAATATTAATTGAAATAAAAATAGGAATTCAAACCAGAAATTAGAATATAAAAAGGTCTCTAAACATGCAAGATCCACCTAAGACCCTAGAAGAGGACATAGGTATCTGGTGTGGTGAAATATATGCAGGTATACATAGTCACACAAGTAAAAAAGTGATAAGAAAGGTCGAACCCACAGGGATTATGTATTGTAAAGTTTTGTGTATTCAGAGTGTACACTTAGTGTGTCTACACTATGCACTATTTTTGGTTGGAGTTTTCAAAGTAAATAAAAACAATATAAACAAGTAAAAGAGTGTAAGGAATCAGTTAGATAAAGTAGTTGAGATGTTTTCACCAAGTAATTTACTTCTAAGTGTTATAGTGGAGTATGCAGTGTTTCCACACCTTTGGATGCATTTGCATGAGTGTGTGCTGTCAAAGACTTTCTTTGAGTTTCATTACAAGCTTCCTATGTCTAGGCATGCTAAATAGGTCCACTCTTGTCTTTTTAACCTCCCACTGTATCACCCTAGGAACTATGTTATCCTATGTCTAGGACTTAACATGGTTTTAACAAGCAATTCTTATTAAAGCTAGTTTAACAAGTTGTTGTTACAAACACTCATCATTCCTATTAATTCTTGAGTTCATAAATGTGACCCATGTCTGCTGCCACAAGTTTACCTATTCCAAAGTGATCAATTCCAGAATAAGTGTTGAAAGAAGTATCACACAAGAATTAAAATGCATACACTACATAAACCATAAACCATATAATAACACTCGGATATGGTACAGACGGCCCTAGTAGAAGGTCTGTGATCCTCCGGAATGTGCTGGACCTGCCCAAACTGTCTGAGCACTAGATCTGGCAAATGGCGCATCATGCAGCCACCACTCCGAATGAACCCTCTAAACCTGGCCAGCTCCTCAAAGGGTCTCACCTCCCTATGGGCTGTGTAAGGGTCCCAGGTCAACTCCTCACGGTCTAGCCGGTCAAGGCATAATCTGATGGTCTGTGACTTGATGGCCCTAGGGCCATAATCGCACAACCATTTCTTCGCCCGTGGCATACTCTCATCATACTCTTCGTGCACCAACCAGGAGGAAAAGTTCGCACTCTGGAAGTGCTCAAAGATCCAAGCCTGTAATGAACATATCATTGGTTGATTATTAATCTGAAAGTAACCCTAAATCAAACTTAAAAGTAAAGAATATGTTTTATACCTGAAGTAAAGGAAGATGACCAGCAATCTTCTTGGTCTTCTTTCTTGTAGCATCCTTCAGCTGATCGTATAGATGGGCAAGGACCATCGCCCCCCAGCAATAGTCTCCAACAGCCTCCAAATCAGTCAGCATACCAAGGTAGCCAAGCTTAACCTTGTTGCCTGACTTGTCAGCAAATAGGGTGCAACCCAAAAGATAGAGAATGTAGGCCCTAGCAGCATGAGCCCACCGCCCTGTTGAGTAGACCCTATCCTCAAAGAATACGAGCCCAACAGACAACCCACGGGCGAAAGTGCGGGCGTTTGCATCTTGGTGTGGCCCCGAATAGTCAATCGCCAATGCTCTCCCGCTTTCTGAAGTCGACCGGCATGTCATAAACCGCCGATGATGGGGATGTGTAGCGACTAGGATACATCATCAAGGGTGATGCTCATCTCACCCACGGGAAGGTGGAATGATGATGTATCCATTTGCCGCCAACGCCTATGAATGTGTTCGTGACCTCTTGTGGAGGATGGGGAAACCAAGCCTAACGGAGGAACCAACCACGAAAGCTATCAGAGTGTCCCTAATCCTAACATGAAACACTATCGTAACTAGGCTCGTTTCAAATGAACTATTGGCCCGAACTAAAGCTATTGTCGATCGAATCGAACTATTAAAAAGCGAACTTTTAGTAACAATTCAAAATCGAATCGCCTTTAATAAAAAACGTTCATGAATCGAACTATTAACGCTTGTCGATTCGATTCGTCCGAATCGGCTTTTTTTTTTACTCTCACTCTCTCGGTTCACTTTCACTCTCACTCTTCTCACTCTCACTCTTCTCATACTCTTCCCAGATCAATCTACCCATAAAGACCAGAAATCCGGAGGTGAGATAAAGACTAAGAATCGCGATCCAAAGAATGGATCTTGTAGAAGCGTAAAAGGCACGTAGTGTAAATTGAAGATGAAAAACGCAGATGCTCTACGAAGAAGGCTAGTGAGAGGAGGAATGCTGCGCTACGATAAAGAAATAAAAGAAAATCCCTAGGATTGAGAATCGATGCGGAAGTGCGGTGTAGCGAATCAAAACGCGATTCGGTGAGAACTCGATTGATGAATAACACACCTTGTTGGAGAAGATGAGAACACGATTGGTGATCTCGATCCGAGGAGAAAGCGATTGAAGAAGGAGATCGGCGTTTGCGATCGCGATTGAAGACGAGCAAGAGAAAACGCGAGTCGCGAGGGTGCAAGTCGCGATGCGAGAACAAAGGATTTAGGTTCTTTGAAGTTGCAGCAAGAAAGAAAGGATAACGATTCGGATTTACGGCCTTTAATAAAGCGATTCGGGCGATTCGGATAACGATTCGGACGATTCGGGCTTAACGATTAAATGCGATTCGGGCTTAACAGTTTAAAAAAGTAGTCGGTGAAGCAGATTTAGTTCAAACTCGAGCGCCAAACCGAACTATTAAGACGATTCGATTGATTAAAATTTGAACTACTAACACGATTGATTGATTAATTTGAAGCTGTTTAAACGATTGATTCGATTCGGTGCAATTTTGCTTAAAAGCGAACTATGAACAAGCGTAGTAAATAATGAGTCCATGTGGAATTGTTTGTAAATTGGCCGAACTCGTGCATTGAAATGACACAATAAGCCAAAACATTCAACAAAATAATAAACAAATTTACAACAGTCAACTATAAAATAATAACTTACCTGGCCAGAATAGAAATCAGTAAGAATATGTGCCCCGTATGTGGGCAAGACAGAACCATCTTCTGGTCCACCAGGAAATGGGAATGTCGCCCTAGGAGCAGCAGCCTCCTGAGGCTCAGCAACCTCCTCCTCATGAGGCTCAGCAACCTCCTCCTCATGATGTCTAGATGATGAAGGCCTAGAAGATGAAGGCCTAGCAGATGAAGGCCTAGCAGATGAAGGCTTAGCAAATGAAGGCCTAGAAGGGCCAGCCAACTCATATGCCGGAAATTGAGCATCACGCTCAATATCCTGCCCAATATCCTCGGGAAGTGGGGGAGGAGGAACATCAACCCTGCCCCTACCCCTAGCACGACCGCTACCTCGGGAGGGTTCACCGGCTTCTTCCCTCCTTTTGCGGTTTGAAACCGTAGGAGGTGGCCGACCGACTCGCTCGGATGGTTGTTGGGAATTACCACATCTGCTCCTCACCATATCTGAAACAACAATCAAGAGAACCAATTAAACCAAATTAAGAGAACCAATCACAAAAAGGCTGAGAAATTGTACTGTCAAACGACTGTTCGAACGGCCACATGCAAACATGTTCGCACAACCCCGTTCGAACAAGTCTTTTTGCTCTGTTTTAGTTTCAATTCAGTTTTAATAATTCCTAAAAATTATTTAGAACCAGTCTTATATTTTTTTTCAGCTGCTTAACGCTTCCCGCCCCATAAGTTTTCGTATACTCGTTTGGGGCTAAATTCATTGCTGTAGACAAGTTGACTATGCTTTAAGTGATACCGCAATTGATATTTATCCAGGTACGGGGGAAAGGATTTCTATTCCATATGGGGAATAGGGGATAGGACTAGAACGGTGTTGATTGCCATTATTCCTATTATGCTTGTACTTATTTATTATTTATATTATTTATTTAATTTGGATAACTGTAATTATTCTGGATGACTGTAATAATCTGAATATGTCTGTAAATGAGTTAGATGACTATAAATGTCTTGGACGTCTGTAATGTAAATGATTTGAATTTGAATGCCTGCAAATAAAGTGCTAAAGGATTGAGAATGATAGGTAAGTCTAAATGATAAGAAGTTAATATTGTTTAAAATCTAGATCGATGTATTTGTAAAAATTTATGTATTTGTGATTGACTTGGAACTTGTAAAGTCATTAAATGGCTTGACGTTCACGCTTGTGGTGATTGTTGGTCGATTTTATATGTATTGTTATCGGAGACTTGTCGCACAATGGGCAAGTTATCCTTCGTTGATGATTAACGAGTTGGTTCGGGTTGAAGAATCTTATCGCCGCATGGGCAAGAACTCGTTGCAGTATGGACGAGTAGTATCTTCGTGATTGAGATTGGTTGAAGGAACCTTGTCGCAGCATGGGCAAGGACTCGTCGCAGCATGGGCAAGGATTCGTCGCAGCATGGGTGAGCCGTACCTTAAAAGTTGAAGATTATAAGGGGAACCTTGTCGCAGTATGGGTGAGCCGTACCTCAATAGTTGAAATTGTATAGGAGGAACCTTGTCGCAGTATGGGCAAGCCGTACCTCAAGGATGGTAAGAATGATAGGTGGGATGGTAAGCAAACGATTATGGGAGTACTATTAGAGACGACCACAACCCGGCCTTGCGGGTAGGCCCAGTGGAGGCGTTCTAAGCGGGCACCACTAGGGCGTTCTGTATAACACGGGGGTACCCTCACTAGACTCTATCTATTTCTCGGGATGTGAGGACACTTGCACGCTTACGCAGAGTTAGATTGGGTCCAGATTCATCGCGGAGTAGTTGGTAGGATCTTCTCGATGTTGTACCAGATTGAAGATGACGACATTAGTTGATGAATGACCGAGCACATGGGGCATATATTGTTGTGATTTTGTCGTTGTGTGATGTGATCTCAACACTTTTTGAGTACGAGCCCTCCGTGGCTTCACTTTGTGACATGTTGTGTTTATCACTCCTTGAGAGTGTATGTTTGATATTTGATTTGATGGATTGTGGTAGTCTTTGCTGTTTTAGTTTCGGTCTTATATTCCTTACATGGTTTCGACACTCTTTCTCACACGTGCACCACTTTTTAGATTGACTTCCAGGTTTCATTGGAGCAGCCTTCTATGATCGTGCAGCGGGAGAGATTTGGTCTTACGTGTTGACGTTACTCCTTTTATTTAATTGAATTAAAGGTTAATTGCTCTGATCATGTGACATCGGGATTTGGGTTGTGATTTTAATATTATATTTAAAGTTGTTGTTGTTACCGTAATGAAAGAAATGTTTTATTCTTTGGGTCTTATTATTATATTTATTATTATTATTATTATTATCATAAATGATGTTTATGCAATTTTTAAAAGATGGACGACATTCTTTACTTGCGAAAAATATTTGAGAAAATGATTTGGAAATCTTATTTGAAAAAACAAATTTACTCGTTTTTCACACTTTTTCACTTATAATTACTTTTGGGGTAAAGGGTGTCACAGTCGCCACCGACTACTTCACCAAATGGGTGGAAGCTATGCCTCTAGCAAACGTTGATCAGGCCGTTGTGATCAGATTCATCAAGAACCAAATCATCTTGAGGTTTGGGATCTCTGAGACCATCACGGTCGATCAAGGTACAATGTTCACCAAGGAATACGACATTAAAATGAGACATTCGTCTCCTTACTATGCCCAAGCCAACGGACACCGAGGCCACCAACAAGATCATCATTGAACTCATCAAGAAGAACGTAGAGGAAAAACCTCGGCGCTGGCATGAGACCTTTAATGAGGTCCTGTGGGCTATGAGAAATTCCAAGTATACGCCCATAAGGGTGACTCCCTATTGTTTAGTCTACAGGCAGGATGTCGTGCTACCATTAGAAATCAGTGTGGCCTCGCTGAGAGTGGCATGGCAGCACGCCCTTAACATGGATTAGTACCAGCAAGCCATGCTGATGGAACTAGACTCGGTGGATGACGACACGCTAGCTGCCCTCAACAGGATAGAAATGAACAAAGCTAAGATGGCTCGAGCCTACAACAAACACTTCAAACCAAAAAAGTTTGTTGAAGGTGACCTTGTGGGGAAGGCCCATTTTCCACTAGGGAGGAAAGACCCCCAGTTGGGCAAGTGATCCCCGAATTGGGACGAGCCATACATCACTCTAGACGGAGAAGAATTTGAAATGAAGGTTAATGGCAGTATCTCAAAGCATATTATCCTACTCTATGGGAAAGTATGCAAGCGGATGAAAGATGGCTTCAAAAGAATGTACAAACCAATGTCAAGATGGCTCGCCACACGCCAGCGCCTTAGCGGAAAACAGATGTAAATTTAAAGACCCGTATTTCCTTGTTACAAAAACCATCCCCTCCTAGAAGATACTAGAACCGGTCGAACTGCATGCACTCATCGGCAAGCTGACCGGAGTAAAGTTGCCGAGATCCTCCACGAGTTCGCCAAAGAAAGGGAATGTAGACCCATTGTTCATGGACAGACCCTGAAATACAACATGAAAGTCAGGATCGATAAAGGATTTTCTCTTGAAGAATAGGGAGTACCGCCGTCCCAAGATACTCCTCCCTGAAGCGCAGGCCAACCCTGAGACCCATTGGTAGAACCATCCCAATCCCCACTCTCTTCCATTGTAACCAATCCTAGGGAAGGGGCGAGCCACCAAGGCTCCCAAGGCTAGACACCAACACGCAGGAACTTGTGCGGATCTTAGAGGCAAGAATCAGGATGGATCCGTCCCTGGCTAGGACAGTTGGAACGCCTTGCTGGACAGCACCAAGAGAAGAACCCCCGGGAGACTGAGGAAGACTCAGGGAGCCATCATCCCAACCAAGGTCGTGATCCTCATTCTGGGAGTCAGAGTTTAGAGGCATGGCGAACCGAGGGGGGGGGGGAGAACAACGACAGACAAAGAAAGTATCATGGGAAGGGGAGAGACGAAATGATGCGAACAGTTGCAAGAGGAGAAAGCAAGCCTGTGTGGATAATGCTGAAGGCTATTTATAGCCTGGAGGAAAATCTTAACTGGCGAGTCCTTGGGAGCCGCCACACAGTCGTTTCAATTTGCGCGGAGCGCCAAGTGTCTGGCAGCCGTCATGTCCTTTCTAACCGTCTCTTCAAGTCATTTCAAGGGGTTTTTGCACCGTCAATCATGTCCTCATGGCCGCACGAGAGCACAAAAAGGGGTGCAATTGTTAACACCCAAAAATAAATAAGTCTTTAGGTCAAGGACCAAGAGAGGAAAAAGAATCACTATATGAAGGCAAGCCACTCGACGAGATCCAAAAAGGATATCAGCCAGAAAAGATTGAAGTCAAGACGTTGTCCTTGGGGCATACAGAAAGTCAGAACCCCCAAGGGAGGACTACGCCCGTGAGCCAATGAACCAAACCGAGGGAAATTAACCGCAACACCCTATAGAGAGCCAAGGACGAGGTGGCTCGGATCGCCTAAAATCTTAACCTAAAGAAGGCTAGAGCAGCCGAGCCACCACATGGCTGAGGCAGGATGGGCGTTACTTGGAAGGCAGAACGTGGCATGAAGATAGAACGTGGGATCGGTTGAAGTTCAAGCGGAAGAGCGAGGCCGGAGAACGTGGAGCAACGAGCACTTATCCCCCTAACCGCGCACTGGGGATCGTGGGTAGTTACTGGACGTAGTTGAGGGCCTATGAAGCGATGAGAGTCATAGATAGTAGATCAATCCGACGACGGGAAAATGTTGGCTAGTGTAGTGGCCGACGAGGGCCTGTGTATTGATAACTCTATTTTATATAGAGTTATTCATATATTTAAACTTTGATAATTGCTTACTTTCAAGTATAATATGTGTTAAATATAGTAGTGTGAATAAAATAACAACATTTGTGATTTATGATGAATGACATTCATAACTTAGCATTTTGTATGTATATTGGTATGTTTTATGTGTTTGTTCAATGCTCCTGCACTAGATTTGCACAATGCACCTGCACTACATCTGCATTACACAAGCATGCTTGAGCGACAATGGAAGCACCTCAAATTTCACCAAAGCTTTATCACCCCTATGACATCATGCTTAGTCATGGATCACATCGAGGCACATGCCCACTTGCAAAAGGAGGTGCCTAACATAGCCCACCATAGAAGACTAGCTTTGAAGAGTCATTTACATATTGACATGTGGTCATTCATTATTAGACCTCCCTATACACTTGAGTGTATGCTTCAACTTGTGAGACAACTTCTGAAAAGTTACACTTCTAGTTTACTTCAACTACAAGGAAGGAAGCACCTCTCATGAAGACTATATAAAGACCTTCACTCTTCACTTGGAAAATCATCTCTCAAAATCCAATTCACTTCTCACTTCATATCATATCTTGTATTTCAATTTCATAGAGTTGTTTAGGTTAGTTTGTTTTATTTTCTCTTGTAAGGAGGTTGTAAGAAGGCAAGGAAGAAATTGACGACTTCTTCCTTTACTTCAACAACAACCAAGTGGAGTAGTGCACCCGCATCACTTGGCAACTTCATGCAAAGGAAACTACAACCATGTAACTTCTATCTTATTGTTTCCATTTGTTATTTCAATTATATGAATATGCCTTGTTCTATTTATATAAGCCTTATGATGTCTAGCATGAACTAAACTCTTTTGGTTGAGATGTTCTAACCTTATAATGATCTTTTAAGTAAGTTATTGTGTTCATATGTGATGATTGCATTTTAGTTCTTGTATGATAACTCTTTCATATTCATCTTAGAATTGGCCAACTCAAAGTGAATGCAAATCATAAATACAGACATGGTTTATGATTAGAACTCAAGAACTAATAGGGATAAATATTTAATAAAGGAAACTTTGTTAATTACATGCTAAAACCTAGACATAGGATAGCATAGTCCTTAGGATGATGCAAATACAAGAGTGAACTTATTTAACATCTTAGACAAAAATTGTAAGAAGGCAAGAAAGGAATTGACAACTTCTCTCTTTACTTCAAGACAAGGTTTTAAGAGCTTGTAATGAAATTCTAAAGAAAGTGACTGAAAAACACATACTGATGCAGCTGCATCAATGCACCTGCACCACATAAAAACACAAAACTCTCGAAAGTGATTTATTTGGTGAAGAAATCTCAACTATCATTCTCCACTGATTTCTTACATCTTTTTATTGCTTATTTACATTCTATTTGTTTATCAACACCTCCTATTTGTGAGTAGGATAATGGTTACTGTTCACTAGTAAACTATCTCTACTTTCACTTTATTACTTGATACGATTGTGTATACTTGCACATTTGTGTGTATATCAAGCTCACCATGTATATATAAAACAATAGAGTAGAATGTAAAGGACACACATCAAACAATCAAACTCTAACTTTATGTTAATCCGAGTAGGTTCCCAGGAAAGAGAGGTGGGTCACAATGGACACACTTAAATACCAAGTCTTTCCTTAGTCAGAACTTTCCCCAAATAACAGTGTTTTAAGTTTTTATTTTTTAAAAAATAAACCGAAGATATTACTGGGATGAGTCGCGGACTAGGTCTCTCTCTTTAAGACGTTTCGTGGCACTACTCAAAGGTGCAAGTAGGCTATCAACCACGACGTCCCCAAGATAAAAAAAGACCTGATTACTGCTTTATTGCAATTTTCACTGCACTGTGAGAAATTCGCTCTAGAAATACACCCTCAATATGGTTTATGCAACCACTCTATATGGTTATGAAAACCACTCTTAGCTTGGAAATATCTCAAGCTTTCAAAGGAAGAAGAATGTTATAAGGGAGAAGAGAGAAAACTTGTGAAGAAAACTCTTGATTCACAAAGTTTTGGTGCAAGGAACAAGTGTGGGGAAGCACTCCTTATATAGGAGCAAAATTATGGATCCGTTGGAATATGAAATGAAGAGACAATGGCTCTCTCATTCATTCCAAAAAAACGTTCCAACCCATAAAAGAAACGTTATGTTTTATTGCTTTATGATAAAAGTTACAATTTTGACTTGGTCAACAGTCAAAATAAAAAATAATTTTATATCTAGCCAAGCCAAGCCAAGCAGGTCGGACGGACGGACGGCGATGGCGCGCGCGTGTGTGTGGTGGTCACTTTGTGTGTGTCCTCACCCATCCACAAAATTGGGTACCCCTTGGGGCCCAACCCAATGGATGAGGTTCCCACTTATAAACACTCACATAGTGTCTATTCCAAGCAATGTGGGACTTTTTCAATTCACACAATTCATTGAAATTTCCAACACTTTATTTCACTTATCTTCCTTTATCGCACTTTATTTATCTTTTACTTTATGCATTAGCTGTAGTAATCCAACACTAGTGTCCCATTCTCACCTTGCTTGACCCTTTCTAGAGGAGTCAAGAAACCCATAGTCGAGGAGCAGAGTTCCCTCCTCGGCGCAATTGCTTGAAGAGAAAGAAATCAAAGACTGTCCAAACCTCTCTGGCAGACACCACGACTAGGACTAAGAGTTTGACGACAACAGTTTCTAATACTTGTATTACCAACGGGTGGTCTGTAACGCCCCAAATTTTATTAGAAATTATTTGGAGTTGATTTGATAGGGTAGTGGACCAAATTGGAGAGTTTTTGGCATAGAGACCATGTTGAGAAGGACTAAAATTGATGTTAGAAATACTTAATATATGATGATTATTATTATTATTATTATTATTAATATTATTATTATTAATATTATTATTATTATTAAAAGCAAGTTTCTAGGGAAAACCAAAGTGGTTATGGGAGGGAGGAAAAGTAGGAGGAAAAGTAGCGTATGGTTGGGAATTAAAAATCAAATTAAAAAGGGTTAGAGTGTTGATGCTCATTTAAAAAGGAATCAAAAATAGAAAGAGGAGAGAAAGAGAGAGTGTGAGTCGAAATAGAGAGAAGAGAGAGAGAGCTGCGCCGTGAGAGGGAGAGAAGAAAGAAAAGAAGAAAAGAAAGGAAGATAGCGTGGGAGAGAAGAAAGAGGGCGCGGCTGAGAGAGAGAAAAGAGAAGAGAAGAGGAGAAAGAAAGAGTGCGACGACGGTGAGAAGAAGAGGGAAAGGAAGAGCTTTCGTGTTGCGGTGTTTTCGTGTGTGATCATCTTCTTCGTGCTAGGAGCTTACGTATTTGAGGTAAGGGTGGGTTTAACGTTGATAATGGGTTTATGATGGGTGTATGGTTAGTTAGGGCTTGTAAAATCAATTTGTGTTGTGATTGTTATATGAGATAAAAAAATTGAATATTGAGTTGGGTGATTTGATGAGCTTTAGGATCGATTTCATGTTATGTGATGATGAGAATATGTGATGGAGTGATTGAGATTGAATTAGGATGTGAAGTATGTGGTGTCAAATTGTTGGTTTATGATTGTGTGAATAAATACAATAAGTTTGTGAATAAATTGAGAAATGTGGGATTGTGTGCTTGAGATGTGAAGAATGGTATGTTTTGTATGCTATTGCTGTTTGTCAAAAAAAATAAGGTTCTTTGTTGCTGTTTTTTAAAAATAAGGTGCTGTTGTTGTTTTTAAAAATAAAGTTGTTGTTGCTTTGTTTGTCAAAAAAATAAAGTGTTGTTCTTGTTTTTGTAAATTGGATATCTTTCAAGCAGGAACCCGATTGAGGCGTTCTAAAATGCGTTGGAAAGCTTATTCAGAGGCCTAACTGAATATTCTACTTTTAAGGCAAAATAAACCGTTTATTGTTGCTGTCTTGCTGTTTTTAATTGTTATATGAGTTTCTTTGTTTTATAAAAATAAATGTTGTTGTCTTCTTGTTTTTATTTAGTATATGATTCTTTGTTTTACAAAAATAAATTTGTTTGTTGTACGAGAAAATGAGATGCTGTTTTTATGTTATAAATGTGTTGTTTTGATCTTTGTTATGCAATTAAATGTTTCTTTGTTTTTGGAACCGATTTGATTGTTGTCTTGTTGGAGAAATGTGTTCTTGTTTTTACAAAAGAAATGCCTTCTTTGTTTTTGTAAAGAATAAGTGTTGTTTTGCAATTTAATGTCACTATTCCCATCTTTGTATTGTTGTTGTTTTATAATGGGATATGTTGCTCTCTTCTTGGAATAAATAGTGTTATTTCATAAGGGAACATGGCTATTCTTTTCTTTGAACAATAATAGTGTTGTTTGCACTAGAGTATGTCTTTGTCGGTTGAAATAAAAGGTGCCGTTTTTATGTTCTTAATGTTCTTTGTTTCTTTGTTGTCCTTCATCTTTGTTGTTGAGTATAAATAATGTTGTCTTACGTGTTGTCGTACTCTTTGTTCTTGTCTTTGTTGTTGGTCTTTGTTTAGCACGTACTTGTCGACGTGTTTAGCATGTATTGCCACTATTTCTATGTTGTTACGATCTTAGTTTACGAGGTAGTTGTGATACTACAACACGAGATATCTTATGAAGTGAATTATAAGGAGATACGACGTTATAGTTGTTATTAATTAAAATTACGAGGTAGCTGTGATGCTACACCACGTGATATTTTATGAGGTGATTTATAATGAGATATGATATTATAGTATTTATTAATTAAATACTTTGAGTTGTATAACTGGTGCATGAGTCATGAGTCGCATTGTCATATGCATCTTCGAGGTAGCTGTGATGCTACAACACGTGATTATTTTGGTGGTTTGCCCGTTGTGGCTTATCTTACGAGATCGGTACCGCATGCATATGCCCAGAGGGGTTGCATTGTTGCATAGTCCATACATAAATATATATATAACGTGTCTTGGTGTTGACTTTCTGTGTTACGAGTCGGTGTCTTGTGTGATGTTTTCGTTCTGAGGTATTTGTGATGCTACAATACGTGGTATCTTTATGAAGTGAGTTATAACGAGACATGATGATGTAATATCCATTAATTAAATAGTTTGAGTTTGCGTGGTGTTATGATGTATTGACTTACGTGTTATCGTGATTTACCCTTTGCTATATATACCGCTATCATTTACCTATTATTTCATTAAGCTCACCCTTACGCTTGGAATGTTGCTCTTATGTGGCAACGCTGCGGTGATCGTTAGTACTCGTGGAGGATTGCTAGGTGTAGTCTCCTTCTCGTTGGAGTGCGTGTCACTCGATGCGTAGCAACCAGGAGTCGTGATTCTGGATTTTCGAACTATTATCATTTATTTTTGGAGTTTTGGTTTAATGTTTAATTATTTTTGGAGGTGTTAAATGAGTTTGTGATTCCGCTGCTTAGAGATTAATTATTTATGTTTTTGAGGATTTATTTTAAATCAATTTGGAGTTTTTATATGGTGAAAAATGTAGCGCCCTCGTGGTGACTCTGATAATTGCGCGTTTAAATTATAATTAGAAAAGGGGGTGTTACATTAGTGGTATCAGAGCAGTTCGGTCTGTCTGGCCGGGTAGTCGAGTCGTCGAGTCGAGTAACACTTGAGTTTTGTTACTCGTTTTTGATTTCTGTTTCTGTTGCAGTGTTGAAATGGCAGGTGAGTCGTGAGTTGTTCCTTTTATGTTTTTATTTGCGTCTTTGTGTTTGTATTTGGTGTTAGTTATCTGTGTTTTGTGGGTAGCGTAGAATTTCGAGGACGAAATTATTTAAGTGGGGGAGGGTTGTAACGCCCCAAATTTTATTAGAAATTATTTGGAGTTGATTTGATAGGGTAGTGGACCAAATTGGAGAGTTTTTGGCATAGAGACCATGTTGAGAAGGACTAAAATTGATGTTAGAAATACTTAATATATGATGATTATTATTATTATTATTATTATTAATATTATTATTATTAATATTATTATTATTATTAAAAGCAAGTTTCTAGGGAAAACCAAAGTGGTTATGGGAGGGAGGAAAAGTAGCGTATGGTTGGGAATTAAAAATCAAATTAAAAAGGGTTAGAGTGTTGATGCTCATTTAAAAAGGAATCAAAAATAGAAAGAGAGAGTGTGAGTCGAAATAGAGAGAAGAGAGAGAGAGCTGCTGTAGTGAGAGGAGAGAAGAAAGAAAAGAAGAAAAGAAAGGAAGAGAGCGTGGGAGAGAAGAAAGAGAGGCGCGGTGAGAGAGAGAGAAAAGAGAAGAGAAGAGGAGAAAGAAAGAGTGCGGCGGCGGTGAGAAGAAGAGGAAAGGGAAAACTTTCGTGTTGCGGTGGTTTTCGTGCGTGATCATCTTCTTCGTGCTAGGAGCTTACGTATTTGAGGTAAGGGTGGGTTTAACGTTGATAATGGGTTTATGATGGGTGTATGGGTAGTTAGGGCTTGTTAAATCAATTTGTGTTGTGATTGTTATATGAGATAAAAAAATTGAATATTGAGTTGGGTGATTTGATGAGCTTTAGGATCGATTTCATGTTATGTGATGATGAGAATATGTGATGGAGTGATTGAGATTGAATTAGGATGTGAAGTATGTGGTGTTATAATTTATTTGAGTATTTGAGACTTATGTAGTAGTCAAATTGTTGGTTTATGATTGTGTGAATAAATACAATAAGTTTGTGAATAAATTGAGAAATGTGGGATTGTGTGCTTGAGATGTGAAGAGTGGTATGTTTTGTATGCTATTGCTGTTTGTCAAAAAAAATAAGGTTGCTGTTGCTGTTTTTTAAAAATAAGGTGCTGTTGTTGTTTTTAAAAATAAAGTTGTTGTTGCTGTTTGTCAAAAAAATAAAGTGTTGTTACTGTTTTTTGTAAATTGGATATCTTTCGAACCGGGAACCCGATTGAGGCGTTCTAAAATGCGTTGGAAAGCTTATTCAGAGGCCTAACTGAATATTCTACTTTTAAGGCAAAATAAACCGTTTATTGTTGCTGTCTTGCTGTTTTTAATTGTTATATGAGCTGCTGTTTTATAAAAATAAATGTTGTTGTCTTGCTGTTTTTATTTAGTATATGAGCTGCTGTTTTACAAAAATAAATTTGTGCTTTGTTGTCTGAAGAAAATGAGATGCTGTTTTTATGTTATAAATGTCTTTGTTTTGATCTTTGTTATGCAATTAAATGTTCTTTGTTTTTGGAACCGATTTGATTGTTGTCTTGTTGGAGAAATGTACTCTGTTTTTACAAAAGAAATGCCTTCTTTGTTTTTGTAAAGAATAAGTGTTGTTTTGCAATTTAATGTCACTATTTCCATCTTTGTATTGTTGTTGTTTTATAATGGGATATGTTGCTCTCTTCTTGGAATAAATAGTGTTATTTCATAAGGGAACATGGCTATTCTTTTCTTTGAACAATAATAGTGTTGTTTGCACTAGAGTATGTCTTTGTCGGTTGAAATAAAAGGTGTCGTTTTTATGTTGTTAATGTTCTTTGTTTTTCTTTGTTGTCCTTCTGCTTTGTTGTTGAGTATAAATAATGTTGTCTTACGTGTTGTCGTACTCTTGTTCTTGTCTTTGTTGTTGGTCTTTGTTTAGCACGCACTTGTCGCACGTGTTTAGCATGTATTGCCACTATTTCTATGTTGTTCTGATGCCGTTTTACGAGGTAGTTGTGATACTACAACACGAGATATCTTATGAAGTGAATTATAAGGAGATACGACGTTATAGTTGTTATTAATTAAAATTACGAGGTGTATTGTGATGCTACACCACGTGATATTTTATGAGGTGATTTATAATGAGATATGATATTATAGTATTTATTAATTAAATACTTTGAGTTGTATAAGCGGTGCATGAGTCATGAGTCGCATTGTCATATGCATCTTCGAGGTATTTGTGATGCTACAACACGTGATTATTTTGGTGGTTTGCCCGTTGTGGCTTATCTTACGAGATCGGTCGCATGCATATGCCCGGAGGGGTTGCATTGTTGCATAGTCCATACATAAATATATAACGTGTCTTGGTGTTGACTTTACGTGTTACGAGTCGGCGGTGTCTTGTGTGATGTTTTCGTTCACGAGGTAGTTGTGATGCTACAACACGTGGTATCTTTATGAAGTGAGTTATAACGAGACATGATGATGTAATATCCATTAATTAAATAGTTTGAGTTTGCGTGGTGTTATGATGTATTGACTTACGTGTTATCGTGATTTACCCGCCGCTTATATACCGCTATCATTTACCTATTATTTCATTAAGCTCACCCTTCGCTTGGAATGTTGCTCTTATGTGGCAACGCTGCAGTGATCGTTAGTACTCGTGGATGATTGCTAGGTGTAGTCTCCTTCTCGTTGGAGTGCGTGTCACTCCGATCGTAGCAGCAGGGGAGGGTCGTAGTTACCGTTTTACGAACTATTATCATTTATTTTTGGAGTTTTGGTTTAATGTTTAATTATTTTTGGAGGTGTTAAATGAGTTTGTGATTCCATTTGCTTAGAGATTAATTATTTATGTTTTGAGGATTTATTTTAAATCAATTTGGAGTTTTTATATGGTGAAAAATGTAGCGCCCTCGTGGTGACTCTGATAATTGCGCGTTTAAATTATAATTAGAAAAGGGGGTGTTACATGGTCTAATCCACTTGACTACCTAAACTCTATGTAATTTCTCCTATGTTTTTGGGTTTTGAACACCCCTAGTGCTCATTCAATGAAATATCGCTTATCTAAAGAAAAGAGTACATAACTTATTATTGTCATATTGAACACGAGAAAACAAAACTTCTCTTTTAATTTTATCCAACGTGTCTAACATTTATATATATATATATAGATGAAATTTTATTATTTTTTATAAATGGAAATTTGATAAAAAAACATGTGTTTTACAGTTTTTTAGTGGACGGTAACCATTACTAGTGGAAAAAAGGCTTTTCATATCGGTTAAAGGAGATATTAAAAAAAGGCTTTTTAGATTGTTGTTGAATCGATATAGATAAATGAGATATTAAAAAATAGGCGCTTATGATATCGGTTGCTGAACCGATAAGGAAAATATTTTTAATATCGGTTCAACGTAGACCCGTTATTGAAAGTAAGTTTTTTAAGCCAGTATAAACGCTTTTTACATCAGTTTTTTAGTTCAACCGATATTAAAAATAATTTTTTATATCAGTTGTCAAAAGTAACCGATATTAAATCTTGATTACTAACATCAGGTGATTTCAGAACCGATATTAAAATTGGAGTTTTTTTTTAAAAGAAAACTGATCAGCATATACAACCTCAACTGTTTTACCAAAAAAAACTCAATTGTTTCCATAAAAATTACAATATACATATTACAAAATCTTCAACAAAATCTCAACACAATCTCAATTGTTTTTACATTTCCAACTAATATAGTAATTGTGAAAATCTCAATGGACCATAATCCTCCACCTGATCCTGCCACAGAAACTGCATGCATGCGCCTCCCAGTCCACTCATGTAAACAGACACTCTGACCATAATTAATTCGTGTGATGACCTGCATAAATAAACAGAACGAAATGCCATCAAGGAGATCTTATATTACAAGAAGAGAAAGTAAAACAAATGAAATGCCATCTAGGTCTGCCAATGTCGAAGAGTCTACCTTGCTTTAGGAACTTATATCTGCTTTTCCTTCTGCGCAGAATAAAAAGGAGAAATCCCAAGGTACGCACATCCAAGAAATTCGAGCCTTCCAAAATTACTTTGGAATAATATATGAGTCTAATAAACTTGATCAAACTGTTTTTGAGGCCGCTTGAATATTAAAGCAAAAGATCATTGCAAAACTCCCAACATTGTCTATTCCACCTTATGTGTTGGATAAATATACTTTTGCTTTAAAAAATAATAAAGGCAAATTTCCACCTTTGCCAACTAGCAAACTAGTTTTGGCATTTCGACCACCAATACCTCAATGGTTCTTATGTGGTTTGACCATGGCAATAATTGACTTTCTTTCATCTCAAAAAACAGCTAAAAAAGTAGTTTCGACCAAGCATAACATACATACGTATGAGGGTCATCTTCATTTGGACATTCAACATGTTCGAGTTACATCTCCCATGGCAACAGGTGATGCATAGAACTCTTAGAAAAATTTAGTTTTCTCTTTATGTATGATTTTACTCACACACTTGTCGAATGTTTGTAGTTGTGCCCATTACATCTACTTCAACAGATGACACAACAACGTCTAAGACGAAGAAGGTAGTGAAGAAGAAAGGTGAAGCCACTGTGTCAAAGAAGAAAAGTGATACGACTTCGACAAAGCAAAACAAACCCCCCAAACCAGAGAAACAAGAAGTAAGTATCTTTACTTTTCTCTGTGTTTAAATATTAGATTCGACATCTAATGGTTTTATTCTTTTGCAGAGTCGAATCATGAAAGGGAAGCCACCGGCTACAACAAGTGACAAAACTATTGGTGCAGGTCATAATACTACTGGTCACTTGCCCAGCTCACCTGTTACTACAGGTTAACAAGTCAAGCTCAGTTTAGTAAAGTAAAAACTTAGGGATTTTAGCATTGATAGTTTTCAATCTATTTTAATCAGTTGTAACGATAAAATCTTCTTGTAAATCAGTTAGATTAGTTGAATCAGTTGAATCAGCTGTAGAGCTTCAACTGAATTCAAAGCTCAATATATAAGAGCACACCTTAGTTCATTTGTAATATAGAGTTTCAGTTCAATCAATAAAAAAATTAGTTTTGAGATTCAATCGTTTAACGAGATAGTGTGATTCGTATGAAAATGATAAGAAACAATTGGGAAATGGTGAATAATGGATTCAGGATCAATATGTGAGATGATCCCAAAAATGTGAGATCTTTTCATTAGCCTCTAAGGATGGTATTTATAATACAATTGGTATTTATTACTAATTATTACACGTAATGACCGATTTGGCCATTATGAGACATAGGAGAGAAATTAGGGATTCCCCAATAACTTTGTTGGCCTTTATTATGGTCGTTTTACCGAGCACATATGAGCGGGAACATAGAGCCGACCGATAGGCAAATTCTTCTTCCTTCTATAAAGTAGAGAGCGGCTGAGCTTCTATATATACCGGCCGATCCGACTGGGAAAACCTACTCCTTATAAAATTCGAGTGAGAATATGTTAGCAATCTACACACATACACACACACACACACACACACAGATATATATATATATATAGACACTCTTATGTGTGTGACTGTGGTGTATCTATAGAATTTTAAAATGAATTTTGTTAATACTACGTGACATGTAGTACTGATTTAATGCCTATACATAGGTGATTTATACTCTTGTGAAACAACCATTTATATATTGTATTTTTTTTAAATCAAGGTATACTCTACGACCACTGTAAAGACTATTCCTTTGAAATATCAGAGATCTATTTAAGGGATCTCAAATCAAATCCTTTGTTTTTGAAATTAAGTAAAACAACATAATATTTACTAAAGTATATTACATCTAACACAATATAAAATATGATTTAATGCTATATATATATATATATATATATATATATATATATATCATAAAATACTACTTTTTATTAATTAATAATAATTAATTAATTAGCTTTGAATTTAGGTTATAATATTTCCTAAGAGTGTAAAACATTAAAAAAAAGGACCATAGGCAAATTAAACTTACCTATGTTGCTCTTATGTCCAAGTGATCCTATCCTTCTTCACGCCACCAGAAGGTTTAAGAGGTTCAATGTGAGGCTTTGTGAGATCAACATGATTCTAAGCCACCTCTGCATTGGAGAAGAGTTGGACAAACCAGAAGCATTGAGATCAGATGCAATCACATGTCTCTCTTTGAATTCATTATTACTATTGCCATGAACATGATTCTTAGCCACCTTTGAATAGGGAGAATATCTAAGTCAACCATAATCCATAGATATGCCTTTGAATTAATCTCTCAATTTTTATGGTTGACTTAGATATTCTCCCTATTCAAAGGTGGTTAAGAATCATGTCCATGGCAATAGTAATAATGAATTCAAAGAGAGACCTGTGATTGCATCTGATCTCGATGCTTTTGGTTTGCCCAAATTTTCTCCAAATTCAGATGTGGTTGAGAATCATGTTGATCTCTCAAGGCCTCAGATTGAACCTCTAAAACCTTCTGGTGGCGTGAAGAAGAATAGGAACATAGGTAAGTTTAATTTGCCTTTGGTCCTTTTTTTAATGTTTTACACTCTTAGATGTAATATACTTTAGTAAATATTATGTTGTTTTACTTAATTTCAAAAAGAAAATATTTGTTGGGAGAGATCGATCCCTTAAATAGATCTCTGATACTTCAAATAATTAGTCTCTACCGTGGTCGTAGACGATACCTTGATTTACAAAAAAAAATACAATATATAAATAGTTGTTTTATTGTACTACCAAAAATAATAGTTGTCTTATTATTCAATCACATGTCATTGACATTGACAGTAGTTAAAAGAAATTAAAAATTGTAAATATCGATACAAAAGATACACAATAAGGAGAAAATATAACTAAAAAGAAGAAGTTAAATGAAACTAAGAAATTGAAGAAATTGATTTGATTAAAATATGTGATGAAATTATAGTCTAATCCAAAGTTTTACATATCATCTTCATATTATTATATCAAGATTTAAATTGATCACAAAAAGCGATTTTTTTTTGGTCTAGGGGTCTTTGACCCCACTCTGGTGTCCAGGGGAAAGAAGCCCTGAATAATCCGGAGTTCGGCCGGGAGGTACTAACCGAATCCGCCCCTTTTAGATGGAGTGCATTAACCACTTGCACCCAAGCTTGGAGTTGATCACAAAAAGCGATTAAACATGCATGTTATTTATCATACAACAAAAAAGGAAAATTAAAAAATAAATACAAGAAACTATCACATTTGACATGTACCCTATCCTACAAACACGCACCTTTGTTACTTGATCGAATTCTTGATCGGATTTCGCCATTTGCGACAAAGCAACAAGGTTTTGAGAAGAATCAGAGATGAATGACAACGAGAATGACGATTTAGGCAAAGAATCAGTAGCTAACTCATACCATACTAGAAGTATAGTTATGTTGGTTTGAGAGAATTCTGTTTTGATTAATTCAAGAATGATACAAGTTTGCTCACATATATAGGTGTGAGACTTACAGTGAGTCTATCTTATCTCATCATTGTAAAATAGATCTATCTTAATAATATAACAAACTTTATCTTATCTAATCATAGTAACAAACTTAGCTTACTAAACATAAGAATTCTTAGTTTTTGCGTTGGATAAGATCGATTGAGTGTGAGATGCATCCCTTTTTTGTATGGGCCCGTTTGTTAAGGATTAAAAAATAAGTGATTTTGTTGTTAAATAATTTAGAGATTAGTTTTTAGAGATTTTTAAGAAAATGAAAAGTTGTTTTGTGTTTGTGTAACATACTGAAAATCACTTATTTTTTTTTAAAAAATCATTCTTAAAAAACTGATTTTTATGAGAACCTATTCAAAACAGGTTCTCATATGAAGCAGTTTTTAGATTGTTTTCAACTTTTCTTTTTTTTAAGAATCTGTAACAAACAGAAAACATATTGTCATAAGTGATTATTTTTTTAAAAAAAGTGATTTTTTCAAAAAATAAGCCGTAACAAACGGGCTCATACACATGAAAAGTGATTCTATATTTATCACCAAAACAAAATCAAGTCTTCTAAACTCATTTTTAAAATATCATTAAAACACAAATCAGTTTTTTAAACACTTTTTTTTTTCAGAATCAATTCTATCACAATCTTAAACAAACAAGCCAGAGATGAGTTTATCTAAATACCGATAGACTTTTATACGGATAATAGTAAACTCTCCTATTTACAAATTTCATTTTCAAAAATGATTTTTGGACACCCATACACCCCTCTAACACATATAGAGAGAGAGAGAGAGAAATAGAGAGAGTGATAGGATAGATAAATAATAGGTGAATGGTTTGATAAGAAGAGAGGAATAGAGAAAACATAAGGTTGAAAATGTTAAGGTATTCAAAAATCAATATTCTTTCCTTTTTCCCTCCTTTATTTGATGCGCCACTATAGATCATAAGAATAAATTAAAACATTGTTTAATAACAAAAATACACTCTTGACACAATGACAAGTATATGTAATTATAACAACAGTGGTAAGGTGACACTTGTGCCGACTGTGACGGAAAATATCCTTTAATCTAGACCAATACCCTTGGTAAGAAAAGAAAATAAAGTCAAAGCAATATTAGAGAGACCTAGTTTAAGGCCCTCCTAAAATAAATTATCCTAAAAATGTACTTAACAAATGTATCTAGTCTATATTCATAGACTAAATACACTTGTTGTTTAATGAGATCAAAAGAAATAGTGGGCTAAAGAATGATGATGTGTCCAATCAATGATTCAAATAGTGAATCTAACAAAGTAGCCCGGGCCAGGCTTAGGCCCTCTACTAATTCAAACTTGCTCTGTTCTTCCATGAGTGGAGTACCTCTTGGCTATGGATTACATCACTAAACTTTTGGTTTAGTGATAATCACTAAATGAATACTAACCATTAGATGATTAATTTATTACCTAAATTTGATCCAAGAGTTGTTATTATAGGGGGGTAATAATGTACTATTCAATATCAAATATATAAATTAATTAATTATAATTAACCATCCGAACCATTATTGTTCCTATCTTTAAGGCAATATATTCTCATGGTTATGGAACAATAAAAAAATTCCTTTATTTTTGTTATCTAATTAATTGCCCTTTTTTTGGCAACAATAAAACAAAACCGTAAACATAATTCATCTTTCTTCCTTCTTCCTTTTTCCTTCTAAACATAATTCATCTCCTTCTTCCTTTTAAACATAATTCATATTTTAATCCCTTTCTCCTTCTTTTCAACTTTTACATCTTTTATGGAACAAGATTGGTTAATCAAAACCTAGCCAAAGTATGGAACAAAATTGGTTATTCACGCTAAATGTCTCATGATACCTAAACTAATTCCTACAAACTAGACCTAAATTCACCTAAGAAATCCAATTCATCAAGAAAATCAAACAAATTCCTAAGTTGGTAACAGTCTAACCACAGATCAGACAAGAATGGTAACTAATTAACTAGCCAGAATATAGAACAATATTGGTTATTCATCGACTAGCCAAAATATTTAACATGATTGGTTAACCATGGACTAATCCAATTCTTGCTGTTCCTCAAGGCCCTTTGGTTATTCGCATGCGTTCGTGATTTTTCGGTATCTTTTCGTTTTTCTCCTTGTCTTTTTCCTTTTTTTGGGCATTAAATCTGCACGTTTTTTATTAATGAATACCATAAATGCTGCCTAATAAATCGGAAATCCCAAAACTGCTGATAATGAAATATTATATTTTTTTTATTGGAAGTTTACATATTTACCCCTTTAGTGATAGTCACTAAAGGGGTCATTTAGTGATCTAAACTAGTCTCGTAAAACCTTTTCTTATTTTACTGGTTATTGGTTCTATTTATCATCATGCAGCCAATTTTGTTTTCATTAAATGTATGGTGGAATGGTTTCCTTCTTGCTTGTGTCTTTTCCTTCTTGTTTTCATTAAATGATTGTTCGTTATTTTATCTACTTGTGCTTTATTTTTCTACTGTTGTTTTATATTTTTCAATGTTTTAATTTGTCTGCTATGTGAGTCACCTAAGATCTTCGAGACTACAAGTTCGAGCAAGCATTAAACTGACAACACATAAAGTCATGACATCATAAAAGAATTTACAGAGAACAGTTGCAATTGTAATCAAGAGAAGTCACATATATATAGCCCCCACATTCCACAAATTGTTTGGCACATTAGGACTAACTAACATAGCGTTCATCATTTCTTTTAAGGTCCTATTTATTCTTTTTGCTACGCAATTCGATACATGTGAATATGTATAATATACATTTTACAACAACTACTCAGAATTTTACGAAACAAATTCAAAAGCATATCTTTAATTGCAACACAAATATTAGACTGATATTGAAGTTAACCTTTTCATGTTGCCAGGTGAGCAATAAGCAATATTTGAATCAGCAAATTATATCTAATGGATAAAAGGTTTCTCAGTCCAACCAAATCATAACATGTTTGTGTTTCTTTCATAAGGTTGATTTTGAAAGTTGAGGAATTAAGATTAAGAATGAGGTTAAGGAAACTTATCTGGGCACACAAGATTCAGCCGAAGAGTGATTGCTTGTTGCTGATTGCAGCCGCCATGTGCGACAATTTTGTGGTTTTCATCGCCAAATCAGTTTTCCTCCACGGCACTGAATGAAGGTACTTTGCGGCGGAGACGAACATGACGACAGTGCTTGGCGCCGAATATGCTTCGACTAGACTTTCGTTTATAAGCTTGTTTCGACCAGATCTTGACTCGAACACGTAGATTAAAGCCTCTAAAATATCCCCCCTTTCGAACAACAGGGTGGTTGCATCAATAGAATTGGCTGCATTTCAACTTCTCTCCTTTGCTGTCTTGTGGTTTGGTGTTCGTGTTTGTGACTCACAGATCATTTCGGTATGGCCGTTGTTGTTGGTCTCAGTAGATATGATGATAAATCCTTAAGAGGGGTCTTGTCGACGCGCCCTTAAGGATTTATCCGCATCTACAGCACAAATCTCCCGAGGGTACAACTGGTCTCGTCCCAAGTCGCAAATAGCGATTGAGGTATCCAACTGGCAAGAATTAAGTGTTTAATTTCAAGAGATGAATCGCAGGAAGAAGAGGAGATGAAGCGTATTTTGTTGTTGTTGTTTTGCGTTAACCGGCTTGCACTCTGTTAGGAAGTCAATCAAAGAGAGCCTATAACCGCTCAGTTTGTTAGGCTAAAAAAAGTGGAAAGTTGAGAGTGCTCAACAGGTAACGTATCAAGACACATTTAAATTAAATGTGGACAATACTTGGAGCTCAAGTAAATAACCATTAGTAAAATATTTAACACTAATATTAAATAAAAATAATTCTGATTAATCAAAATAGCTTAAAATAATCATTTCGATTGGTTCATGTCAACTCAATATATATATATATATATATATATATATATATATATATATATATATATATATATATATATATATATATATATATATTTGATCAAGCAAACTTGTTCGGTCCTGAACTTTATGGGTTACCTCGTTCGAGGAGCTCTTGGGGTTTTGCTTTCGGAACTCGTCGGTTGCCTTGGAGCGAGAGAGTTATTCCCGGGTGTCCGAGTCGCAATCCGTCCCACGTCGGGTGGGGGTGTACCTGCAGACACTCCGATGCCTAAGTCAGTAGGAGAATAGGCGGAATGTGCAAGAATGAGAACGTACCTGGAAATGATGGTCGGGTGCTCTATTTATAGACGTGGGTGCCCGGCGCTGGCCGTTGGATCTTCGCAGAGGATTAGGGCCGTCGGTCTCTCGTGGGGAGTGATGACGTACTGCGTTGCTGGACCGGCTTAATGGGCTGAGCTCCTTGACGGATAATGGGCCTGGCCCAAGCGCTCAATGGGGTTTTCAGCTCAGGTCGGAACAGTGGCCCCCCAAGTCGAGGACGAGCGAGTGAAGAGGTCAGACTCGGCTTGTCAGTCAGCGGGTTTTATTTATGCCATTCTGGTCAACGGTCATTTCTGGGGAAGTGAAGCGACAGGTAATTACTGAGGCACATTTTCCAAAGGCGGCGCTGATTGGATGAGTCGCTTTAATGTGTCGTTTCGGTTCCCGATGTAACGCCCCGAAATAATTTAATTATTTATTTAATTATTCATTTAATTATTTATTTAATTAAGTTATTTAAAACTTGCAACATTTATTTAAGTAGATTTATTAAGTTGTGGAGAAATATTAGAATTGATTAATTATTGGAGTTTTATTTTATTAGGAGGTGTTTAAGTATTAGGGAGTGGTGGAATCAATTGAAATGGGAGGTGTAGATAGCATTATGGGCTTTTTAATGGATGGGTGTGTGAAAGCAAAAGAGAGGGGTGCAAGTAAGGGTATGAGTGGGCCTAGAGTTAATTAATTAATGAATGAAAGGAAGGAAATGAATTAAAGGGAGGGGGGACGGCTGGAAAGGGAACCGAGAGAGTAAAGGAGAGAAAGGAGGGGAAACCATGGGAGGAAGAAGGAAAGAAAGAGGAGAAGAAGTGGAGAGAACTTCTCCATCTTGGCTCAAGGTGAGGACTTTTTGGTATCAATCTTCTCCATTTTTCCTCCTCTAGCTATTGATGTTAGTTTCAATCCCTAATTCCTATTTGTTGTTGTTTTGCCATTAATGGGGTTTTAAGCTCAAAGTTGGAATTGGTGATGGTTTTGGTGTTTCTTGGGCTTTTGGAGGATAGAGGACTTACATTCTTCAATTTGCAAAGGTTAGGGGAATCTCCATTACATTTTTGATAACTTGTAGGATGTGTGTTGTAGTAGGAATAATTCTAGGAATAATGTGTTGTGTGAACTTGTGTCGCTTACATGTTGATTTATGTTTGAAGTGTTTGTTTTGGTTATGACATGTTGATTGTTGCAATGGAAGCATGAGTTGTGATTGATGCATATTATATGTTTGATGATTGGATTATATGAGCATGAGCATGTAAATATGATGATTAGTATTAATAATTCAATGGCTATGTTGGTGTGGTTGTGTGAGAAATAATTTGTTTGGGAGAAATTAGGTTTTGAAGTGTGTTTGAGTATAGGTTGGAAAGGGGCGCCAAATGCCTAGCATTTTGGCGCCAGTTCAAGCTGTGTGTGTGTGAGTTGTGCGGGCGCGATTCTTGCCGGGCAACTTGGCGCTGTGTCGAAATGGTGTCTTTGCGCGCCATCTTTGCTTGTAGCAAGCAAACTTACGCGCGCAAGAAGGCCAAGGCTTGATCAAGGCTGCGCGCGCCATCTTTGCGCGCGCCCTGCGCAGTAACCTCGTGCGCGCACACCTCTCGCTGAATGACGAAACTTTGAGAGTTAGAGCGACCTATCCGCGCGCCATCTTGCGCGCCTCTCTTCTGCGCGCCAGTGTGTGCGCCTCCAGTGGGGATCTTCCAAAACCTTGTGCTGTTGAATTCCTAAGTTCTTGAAATTTATTTTGGTGTGTCAAAATGGTCCCTAAGTGAAGAAAAGGTCCTTAGGTGTGATTTAAATTAATAAATGATGGAGGATGATTAATAAATGATGAGGTGATGATTAATAATTGAGGTGGTGGTGATTAATAATTGAGGTGGTGGTGATTAATAATTGAGATGGTGATGGTCAATGATTGACAATGGTGGTGAGTTAATAAATGACGTGGGCTTCGGTCCCAAAGGTAATTTAATATATATTTTGATGGACTGTGATGATGCATTTGTCATGGTGTCACATAAATCATATGCATTACGCGAAGGTGAGGATGGTGATGTGGCTTCGGCCAAAATTGGTGGTGTGTTGCCCGACGGGGTTTGGTGGTGAGTATGGATCCACATGCATATTGCATACATGCTCACATTCATACATTCATAGAAATCTTGTTGATGCTTAAATGACTGAATCTTACTGTTTGTGGATATTATAATTGAATGGCAATTAGCACGATTACTATGTACTGTTATTGCTAGATGCTTCCTAATTATAATGCTTATCTTACTTGTTATAAATTATGTAAAGAGACTCACCCTAGCATTTCTTGTTGCCTGCTCTCGTGGCGACAAACAGGTGAATTCCGAGTGATGGTCTGTGTGCCTCTGGGGTTTTTATTGAGTCACTCGATAGTAACACCGGGGTTGGGTCTTAGTATTATTTATGGTTATGTATTAAACTTATTTTGAACCTATGTATTGAGTATGTGAACTCAATTTTATTTCATTGTCTTCGCAAACTATTAATGGACTAATGTAAACGTTAAACAGGTTATTTTGAGGATTGTAACCCACTTGACTATGTATGCATGATACGCGTTGATGCGTTTGGATTTTAATTATGTTTTGATGATGTTTTATTTGAAAAGTACCACCCTCTTCGAGGTGCGTGGAAAGTTTTTGAAAAACTCTGATTTTTAATTAATTGAATTAGCATTAGATATAAGGGGTGTTACATTAGTGGTATCGAGCGATTCGGTCCGTCCGCCAAGTTGTCGAGTCTGGTTAACCTCGAGTCTTGGTACTCGTTCTAAATCATAAATCATGTTCTTTGTGTATTATCAAGTAACTTTGTTGGTTGTTCATTCATTGACGTGCCTTGTGACTTAATTGTTAGATTACGATTGGAAATGATATTGTATTATTGAGGTATATGTGGTCGAATCTGCGTAGAATCGGTGGTTGTAGCCTTGATTTTGTCTCATTGCTCGTGGATTGTTGTTTGTATCATTAAGATATGTGTGATTAAAAGAGTTCTAACGACGTCAAAGGAGTGAAAGTCGTGACGATGCCTTCGCACTCTCGGATTTGCGTTAAAAGTCTTTTAATGCGGTAGATATAGAATTGAAAGAAAGTAGTTTTGTGACCTTAATTAGTTGGTTGCATGAGTAGGAGGGTGATCACCCCAATCACTCATCCCCAATGAAAGAGGCGACAATAACTCGTAATTATTATAAATTTTGAATATATACTAATTTCAACTTGATTGATCGAGTGGTGTGTGTCGATTGACCATTAATTTTTAGAAAAATAGGTGCCTTATGGAAGTTTGAGTTTGAATTGGGGTTTGATAGTCGGGAGATGTCAAAATAAGGATTGACGTAAGATAGAAGCATTGGTATTTAAATGATTGATATGGCGTAGTTCCTAGCGATAAATTAATGATGGTTGGAATAAATCGAGTGAGACTTTGGTAACTGAAAATAGAGTTTTGGCACAAAGTAAAGGTGTAGATTAAGTATGCCTAAGGGTGTTGTAACCTTCGTGAAGTTCTTAATGAGCATTGGACTAGTTGTGAAGGAAAGTGTTTAGTAGTTGGCTCAAGTATGATCATAGTATGAGGATCAAAGGAAAGAAGGAAGGGAAGGTTAGGTACATAGGACTACATATGAGCTAAGGTGTAGTTGCTTAACCATAGGTGTGTGGAAATGTAATAGGCATGCGACGTAGTATGTGGGAGTCAAAGTATGTAGTACCAAGGTTTAGGCACGTTTGAATAGTAAGTGTAGTGAAGCTTAGCGTGACGTAGTGTAGAGAACCGAGGTACCAAAAGAGTGTACCGAGGTGTTGTGAAGTGTAATGGCCGAGGTTAGGGAGTTCTTAGGTGTAGTGTGCCTAAGTGTAATAGTCAAAGGTGAAGTGACTAAGTGTAGTTGATGAAGTGAGTTGTGAATAAGCGTAAGAGTAGTGGATAGACAATATTTGAAGGATTGCTTGTGAATATTGTTACCTTTGATTGACGTTTTGCTATAGATTGATGTTTTTTCGTAATGCACGTGAGTTTAATTTTGGTTAGTGCTAAATTGTTTGAAGTATGTCTTGAAATGAAATGCGGTGCTCGGTTATAACAATTAAGGTTAGGATTCGCGTATAGTCTCCTTTTTGGCAAAGATGAAATGATTGACTTTTCTAACTTCTGAGTTTATGGCGGAAAACTAAATTTTGAAAATAATAAGTGGTTGTTTTGTGTGGCAACGTGTTCGTCTTATAAAGAGATTTGGGGTTACGTATAGTTTTCCTTTTGGACAAAATTGTGAATTCTATAATTTTGAAAAGAAACGGTACTTGGAAATTTGTGTTTTTGGGAATGAACGTAATGTCAAGAATTGTGTTAAATTTCATTTCCAAGTTGTTTAAAATTTTATTACGAGATGTGACGTGATTTTAGCTTTAGGACCGATTAGGTCATGGATTGATGTTGTTTGAAAATGACAAGGTCTTACAATAATTTCATGGTTTGACGAGGTAAAATCTTTTGAAAACAAAGAGGTGAGTTTTACTCACGTTTAGGAAATTTTAAAATGTTGTTTATGTTATGTTTGAACGGTTTTGAAAATTGGAGTTTCGTGAATTTTCGAATCAAAAACGCTATTTTGAGAAATTATGTTTGTTTGAAACTTAAGGACGAAACCATAAAGATTTGATTGTTTAATTGTTATGCTTGAATATGGATTTGATTATGGTCTGTGTTAGTTGAATTTACAAATCTTTTGGAAAACCGTAAATTTTATATATGTGCGAGCATTAATGAGTTTTGAACAAGAATTGATGTCCGGGTGGTTATACAGTAAAAATATTTTTGGAATGTCCATATTTCGGGGAAACTCTGCCGAATTTTCGTTAGGAATTTTGATATATGTTCAAAGTGGTAATTGAATTGTGTGATTAGAAGGTAAGTGAAATTGAGAAAATGTTATGTGTAGTGATTTAAATTGTATTTGTTTTGTTATCTAAAAAGCTCTTTGGTTTGCAACTTAGCGTTCTTTGTTTTTGAATTGAATGTTCTACCGTCTTTATAGATAAAAAGGGTGCGGTTCATTGCTGTCTTTATAAATACAAAGGTGATTGATGAGTGAGTGTCGAAGTGTATAGGTATCGAAGTGTGGTGTTAACTAAGTATGGATGAGTCGAACTGTAAGCATGGTCGAAGAGCAGAGTTGTTGAAATAGGTGTAAATATCTAAGTGAGGAGTATGTCTGTCGAAGTATATATATATGTCGAAATCTAGTATGGTACAGTTGTGGAGATATTGAGGTAAGGTGCAAGTCGAAGTTAGTGTTTGTCGAAACGTGGGTAAGTTGAAGTACAGAGTTGTCGAAATGAGTAATGTCTAAGTGTATTTCTCTAAGTTAGAGTGGAAGTGTCGGAAATATTGAAGTTGTCGAAGTATAGTGTCCCTGCATCGGACTAGATGGTGTTGGGTAGTCGGGTAGGACTTTAACGACCTACAGGTTAGAATACCTAATTGGGGAGTAAGAGTGTAGGGAAGAGTGTGTGATCTGTTGCGTGTACAATAAGACTCGGATGATAACGGTTAGTGGAGATAAGGAGAGTGGATGTTGATTTCATGAGTTTAGAGTAGATTTTCGAGTGGGATAGTAATCGTTCATATAAGATAGTACATGGAGAGGAGAGTTCGGGCAAGGAGCCAAGTGGGGGAGACGTTACTGTGGGAATTGTGTGTCATTCTTGAACCTGTAAGTGGCGATTTATGATTAGAATGAAAGTACACAGTTATGTAACCTAAGAGGTGGAGTCAATATATTAGGTTGAGATCCATGAGGAGAAGTAGACACATACGTTAGTGTTTCACAGACCGAAGAATAGAACTTTGAAAAGGTTGTAGGTGGATGTACCGGGGTTAACATTAGGATTTAAATCGTGTAAGTTTTCAAAGAGATTAAATGCGAAATAGATTCATCTCGTTGTTGAGATTAGCGTAGATTTTCGAGGACGAAAATATTCTAAGTGGGGGAGAATTGTAACGCCCCGAAATAATTTAATTATTTATTTAATTATTCATTTAATTATTTATTTAATTAAGTTATTTAAAACTTGCAACATTTATTTAAGTAGATTTATTAAGTTGTGGAGAAATATTAGAATTGATTAATTATTGGAGTTTTATTTTATTAGGAGGTGTTTAAGTATTAGGGAGTGGTGGAATCAATTGAAATGGGAGGTGTAGATAGCATTATGGGCTTTTTAATGGATGGGTGTGTGAAAGCAAAAGAGAGGGGTGCAAGTAAGGGTATGAGTGGGCCTAGAGTTAATTAATTAATGAATGAAAGGAAGGAAATGAATTAAAGGGAGGGGGACACTGGAAGTGGAACCGAGAGAGTAAAGGAGAGAAAGGAGGGGAAACCATGGGAGGAAGAAGGAAAGAAAGAGGAGAAGAAGTGGAGAGAACTTCTCCATCTTGGCTCAAGGTGAGGACTTTTTGGTATCAATCTTCTCCATTTTTCCTCCTCTAGCTATTGATGTTAGTTTCAATCCCTAATTCCTATTTGTTGTTGTTTTGCCATTAATGGGGTTTTAAGCTCAAAGTTGGAATTGGTGATGGTTTTGGTGTTTCTTGGGCTTTTGGAGGATAGAGGACTTACATTCTTCAATTTGCAAAGGTTGGGAATCTCCATTACATTTTTGATAACTTGTAGGATGTGTGTTGTAGTAGGAATAATTCTAGGAATAATGTGTTGTGTGAACTTGTGTCGCTTACATGTTGATTTATGTTTGAAGTGTTTGTTTTGGTTATGACATGTTGATTGTTGCAATGGAAGCATGAGTTGTGATTGATGCATATTATATGTTTGATGATTGGATTATATGAGCATGAGCATGTAAATATGATGATTAGTATTAATAATTCAATGGCTATGTTGGTGTGGTTGTGTGAGAAATAATTTGTTTGGGAGAAATTAGGTTTTGAAGTGTGTTTGAGTATAGGTTGGAAAGGGGCGCCAAATGCCTAGCATTTTGGCGCACCGTTCAAAGCGTGTGTGTGTGAGTTGTGCGGGCGCGATTCTTCGGGCAACTTGGCGCTGTGTCCGAAATGGTGTCTTTGCGCGCGCCATCTTGCTTGTAGCGCAAACTTACGCGCAAGAAGGCCAAGGCTTGATCAAGGCTGCGCGCCATCTTGCGCGCTGGCGTCCTGCAGCGTAACCTCGCGTGCACACACCTCTCGCTGATGACGTAAACTTTGAGAGTTAGAGCGACCTATCCGCGCGCCATCTTGCGCGCCTCTCTCTCACTGCGCGCGCAGGTGTGCGCCTCCGGTGGGGATCTTCCAAAACCTTGTCTTTGTTGAATTCCTAAGTTCTTGAAATTTATTTTGGTGTGTCAAAATGGTCCCTAAGTGAAGAAAAGGTCCTTAGGTGTGATTTAAATTAATAAATGATGGAGGATGATTAATAAATGATGAGGTGATGATTAATAATTGAGGTGGTGGTGATTAATAATTGAGGTGGTGGTGATTAATAATTGAGATGGTGATGGTCAATGATTGACAATGGTGGTGAGTTAATAAATGACGTGGGCTTCGGTCCCAAAGGTAATTTAATATATATTTTGATGGGTGTGATGATGCATTTGTCATGGTGTCACATAAATCATATGCATTACGCCGAAGGTGAGGATGGTGATGTGGCTTGGCCAAAATTGGTGGTGTGTTGCCCGACGCGGGTTTGGTGGTGAGTATGGATCCACATGCATATTGCATACATGCTCACATTCATACATTCATAGAAATCTTGTTGATGCTTAAATGATCGATCTCTTCTTGTTTGTGGATATTATAATTGAATGGCAATTAGCACGATTACTATGTCTCGTTATTGCTAGATGCTTCCTAATTATAATGCTTATCTTACTTGTTATAAATTATGTAAAGAGACTCACCCTAGCATTTCTTGTTGCTGCTCTCGTGGCGACAAACATGGTGATTCCGAGTGATGGTCTTTGTGCCTCTGGGGTTTTTATTGAGTCACTCACGATAGTAACAGGGGTTGGGTCTTAGTATTATTTATGGTTATGTATTAAACTTATTTTGAACCTATGTATTGAGTATGTGAACTCAATTTTATTTCCATTTGTCTTCGCAAAACTATTAATGGACTAATGTAAACGTTAAGCGAGTTATTTTGAGGATTGTAACCCACTTGACTATGTATGCATGATGCGCGTTGATGCGTTTGGATTTTAATTATGTTTTGATGATGTTTTATTTGAAAAAAGTACCACCTCTTCGAGGTGCGTGGAAAGTTTTTGAAAAACTCTGATTTTTAATTAATTGAATTAGCATTAGATATAAGGGGGTGTTACACCCGAGGTCTAGCCAATATATATGTCTTCATGCCTCGACACTTTCCTTCCGCTTGTCAATTGTTAAACGGAGCAAAGTTGAAAATACTTCCCACTTGCATACTTGAACTCCGACCGCCGTCCGAGATCACCTATGTTCCCTACGTATTGTGGTTTCTTCTCTCCTCCGTCTTCCGAGTTCATCGATTTTCCCAGTTTCCTTCAGAAAATGTCTTCATCGCCTCCCGAGGTCGTCTTGGGGGAGAACCGAGAACAGTCCCCTGCTCAGTCTGGAGGTGTTCCTGCCCCTGGCGGTGGTGATGATGAGTATCACTGGGTGTCTCCAACTATCCGTGGTATTACGGCCCGAATGGTAAGGGAGAAGTCACTCTCTTACTTTTCCAAGTTCATCGCAGCCCCCGGGGGCCAGGTTTGGAAGTTACGGGATGCCGAGAACCTCCGATTTGCACTGCTTTCCCGAGGGACACATTAGGATTCTTCTTCCACGGGAAAAGCCTTTATTTGATGGGGGATACGTATCCCTTTGTCTGAGTTTCAGCAAGGGGTGCTGAACTTTCTGCACCTCGCCCCGAGCCAGCTAGCACCGAATGGCTGGGGCTTCGTCCGGACCTTCGAGATCCTGATGAAGTATCTGCAATGGGAACCATCCGTTCGAGTCTTCTTCGCCTTTACTCGGATTACTAGACTGCCCGAGAAGGATGAGAAAGGTAGTCACGCCCACGTTGGGCTCTGGGGGATCACTGGTAAGGCTTTCTTCGACCCGGTGACCGACTCCAACAAGGGGTACAAACGCCAATACTTTTACGTGTTGGTCGCCAAGCGAGGGGCAAAGGAGGCTATCACTAGCTCCTATGTCCACTACAAGAAATTTTGCCACGGATTTGCGACGGACAAATTTTGGTGGCAAAAGCGCTGTCATGAAGCGCTTTGCCACGGATTTTCCGTGGCAAATTTTTCCGTCGCAAAATCGTGGCAAATTTTTCCGTGGCAAATCCGTGGCAAAGTTCCGTGGCAAATCCGTCGCAAAGTTTTGTGGCAAATCCGTCGCAAAGTTCCGTGGCAAATCCGTCCGCAAATTTTAATAAAAAAAAAAAAAAAAAATTAAACCATATATCCAAAATATCTTGTTTAATAGTGATATCTATATATATTAAATAATCAAATACTCTCAACCTAACTATAATCAAATACTCTCAACCTATAATCAAATAATCCGAATATCTATACTTATAAATGAAGCTATGAATTAAAACAACTTGTTAAAAGCAATATCTCTTACTTGGAAATCTAAATTAGTAAAATAAATGATTATGTCTTGTACAATAGCATTATGTCCTATACCTAATGGAAAGATAGCAACTTCTACAATACAATGCAAAATGGACAAAAGGAACTTTTGAGACCACTAGCCCTAATTTTACTAAGAACACGTTAGCAAATCAAATGTTACTCCGAATTTGACTAGAATAGAGGTGGGAGATATGTGCGATCCTATCAGGAAGCCACTGTCTTGCCAACTTGCCCACCCCATTTTTGCACCCTTTCACTTGTATGTTCCACCTACAATTAAAAAGTCTTATTAGAAAGAGTTATTCAAAGTTATACTTATCAAAAACATACATTTAAGGAGGACTAGTCACAAGTACATTCACATACTTATTAATTAATCAAATAAAATATTATGTATGTTTTCCTTATCTTGTTAGCCTGTCAATTTTCTGGATATTATTATTCACCAACATAAAGCCTGAGCATCCATTATAATATTTTAATATGAAAATAAATTCACTAATAATGTCAAACTAAGAAGTATAATTGTACTGACCAGGATGGTCAAAGTTGTAATCATGTACTCTAGCTCGTTCCTCATCAGTCAAGTTATTGTAAAAAGAAGCCTGTCATAAATTTAATAGTTAACTCAGTAAGCCCAATGTATCAATATAAGCACAATAAGAAAGGTTTTGTATCAATAAATCTAAATATAAATTAAACCACTAATATGTATAAATCGAACGAATTCATTACCTGATTAACAAGTACAACTCATTTGGTCATGAAGTCTTTGAACAATCATATCACAAACTGTTTTTTTGCCTGATGTTGCACCCCCAGAAACACCTGCAACATAAAACACAGAATAGATAAATAAATTCGAATTAGAAAAGTAACTTACAAATGCTTTGAATGCAGGCTTATGTCCTGTCATTTCATATATACAACATCCTGGATAACAGATTTCAGAGATCACAACATAAAAAACCAAGAATAGAAAATTTATGAAGAACAAATTATCATAACACGAGTACTAACCCAAGGACCAAATATCTGATTTAGAACCATAAGGTATATCAGCAAGGAGCTCAGGACACATGTAGCTAGGAGTTCCCACGACCTACATGATAATGATTCATGATGACTGCATCTAATCAATATAAGGGAGGTAAATTCCATTTACAAAGAATGTGAACAAATGATCCCTGCAGAATGTGCTTAGTTATCCTGTTCAACAAGTTCAAAACTCAAACTATTGAAGACTGACTTTCTGACAATAGGTGCAAACAAAGAAAAGCAGAAAACTCAGCAGCAAACCTGAAGGAAATGATGAACTGCTCCACGAAGTTCAGAAGAATACTTCGTATTAACAATAATCAGAATCCTTTTTGCCCAGCCAGCTAATTGACATTTGACAAAACAAGGTTGTGAACTAGGCATCAAATGATAATCGAGTAATTGACAAAATCTAAGTGGGTAAATGTTTATGATTCACAATCAGAAACACACCTGGCATCAAAGATGCTGACTCGCAACCTTTTTGTGATAGTTTCACACAAGTTGATAGGATCTTGGTGACCACATGATGAACAAAATCATTTATGGGGATCTTTTCTATCAAGGACAGCAAAGCTCACGACAAAATATTCATCTCAAGAACCGAAAATGTGTAATAATCAAGACAACACACTAGCTTCTATAGAATACGACTTAAAACATATATCTCCGTAACAAAAGTCATTGAATTCTCACCGCAATCAATCAGGGAATCCAACAAAGACAACAAGAAACTTTTCAATGTTGAACTCCTTAGATAATTCTAATAATACCCTGACCAAGTCCTCAGACAAGAAGGATTTTACAAATCATATAAATCATCATGCAAATAAAACACAAACAACAATAACCAAACAAGGATAATCATTAAGTTCAGCAATATTGAGCCAATAACATTTGTCAAAAAGAAAAGGGATTAAAACCTCTGTTTATCCCAAATTACATTACTCCAGAAGTAGAAAATGCAATTAAATTAAAAGAAAACTAGCAAAAAGAATCCAGGTTTGATAAAATAGATATATCAAAAAAGTCTGGTATCCTTGTACAAGATAAGGCAGGAAAAACTCACAGCTAGACTCAATAGAATCTTTGAAGAACAAAAGATCCTTTTCATTGATGAATATCAGTGCCTTCATATAGGAATTCATTTAAAAGTTTGTCAAATAAGTATGATCTTTGCATTTCCTAGAAACTTGCCAAACAGATCTAGAGAACTAACTAATAAATGGAACTAACAAAAGAGTACTAAAATTAAGTCTGGAAATCAGAAAAATAATTGAACGGGAGGACCTTGTCAATTGTAATACAAAATAACGAAGAGCACACCACTCCTGAGCAATTGAAATTCAAAGTAAACTACAATCATTGATCCATCAAATTTGATTCACAATGCAATTGAAATTCACAGTCAACTACAATCATTGATCAAACAAATTTGATTCATAATTATTCAGATTTATAAAAAACAACTAAAAAACAACCCAAATGTCCTGTTCTAATTTACTACGCATCAACAGTATAACCTCCGATTTTTAAAACGGTATTCCGAGATACGATAAACTACAAATATTAGCAACCACCATTACAAAAGATCTGCAATTAGAAACTACGAAGTAGCGTTTTCAATCAAGTTCAGCAATCTAGAAACCAATTCCATAAGAGAAAAACACAATCAACATGAAATTTCATTTGTTCTCTCATACAGAGGTACAAAACAACAACAAATCAAGCATTAACATTCTCTCAAACAGCACATAAGCATTCACATTCTCTCAAACAGAGGTACAAAACAACAACAAATCAAGCATTCGGTTATAGTCTCTGTGTCCATTAATTTAAATTTAAAATAATCAACATCAGAAAAATCTTTAACCTCAGCATATCCTACCACATTCTATCAATCTATACAATGAAACTTGATGATTGCCAAAAGTTCTAATTCTTAATTAGGCTAATAACAGTCATGAACATGGCACACATCTGTTTAGGTAACATATTTTCAAAGAAAATTCAGTTCAATATGACATACATACCATCCATGAACCATCTGCATGATTACGATATAATATAGTTATACAAATTAGATGACAAGCGTGGAGATGTATAGTAGAAGATTATAAGAACGCATAAAGCAAAGCGGTACAACTTACCGGATTCGGCAGATATAGGCGATATAAGAGGACCATATCTTGATCTAAATGGGATACTAGTTGTTCCTTTTCCAGCCCAAGCAAAATCCATAATAAGTCAAAGAAGTGGGAGAAACTCTTGCATCCATGTATAGTTTAGCATTGGGGATAGAAAGTGCGATTTATTTGACCATGTATAATAGTCTCCACCATCATTATCCATGAAGTTACCGGTTGTGCTAAATGCCCAATTTCTTGTTCCACTTTGGTGGAATCTATTTGAGTCTCTTTGCATCCGAATCATCATCATATGTGATTTTATTCACTATTTCTCGGTCTTCCTCCACAATTTATATGAAGAGAGTCTGAAGTCGAAAAAAGCATAGTAAAGTGAGAAACCATTGGAACATTAACCAACGAAGATCGTGAAGTTACCTAATTTATAAAATGTAAGGCGAAAATCAAATATACTACCTTGCTCAAGCACTTAATATAAAACGCAATCATCTACAATCATCGGCGTTGCTTCCTCACCCAAGTAAACTTGATTTCCACAATCCCGCACATAAGTGGATTCAGAAACAAACAAAACTAGATAGCGTGTAAAACTGAAAGCGAAACACCGCGATACTGCGAACTTCGAGACCGATCAATTTGGAACCCTAGATTTCACCTTGAGAGGAACCGATCAATTTGGAAGCTAGGGTTTCGATTTGGAGGTTGAGAGTTAAGTGGAACTAAACGATTTGGAAGATTGAGGAGTGGTTTTGATTAAGGAGGGAGGAATTAAAAATCGAGGAGGAGGCGGCGAGAGGAGAAGAAGGAAACGAGCGGAGTGAAGGGAGGGAGGTCTTGAGACGAGGAGAAGAAGAAGGAAAACGGAGGCGCGGTGGTGGTGCAGTGGAGGTGAGGGAGGCGCGGAGGTGTGAGGTGTGAGGTGGGAGAGTGAGAGTGAAAGGTCATGTGAGAGTGAGAGTGAAGGAAAGGGTCGAGAGAGATCCTTTTACTTAAATCCCAATTGAAACGTTTGCCACGGCGTTGCGACGGACTGTCCGTGGCAAAATATCAACGTCCGTGGCAAATTATCAACGTCCGTGGCAAATCCTTACCAAACTGACCAAGTCTTTTCTCACAACAGATTCCGTGGCAAATCTGTCGCAAGTCCGTCGCAAATTGGCGACGGAATCCGTTTGTGGCAAAAGTTTGTGGCAAATCAAGCTTATTCTTGTAGTGGTCAACCGAGAGGAGTACGTCCCCAACTTCCTTTTTAACTAGACTACTGCCCACTTCGGCACCGAGGTGGGGTCCTATGCTATTGAGGCCACTTCGCTGGTCGGAGAAGACGCCATTTCATACAACCTTCTCCGTCGGTGGGCTGAGAGTTTGAAAAAGACGGGTAGGAAATTCCCATGTAAAGGTATTGTTGACGCAGCTTCCGAGTCCGAGGAGGAGCTGAAAACTGTTCTTTGTAAGTTCGTCGGAGCAACTGATTTTGCTTATGCTGCGAATTTATTAACGCAGTTAGGCTAATGATTTATTTCTTTAGTGCAGATAAACTGGCTGATGCGGTGGAGCTCACCTGACTTCCCCAAGCATTCGTCATCCGTCCCTGCAACACTGAGGCCAAGAAGGGTAAAAAGGGGCGGCGAGAAGAGGAGGTCTCGAGCTCGAAAGATCCTGCTCGAAGAAAGCCCAAGTTCATCTTGGCAGACGACATTGAACGGCCCTCAGAGGCCAAGTTGGAGGCTTGCCCTCGGGTCGCTGAAACCAGAGAGTTTCTTTGGAAGTCTGTCAAGAATCAGGCTTTGAGTGCTCGGATTGGGTGGTGTAGAGCCAAGCTCAAGAAGCTTGATAACCAAAGTCTCTGGGACGAGGGTGACTTGCTGGATCAAAAAGACAAACTGGTCTGCGTCCAAGACGTCCTTCTCCCAGAGACTTCCGAGTACAACCAGGTGCTTTTGGACACGCTGGATTACCTTTAGTCGGCAGGTGATGATATGGGCAAGCTTGAGAGCCAAGTCGTCAGCTATGCGGGGGAGGCCGAAGAGCATGATGCCTTGGTGGCTGAGTTGGAGGAGATCAAGGCTGAAGCCGAGCAGTACCGAGAGAGAGTTCGAGCTGCCGAGGCTGCGGTGAAGGAAAAGTAAGTGGAGGAGGCTGCTTTGAAGCGCCGATCAGAGAGTTTTATCCAACTAGGATTTGAGCGTTGCCGAGCTCAGGCTGAAGTCCTTCACCCCGAGTTGCCGATGGAGAAGGTGAAGTTGGATCACGTGGTCTTTGATGGCAAGATCGTGAAGCCTTCCGGCGACGCCTCCCTGGACGAGGCCGAGGTGATTTTCTCTCCCCTGCGTGGGCCAGATGAAGAAGAAGATATAAGCGAAGGGTCCCAAGCCGAAGAAGATTCGTCGTAGGAATCCTCGTCGGCTGGGAGCGAGTAGAATGTACTATATTTTTCTTTTCTTCCTTCCTTTTTCTGGCATATATACCGGTTTGTAATATCACTTTGGTATATATAAAATTATCTTTTGATCACTTGTTGTGACTTTTCTGCCGCGTCTTTGACAGTCGTACGAAAGTCGGGTCAGAGGACCGAACTCACAGTGAGACTTGTCGAGAGAGTTAAGTAGATAGTCACTGTAAAGTGTAATTGAAGTGTTCACATAGGCGTGTACCTTGGGCGCGAGGTCGTCTGCCGCCGGGCTCTCTGACGGAACACAGTTCTAACGTCAGAGAGGTCTTCTTACCGGGATCGTTGTGGATCTGGGCCTTCTTACCGGGATCGCTGTGGATCCAGGCCTTCAATTTAACGGAAGCCGCAAGGACTCATTTCCTTCACCCTTCGGTCTGGACCGCAAGGCACAATCGCTCGAGTCGAAAGAGGGGGAGAAGCCGCAAGGACTTATTCCTTCGCCGTCTAGTGGAGATGAGTACCTCGGGTACCAGAGAGGAAGGCACAATCGCTCGAGGCGAAAGAAAGGGCCACAAGGACCTGAGCCGCTGTGGGCCTCACCAACGCCCCACGACGGAGCGTAAGAGCTCGGAATCGTGGAAGACTTTTTTTTTTGACGGCCTCGCCTCAATCCGTCATCTGTCGGGTGGCTAGCCCGGAGTCGGAGTCAGGGAAGAGGGGCGTTGAGTCAGGTCAGGAGGACAGCTCGTCGATGCGTCCTGCGTGTTAGTTCATATGGGGGAACAAGAAATAGCGAAATAGAGTTTATGAGAGATGCATATGACAGGAGTATTCGGCAATCTTTTCTTTCATTAAAAAAGATCGGAAACATTGTTACATTATTATGTAAGTGCATGGGATAGCCTCCCCGTTTGTTTTCCTTTTATTCTTTTCACATGGCCTTCTTCTCGACTGCTATCTCAGCACGCCGAGCTTTTTCTTTTTCAGCTCTTCCTTCCTCCTTCATACAGAGGTAGTGGCAGTGTTTGATGGCGTCTCCATCGGCCTGAACGGTAACTACCTCACCCTCCTCGGAAAAGAACTTCATTTTCAGGTGGACCGTCGAGGTCACAGCACTGAGTCTACCCAGGGTAGGTCGTCCCACTATACAATTGTAAGGAGATTGACAAGGGAGTACCAGAAAGCGAGTCTTGACTGTTCGTTAAAGCTTGCTTCGCCATAGGTGACCTGAAGATCGATGTATCCGAGTGGAATCGTTCTCGATCCGTTGAAGCCTGTCAGGCCCCCTCCATCATAAGCTTGGAGGTCGGACTCGGAGATATGGAGCTTTGGTAATAAATCCTTAAATATAAGGTCCGAAGAGCTTCCTTGGTCGATCAAGATTCTCTTGACAACGGTTCCTGAGATTACAGCCGAGACAATCAACGACAGCCATTTGTTCGCTTTCCCGCCCAGCAATTCGGTGTCGTCAAAGGTGAGTGGGGATCGGCTTGACTTGACTAATATTGGGTTTGGATTATTTCCAATGTCCAAGATATCACTCCATCTTCTTTTCATCGAGCGGCGTGTTTCCCCTACCTTCGGAGTAGCCGCGCATGACCACCATGGCGACGGGCCTCTGGCGTTGTTCCCTCGGGGAATCTCCTTCAGAGTCACTGTCATCGGAAGAGGGTTTCGCTAATTCTTTGACTGTCGGCTTGGATTTTCGGGGTGATCGTTCCCTCTTTTTCTCTTCGGTCTTCGAGTGTCTCAGCTTGTCCCGTTGGATAAATTCTTCTATATCATCCTTGAGCACTCCGCAATCCTCGATGTCATGCCCATGGCACCGGTGGTAGTGGTAGTAGGTTTTCTTGTTGGTTGTATGCCTCTGGGGGATCGGCGCTGGTCACTTAACTTTGTTAAACTCGACATTCGCGCACTCTTGAAGGATATTTGATTTGGAGGTGTTGAGTGGCGAGTAGTCGGTGAACCTGGAACGCCACTCTTTTGCGTTCCCTTCCCCTTCTTTCTTTAGCTTGTCTTTCGAGTCGGTGAACCTAGTAGGACTTGCACAGAGGGCTGTGCAGTAGGAGCTCGGGCCAAAGCAGCCAGTTCGAGTCGAGATTGTTCCTGCTGAACGAGATCCCGACTTCTCCTTTCCCAGACATCTAACAACTGACTGAGTGCTTGTAGCGCCGGGCCGGATCGATCTGATGAACCGGCGATGGGAGAGGTGGTCTAGGTGCGGTCGGCGCCGCAGAAGCTTCTTCAAGGGCAGAGTTTGGACGTGCCCTTCTGGGGTCTGGCCGGGTTGCTGAACCGGTACGGAAGCGCTCACATTATGGGTTCGAAACTGGGCTCGAGTAGGAGGATGCCCTCAGGGCGGCATACTTTACGGTAGAGTCGAGAGGAGAGGCGGAACCGAGTGAGAATATGCTGAAGTACTCCCACTGTGGTTGCCAATGTTCGGTCCTGAAATTTATGGGTTACCTTGTCCGAGGAGCTCTTGTGGTTCCGCTTCTCGGGACTCTTCGGAACGAGAGAGTTATTCCCAGGTGTCCGAGTCGCAATCTGTCCCACGTCGGGTGGGGGTGTACCTGCAGACACTCTGATGCCTAAGTCAGCAGGAGAATAGGCGGAATGTGCAAGAATGAGAGTGTACCTGAAAATAAAGGTCGGGTGCTCTATTTATAGACGTGGGTGCCCTTAGTTGGAAATACTTTCGATACAAGGTTTCCAAACATTTCTAAATTTAGGGGTTACCCTTATGGCATGCCAACAACCATGATGGCAGACCTTCAAACAAATATGTCTACTTACACAGACACTGTAGGGACAGTTTTTCCCCCTCTCTATGGTTCACCAGAGAGCATTTTTGGTCAAAATGCTCGGCCTGCCTTAACCACATCATCACTGTTAGCCTTAAGGCAACAGATTGATGATAGTAACCATGATATGGTCAATATGTTGACCCAACAAATTGGTACAGTGTTTAATCTCTTGATTGAAAACACAAACCATAGTTACCAAATGTTAGCTACTCAAATGGGGAGAATAGCAGATTTCTTTGGCACTCCACCATTGCAAAAACAACAAGTGCCACAAATTCAGAATAATAGGGTTGTCAAAGTGCCTATAAGTCAGGGAGAGCAAGCTGCTATCGAACCACCTCCAAGAAGGGAAGTCGAAGTAATCCCTGAAGTTGTGTTGGTCAATAGAGGCCAAAATGCTGATGAAGTGGTTAGACAAGTCCAGCAAAACAATTTTGGCCTCCAAAATAACTTGGCTAATCTTGTCGAAACCATTCTAGCCCAGAATGGTCTCAACTTGGGCCTACATAGGCCTAATTTTGTATCCCTCTTGTCAGACTATGTGTTACAAACTAAATTGCCTAAGGGCTGGAAGATTCCTAAGTTCACAAAATTTGCTGGGGAAACTAGCGAATCTAATGTCGAACATGTTGCCCGTTATCTAACTGAGGCTGCTGACATAGCGCATATGAACAGTTCTACATCGGCCAGTCGAAGATTAGACTTAAGGAACTGGCCAGTGTTCGACGCAAAGTGGCAGAGTCTATTGATGATTATCTCAATAGATTTAGACTTCTCAAGGCAAGGTGTTTTATCGTGGTTCTTGTGCATGAGTTAGTCGAAATGGCTGCTGGTGGCCTCGATTACTCTATTAGAAAGAAGTTAGACACTTTACACTTAAGAGATATGGCCCAATTGATTGATAGGGTTCGACAAGTCGAAAGGCTTAAAGTAGAAAAGGCAAGAACCAGTAGGTTTAATAAAAAAGAAAGGGTTGCATACGTCGACACTAATGACAGCGACCAAGAATTTGATGTCTCTTATGAGGATGTCGAAGAAGAGGTCAATGTTGCTGAATTAAAACATGGGCCTCCTTATACTTGTAAATTGTTAAAGCCTTCAGATGGGAAAAATCCTGTCGAACCAAAAAATGATAGATTTGTTGCAAAAACGTATACCTTCGATGTTACTAAATGTGATCAAATATTTGATCTTATAGTTAATGATGGTCAAATTATAGTGCCTAAGGGCCTAAAGATACCACCATTAGAGCAACAAAAGAAAAGAGGTTATTGCAAGTATCATAACTTTTTAGGCCATAATACATCTCGTTGTGTTCTTTTCAGGGATTTGGTCCAAAAAGCACTGAATGAAGGAAGGCTGAAATTTGGAGACAAGTCTAAGCCTCCAATGAAGATCGACACTGATCCTCTTCCAGTAGCAGATGCTATGTATGTTGAACCAGTCGAAATCAATGTTGTCGAAGCTACTGAAGTTACTGCTGCAAATGTTGACAAGAAAGGAACTATTGAATGTTCGAAGGACAACGTCAAAGTGGTCACTGAGGACCCGTACAATGACAAAATACAAGTGGTTTACCCCAAGGATGAAGAAGAACTGATCGACTCCCTAAATCGCTGCAAAATCAACAACACTGAGGTGATGTTGTGCCCAAGGTGCAGTTCTGTCTTCGATAAAGAGGCTGCAAAGAGCCTAGAAGGGTTCAAGCCTCAATTGAAGAGGAAAGGCATGTGGGTTGTTAAAAGGCCAAAGTTCAGTTTTAACAAAATAGGTATACCATATAAGGTGACTTCGACCAAAAATCCTCAGAAGACGCAAATCAAGACCTTTGTGCTACCAACTATGTCTCCTGTCGAGAAGTGTGTGTATTCTTGTGGCAAAGACGCAGGACATCACTCAACTATGGTCAAAGGAAATACAAGCACTGCTAACCAAAATAAGGCAACTGAATCAAACAAGTATTCCTACAGCAATAACTACAAAGGAAAAAATCCTATGACAAGGACACAATGGCATAGGTATCAACGCCAAAAGAAAGTTGTTGCTGCTGCAGGAAATGATAAGAGTTCTAACAAAAACAAGGGTAAACAGGTAGCATCTCTTGTCGAAATGCCCAGGAAGCCTTCAACAGAGAGAATATTTCCTCCACTGTCAGTTATTAAGGAAGGCCTCGATCCAAAAGAGGGCCTCAACTTAGATTAGGAAATTGGTTTTGGTTTCTCTGATTCAGAACTTGACTTCGACGTGATATGAAACGTAGTCTCAATTCTCTCAATTGAGTTTGACGTGGTTTTAGAGGTAAATGAAGTCGAAGAAGATTTCGATAAAGACATGGCTAAGCATAAGCCAATATGTTACTATGTTCTGAACAATGGCTGCATAGAAGAGTAGAGTGTTGTCTTTGAAAGACCTGATGGAGGAATGAAGTACCACCTTAAACCATTGTTCATTCAAGCAAAGGTCAACAATGGGTGTCAACAAGGTTCTAGTTGATGGAGGTGCTGCAGTTAACTTAATGTCCCAATGTCTACTCACAAATATTTGTAAGTCTGACACAGACTTAAGGCAAGTCTGACACAGACATAAGGCCACACAATGTAGTGCTCACTAACTACGAAGGGAAATCTGGTTATTCACTTGGAGTCATTGAGGTCGAATTAGTTGTTGGCAGTGTCAAGAGGCTAACACTGTTCATGGTTATTCCAACCAAGGCAAACTTCAACTTGTTCCTTGGAAGGGAATCGATACATGGAGTAGGATCAGTGCCTTCGACCCTACACCAAAGAATCTCCATTTGGAGGGAAGATGGACCGGTCGAAAATGTGGAAGGTGATTAAAGCTACTTTTTAGCAAAAGTAGATCACATCACAAAGAAGACTTTCGACAAACAACTGGCAAACATTGCGCCATGTACACCTTCTGATAGTGCATATGTACCACAAGACAATGTCTATGCTTTACTAGACCTTCACCCTACTCATGGATTTATTTGGGAAAGGGAGGTAATTGACGAAACAAGCTACCCAAAAGGTTACAGCAAACCTATTGGGTGGGATGGACAATAAATAGTTGATAATGTCTAAGCCCAGTGCTTGGGAAAGAATTACGGCCTATGTGGCCGAGAACAAACAAAATGCGGCTTTAGAAGCCGAAATGCAACAAAAAATGGTTGATGAAACCATTAAACTTGATGATAAGGAAAATTTGGTCGAAGACCAAAGGCTAGACTGCATCTATGATGATGAGCCTTTAGGTTTTGAAAAGGACCCAATGGGTTTGACCAAGAGAATTCAAGCACAAGATCCCTTGGAAGAAATTGACTTGGGAGATGGCTCCATAAAGGGGCCAACATCAGTGCTAAAATCGATAGAGGCTTAAGAGATCGAACGATATATCTCTTGAAGGAATACAAAGACTGCTTCACATGGGATTACAATGAAATGCCAGGTTTGACTCGAGAAGTAGTTGAATTGAAGCTGCCAATTTGATCAGATAAGAAGCCAGTAAAGCACACACCAAGAAGGTTTGCACCTCAGATTTTGTCGAAGATCAAAGAAGTGATCGAAAGACTACTCAGGAGCAAGTTCATTAGAACTGCAAGGTATGTTGATTGGTTAGCTAATATAGTTCCTGTTATTAAGAAAAATGGGACTCTTAGAGTCTGCATAGATTTTAGGGACTTAAACAATGCTACGCCAAAGGATGAATACCCAATGCCAGTGGCAGAAATGCTAGTCGATTCAGCAACACGGTTTGATTATCTAAGCATGCTTGATGGTTACTCTGGTTATAATCAAATCTTTATTGCTGAAGAAGATGTGTCGAAAACAGCATTTCATTGCCTTGGAGCCTTAGGCGTTTATGAATGGGTACTAATGCCTTTTGGCCTAAAAAATGCTGGTGCAACATACTAAGGGCAATGAATTCTATGTTTCATGATTTTATAGAAGATTTTATGCAAGTTTACATAGATGACATTGTTGTCAAGTCTTCATCAGAAAGTGGTCATTTAGACCACCTTCAACTATCATTCGAAAGAATGAGAAAATATTGATTGAAAATGAATCCAATCAAATGTGCCTTTTGTGTTCGTGCAGGTGATTTCTTAGGCTTTGTTGTGCACAAAAAAGGCATTGAAATCCATCAAAACAAGACGAAAGCAATCTTGGAAACGAAGGCCCCTTCGACTAAGAAAGAGTTACAGTCTTTATTAGGAAAAATCAACTTCCTAAGAAGGTTTATTTCAAACCTAAGTGGCAGAACTCAAGTTTTTCGCCATTACTTAGACTAAAAAAGGAAGATGTGTTCAGATGGGATCCAGAAGGCCTTCAACGAGATCAAGTCTTATTTAGTTAAACCACCTATGTTGCTACCCCCTATTAGAAACAGGGTGATGAAATTGTACATAGCAGCGTCAGAAATGACAATAGGTAGCATGTTAGCACAAGAGGATGAAAATGGTGTCGAAAGAGGCATTTATTATCTTAGTCGATTATTGAATGATGCAGAAACAAGATATCATCCAATTGAGAAACTATGTCTATGTTTATATTTTTCATGTACAAAACTGAAGCAACTAGTAGGATACCCGTGCATACGCACAGGTGCTGCCATATTCTTTTCATGAACGAACTTAGACATAATTTAAATAGTCTGGACTGCACTTCGTGAAAAAAAGACAAATTTAAAGTAGTTAAAAAAGGAGCCTCAAATAAAAAATTAGATAAATATTAAAATCTAAAAATGTAAAAGTATCATTTAAAACAATCAGTGCATTTATCCTGTGTTCTTTTATATATTAGTGCCAGTGTTGTTATCCCGTGTTTTTTTATATATCAATGCAGCTATCTCGTGTTTTTACATACATCATTGCAATTATCCCGTGTTTTTTTATATTTCAATAAAGTTATCACGTGTTTTTTAATATATCAGTGAAGTTATCTCATAGTTTCGATTGATTATTTTAGTTGATTAATAGATTATAGTAGACAGTAACGGATAGATGGTAGATTATCAAATATTTCAGTGCAGTTATCCCGTGTTTTAATACATATCATTGTAGTTATCTAGCTCGTGTTTTTTTTTACATATTAGTATAGTTATCCCAAGTTTTTATATATCAGTGCAGTTATCTCCTGTTTTTTTTATATATCAGTATCGTTATCCTGTGTTTTAAATATTAATCAGCAGTTAAAATAGTCATTAAGTTTTCCCTTTTTTTTGATATATTAATATCGTGTTTTTTTATATATCGGCAAAGTTATCCCGTGTTTTTATATAGTAGTGCAGTTATCTCGTAGTTTAGATTGATTATTTTAGTTTATTAGTAGATTTGATTTGATTTGAATTTCGAAATTTGAAAAAAAAAAGAGGGGAAAGTTAAAAAAAAATGGGAGCGAGAAGAAAGTGCATTGGAGAAGAAATTTGAAAAAGAATGTGATAGTAAATTACAATGTTGCCCTTAGTTTGATTATTTGTCAAATAAATAAGGAAACTTGTTTGAGTAATTTAAGTATGATTTGTTTATATAAAGTCTGTTGATGTGTATGTTTATTCGCATTACGATATAATTAAACATATGCTGTCGAAACCAATTTTACATAGTCGAATTGGAAAATGGGCTTTTAGCCTTATTTGAATATTCACTCACATATCAACCTTTGAAAGCTGTCAAAGGCCAAGTTGTTGCAGATTTCATTGTAAACCACTCTTGTCAATGCCAAAACTTGGGGGGCAGACAAGTCGGAAGTGTTGTCACCTCCAACTGAAACTGAAAATTTTGAAATTTTTGCCATTGAAAATATGTCGAATGATGATTGGCGAAAACAAATTGTCGAATACTTGGAAAATCCAACAGGAGCAACTAGCCAAAAAACCAAGTATAGAGCCTTAAGCTACGTGATTATTGGAAATGAATTGTTCAAAAAGACTCCTGAAGGAGTTTTGCTTAAATGTCTAAGTGAGAACGAAGCTTATTTGGCAATATCCAATACTCATAGTGGTGCTTGTGGGTCGCATCAAGCAGGCCACAAGATGAAATGGCTCTTGTTTCGACAAGGTGTATATTGGCCAACTATGCTGAAAGACTGCATAGAGTTTGCTAAGGGTTGTCAAGAGTGCCAAAGGCACGAAGGAATTCAACATGTGCCTGCAAGTGAATTGAATTCAATAGTTAAACCTTGGCCATTTAGAGGTTAGGCTTTAGACATAATTGGTGAGATTAAACCAACTTCGTCAAAAAGCCACCATTATATATTAGTGGTATTGATTATTTCACTAAGTGGGTCGAAGCCATTCCCTTAGCCAATGTTGACCAGGAGGCAGTTATGAATTTTATTCAAAACCATATCTTATATAGGTTTGGGATTCCAGAAACTATTACCACAGATCAAGGCTCAGTATTTACTGGTCGAAAAATGGTGGAATTTGCCTCTGAAACAAGTTTTAAGTTATTAAGTTCGACACCATATTATGCACAAGCCAATGGTCAAGTCGAAGAAGCCAATAAAATTATCATTAACTAGATAAAAAAGCATATTGGGCAAAAACCAATAAATTGGCACAAAACTCTTGATCAAGTGTTGCGGGCTTGTCGAAATTCTCCTATAGAGTCGATTAGTACTACTCCATTTAGACTCACGTTTGGGCATGATGCAGTGTTACCAGTCGAAATTTATCTACAATCAACTAGGATTCAAAGGCAATATGAGATTGCATCAGATTATTATTGGAATATGATGTTAGATGAATTAGTTGATTTGGATGAAGAAAGGTTAGCTGCATTAGATGTCCTTACAAGGCAAAAAAAAGAGTAGCCAAAGCCTACAATAGAAAGGTTAAGTCGAAAACTTTTGCCTTGAGAGACTTAGTTTGGAAAGTTGTTTTGCCTATGGATAAAAAAGATAGAGTCTTAGGAAAATGGTCACCAAATTGGGAATGACCATTTCGAATCGCGCAGGTTTTTTCTAATGGTGCCTATGAAATCGAAGAGTTAGGCACTGATAGTCGAACTTTGCGAATAAATGGCAAGTATGTAAAAAAATATAAGCCAATGCTGCAAGAAGTTAAAATAACGCAAGAGTAAACAACTAAGTTAACTTAAAGATGGAACTAATGCCAGAGTACATTATCGAAACCATAATTGTCGAAATTACAAAAGAGGAAACAAAAGAGCTAAAAGTTAAAGTACAAGACTCATTTTTGTACAAGGTTCATTTTCATTTTTATCAAGATACTCCTGGAATGCTCCAATCTTGTAGCAATGAGGTCTTCACTTTCGACAAGCTTTTGGACTTGGCCTTTGTGCTGAGTAGCTTTCTCGAAATGCTCGATTGCTGCAGCTGCTTCTTCGTTGATAGAGTTTTTCTCTTCTGAATCGAAGCCTTCTTTTGCTGCAAAGCCCTGATCTTTTCTTGATACTTGGCAATGACAGCATAACAGTCTGCTATGTCTTTGGAGTCTTGATCTGCTTGAGCTTTCAATTCAGAAATTTTGGCATTTGAAGCTTCGACAATAGCCCACTCTTCCTTTTGGAGTTTTTCTTCGCGCTATTTATTTGCAGCAATCTCTTTTTTCCTTCCGATCTCCCTGGTAATTTTTTCCAGAAGAAGCTCAAATTCGACAATGAAGCCTATTGAGATGTGCTGGAGGCAGGAGTGTTGAGCTTGTCGAGTAAGGCTTTGATCTTGTATGTGATCATGTGATCTTCCTCAATAGCCTTGAACAGGTCCACTTCAAAAAGCATTCGTCGAAGTTCTTTGACCAAGTTTTCTTGCGAACTCTCAGAGTTGCCACCACCAGAAGCGGTCGAAGTACTTTGCTTACTCTCAGTCGAAGACCTACCACTCATCAATAGCTTGAGAGCCTCATGAGGATTTTTTCTCTTTAACTCTGACAATTCTTGTTGGCTCAAATTGGTGCTTGTCTAAGACACGGTCTTTGGAGGGCTGTTGTTCTTTGGAGATTCATTTTCATGCTCAGATAACTCTTCTTCCTCTTCCTCTTCACCTTCATTGGTGTCGTTGTCATCCTCACTTACTTCGACATCTCCTTGTTGTTTATCCCCTTCTGTTTCTTCTTCTTCCAAGTTGAGACCATTCTGGGCTACTATGGTTTCGACAAGATTAGCCAAGTTATTTTGGAGCCCAAAATTGTTTTGCTGGACTTGTCTAACCACTTCATCACATTTTTGCCTCTATTGACCAACGCAACTTGAGGGATTACTTCAACTTCCCTTCTCTGACCACAGTGCCGAGATCATCTCCGTCGCGCTTTCTGGAATTTTTGAAGAGGAGAGTTCAGCGTCCATCGTTTAAGGTGGACGCGTATTGTGGAGCGCGCATTGGGTCGTTCTCCAGAGATGGATTGGGCCCGACCCAAGTCTTGTTGGTTTTTGGCCCAGTCCAGAATAGTTGCCCCCCAAGTCGAGGTCGGCGGCAGCAAGAGGTCGGCCTCGGCTTGAGTAGTCTGTTGCTTCTGATGAAGAGGAAGTAATGATCATTGAGCAATGTCTCAACTTGTTAGTGGAGGGATAGAGATGTGACGTTTGGGGAGATCGAGGTGATGCTTTGCGCTCGAAGTAAATCTGTCGCATCGCATTGATGGGATGCATTGAAGAGGGGCGTCACTTCGCTTCTCACCCCTTGGGGGCTATATAAGGCGAGTTGAAGATTTCTTTCTTCACTTCGCTTCATTTTTGAGAATTTGTTTCCTTAGAGCTCTAAAGATTTAGGTTTATCCGACCACCGTGCTGAGATCATCTCCGCCGCGCTTTCTGGAATTTTCGAATAGGAGAGTTCAGCGTCCATCGTTCTGGGCACAAGATTCAAGCTAAGTACAGAATCCTGCAATGAGGTTAGTTTTGTATGTTGTTCAATTAGAAGTTTTAGTTTTACCTTTGATGTTTTCAACCGCGGTCGACGTCGTCGCTCGACGACTGGCGCTACTTGTGCCTCATGGGGAGGGGATAGTGTCGTCCTCCCCCTGCAGATAAATTGTTCGGACTAAGAGCGAGGAGACGCAGAGCTTCATTCCTTCGGGTAAGGCGATCATGAAAAGGTCGGCCGAAGCCCATCCGGTGGCGGCCCCAAAGGGAGCTCCATCTCTGTTTTCTTCTACATACGCTAATCCATCTGCGAAGTCGGGTGTTTTTGCATTGGTTCGAGAGATTGCCAAGCAAATGTCAGAAAATACTGAAGGTGGCAATGTCGAGGTTAGCTCACGAGCTCAGCAAGGTGCAGTTACAATGGAAGAGCACGAGGAACCAGTAGAGAAGGTCTATGACTGGGTTTCTACCAAGATCTGCAAGATTTACCCGAGGCTGAAGTCAAATAAGCCGGTTTCATATTATCAGAAATACCTTCCAGCCTCTGCGGAGCAAAAATAGAGGTTGGTGCCCGTTACCGGATCCTAGTGTGCACTATACATGAGGGTCTCAGCATTTTCTTTTATGGTGTTGCCTTGGAGATTATGAATGTCCGACTTCCCCTTAATGAATACAAGAAAGAAGTCTTATGTTTCCTGCGTGTGGCACCATCACAAATATTGCCGAATAACTTGGGATTCCTCCGAGGTTTTGAACATACAATGGAGTACCTCGGGAGGGTGTCTACTACTAAGTCTTCTTCTGCTTTTTCAACATATTCCGTTCGTCGGGGCTGGGGCCCGACAAGACGAGACAGGGTCACATTGGCATCCGTGGCCACACAAAGCGTTCTTATTTTACGTATACAAGCTTTGAATGGTGCGGCGAAGCGGTCGATTGCCGATTTCAAGGATGGAAAATTGACTAGGGAACACTTCCCTCTATTTTGGAGTCGGTATCATTTTGTCCGAGGCGGAGAGACAATAGAGGATGTGAAGTGTTACCAGTTGATTAACCAATAGGGGAAGAAGTTGGCTGAGAAAGGCTTCAAATTTCATTGCGGCTCAATGTTTGACGCTTTGGCTGAATCCGAGGCCAAGTTGAAAGAATACTTTTCTCATTTTAGAATTTTTTTTGTTGATATTGCTTTATTCTGATCTGAGCTGATCTCGGGAAATTTTAATGTTGAATTCTAACCATGTTTGTTACTTGCAGTGAAAATGGACCTCCTTGATGATGTTCTGGACGGCACTGATATTGATATGACCGTGCAAGTAAAAATGCCGGAGAAGAGTGCCGAGAGGAAGAAGAAGACTGCGGGGTCGGTGTCTGGTGCCGCCCCCGACGTCAGTGCTGACCAAACCCAATCTTCCAGAGAGAAGACTTCCTCTGAAAAGGATCCAAAATCTCCTCCTGAAAAGTCTACTCTGGAAAATTCTGCTCCGAGGTCGGCTCCCAAGGACGGCTAAAAGCGAGGCCATGAAGAAACTGCTAAGGGTAGCAATACCCCTGCCCCCAACACCAAAAAAAAATTGAAAACAAAGGTGAAAAGAAAGAAGAGATTACCTTGGCCGACTTCCAAGTCTGTGCGAAAGTTAATTCAGCCAAAGGTAAGATTTCAGAGACCGTAGCTCATAATAGATTTTTAGAAGGCGAGTTAATTTGCACGGCTCGTGAACTAAAATCTTACAAAAATCGCGATTTTTTAGAAATTTCTGAAGAGAACCGACGCTTAAAGGCCAAGGTCGAGAAGTTGTCTGTCGTGCAGAAAAAGCTTGACAAGGCCCACAATAAAATCACAGAATAGAATAAGAAGCTCGAGAAAGTGCCAAAGCTTGAGGCCAAAGTGAAAAAGAAGGCTGCAAAAGACCAAGGATGAGAGCGAGGCCAAAGTGGAAAAGAAGGCTGCTAAGGTTGAGGAGCTGAGAAGGAGCGGATCAATGTGAAGAATATCGCTGCTTCCATGTCCAAGGTCGGCTTTCAGCGGTGTCTAGAGATGGTGGTCCTGGTCGACACCAAAGCCCCAGTTGAGGTGCTGCAGCTCAACCATAAAGTAGTGGATGGGCAAATTATGAAAGGTAATGAATTCATCTATGTGCCGACCTCCCACTCCTCCCCTAATGTCGTGGGAAATGATGAAGCTGCTGAAGTTAGGAACGAGACTCCTGCGACCGAGGTCAATGCTTGTCCTAATGGTGCAGAGAAAGCATCTCTCGAGGGCGAGAAGGCCGAGGCTAGAGATGAGGAGGAGAACCATGGCTAGATTTACCTGCATTGCCATTAATTTTTGAACAATTTCAATTTGCGGTTGGCCTCGGGCATGTCCGAAGCCAACCTCGGTTTGTAAAGACTAAGGCATCGTCCTTTTTCCGGCTGACAACCTGCACTTTAATTGATTTTTGTTTGTTTACGCTCTGAATGTCTTTTTAAGCACTTTTAACTTGTTGAGATTTTCCTCGATCGAACGCCAGGATAATATGTTAGATAGTCGTGAATGCCGAGATAATATTGATTGAATGCCGAGATAATACATTAGATAGCCGAGGTAGAGTAACAATTCATCCTTGAGTGGAGTCACTACCAGTACGACTTGCTTCAGAGGCGCTAGGCGACTTTTGGATGACAGAAAACTCTTGCATCTGCGGGACCACAGGCGACAAAGGCTTACCTGAAGTCACCAATGTCACAAGGAAGGGGAGGTTGGAATTGTGACCCTTTTAAAATTGTCCTGAAATAAAAGAACTTTGACTCACAAGTGTTATTGAGAAACAAGAGGGTAAGTGTTATGTGTTAGATAAAAACAATCTCCTTGGTTAATTAGATGAGCCAAGAAGGGTGATTGAATAGTCTTCACAGTTATAGCAAACTGAGAAATGATCTATCAGTTCTTCCTTCCACTCTTCTTACTGTTATTTCACGATTGTTTCAAGTAGAGCTTTTGCTGTGAATGATGTGTTATGTTTATAAACCACTTATCAAGAGTTTTAAAGATATTTTTAGACTTAAGAAGGTTTTGAGAAGGGTTGACAAACTCTTGTTCAAGTTACTGCTAAGAAGGGTCTGAAATGACTCTTCTTAGGTTTTCACAAATCTCTCCTTAAGAGAAATTTTTCACAAACAGTAAATTAAAAGACTTAAAGCAGTAAATAACACATGAATTTATAGTGGTTCACCCAAAAAGAACATGGGCTACTCCACTCCTCACACCCAGTGAGATTTTCCACTATTTTCCATATAGTTTACACTCTTTCACACTTATCACAAGTTGAAAGCTCTTAGTAGTGTTCTTCTCACAGCTCTACCTACTGTATACTCCACTAATAGACTTCTTCAAAGCTATTAGACTGCTTTTAACACAAAATCACTCACTTCTCAAGCTCTACAGCAACACCTGCTACTTGAAAAGGTTCCCTATTCAAGGTTCTTTTGATTACAAGGGTTTTGGGATTTCTTAGAGCTTGGTTGACATAAATGGAATATACATGAATGTATTACAACACAAGACTTAATACATACTCAGAGACTAGGTGAGTTGTAACACCCAAATAATTTAATTATTTATGTAATTAAATTATTTAGGTATTTTATCACTTATAATTATATTAAAATAATAATATGGTGTTTTATTAAATCAGGGGGTGGTGTTAGTAATTAAGCAAGTGGTAAAAAGGGCCCAAGACACTAGAGCCCAATGATATAAGTACTAAGGGTTAGAGTTATTTACACAATTGGAGAGAAAAAGAGAAATAAAGAAAGAAAAAAAAGAAAAGAGAAGGGGAGCGCTAAGGAGAAGAGGAGACGGCGCAAGGGAAAGAAAAAGGAGAAGGAGAAGAAGCTTGTTGCTGTGGTTTTTCGGAGTTTCGTGGGAGGAATCTCGTAATTCGGCGAAAAACTAAGGTAAGGGTGGGTTCTAATATTATAATGGGTTGTATGATGGGGTGTATGTGGGAGATTAGGAACTATAATGCATGTGATGTGCTTGATAATATGATTGAATGAGTCTTGCATGTATATATGTGGTGTTTGATTTCGTTTTGGTGTTAATGACTTGTGTGTGATTTGATGGTGAATTGATGCACATTAGGTGTTTGATAAAATGTGTATGTAGTGAATAGGGTGCATGTTAGGTGTTTGATGAAATGTGTTGTTGATTTTTATTGGGTGTTTGGGGATGGTAATGGTGGAAGATAAATGAAGTTGCTTGTTGAGCCAATAGGCGCTGCTAGGCGCCATTTATATGTTGTTTGGCGCTAGAGGGTGCTGTGTTGCCCCTAGGCGCCAGTGTCTGTGCTGTTTGGCGCCCTGTGTGTGGCGGTGTTGCCACCAGGCGCCAACTATGTTGCTGTGTGGCGCCAGGGGGTGCTGTGTTGCCCCCAGGCGCCAGTTTTGTGTCTGTGCGCGCCCCGGGCATGCTGTTGTGTAAACAAATTGGTGTTAGCTCCGAATGCTATAATTGATTGTGTTGTATTAACTACGGTGATAGGCGATGGGTCAAAACTGACCACTTAATGATGATGGTGTTGTTGGGTCAAATGTGACCACTTAAAGAAAAAACATTAACAATGAAAAAGACTACTTTATTGATAAAAAAGAGAAAATAAACAAACAACATGGGGGAACTACACCAATACCCATGAACATAAACAACATTATTATAACTAAAAGAAAATAAAACAGTCTTATAGAGGTATGCAAAAGCATCACTATAATGACATTTATCCCAACTAAGTTGACATCAAAGTCATTAACAATCATTTGCAGCACACCAAAAATACGAAGCAAAAGAAAAACTCAAAATTTGCTAGGCAAACCTAACATTCTCTTAGAAAATCCGTCTACATAATATAATAAGTTGAATATGCAGGATACATAATCCTAAAGAATGAAGTTAATAATATGAAACCCATCATAATTTGCAAAATAAGTGCTTCAAATTAAAAAAAAAGAAATTTCATTTTAAAAAGTTACACTTGAAGGAATGAAACATTAGTGATGGTTATAATTAATGATCATCATCAAGTAGCCTCATCAAATCTTCTACATCCATCGTGTGTGAAGGCTGTATCATTAGGATCTGGGTTGAAAGTCATTGGTGGTGCATGGATGTGTTGATCTATAGTCTGTTGATGTTGCTCTAAAGGCATTGTGTGAGACTCATTCAATACAAGAGAATTGTCTTGCTCCAGTCTGGTGTTTATTTCTGGAATGGGAGTGTCATGAATACTAGTTCTAAATTTTTTATTTGGATTCTCTTGAAATTTCTTTTGCCTTTCGAAGTACTTTTGAGCATGACTTACCACTTGAGTGTAAGTCTTTGTGACTACACATTTTTCAGCAATAGCTTTCCAATTCCCTTTACCATACTCTTGAAGTCCCAACAGAAAATTCCTATATTTCAATAGCCAAAAAATATACAAATCAAAAACATATATTTCCTAAGAGTATTGTAAAACATTAAAAAGAAAAAAAAAAAAGACCAAAGGAAAATTAAACTGGCCTTTTTTCCTCTTCTGTCCAAATGATCCTATTCTTCTTCACGCCACCAGAAGGTTTGAGAGATGGAATCTGAGGCTTCGAAAGGTCATGATGATTCTTAGCCACCTCTGAATTGGGAGAAAATTTGGGCAAACCAGAAGTATTGAGATCAGATGCAATCACAGGTCTCTCTTTGAATTCATTATTACTATTGCCATGAACATGATTCTTAACCACCTTTGAATAGGGAGAATATCTAAGAAAACCGTAAGCATTGAGAGATGAATTCACATGCCTATCTATGAATTCATTATAACCATGAGCATGGCCATGGTTCCAAACCACTTGGGAAGAATATATTGGCAACCCAATTTGACCATAACTATCTTGAGCAAGACGATTACACAAAGCTACATAATCCATAATGGGCAAACCAGTTTGACCATATCTTGAGCAGGAAAATTTGAATTTTTTCGCATAATATAAGGATACCATTTCGAATCTCTTGGATCCATAGTGATCAAGAATCTACTTTTCCTGAAAACACAAAGAGGTCATAGAATTAGTAGCTATAACAAATATCTTATATGTCAAACCTTATAAAAGTAATTAAACAATTAAGATATAATACTAGTAAATGTTATTTCAATTGGACATTACCTATCAATAAAATAATACTATTTTTGTATCCCCAAAAAAAATACTATTGTTTTTCCACCAATATTAATAACAAGTAGGGTTTAGAAAGAAAAAACTAGGGTTTAGGGTATGGCTTGAGTTGCAAGTAGTGCACAACATAATAAACGTCTACTTCAAAATCGTTTAAAACAGCAAATATTACAAGTAAAACCTGTAGCTCAGTCGATACTTCATCTGTTAGCTAAGTAGAAGATCGTAGGTTCGATCAGCAGCAATTGCGATTATTTTGAAAAAAATTAAATTTAAAGTTTAAACATATTCCTTTTCTGAACTTCCGAAAAAATGATATACATTTATTGTTCATAGAGCATAAAAGAATTCCATAATGGAAATATAGACATTGGATCAATTCCTAGGTTTAACCATTAAATGATTTTTTCAAAAAAAGTTTTCTTTATTAAATGTGGGTCAGAAAATAGTTTAAAAAGTGGTTAATATATAGCATACCAGAAAATAGGTTTTGAGAAAGAATCGTCTCTGGAGACTGGAGATCTGAAACTTTAGCAATGGGAGGAAGGTGTAATGTAAGAGAAAGAGTGAGAGAAGAGCGATTCAAGAAAAGAGGGAAATTATGAAATATTTAAAGGGCTAAGGGAGAGCATACAAAGCGTACGCCTAAAGCCAACGAAATTTAAGCAGTATAATTCTACTAGTACTAGAATTAAGCTGAGATAGTTATCACCGTTTTACTTTTACGGTTTTAGTAACTGCCGCAATAATTACACCCTTTTTTTTCTTCTTTTTCACAAGAGTATAAATCACCTTTGGATAGGCATTAAAAAGAAATCATTTTTCATTTTAAAATTCTATAAATACACCACAGTCACACACATAGTAGTGTTTATATATTAATATACTTTTTATAATTTCCACATAAAATTAGGAGACCTAAATTCATGATTACATATTAAGGCTAAATTATTAAGACTCTTTATGTTCTTTCAGTTATTATATAATTAAAGACAATCACCACTAACTTATTAAATGAAGCTCTTAGTGAAATCATATTTAATTATTATTATTGATATGAAAATAGCACTTTATTATGGAAATATAGAAATTAGTAATAACAATTAGCAATATAATATAATATAAACTCGTAAATATTTAAAGGAAGCTTTTTTCCAAGCCTCTAAGATGCTCCACATCATCCTCATTAATTTTTCAATTAGATTTTCAATTATATTAATATCTTTTTATAATTTACACATATAAGAAGACTTTTATTAATGATTACATATTAAGGTTAAATTATTAAGACCCTTTATATTTTTTCAGTTATTATATAATTAAAGACAATAAGTGTATTGATATGAGTTGAATAAAAATAAAAAGACATAAAGTTTGATGACTAGGAGAATTGAGCATTATTTTATTATTTATAAAAATAAAAACCACATGAAACATAAAAAAACGTAGACTTTAGCTAGCTTCATATCTTTTTAAGAAAAATTTTGTTCACTTCTATATTTATATTTATATTTTCATGGATTTTTTGTTGTAAGAATAGTGTATTTTCCTCTTTTATTTTTAGAAAGGAAAAAAGAATACTGGACGATGGTTAATCTTTGGGTTACTTTTGGTCAAAAAGAAAACTTTTGGTTACTTTGGGTTTATTAATTTAAATTTTGTTTTAATAGTTCTCTTATACTTTATTTGATTTTTTTTTATATTACATTTTTAATCAGGAATATGAATGGTTTTAAAAAAAACAATAGTTTCAAAACGTCATATATTCTAATCTATTAACTTAATCTAATATTTCATCCCCTTTTTCTTTGACATTTCCAACAACTTAATCTCTTATCTAAAGAATTAATTATGATATATTAAAGTATATAAAGTATATAATTATAATATTAATTTCAGACACTTTATGTTTTGTAACATCCCATATTAAGTTGTAATAATTTTTTTATTTATTATTTAATTAAGACTTGCAACCACATACATATTCCATCCACTTTTTCTTTGACGGTAGATATTTCATCCACTTTATCAAAAATAAACTAACTATATGTAATATATTTACATAATTATAATAATAATTTCAATCAAATTACTATTGTCTTTATATATTATTATTATATTATTATTATTATTATCACTTTGTGATTTAAGGTTTCACACAAAAGAAATTTTTTGTCTTTTACGTTTTTAAATAAATTGTGCTTTACATTTATAAATAAACACTATTTGTATTCCTAAAAAAAATACACTATTTGAAAAGCATTTATAACCACTATTTTAATTTCCACTAGGCCTAAAAAAACTGATGACATTAATATTATATTACTATTATTAATCACTTATAACTATTGGACTCTAAAAGTCACATTCTTACTAACTATATAAACTCTACACACTCACACACCCTACCTACTCCTCTTAATTTCATTCCCCTTTTATGTTGAGTTAGTGTCATTAGTGTCATTCCCCTTTTCATTTCCTTGCAAGTTGGGAGAGTTATTCTCAATTTAGGATTGTTGAATATTGTTGTTTTGTTTGTGTGATGCTTCTCATGAAGAGTTAATTGTAGGCGATCAAATTACTTTAAATCTATATGTGATTGTTGTATATATTGTTCTTTATCCAATGCTTCTCATGGAGATTTATATTGTAGGTGATAAAATTATAGACTTTTCTAGGTTGTTTGTGTGAGTTTCGGAAGTTCATTTTGGGTCGTGTCAGTTTGAAAATCGGTAATTGAATCCGTAGAAAACTTTTAATAAGAGTTCCCTAGACTGTCTATAGAAGATTCTAGCTATTTTAGATACATGTGTGTTTGTGTAGGTTATAAATTGATCTTTTTGTAATCATGTTTACACCGACTTATAGATCTATTTTGTCAATATATAATAAGGCTTGGAGGATAAAAAGATAAGGCTACAAATTCTGATGATGGTATTTTTTTTTGGTTTGTTTATTTGTATTCAACAAGTGATTTCGTTAGGCTGATGAGGTGATAACTGATTCAATTAATAGACATGGCTACATTAAATAAAACTTAGTGTGTTATTAGTGTTAAATTGTAGTGGGTAATTTAATAATGCATTTGGTTTTTTTTTACTTTAGTTATTTCTTGCTCTTTGGTGTCTTCTTGATTACCTAGACCGTTACACTAATACTTATCAATTATATTTTTAGAAAAAAGCTTAAAGAATAATTAAAATACATATTATAATATTTACCAAAATTTATTATTTTAATAATTTTCTTTAAAATAATTAAATGAAACTGAATATTATTAATTAAATATTTTAGATAAATTTAAAAGATTATGATACACATGCATTTTACTTTTTTTATTTGCAACATTAAGTTAAGTAGATATAATTACATAAATGATAAAATAAATGAGTGTAAAATAAAATAAATAAAATATTGATTATTATTTTGAATGAGATGTTTTCTCTAATATAATTTTTATACAAGATTGTGTATTGATAACCTATTGCTTATTAATATTAGAGTTAAATATGTTTTTTTTGAAGGAAGTTAAATATGTTTTTAGTTCTTAAGAAATTGCAATTTTTGATTTTAGTCCCTATAAAAAAATTCACTCACTTTTAGTCCTCACATGTACCCTGTCAATACTTTTAGTCCCTTTATGACTTATAATAGCGCTTAGAGATGCTCTAAAAGGCCCCAGATAAAAGTTATAAGACTAAAAGCATTGACGGAGGAAAATGTGGGGAATAAAAGTTAGTAAAACTTTTTATAGGGACTAAAAGCACAATTTGTAAAAGTTTTAAAGCCCAAAAATGTGTTTAACCTTTTAGATTATACATTGTAGAAAAAATTATTAACATTATTTTTTAAAATAATAATTCTATTTAATATTGTAAATACTAAATACCATATATTTCTTTTAAATCTTCTTCATATTATTGTAAAAATAAATAATAGAGAATGTATTTGTTTATTATTATTGTTTTCTAAATTCAATTTTAAATCAAAATTCTTTAACTTCACTTTTTATGTTGAATTTCATTTTATTTTAAATTTCAATTTATGAATTATTAATTGGTGATGAAAATAAGAAAGAGTAGTAACTTTTTGCTTTCTATGATTTATCTTTCACCATAGATATTTATCTATCTATATTTTAAATTTACGCCACTAAATTCAACATATAAAAAATTAATTAACATGAAAATATATTTACAAATATTTATATATCTATCTATCTATCTATCTATCTATGAAAAGGAATCCCCAAAGGAAGCTCCACAATTTTTCTCAGCAGTTTTGAAAGAATTTTCTATATTCATTTCACTTTAATAATAAAATAATATTTCAAAACAGATAATCTCATAAAAACTATTAGCAATTATTTATATTACAAACCACATACACTATATAAGGAACGTCTAAAATTTATAATTTATCTAAAAAATTTAACTCATATTAAATTATATATTATACTAACTTTTAAAAAACATGATTTATACTTTTAATTATATATTTTATGAAAAAAAGTTAATAAATTAAATTTGAAAAAATATAACAACCCGTGCAACGCACGGACATTCCTCTAGTGTGCACGCGAAGTTCGGCCAGGCCTAATTCGGCTTTGGCTTCGGCCCAACCTACTTCTTCCAGGGAAAGTCACCTCTGTACCGTCCAGATCAAAGAAGTCCCATCTGATGGTCCAACAACAACACCAAGTTGTATATATAGTTACACACCCCTCCAAGATGAAGTACACTTTAATTTATTGCACACCTCTCCACCTCTGTTGCTGACTTAGGCATTAGAGTGCTTGTAGGTTCCACCCCCTCAGCGAACTCAACCTCGGCAGATCTCCTCAGATCTGATCTCAACCTCGGCGGACTTCCTCACATCCGAGCCACCACAAATCTATCCGAGACACTACAACAAATTATCCCGGGTCGAATCACCTTCCCGATCTAGGTACAAACATTGGCGACCATAATGGGAGTACAATACTTGCTTTCCAATCCTCCTATTCAACCTCTTCTCCTACATGGCTCCGAGAGGACGTCTGTCAACACGAGCTTAGTCTCGGGTGCAGACCCTGAACGTCGTAGTTCCCCCCACCACAACTCACACAAACGCCGGAAGGCCATGTGCAGACTCTCTCTGCTGAGGAAGCACATATCATCCTGGTCCCCCGTACGACTCCAGCTCCACCCCCGAGAGAGCATCACTTGCTCTTGAATCTTTATTCCTAAGTTTCAACATCTATGGCTTCAAAGGACGTTCCCCCCGCCTGGGCTCAATCTCGAGAACATAATCCGAGGTCAAACAACATACACCATGAACGAAGGCATCAGGTCTAGAAGAGAGGCTCACCAATTCCGACCTAGAGCTTTCTTACAACAACTGGTTGCAGCGAAGTTCGATCCCGAGAACGTTCATCGCCTATCCCTCAGCAGGGTAGACAAGGAAGAACCAAAAGTACACTCAAACATCGGCTAGAAGAAACTACTCTGGTCGACTGGATAATCTTTCAGCGTCGAAAATGCCCCACAGCGGCCTCCACTGCTCTTTCCGAGCCAGGCCTCCTCTTTGATCTCCAAGCTCAAAGCTCCATCAGAGACCGAATCATTTCGCTTCGCGCGACCAAGCCTTCTCTTTGATTTGATCCCCGAGATGACGAGCTCCATCAGAGACCGAAGCAAGAAGTCCATATCAACTTCGCCCCAATTCACTTCGCGCGAGCAGGCCTACTCTCTGATCTCCGAGCTCAAAGCTCCATCAGAGACCAGAGGAAGAATTCCACAGTGACTTCGACCCCATTTTCGCGTTACGTGAGCTAGCCTCCTCTCTGATCTCTGAGCTGAGTAGCTTCATCAGAAACCGGAGGTTGGGGCCCACAACGGCCCCCCCATATGCAACTCTCCTATGCATTTAGTGGCGTCAAGGCCGACGAACAGAGCTGCCAGAAAAAGAGATGAGGTTTGGCGGTCGTGGCCGATACTCAAATAATCACAACATCCAAGCAAGTAAATTCACGCAAACAAACAAATAAAGCGCATTCGAGGGCAATAAGGGTGATTCAGGATTAGGAGCCAAAGTAAACAAAATACAAGTGCTTAAAATGCCAGAAAAGGACGGTGCCTTAATTGTTCATACAAGCCAAAAGTGTCCCCGGACGAAGCCAGGGCATACTCAAAATAAAATTTCAGAAACAAAATAACAAATAAATCTACTGATTGGCAGGAGTTTCAGGCTCAACACCAGTAGAGGTCTCGTTATCAGCAGCAGGGGTCTCAATTTTAGCAACAAGCTCTGGGTTAGTTTGAACAACAGGGGCACAAATGACGTCGGCGTCAGTGAGAGGAACGCCACACGGCCTCACCTTGATAAACCTACCGCCTTACGCCTTATAGCCAAGTGACAAGAGGCCGAAGTTGAACTCAGGATCAATCACTGCTACCAATTCAATGCAGCGTTGGAAGCCGTACTTGGAGCCTTCTGCAATCTGTAGTGCCAAATCCTCCTTTTCCTTCTTCACCTTCTCTAGTTCAGCATGATTTCTCTCCTTCTCAGTCTTAGCCTCAGCCCTAGCTTTCTTCCACTTGTTCTTAATCTTGGACAACTCGTTCTCAAGAACCGGAACTTGCTCTACAACCTTGTTGTGTACCGCAACTTGACTTCTCATATCGGCTAGATCCTTCTCTGTCGAAGCAAGCCTCTCCAACTTGGCCTTCAGAATCCGTTCTCTTCAAAAAGTTCTACAAGTTTATTATCCTGACAAAATTTTAGTTCGGCAGAGTTACTTAGCAACTCACCATCAAGCCAATAATTTGAGCTTCAAATCCGGAGATCTTACCTCGGAACTGCTACCTGAGCTTCTTAAATGTCTCCTCCCCGAGCCTGGCAACCCTTGCGCAAGCTCAGAAATCTTCCAAAGAAAGCTTTTCTTTACTCTTTGAGTCATTTGGTTTTTGTTTTTTAAGGGAGGAGGTGGCGCCCCCCTTGACTTGACTTGGCTCTGCTTCCGAGACTTATCTGCCTCTTGGCTACCCTTGGAGGCTTGCTCCTGAATCGGCCTCAGAGGAGGGTTCTTCATAGAGGATGTTTTTCCCCTAGGCAGCAGCATCGACATTAGAGGCCGACCTCGAGGGATTACCCTTTGCACCTTGGATCGGCTTGGTCACCTTCAGGTATACCCCTAACTCCCCCAGAAGGTGGTCAAAGTTAATCTCACCCATTCTATTTGCACATGACACAAAAATGATTAATCCTCAGAAACATATATATTGGGTCAAATATATTGTATGATTAAGACAAGTTTATAAAGAAAACGCAGCACGGGGACTATCGAAGGACTCCTTCAATTTGGCAGCGGATTTAGTTGCTTCACCAATTGCCGAGGCACAATGGATCTTCAGACCGGCCTTGGCTAAATGTTGTCCCCACTTATTTAGCATCTTATAGGAGACAACATCCTCCCATCTTAAGGTCCATGGCTTCACAACATAGAACTTGGTACCTGTTCCGGGGTGTATAAGAAATAACAGGAGGTGCAGTGAGAAATGGGCCAGCGGCCCATTCCGGCGAAACGGCCCAAGCCCGTGGCTTGGTGCGCAATTCTCGGCGACCGGCCGGATTTCTCGCAACGGCCAGGTCGCCCTAGTGGTATAAATACCACCCCCATTCACAGTATCAGGTACGTTTTCCTACCCAGTGATACCTAGCCCGTTAGCACACCTCTGACTCGAGCGTCGGAGTGTCTTTGCAGGTACCACCTGAGGTGCTCTCAAGACCGATCCTCATTCATCTTCAGCGACCGGACATCGGAGCAGCGAACAACACTCTGTCGAAGCAAGCCTCTCCAACTTGGCCTTCAGAATCCGTTCTCTTCAAAAAGTTCTACAAGTTTATTATCCTGACAAAATTTTAGTTCGGCAGAGTTACTTAGCAACTCACCATCAAGCCAATAATTTGAGCTTCAAATCCGGAGATCTTACCTCGGAACTGCTACCTGAGCTTCTTAAATGTCTCCTCCCGAGCCCGCAACCCTTGCGCAAGCTCGTAAATCTTCCAAAGAAAGCTTTTCTTTACTCTTTGAGTCATTTGGTTTTTGTTTTTTAAGGGAGGAGGTGGCGCCCCCCTTGACTTGACTTGGCTCTGCTTCCGAGACTTATCTGCCTCTTGGCTACCCTTGGAGGCTTGCTCCTGAATCGGCCTCAGAGGAGGGTTCTTCATAGAGGATGTTTTTCCCCTAGGCAGCAGCATCGACATTAGAGGCCGACCTCGAGGGATTACCCTTTGCACCTTGGATCGGCTTGGTCACCTTCAGGTATACCCCTAACTCCCCCAGAAGGTGGTCAAAGTTAATCTCACCCATTCTATTTGCACATGACACAAAAATGATTAATCCTCAGAAACATATATATTGGGTCAAATATATTGTATGATTAAGACAAGTTTATAAAGAAAACGCAGCACGGGGACTACCGAAGTACTCCTTCAATTTGGCAGCGGATTTAGTTGCTTCACCAATTGCCGAGGCACAATGGATCTTCAGACCGGCCTTGGCTAAATGTTGTCCCCACTTATTTAGCATCTTATAGGAGACAACATCCTCCCATCTTAAGGTCCACGGCTTCACAACATAGAACTTGGTACCTGTTCCGGGGTGTATAAGAAATAACAGGAGGTGCAGTGAGAAATGGGCCAGCGGCCCATTCCGGCGAAACGGCCCAAGCCCGTGGCTTGGTGCGCAATTCTCGGCGACCGGCCGGATTTCTCGCAACGGCCAGGTCGCCCTAGTGGTATAAATACCACCCCCATTCACAGTATCAGGTACGTTTTCCTACCCAGTGATACCTAGCCCGTTAGCACACCTCTGACTCGAGCGTCGGAGTGTCTTTGCAGGTACCATCAAGACCGATTCTCATTCATCTTCAGCGACCGGACATCGGAGCAGCGAACAACAACAACACTCAGTGATCAAGGTACGATCAATTGGCGACCACAGTGGGAGGCCCGAGCGCTATCCTACCTCAGACATGGCCCCGAAGAGGCCTACTACGCGGGCGTCGATGCAGCACGACCCTACCGGACAGGACATTCGTCCGTAGCAATCCCAGAGGGCGTGCTTGTAACCATTCACGAATCCCAAGGCAATCCTCGCCAAGAGCCCTCGGTTCAGGGCGGTCGAGGACCGATCTTGGAACAAGTACAGCAGCTGGTTCCACACCAGCAAATCCCGGCCAAACTGGCGGAGGTCGGGATCATGGAGCCTCTACCGGAACACGTTACCCAGACTGTTCTCCAACTGCTCCAAAGTAAGAATTAACTCATCGCTGACCGTGACGATCTGATATCTCGTCTCGAGAGGGGTCGATCCCAGCCCGCAAGCGTGCGGACCACGGAGAACCCTCCGCCCAAGCTCGTCCTTCACGCAGAGCCAGAACGCCCCGTCGAAGGAACATTCGTCATCGGGGAAGCACTTTTCGCCATTCTCCAGCACGCAGGGTCCGGTCACGTAGATCGCCCGCACGGAGGAACGTGCGCAGTCGCCGTTCCCCCTCATATGACTACGACTATTCAGGCTCCATCTACCGCCCTGAGTGGGACCGCTCGTCTACGAGATATTCCTCGTGCGAATCCTCCGGCTCCCGGAGATCTAGAAGCCGCTAGTGGGACCCCTATGACGAACTCAACGATTATCGCAATGGGGAAATCAGAGATGTTTCCCGGCGACCTAGAAGGCATCACTCCGTCCGAAGTAGAGGGCGATCGCCCCAGATGCCTCCAATGTACAGTCATCCGGTCGGTGGTGGGTTCTACGGGATGCCGACCAGCGAGGCATACCTTGCTATGCAGCCTTTTGGGCCGAGTGATATCCCGACCGGCCACGGCCCTTTCACGAGGGAGAGCCGGCGCTACCGTATCCCAAGGGATCTTAGAAAGCCGCCCAACCTGAACAAATTTGACGGTCGTGGGGATCCTGACAAGCACATCAGATACTTCAACAACTACAGCAGCTATAGGGAGCTGGGTTCAACAATGAAGTGTCGTTTCTTTCCTCAGTCGCTCGATGCTCGGGCGCTAGAATGATGGGAGTCATTACGACCGAACACCATCTCCTATTGGGAAGGTCTTATCAGAGTCTTCCTAGCGAACTACACTGCCAACCGGTGCCAATACCGCTATGAGGAACACTTGGACACGGTCATCCAAGGCGACAACGAACCGTTAAGGCAGTACATAGACCGCTTCAATTCTAAGGCCGATACTATTCGCGACCTGACGGACAAGGACAAGCTAAAGTACCTCAAGCGGTGCATCAGGTCGGACCTTAGGTTCGCTGAAGAGTTCAGTTTGAACCACTACACTGACCTCAGCACGTTCCTTCGCAGAGCTAACGACCACATGGCTTACGAAGAGACACTAGCTGCAAGGAAGGCCGCCCGTGTTCGACCTAGAGAAGAGCAAAGCAAACCGTTCAAGGCTCAAAAAAATCACCGTGACAGCAAGCCGGAGTTCCGGCATAAGAAGTACGAGCACCGAACGAGGCTCAATACACCCATCGCCCAGATATTTTCTGAATGTCAGAACAATGAGTTCGTTGATGTAAAGCGGCCTAATCTGTTAGTGCTCAAGAAGGGTTCCCGGGCGACCAAGAAGTATTGTCGGTACCATAAAAGCAAGGGGCACGACACGAATGACTGCATGACCCTAAAAGATTACATAGAAGATCTCATCCAAAAGGGCAAATTGAAGCAGTATGTCAGGACTGAAGGTGCCGAGCGGCCTGAAGAAAGAGCCGGGGGACAGCCCTCTCAACCAAAAGGCAAGGCTGTGACCGCAGCAGCTGTAACACCCCCTTCTAATTAACTAATATTACTTATTAAAATCAGAGTTTTCGAAAATCACCCACAAGAGAGTGTTACATTTGCTTCAAGAAAACCAACAAAACAACAATGGCGCAATACACATGCAAACAATATGATATATAGCACCTCGGTCAAAAGGGACGAAGTCCCAACAACATCAGTTCAAGGACATAACCGTCCACATAATTCACCACAAGGTTACAATTCAACAACTTAAATTAAAACAAAACACTAATAGACTACTCGGCCCCCCAAGTGCTACATATCAGAGCAAGACTCCATAGCCGATTAGGAGAAGGGTGAGTCTCTAAACACATATAATGGGGTGTATGATAAACATTATGCTAGAGGAAAACAACTAGAACACCTCGGCTCAACAAACAACACATAACATCAAGTTATATCACCTCAACTCATAATCAACAATAAACATCATCAGTCAACATGAATGTATGCATGAATGCAACCCAACACCAAGGGTATAATGCATGTGGTACCATCACTGTCGTAATTTTGCCTTTCGGGCGTCTCCGTCGTTAATGATATGAAGACCGAGGTCTACCATATCGAGGCCGAAGCCTGTCTCCGTCGTTAATGCATATGAAGCATGTGACTCCATGAACAATGCATTCAACCACAACCAATCACCTCATGTACGCATTGACATCGTCACTGGATTTACCTCCGTTGTTTAATCCACCGTCGTTACATCGTCGTCTATTTACCCTAGACAACATCAATAGCTCTATGGCTAATATCCAACTCACTGGACAGCTCGACACCACAAGTAATGGACTAAACTGTCACTACAAGGATCAAACAATCACCTAAGGACTAAACTGTCACTTAAGGACTAAACTGGCCTCACCATTCAGCCAATCAAACGTACTCGGCGCCAAACAACACCCTAAACTGCGCTTGACAGAAACTTCCACCACACTGGCGTCAAAACAGCACCTCGGCATACTCACACTGCACCTCGGCAGTGGCCACACTGCACCTCGGTACACTACACTGCACCTCAGCACACTACACTTTGATCCACTACGCTTCGATACACCTACAATTCAACACACCTACACCTCGACAAGACTAGCTTTGAAATACTTAAGCTGCACCTCGGTACATCTACACTTCGGTACACCTACACCTCGGTAGATATATACTATACCTCAACAACTACACTTCATCAACTATACTTAGGTATATATACACTACACTTCGGCATCTACAAGCCGACAGCTATACTTCGACTCACATACCCTTACACCTCGTCTCCTACACTTAGTCACCTACGCTCCTACACACTTACACGTCGACTTCCATAGACTTCACCCCATCTACAGTTAGGCAACTACACCTCGGCTCATATGTCCCCTTAGACACCTAACCTTCGTCTTCCCTCGTTTCTTTGATTCTCATACTATGATCAAACTTAAACCACCACTACTACACTTATATTCATTCAAAATTTGTCCCCACACACTCGTCAAAGTAATTAACAAAGGTGACTACACCAAAAACAACATCCGGATACTTAGGGTTCCTCAAACCCCATTCTTTCCTAGGTCGCTCATATGACCCCTCATCAACAATACATACACACTTCACAATTTCACCAAAGTGAAGCCAACACAACAACAATCACACAACAAGCAACACAAACAGCTCAAGAATCATCCTAGGGTCTAACTCACACATATTACTCATCATATACACTATTATAGATGAAAGAGAACCCCCTTACCTCAATAGATTGTAGAACTAGCACCCTCTCCACCAAGACTTCATGATCCACCAACAATCAGCTCCTCTTCCTTGAGCTTGAGCTCTCCACACCAATATCTCTCTTCTTCTCTCTTAAAGCTTCGCACCTCTCACTTTCTCACTCTTACTTTACTCTTTGGCTTTTCTTAGATTTTTGTTGCAAATGATCTTCTTCCCATCGACAGCAAACTTAAAGCATGCATATGGGCCTCTTAATGGATCATGGGCTTCTAATCACACTTCCTCCATTACTTAAACACCTCCTAAATGAAATAAAACTTCCCATTAATTACTTGACTTAATTAAAATGTTGTAAGCCTTAAATAATCCAATTAAATAAATAATTGAACTATTTTTGGGGCGTTACAACTCTCCCCCACTTAGAATATTTCGTCCTCGAAATTTTACCTGAATCAAACAACTCTGGATATGATTCATGCATCTTACTCTCCAGCTCCCAAGTCGCATTCTCACCAGCAGCTCCCAACCAAACTACCTTTACCAAATTGATCTCTTTCCCTCTTAAAATCTTCACTTCTCGGTCCTCAATTCTAATCGGCATTGTCTCAACAGTGAGGTTATCTTTCACTTGCACATCATCCATCCGAATTGCATGAGACGAGTCTGGAACATACTTCCTCAGCTGCGACACATGAAACACATCGTGCAAATTTGACAGATTAGGTGGCAAGGCCACCCGGTAAGCAACCTTCCCAACTTTCTCCAAAATCTGGTATGACCCAATAAAACGAGGAGACAACTTCTTAGACTTCAAAGCTCGACCAACACCAGTCACAAAATCCATAGAAATGCTATCCCACTTCCACTCCGGAATTTCCAACGGCTGCATCAGCCCTGCCGGCTTCTGATGCTCTACCTTTGACTTCTGACAAGTCAAACAGGCATAAACGAACCGAGCTACATCCCTCTTCATCCCCGGCCACCAAAATAACTTCTTCAAATCTTGATACATCTTTGTAGCTCCAGGATGGATACTCAATCTACTCCTATGACATTCTTCAAGAATTGCCTTCTTAATCTCCTCTTCATCAGGAATACAAATCCGATTGCGATATCTCAACAAACCTTGAGCATCCAACTCGAAATCCTTGTTCTCAGCTCGACCAATTCCCACCACCAGATCAACTAGCTTAACATCTAGCTTATGCGCCTGCCTAATGCTAACCAAGAACTCATTAGTAATTTTCAACATTCCTAACCTAACACTCCGAGGTGTCACTTCACAAACTAAACTCATATCTCGGAATTGCTGAATCAATTCGAGCTCCTTCACCATCATGGACGACACATGCAAAGACTTACGACTCAAAGCATCGGCTACAACATTAGCCTTTCCTAGATGATAATTCAGACCGAAGTCATAGTCCTTCAACAACTCCAACCACCTCCTCTGCCTCATGTTCAACTCCTTTTGATCAAACAAATATTGCAAACCTTTATGATCACTAAACACTTCAAATCTAGACCATAAAGATAATGCCTCCAAATCTTCAGCGCAAACACCACAGCAGCCAGCTCCAAATCATGCGTAGGGTAGTTCTTCTCATGAGTCCTCAACTGTCTTGAAGCATAAGCAACTACCTTACCATTCTGCATAAGTACACAGCCTAAAAGGCTCACTCGGATTAGGCAACGTCAAGATAGGAGACGTCGTCAACCTTTTCTTCAGCTCATTGAAACTCTCCTCACAACGAGCATCCCAAACAAATGCCTTACCCTTGCAAGTCAGCTGAGTCAACGGAAGTGCCAACTTGGAAAAGCCTTCAATGAATCTTCTATAATAACCGGCCAACCCCAGAAAACTCCTTACCTCGGTGACCGACTTGGGCGCCTCCCACTGCAACACAGCATCAACCTTAGAAGGTCCACTGCAATACCCTTATCGGAGATTACATGACCAAGGAAACTCACCTCTCTTAACCAGAATTCACACTTAGATAGCTTAGCATACAGCTTCCTATCCCTCAAGACCTCCAACACCAATCTCAAGTGCTCGGCATGCTCCTCCTCAGACTTAGAATACACCAAGATATCATCAATGAATGTAACGCCCGAAAATAATTTGAATATTTATTAATTGATTATTTAGGAGTTATGTGGTTAGTCATATTTAATTAAATGAATTAGGTGTTTTAATTAAATTAGGAGGTGAGAGTTAGTAAATAAGATGTGGTGATGTTATTAAGTTAGGGAGTAGTGGAATTAAATTCAAAGTGCGAATAGGAGCCCACCCATTGAGGCCCAATTGAATTGTTGTGGGTTAATGAAAGAAAGAAATGAATCACGAAGGAAGGAATGAAAGAACAGGGACCGAGAGAAAGAGGAGAGACCGAGAAAGGAGAAACCGAGAGAGAGAGAGAGAGAGAGAGAGAGAGAGAGAGAGAGCGGCGGAGGAGAGGGAGAGGGAAGGAGGAGCTCGCGGAGGAGAAGGAGAGAGGAAGACGGTGGCGCAGAGTGAGTGAGAAGAGAGAGAGAGAGGAGGAGGGAAGGAGGAGGTGGAGGGTGGCAGTAGAGTGGGTGAATTTGGGGTTTAGGGTTTTCTCCACCCTTTGATTTGGTAAGTTGATTTTGGTTCCAATCTCTCTAGTTTTTCATGCTCTCTCCATTTATACTAGTTTCCATCTCTCAATCCCTCTATTTTGCATTTCACCATGAGAGGAGTTGGAAGCTTAAAGTGTGGGTGTTTGGCTTGTTGAAGGAGAAAAAGGAAGAGACTTTGCTCAAGTTTTGTGTTGGTAAGTGAAGGCTTTGGTCCTAAACACCCTTATTTTCTTTCCTTGTTTCATTTCCTTGAGTTCCAAATACTCATTTTCATTTCCTTGAATTCCTATTGTTACCAAGCAAGGTGGTATTTTCGAGTCAATTGAAATCGGTTTTGGAGACTTCATTTGGTGATTTTAGGTGCTTGTTTGGAGGTTTCAAGCTCACCCAAGGTTGGGGATTCTCCATACATATTTTATAGCTTGTAGGGTGTGTATTATAGTGAGAATAGCTCTAGGAATGATTTTGTTGATTGTATGTTGATTGTATGTTGATTGTGTGTTGATTGTATGTTGAATGCTTGAATTTGGTCATAGCATGTTGATTGTTGTTTTGGAAGCATGAGTTGTGATTTATACATAGTGTATGTTTGATAATTTGATTACATGAACATGAGCAAGTAAATTTCATGATTAGTATTAATAATTCATTGGTTATGTTGGTGTGGTTATGTGAGAAATAATTTGTTTGGAAGAAATTAGGTTTTGAAGGGTGTTGGGTGTAGGTTGAAGAGAGGGGGCGCGGATCTCTAGCATTTTGGCGCCTGGCTTTGGTTTATGGGTGTTCTTTGTTTGGTGTTTGGTTATGGGGCGCCATTTTGGCTGCCCTCGCGCCTGATGCCAAATTGTGTCTAAGGGATGGTTTAGTCCCTAGAATTAATTTAATCCTTGGTGTGACATAATAGTCCCTAAGAATTAAATTAATCCTTGGCGTGACAAAATAGTCCCTTAGTGTCTAATAAATCCCAATATGTCAACATAGGTTCCAAACACCAAATTAATTCCTAATATGCCCAATAATTCCCAAAATACTGAATTAATCACAATGTGCTAAAATAATCCCTTGAGTATTAAATTAATCTTTGGTGAGTCAAAATAGTTCTTAAGGGTAGGAAAGGTCCTTATGGAGTGGTTGGGTTTTTAAGTGAGAATCAACTTAATAATTGATCAAGTGGTGGTAATAATTAATCAAGAGGTGGTTAAGCATTGATCAAGTGGTGATCAATAAATGATGAGGTGGTGGTTAATAAATGATCACGTGGTGGTTAATAATTGATAACGTGGTGGTTAAAAAATTGATGCGGTGTAAACTTTGTGTTGTGGTGCATTTGTCATAGTGTCACATGACTCATATGCATAAAAACACGGTGGGTGGCTTCGGCCAAAAATAAGGTGGGTGGCTTCGGCCAAAACACGGTGGTGCCCGACGGGGTTTTGAGGTGGTTATGGATCCACATGCATATTGCACACATGCATACCATCATACATTCATGAAATGCTTGTTGATGCTTAACTAAATTGTGAGTGCTGCTCTTGGCTTTATAAATGAATGGTAAATGCCTTAATTGCGAATGATTGATGTTGCTAGATGTTTTCTAATTATAATGCTTATCTTACTTGTTATAATTTATGTAAAGAGACTCACCCTAGCATTTCTTGTTGCCTGCTCTCGTGGCGACAAACAGGTGATTCCGAGTGATGGCGCTGTGTCTTTGGGGTCTTAATGAGTCAGCTCTGATCGTAACACCGGGGTTGGGGGTCTTAGTATTATTTATGGTTATGTATTAAACTTATTTTGAACCTATGTATTGAGTATGTGAACTCAATTTTATTTCCGCTGTGCTGCAAATTATTGATGGATTACTGTAAACGTTAAACAGGTTATTTTGAGGATTGTAGTCCACTTGGCTATGTTATGCATGATACGCGTTGATGCGTTTGGATTTTTAATTATGTATTGATGATGTTTTATTTGGAATGTACCACCCTCTTTGAGGTGCGTGGAAAGTTTTTTTTTAAACTCTGATTTTATTAATTAAGTAGCTTTTAATATAAGGGGGTGTTACATTAGTGGTATCAGAGCAGTTCGGTCGTCCGGCCAAGTTGTCGAGTCTGTTAACCCTCGAGTCTTGGTACTCGTTTTCAATCATAATTATGTTGCTGTTTATTACTGTTAATTTTGTTGGTTTGTGCATTAATTGACGTACCTTGTGACTTAATTGTGTTAGATTACGATTGAAAATTATATTGCATTATTGAAATATATGTGACTGAACTGTGTAACTGGTAGTTATACCATTGATTTTGTCTGTTCGTGACTGTTGTTTGTATCATTGAGATGTGTGATTAAAAGAGTTCTAACGAAGTCAAAAGAGTGAAAGGCGTGACGATGCCTTCGCACTCGCATGCGTTAAAAGTCTTTTAATGCGTTGGTTATAAATTGAAAGGAAGTAGTTTTGTGACCTTAATTAGTTGGTTGCATGAGTAGGAGGGATGATCACCCCAATCACTCATCCCCAATGAAAGAGGCGACAATAAATCGTAATTATTATAAATTTTGAATATATACTAATTTCAACTTGATTGATTGAGTGGTGTGTGCAAGTTGATTGACCCTTAATTTTTAGAAAAATAGGTGCCTTATGGAAGTTTGAGTTTGAATTGGGGTTTGATAGTAGGAGATGTCAAAATAAGGATTGACGTAAGATAGGAGCATTGGTATTTAAATGATTGATATGGCGTAGTTCCCTAGCGATAAATTAATGATGTTTGGAATAAATCGAGTGAGACTTTGGTGACCTGAAAATAGAGTTTTGGTACAAAGTAAAGGTGTAGATTTAGTATGCCTAAAGGTGTTGTAACCTTCGTGAAATTCTTAATGAGTATTGGACTAGTTGTGAAGGAAAGTGTTTAGTAGTTGGCTCAAGTATGATCATAGTATGAAGATCAAAGGAAAGAAGGAAGAGGAAGGTTAGGTACATAGGACTACATATGAACTGAGGTGTAGTTGCTTAACCATAGGTGTGTTGAAATGTAATAGGCATGCGACGTAGTATGTGGGAGTCAAAGTATGTAGTACCGAGGTTTAGGTACGTTTGAATAGTAAGTGTAGTGAAGCTTAGCGTGACGTAGTGTAGAGAACCGAGGGACCAAAAAGAGAGTACCGAGGTGTTGTGAATGTGTAATGGCCGAGGTTAGGGAGTTCTTAGGTGTAGTGTGCCTAAGTGTAATAGTCAAGGGTGAAGTGACTAAGTGTAGTTGATGAAGTGAGTTGTGAATAAGCCTAAGAGTAGTGGATAGACAATATTTGAAGGATTGCTTGTGAATATTGTTACCTTTGATTGACGTTTTGCTATAGGTTGATGTTTTCTGTAATGCACGTGAGTTTAATTTTGATTTGTGCTAAATTGTTTGAAGTATGTACTGAAATGAAATGCGGTGCTCGGTTATAACAATTAAGGTTAGGATTCGCGTATAGTCTCCTTTTTGGCAAAGATGAAATGATCGACTTTTCTAACTTCTGAGTTTATGTCGGAAAACTAAATTTTGAAAATAATAAGTGGTTGTTACGTGTGGCAGCGTGTTCGTGTTATAAAGAGATTTGAGGTTGCGTATAGTTTTCCTTTTTGGACAAAATTGTGAATTCTATAATTTTCAAAAGAAACGGTACTTGGAAAATTCTGTGTTTTTGGGGATGAGCGTAATGTCAAGAATTGTGTTAAATTGCATTCCGGGTTGTCTAGAATTTTATTACGAGATGTGGCGTGATTTTAGCTTTAGGACCGATTAGGTCATGGATTGATGTTGTTTGAAAATGACGAGGTCTTACAATAATTTCATGGTTTGACGAGGTAAAATCTTTTGAAACAAAAAGGTGAGTTTTACTCACGTTTAGGAAATTTTAAAATGTTGTTTATGTTATGTTTGAACGGTTTTTGAAAATTGGAGTTTCGTGAATTTTCGAATCAAAACGCTATTTTGAGAAATCATGTTTGTTTGAAACTTAAGAAACGAAACCATAAAGATTTGATTGTTTAATTGTTATGCTTGAATATGGATTTCGATTATAGTTCAGTGTCGAGTTGAATTTACAAATCTTTTGGAAAACCGTAAATTTTATATATGTGCGAGAATTAATGAGTTTTGAACAAGAATTGATGTCCGGATGGTTATACAGTAAAAATATTTTTGGAATGTCCATATTTCGGAGGAAACTTTGCGAATTTTCGTTAGGAATTTTGATACATGTTCAAAGTGGTAATTGAATTGTGTGATTAGAAGGTAAATGAAATTGAGAAAATGTTATGTGTAGTGATTTAAATTGTCTATTTGTTTTGTTATTTAAAAGTCTTTGGTTTGCAACTTAGCGTTCTTTGTTTTTGAATTGAATTTTTAGCCGTCTTTATAGATAAAAAGAGTGCGGTTCATTCTTTGTCTTTATAAATACAAAGGTGATTGATGAGTGAGTGTCGAAGTGTATAGGTATCGAAGTGTGGTGTTAACTAAGTATGGATGAGTCGAAATGTAAGCATGGTCGAAGAGCGAGTTGTTGAAATAGGTGTAAATATCTAAGTGAGGAGTATGTATGCCATGAAGTATATATATTGCTTAGAAAATCTAGTAGTAGGTATGTGCAATTAAGTATATCGAAATCTAGTATGGTACAGATTATGGAGATATTGAGGTAAAGTGTAAGTCGAAGTTAGTGTTTGTCGAAACGTAGGTAAGTTGAAGTATTGAGTTGTCGACATGAGTAATGTCTAAGTATATTTCTCTAAGTTAGAGTGGAAGTGTCGAAATATTGAAGTTGTCAAGAAGTATAGTGGGATGTATATAAACTAAGTGTAAAGGAGTGGGTGTTTAAGTATCTTTGTATATCTACAGGGATGAAATATTGCGTTTAAGAGTGTTGTGCTCAAGCGTAGTGTAACCAAGGTGATGGCGAGGAGTAAGGAAGGGTAATTCTTTGTAGTGTGCATACACCTAAAGTACAGATGCCGTTGGATGTTAACATGATTCAGGATTGTTGCTAAGCACCGGGAGTGCGGTTGTTAGGGAACTCGGTGTGGAATTATTAGTAATGAAGACGAGTAGGTCATTAGATGAAAGAGATAGGTTGGGTTAGTAGGTTGAGTTCGGAAGTGAGCACCAGAGATTGGAAAATTAAAGAGGGTAAGCTAATCGCAAATCGTAGTTGAGGGCATAGTGTCCCTACATCGGAATAGATGGTATTTGAGTAGTCGAGTAGGATCCGGATACCCTACGGGTTAGAATATCTCGCTAAGGGTAAGAGTGTAGAGAAGGTGTGTGTCTTATTACCTTAGTGTACGATAGTTGATGATGAGTACGATTAGAGGTATGAAGAATGTTGGGTATTGATTCGTGAGTATTTTCGAGGACGAAAATATTCTAAGTGGGGGAGAGTTGTGCTTGTAGAAAATAATTTGAATATTTATTAATTGATTATTTAGGAGTTATGTGGTTAGTCATATTTAATTAAATGAATTAGGTGTTTTAATTAAATTAGGAGGTGAGAGTTAGTAAATAAGATGTGGTGATGTTATTAAGTTAGGGAGTAGGGGAATTAAATTGGGGGGGGGGGGTGCGAATAGGAGCCCACCCATTGAGGCCCAATTGAATTGTTGTGGGTTAATGAAAGAAAGAAATGAATCACGAAGGAAGGAATGAAAGAACAGGGGACCGAGAGAAAGAGGAGAGAGCGAGAAAGGAGAAACCGAGAGAGAGAGAGAGAGAGAGAGAGAGAGAGAGAGAGCGGCGGAGGAGAGGGAGAGGGAAGGAGGAGCTCGCGGAGGAGAAGGAGAGAGGAAGACGGTGGCGCAAGAGTGAGAAGAGGAGAGAGAGGAGGAGGCCGAAGGAGGTGGAGGGGCTGGCGGTAGTGGGCTGAATTTGGGGGTTTAGGGTTTTCTCCACCCTTTGATTTGGTAAGTTGATTTTGGTTCCAATCTCTCTAGTTTTTCATGCTCTCTCCATTTATACTAGTTTCCATCTCTCAATCCCTCTATTTTGCATTTCACCATGAGAGGAGTTGGAAGCTTAAAGTGTGGGTGTTTGGCTTGTTGAAGGAGAAAAAGGAAGAGACTTTGCTCAAGTTTTGTGTTGGTAAGTGAAGGCTTTGGTCCTAAACACCCTTATTTTCTTTCCTTGTTTCATTTCCTTGAGTTCCAAATACTCATTTTCATTTCCTTGAATTCCTATTGTTACCAAGCAAGGTGGTATTTTCGAGTTGGGCTGGAAATCAGTTTTTGGAGACTTCATTTGGTGATTTTAGGTGCTTGTTTGGAGGTTTCAAGCTCACCCAAGGTTAGGGGATTCTCCATACATATTTTATAGCTTGTAGGGTGTGTATTATAGTGAGAATAGCTCTAGGAATGATTTTGTTGATTGTATGTTGATTGTATGTTGATTGTGTGTTGATTGTATGTTGAATGCTTGAATTTGGTCATAGCATGTTGATTGTTGTTTTGGAAGCATGAGTTGTGATTTATACATAGTGTATGTTTGATAATTTGATTACATGAACATGAGCAAGTAAATTTCATGATTAGTATTAATAATTCATTGGTTATGTTGGTGTGGTTATGTGAGAAATAATTTGTTTGGAAGAAATTAGGTTTTGAAGGGTGTTGGGTGTAGGTTGGAAGAGGGGGGCGCCAGATCTCTAGCATTTTGGCGCCCTGTGCTGGTTTATGGGTGTTGCTGTTTGGTGTTTGGTTATGGGGCGCCATTTTGGCTGCCCCTTGGCGCCTTGATGCCAAATTGTGTCTAAGGGATGGTTTAGTCCCCTAGAATTAATTTAATCCTTGGTGTGACATAATAGTCCCTAAGAATTAAATTAATCCTTGGCGTGACAAAATAGTCCCTTAGTGTCTAATAAATCCCAATATGTCAACATAGGTTCCAAACACCAAATTAATTCCTAATATGCCCAATAATTCCCAAAATACTGAATTAATCACAATGTGCTAAAATAATCCCTTGAGTATTAAATTAATCTTTGGTGAGTCAAAATAGTTCTTAAGGGTAGGAAAGGTCCTTATGGAGTGGTTGGGTTTTTAAGTGAGAATCAACTTAATAATTGATCAAGTGGTGGTAATAATTAATCAAGAGGTGGTTAAGCATTGATCAAGTGGTGATCAATAAATGATGAGGTGGTGGTTAATAAATGATCACGTGGTGGTTAATAATTGATAACGTGGTGGTTAAAAAATTGATGCGGTGTAAACTTTGTGTTGTGGTGCATTTGTCATAGTGTCACATGACTCATATGCATAAAAACACGGTGGGTGGCTTCGGCCAAAAATAAGGTGGGTGGCTTCGGCCAAAACACGGTGGTGGTGCGACGGGGTTTTGAGGTGGTTATGGATCCACATGCATATTGCACACATGCATACCATCATACATTCATGAAATGCTTGTTGATGCTTAACTAAATTGTGAGTCTTTGCTCTTGGCTTTATAAATGAATGGTAAATGCCTTAATTGCGAATGATTGATGTTGCTAGATGTTTTCTAATTATAATGCTTATCTTACTTGTTATAATTTATGTAAAGAGACTCACCCTAGCATTTCTTGTTGCTGCTCTCGTGGCGACAAAGCAGTGATTCCGAGTGATGGTATTTGTGTCTTTGGGGTCTTAATGAGTCACTCGATCGTAACAGGGGTTGGGGTCTTAGTATTATTTATGGTTATGTATTAAACTTATTTTGAACCTATGTATTGAGTATGTGAACTCAATTTTATTTCATTGTCCGCAAATTATTGATGGATTCTCGTAAGCGTTAAGCGAGGTTATTTTGAGGATTGTAGTCCACTTGGCTATGTTATGCATGATACGCGTTGATGCGTTTGGATTTTTAATTATGTATTGATGATGTTTTATTTGGAATGTACCACCCTCTTTGAGGTGCGTGGAAAGTTTTTTTTTAAACTCTGATTTTATTAATTAAGTAGCTTTTAATATAAGGGGGTGTTACAATGAACACCACCACAAACCGATCTAGATACTCATGAAAAATACGATTCATATACTCCATGAATACCCTTGGAGCATTCGTAACACCAAATGGCATCACCGAATACTCATAGTGTCCATACCGAGTTCTAAACGTCGTCTTAGGAATATCTTCATCCTTCACCTTGATTTGGTGGTAACCCGAACTCAGATCAATCTTAGAAAACACTTGAGCTCCCACCAATTGGTCCATCAAATCATCAATTCTTGGAAGCGGATACTTATTCTTAATTGTCACCTTATTCAACTGCCGATAATCATCACAGAGTCTCATGCTCCCATCCTTCTTCTTTACTAGCAACACCGGAGCTCCCCAAGGCGACACACTTGGCCTTACAAACTTCTTCTCAAGCAAATCCTCAAGCTGCTTCTTCAACTCGGACAACTCGGATGCAGACATCCTATAAGGTGCCATAGACACCGGCCTAGTACCAGGTACCAGATCAATAGCAAACTCGACCTCCCTCTCTGGTGGCACATCCGGAATCTCGTCAGGAAATACCTCAGAAAACTCTCGCACCACCTGCAATTCATTAATCTTAGCTTGATTCTCGACAGACAACGACGCCCTCAAAGCAAACAACATAGCTCCTTCCTTCATTACCTTGCGCAGCTGCCAGCAGGCAACAAAACAAATTCTTCCACCTCGGAAGAAGGGAAACTCACAGTCTTACTAAAGCAATTGATATGAACATGGTTATCCACTAACCAGTCCATACCAAGGATGACATCCAATCCATCCAAAGGCAAACAAATCAAATCAACTACGAAGTTTCTGCCGAAGACTGACAGAGGGCACTTCGTACACACCAGAGAGGTAGTCACCGAACCCTTAGCTGGAGTATCGATAACCATCTCCCTCATCAAAGAAGACAAGGCTAGACCCAAATTCTTAACACATATAGCAGAAATGAAAGAATGCGTGGCACCGGTATCAACAATTGCAACCAACGGAATACCATTAATAAAACACGTACCTCTTATCTCATTAACCACCTCGGATCCAGTGAGAGCAAACACCTTTCCAACACTCTTCTCTTGCTTCGGCTTAGGACACTTGGTGCTAATATGACCCACCTCACCACAGTTGAAGCAAACTACGTCCTTGCGCTCACAGTCAGCAGCCATGTGACCCTCCTTGCCACACCGGTAACACCTCTTCTCACCCATCTTGCAGTCAATCCTCCTGTGACCAGGCATCCCACACTTGTAACACACTACGCTAGCAGGAGCATCTCCCCCACTAGGCCTCTTTCTCGAACCATCTTTCCCTTTTCCCTTACCACCAGAAACCTCATAGGGCTTCCCACGATACTTAGAACTCCGCTTCTCTTTCCCAATCTTATAAGCAGCATTGCTATCCTCCTCAAAGATTCAGTAACTGTCCACCAACTCGGAAAACACTCTGATCTTTTGGTATCCAATTGCCTTCTTGATGTCAGGTCTCAGACCATTTTCAAACTTGATACACTTAGAGAACTCGGCAGTAGCACCATTGTAGTGAGGGTAGAACTTAACCAACTCTACAAACTTCGTCGCATACTCGGACACCGATTTTTTCCCCTGCTTCAGTTCTAAAAACTCCATCTCTTTCTTGCCCCTAACATCTTCAGGGTAGTACTTCATCATAAATTCCCTCTTTAAGATATCCCACGTGATTTCTTCGCCAGCAGTCTCCAACCTCTGAAGAACCTCAAGCCACCAATCGCCGGCCTCCTCGGCTAACATGTGAGTACCATACCTCACCTTCTGAGCAGTCGTGCAATCCATGACATGAAAAGTCCTCTCTATCTCCTTCAACCATGCAAGAGCCCCATCGGGGTCATACCTCCCCTTGAAAGTAGGAGGGTTCTCCCTCTGGAAAGTAGCTAATCTACGAGCTCCAGCATCCTCGGCAACATGCTGATTCCCCACAGCATTTGCCATCGCCTCCAAAGCAGCAGCAATGGCAGCGCCATTCCTTCCAGCTCTTCCAGCCATCTCACTAAACATTTTAAACAAGATTAATTCAGAACGAGCCTCAAGACTCGAGGATTGGGAAACTCAAGACTCAACAACTTGGTCGGACAGACCAAACATTTGCTCTGATACCACTAATGTAACACCCCTTCTAATTAACTAATATTACTTATTAAAATAAGGGTTTTCGAAAATCACCCACAAGAGAGTGTTACATTTTCTTCAAGAAAACCAACAAAACATCAATGGCGCGATACACAAGCAAACAGTATGATATATAGCACCTCGGTCAAAAGGGACGAAGTCCCAACAACATCAGTTCAAGGACATAACCGTCCACATAATTCACCAAAGGTTACAATTCAACAACTTAAATTAAAACAAAACACTAATCGACTACTCGGCCCCCCAAGTGCTACATATCAGAGCAAGACTCCATAGCCGACTAGGAGAAGGTATGAGGACTACCTTCACTCAGGATCACCTGCACGTTGCCGACATAAGAAGCAACATAAAAGCAGAAGGGTGAGTCTCTAAACACATATAATGGGGTGTATGATAAACATTATGCTAGAGGAAAACAACTAGAACACCTCGGCTCAACAAACAACACATAATATCAAGTTATATCACCTCAACTCATAATCAACAATAAACATCATCAGTCAACATGAATGTATGCATGAATGCAACCCAACACCAAGGGTATAATGCATGTGGTACCACCACCGTCGTTATTTTGCCTTTTGGGCGTCTCCGTCGTTAATTATATGAAGACCGAGGTCTACCATATCGAGGCCGAAGCCTGTCTCCGTCGTTAATGCATATGAAGCATGTGACTCCATGAACAATGCATTCAACCACAACCAATCACCTCATGTACTCATTGACACCGTCACTGGATTTACCGCCGTTGTTTAATCCACAGTCGTTACATCGTCGTCTATTTCACCTAGACAACATCAATAGCTCTATGGCTAATATCCAACTCACTGGACACCTCGACACCACAAGTAATGGACTAAACTGTCACTACAAGGATCAAACAGTCACCTAAGGACTAAACCGTCACTTAAGGACTAAACTGGCCTCACCATTCAGCCACTCAAACGTACTCGGTGCCAAAACGACACCCTAAATCGCTACCGACAAAGAACTTCCGCAACATCGGCGTCAAAACAAAGACTCGGCATACTCACACTGCACCTCGGCAGTGGCCACACTGCACCTCGGTACACTACACTGCACCTCGACACACTATAGTTCGATCCACTACGCTTCAATACACCTACAATTCAACACACCTACAGCTCGACAAGACGAGCTTTGACATACTTAAGCTACACCTCAGTAAATCTAAACTTCGATCACCCACACCTCGGTAGATATACACTATACCTCAACAACTACACTTCAGCAACTATACTTAGGTATATATACACTACACTTCGGCATCTACAGTGCGTACAAACTATATGCCGACTCACATACCCTTACACCTCGTCTCCTACGCTTAGTCACCTACGCTCCTACACACTTACACGTCGACTTCCATAGACTTCACCCCATCTATAGTTAGGCAACTACACCTCGGCTCATATGTCCCCTTAGACACCTAACCTTCGTCTTCCCTTGTTTCTTTGATTCTCATACTATGATCAAACTTAAACCACCACTACTACACTTATATTCATTCAAAATTTGTCCCCACACACTCGTCAAAGTAATTAACAAAGGTGACTACATCAAAAACAACATCCGGATACTTAGGGTTCCTCAAACCCCATTTCTTTCCTAGATCTCTCATATGACCCCTCATCAACAATACATACACACTTCACAATTTCACCAAAGTGAAGCAAACACAACAACAATCACACAACAAGCAACACAAACAGCTCAAGAATCATCCTAGGGTCTAACTCACACATATTACTCATCATATACACTATTATAGATGAAAGAGAACCCCCTTACCTCAATAGATTGTAGAACTAGCACCCTCTCCACCAAGACTTCCCGATCCACCAACAATCAGCTCCTCTTCCTTGAGCTTGAGCTCTCCACACCAAGATCTCTCTTCTTCTCTCTTAAAGCTTCACATCTCTCACTTTCTCACTCTTACTTTACTCTTTGACTTTTCTTAGATTTTTGATGCAAATGATCTTCTTCCCATCGACACCAAACTTAAAGCATGCATGTGGGCCTCTTAATTGATCATGGGCCTCTAATCACACTTCCTCCATTACTTAAACACCTCCTAAATGAAATAAAACTTCCCATTAATTACTTGACTTAATTAAAATGTTGTAAGCCTTAAATAATCCAATTAAATAAATAATTGAACTATTTTTGGGGCGTTACAGCAGCCGTAGAAGTGATCGGGGATAAGGACACCTCCGAAGAGGATGTCCGACAATCTAAAGGCCGCAAGGTGGCCATGGCCATCCATGGATGGAACCCTTTGGATCACAGGGAATCTAAGAAGGCCATGAAGAGAAAGTGGAACGATCTTCTGATGGTTGGAACGACATCAGCTGAGCGATCGGCCTCGAATAGGCCGCCCATTTCCTTTGGAGATGAAGACTTGTTGGATGGAAGGACCAATAGCTACGTTCCGTTGGTGGTCTCCCTCTGAAATGTAGCTAGGCTACGAGCTCCAGCGTCCTCGGAAACTTGATGAGGTCGATTCCCATAGCGCGTGACCATCGCTTCGAGTGGGCGCGCTATCGCAGCGTCGTTTCTTCCAAAGACGTCCGACCATTTTTACTTACTCTCTGAGACAAGACAATTAAAACGAGCATTAATACTCGGGACTGGGAACTCAAGACTCAATACTTGGTGGACGGACCGAACTTTTGCTCGATACCACTTAATGTAACACCCTCCTATCTCTATTAATTAACTAATTGAAAATCGAGTTTAATAAAATTCTCATGGGAAGGATGCTACATTGTCACTCAAACACCTTAGCATATATCTATGAATTAAAACAACAAGATACATGCATACATAGCAACTTCGGCCAAAGGGACTACGCCCATCAAAACATGTTTTCAATTGTTTACATCACAATGACACTCATATATATTAGTCGAACATATACATTACAACTGAATAGTCCCAAAACAATCACTACTCTACCCTACTCGACTCGCCTCGCGGTGTTACAACTACCAGAGCAGACCGACTCAACAACCAAAAGCAAAGCCGACTCTCACTCGTGGTACACTGCAAGTTGCCACAAAGAGCAACATGGAAAGCGGTAGGGTGAGTCTCTAAACATTTGTAATAAAGGTTCATGACTAATGTAAATACATAGAATGCATTAAGCACCTCGGTTCACATATCGATAAAGAACTCAAGTATAAACCAAAGACATATAGCTAACTCGATCGATAAATGACATTTCAACATAATTCACATGAGTTATGCATGCAATGCAATGCAACCCAAACCTGTGGTATAATGCATGAGGATCCATCTCTTTTAAGCCACTCGGGCATATCCGTCGCTAGTGAAACTCGGATCAAGTCTTTCGTATCGAGACCGAAGTCTATAGCCGTCGATGCATATGAATTCATGAGACTCAATGAACAAATGCATTCACTCGGAACAAACAACTCTTTTTGTGCAAACCGCATCGTCGCCTTACGTTGCCTAATCCTCTTAGACAACCACCATAGCACAAAGGCTATTCGTCCACTCATAGGCACCTCGGCTCCTCGAGCGGTGAGCCACTCCATCACTACGAAGGCCTCACAACGCCCAGGGTGAACCATCGATAGGGACTAAACCGGACTATGCCAATTCGTCCCCTTAAACGACTCTTGACGTTAAACGTCACTCACGGTGGCGCCTAATAGCTCTACGCTGTTATGCGTCAAAAATAGGTCACCTCGGCACTCTTAGTCACCTCGGCACCTTCACTCTTCTCGGTATGCTCGCTCGTCACCTCGGCACACCTACTCATCTCAAGACGCTAAGGCGATGTAGTATCGCTACCCATTACGTCACCAATACTCAACTCGGTGGCACCTCACTTGGCATTCCACTCGTAAAGTTCTCCACCTCGTCCCCGGAAACTCACGCCCAGGATCTCGTCTAGTCCCACTACTCTCTCGCCTCGCCTTATGCCTAAGGTTCTCGACTACACCTTCACCTCATCTCGTCTCACGTAACGCCTATTGTCCTCGACTATACCTTCGCCTCATCTCGTCTTACCTTACGCCTACTGTCCTCGATAGACACCACGCGTCACTTCGTCCCAGCTCACGCCTAGACTTAACGTATCATTGCGTAACTCTAAGGCTCGCCTCCCGTCTCACCCGAGCTCACACCATTTCGTCACTATACCCGTTTACGCCTCTCGCCTAAGTCCACGCCCTATCTCAGTACTCTCGCATCTCGGTATAACATGTTACAAGTAGACTCCTTCACCTCGGCTATCATACGCAGACTTGCCTACGCCCTACGTCTTGACCCAAACACCTCGGCATAACCATGTTATACCTCGGCAACTACTTGACGACACTCGCGACCGGGTTCTAATTACACCCACGCACCTTCGTCCATCAGTGCTGACTCAACTCGTCCTCTTCAAGTCTAGGAACTACGCTTTAACACTTACGTCGTGCGTTAACCTTCATGCACTTCAGCTTTCTCTACGATCACGTGCGCCTAACTTCTCCTTCCTCTCTTTAGGTGCTCCTGACTAGGATTAAGCTCAAGAACACACTCTTAAACTCTCACGCTCACTGAGTGTAACACCCCCTTTCTATCTAGTCTATTATTTTAATAATTTCGAAAATCAGAGTCCACGAAAAAGTTTTAGTGCGACCACTGAGGTGCCACATTCAAACAACCACATTAAACTCCAAAATAATAATTATAATAACTCCAAAAAGGTGATACATAGCACCATAAATCCATACGGGGATAATTACCGTAGCGTGCGAAAATAACAATCAAGAAATGCAGAATACGCTTATCCAATAAAAGTTAAATCATAACATAAACAACAAAGTCTAGCTATCCTCCCGGTGCTACATGATCGAGTGACTCGACAATTACTAGCGAGAAGGTACTCACGTCACCTTTCGGGCCTTTGTCACTGCAGCGTTGCCACATAAGAGCAACATTCCAAGCGAGAAAGGGTGAGTCTCATTTCATAGAAAATAGTAAATAAAACAAGCAACACAATAAGACAAGCATTAGCACACCAGCGTTACAATCCAAACACTTTCACCATTTAATTATACACACCGGACAACCACCGAAAATGTATGCAAGTGCATGATATGCAACCCAACGCCAAGGGCATATGCATGTGGATCCATCACCAAAAAAGGCCTGGAGGGCATTCACCATTCACAAAAAGGCCCGAAGGCATTCACCATTCACCAAAATGCCCGAAGGCATTCACCAAAATATTTTATGAGGCCGAGGCCTATTCACCAAAAATGCATATGATTATGCGACACCATGACTATGCACCATCACACCAAAACACCAAATTATGCATCAGAATGCTCACCATTAGTTCATTTACTCACCAATCATCAAGAGAGGTCATAGACCCTCAATCACCCAAAATATACTCACCATCAGCATGCATCACCATAGAGAACAGCCCTGTAAGGACTACAACCACACCCAAAAAGGACTAAAGGAGCACCAAGGACTAATTACACACCAAAGGACTAAGCCACACCAAGGGTGAAGTCACCCAAAGGACTAAAGTCACACCTAGGAATTAAAACACCACCTAGGGACCAATTTAACACCTAAGGACCAATTTAACACCGGGGGATTAATTCCTAACATTCAAGGACCTTTGTGACGCCTAAGGACCACTTGGACACATAGGGACCATTTTGACGCCATATTAATTAATTTAGCACCTAAGGACTATTTTGACACCATAATAATTAATTTAGCACCTAGGGACTATTTTGGCTCCCACCTAGGCACCCCTTGCACTCCTAGCGCCAAAGCAGAGCTGCACAGGGCAGCCAAATGGCGCCCATACACCTGCATTCACGCCCCACACGGACATCTGGCTTAGACACAGGCGCCACCAGGCGCAGTGGGGCAGCCAAAATGGCGCCCCTTGCACTATTCACGCACGCCCGGCTTGTTTCTCGCGACAAGCAGTGCACCAGCGCCGATTTCTGTGGAAATGGCGCCTTCACCCTGCAGCACCCACCCAACCAAAGAACACACACACGGACTGGCGCCAACTCTCCGGCCCAATGGCGCCCCACACTCGTCCGCAACTCACCTGCACTTCGTCCCAGCCAAACTCCACCCCAGCGCCAATTTCCTCACAGTTGGCGCCCGCGGTCTATCCCCACCCAAAGATCGCACCCACCACCACATTACCATGGCCAGCGCCAAATGCCTCGCCATTTGGCGCCCCCCAGCAAGGTCCACCCATACCGATCCTAAAACTTCCTTAAATGCCATGGGTTTATTATTATTCCTTGTTCAAACTACCAACCCAACACCTACCACCCACTTATTTTACTAGATTAAATTAGCTACAACAACCTTAATTCATTAGCAATCATCAATACCCTCAACACCCAAGTAAGAACACCATTCATACACACAAATGACATTGCCAAAAATTCACTCAAGCATAACACCAAACACCTAACCATCATTTCTCAAATCTCCTAACGTTTTCATTCAAAGTCGTACTATTAACATGCCAACACCACTCAAAATAACCTTATCAATTCAATTATCACATAAAACTCAATTCAATTACATATTCAGTACATTCATCACCAAATCAATCAATTTAGCATATAAGAGTTCAATCAAACATCTCCTAACACTCAAATCCTATGGTTCCAAGTTTTATAAACTATTGGCTATGGAAAGGACTCCCTTACCTCGAATAAGCAAAAGAGAGCTCTCTACGAGTCACCAATGAGAACCACAGCAACATCTCTCCCTTCCTTTGACTTAGTGCAAGGACGAACACTTTGCTCTCAAGCGTGATCTAAATCCGACGGTCCATTGACTCGAACTCATAATCAGGCAACAAAACGTTCAATTAGCTATCTAAAAATAATAAAAACACTTTCCTTTAACTAACAAATCGGGTTTTCCAAACGAATTACCTAGTCGAATTTCGGAGTACGATGACAACGCGTTGAAATCCCGATTCTCGGCGACTCACCATGTATTGGAACTCACAAGGTGAAACCGAATTTGTGACCACCGCACGAGGAAAGGAAAATCGTACATGGTTCTCCGTTCTGAGAATCACATCGAGGTTGTTGCTTGAACCACTACAGGTGCGCGACGGAGAGGAGGGGTTCGCGCTTTGCTCAAAAAACCCACGAGGGAGGGAAATCAAAATCGCGAGATGGAGGCTACAATCGCTCAAACCAAGGTCATAATCGAAATCAATGGCCAATTTCGAGTGGGAGGGAGGAGTTTGGGGTTCGGTTGTGGAGGGAGGAGGAAGAACGTGACTGAAAGAGATGGAACGGCGTGAGGGTTTGCTGTTCACGCAGCAGCTCACGCGAAGAGGAAGAAGAAGCGCTTGGTCGGGTCGGGTTACGAAGGGTGGGAAGGTGCGCTGGGCTTAAGTGGATTGCAGTGGGGGTGCGTCCAGCAGGCAACAGGGGGTGTATGCGAGTAAAACAGCCCAACAACTCATTTTTTAAATACTTTTAGGACCCAACCTCCCTATAACTATTATTTTAACATCCCAATAGACCAAAATAACTCCCTAAAGAAATAATATCTCCAACACTAGTATTTTAATAGAAATAAAATAAATATGTAATATTATTAATCATATATTACCAATAGCGTATAAAAATACCGTATTTTTATTTCTGATATTTTTCCACAATCTAATCCCCAACAATTTATTAAATAAATATCTAGTAATCTTTGGGGCGTTACACTGAGACTGAGAGTTCTCAGCTCTCATTTCCTCTCCATGGTCACTTGCGTGACCACTGTAAATCAACCATTACAATCTTCACCAAGGTGAAGTAACACAACAGAATACTTAAAGAACACATAAGCACACATTCGAACTCAATGAAATCATTCATGCAAAAACACTCAACATAAACACTAAATTACGCATGGAAGAGAGCCCCCTTACCTTAAGCAACTTGGATGATCACTCCCTTCACTACTGACTCTACAATCCACGTTGAATCCACACTTCTTTCAAATCCCAGGCTCTTCTTTCACGCAATTGCTCTCGCTTCTTCTCTAAAGAGTACTATTCCACCTAACAACTCTCTCTCTTACTTCTCTCTATGACTTTTCTTCACTTTGATGGAATGAGCTGTTCCTACGGCTATTTCCTCTTATGGAAAGGGACTTGGGCTTCTAATTGGACTTGGGCCTTCCCATCACTCATGGACTTCTATTCATACCACTTCCCATTACTCAAACCTCTCCTAACACATAAACACTACACGTTAGCCTTAAGCTTAATTTAATTAAAAAAATGTTGAAAAACCCTAAATAACTCAATTTAATAATTAATTGAACTATTTTGGGGTGTTACAACTCTCCCCCTCTTAGAACATTTCGTCCTCGAAATCTTACCTGAGATAAATAACTCTGGGTAAGCATCTCGCATCTTACTTTCCAACTCCCAAGTTGCATTCTCACCAGCTGCTCCTACCCAAATCACTTTCACCAATCTGATCTCCTTTCCCCTTAGAGTCTTCACCTCTCTGTCATCAATTCGAATTGGCCCTGTTTCCACAGTGAGGTTGTCTCTCACTTGCACATCATCTACTTGAATTACATGAGACGGGTCTGACACATACTTCCTCAGCTGAGATACGTGGAACACGTCGTGCAAATTAGACAAATTGGGTGGCAAAGCAACTCGGTAAGCCACCCCCCCAACTCTCTCCAAAATTTAACATGGTCCAATGAAACGAGAAGACAACTTCTTCGACTTCAATGCTCGCCCAACACCGGTTACTGGATTGACCCTTAGAAACACATGATCCCCGGCCTGAAATTCTAAGTCCTTCCTTCTCTTGTCATGGTAGCTCTTCTGCCTACTCTGCGAAGCCTTCATTTTCTCTTGAATTTGCTTTACCTTCTCGGTGGTCTCTCGCACGACCTCGGGTCCGAGTACCACACCTTCTCCTGACTCACTCCAACACAATGGAGTCCTGCACCTCCTCCCATACAATGCCTCAAAGGTTGCCATCCCTATGCTAGAATGAAAACTGTTGTTGTACGTGAACTCAATCAGTGGTAGATACGAATCCCACGCTCCTCCTTGCTCAAGAACACACGCTCTCAGCAAGTCCTCCAACGACTGGATGGTCCTCTCAGACTGACCATCAGTCTGTGGGTGATATGCCGAGCTCAGGCGCAATTTCGTACCCAACGCGTCTGAAATAATAATTCGAGGAACCCCGTGTAGCTTTACGATCACTTGGATGTATATCTCTGCCAACCTTGACATCGGATAGGTGAGGTTGATGGGAATGAAATGAGCAGACTTCGTCAATCTATCCACCACTACCCAAATGGTATCAAACCTCCTTACTGTACTCGGCAAACCAGTTACAAAATCCATCGCAATACTGTCCCACTTCCACTCTGGAATCTTCAATGGTTGCAACAACCCTGCTGGCTTCTGATGTTCTACCTTGGACTTCTGACAAACCAGACAAGCGTACACAAACCGGGCTACATCACTCTTCATACCTTGCCACCAAAACAACCCCTTCAAGTCTTGATACATCTTGGTCGCGCCTGGGTGAATACTCAGCTTACTCCTATGACACTCTTCCAAGATTGCTCTCTTGATCTTCTCGTCATCAGGGACACAAATCCGAGTTCTATACCTTAGCAATCCTTGCGCATCCAACTCAAAATCTTCGTTCTCAGTTCGGCCAATACCTGCTGCCACGTCTACAAGCTTGACGTCCAACCCTGCGCCTCTTTGATGTCACTCAGAAATTCATTTGTGATTTTCAGCATTCCCAACTTAATGCTTTGAGGAGTTAGCTCACACACTAAACTTAGGTCTCTGAATTGCTCAATTAGCTCTAGCTCTTTTACCATCATTGCTGATGCATGCAACGATTTCCTACTTAGCGCATCAGCCACCATATTTGCCTTCCCGGGGTGATAGTTCAACCCAAAATCATAGTCCTTGAGAGCTCCAACCATCTCCTCTCGCCTCATGTTGGCTCCTTACGATCAAACAGATCATCGCAAACTCTTATGGTCACTAAACACTTCGAACCTTGAGCCATATAGATAATGCCTCCATATCTTCAATGCAAACACCACGGCAGCAAGCTCCAAATCATGCGTAGGGTAGTTCTTCTCATGAATTTTCAATTGCCTTGAAGCGTAAGCAACTACCTTACCTTCTTGCATCGATGCGCGCCCCAAACCCAACTTAGACGCATCACAGTACACCACAAAAGGCTCATTTGGATTAGGCAACGTCAGGACAGGAGACGTTGTCAATCTCTTCTTCAATTCTTGGAAACTTTCTTCACACTGTGCGTCCCACACAAATGCCTTCCCCTTACAGGTCAACTGAGTTAGTGGCAACGCCAACTTGGAAAACCCCTCAATGAACCTTCTGTAATACCCAGCCAAACCCAGAAAACTTCTCACCTCAGTGGCCGACTTGGGTGCTTCCCATTGCAACACAGCTTCGACTTTGGAAGGATCAACCGCTATACCTTCTTTGGATATCACATGACCTAGGAAATTCACCGCCTCGGCGGAATTCACACTTGGACAACTTGGCGTACATCTTCTTATCCTTCAATACCTCTAACACCAATCTCAGATGCTTGGCGTGCTCCTCCTCTGACTTGGAGTAGACTAAAATGTCATCAATGAATACAACAACAAAACGGTCTAGGTACTCATGAAATATACGGTTCAACTCCATGAACACTCCAGGAGAATTCGTCACACCAAATGGCATTACTGAGAATACTCATAGTGCCCATACCGAAGTTCTAAATCTTTGTCTTAGGAATGTCCTCGTCCTTCACCTTGATCTGATGGTACCCTGACCTCAGGTCAATCTTCGAAAATACTTGCGCACCCACCAATTGGTCCATCAAATCATCAATTCTTGGGAGTGGGTACTTGTTCTTAATTGTTACCTTGTTCAACTGTCTATAATCCACGCATAATCTCATACCTCCATCCTTCTTTTTCACCAATAACACAGGTGCGCCCCAAGGCGACACGCTTGGCCTTATGAACCTCTTCTCCAGCAACTCTTCCAACTACTTCTTCAACTCGGCTAGCTCAGCTGCAGACATCCTATAAGGTGCCATAGACACCGGCCTAGTTCCTGGTACTAACTCAATGCTTCGAACTCGACCTCTCTTTTCTCGTGGAACCTCAAGAATCTCGTGCTCGGGAACACTTCGCGAACTATCGCACCACCGCACTTCACCAATCGGCTTGACTCTCCACCGACAACGGCACGCCACAACGCGAACATAGTAGCCCCTCCTTCACTTCCTTGCGCAATCGCGGCCGAGTATCATGACCGATTCTTCCACCTCCGAAGTAAGGAAACTTAACGACCTACTAGCGCAATTGATATGAACTCGGTTAGCCACTAACCAGTCCATACCCAGGATGACGTCCATCCCTTCCAAAGGTAGACAAATCAAATTAACTACGAAGTCTCTGGCCAAAGGCTAACAGAGGACACTTCGAACAAACGAGAGAGGTAGTCACTGACCCCTTGGCTGGAGTGTCAATAACCATCTCCCTCACCATAGTAGACAAAACTAAATCCAATCTTTTAGCACACAATGCAGAAATGAAAGAGTGCGTGGCACCAGTATCCACGATTGCAATCAAAGGAATTCCATTAATGAAGCACATACCTTTTATCTCGTTCACCACTTCAGACCCAGCTAGCGCGAACACCTTCCCACTGTCTCTCTCCTTCTTGGGCTTGGGACACTTAGGACTGATGTGCCCCATTTCTCCACAATTAAAGCAGACGACATCCTTTCGCCTACAATCAGCAGCTCGGTGGCCCTCTTCGCCACATTGATAGCACCTCTTATCTCCACTCTTGCACTCGTTCTTCTTATGTCCAGGCTGTCCCACTTGGCCTCTTGTCATACCCAGCCTTCCACTTGCCTTTGCTGCCAGAAACCTCATAGGGCTTTCCTAAAGCGAGAGTTCTTCTTCTCTTTACCAACCACTGCACCTTGCAGCAGTTGTCTTCCTCATATATCCCGCAACTATCCACCAAGTCAAGAATACCCGATCTTTCGATACCCAATTGCTCGCTTAACCTCGGGCCTCAAACCGTTCTCGAATTTCACGCACTTGGAGAACTCGGATGTAGCTCCTCATAGTAGGGGTAGAATTTCACCAGACTCTTCAAACTTTTTGCAGACTACGCCATCGACTTACTCCTTGCTTGATTCTAGGAACTCCATCTCCTTCTTTCCTCTCACATCTTGTGGAAGTATTTCACGTCGAAATTCCTCTTGAATACCTCCCACGTAATCACCTCTCCAAGAGCCTTCTAACCTTGGCATGACTCGACCACCAATCATCTGCCTCCTCGGCCAGCATATGTGTTCCATACCTTACTTTCTGAGCCATTGTACAGTCCATCACCCTAAAAATCCTCTCTATGTCCTTCAACCACGCCAACGCCCCATCCGGATTGTACTTCCCCTTGAACGTTGGAGGTTCTCCTGCGAAATGTAGCTAGGCTACGAGCTCCAGCGTCCTCGGAAACTTGATGAGGGTGATTCCCATAGCAAGCGCCCATCGCTTCGAGTGGCAGCAAGAAGACTATCGCATGGCGTCGTTTCTTCCAAAGACGTCCGACCATTTTTACTTACTCTGCGAGACAAGACAATTAAAACGAGCATTAATACTGGGACCGGGAACTCAAGACTCAATACTTGGCCTGGACAGACCGAACTTTTGCTCGATACCACTTAATGTAACACCCTCCTATCTCTATTAATTAACTAATTGAAAATCGAGTTTAATAAAATTCTCATGGGAAGGATGCTACATTGTCACTCAAACACCTTAGCATATATCTATGAATTAAAACAACAAAGATACATGCATACATAGCAACTCGGCCAAAGGGACTACGCCCATCAAAACATGTTTTCAATTGTTTACATCACAATGACACTCATATATATTAGTCGAACATATACATTACAACTGAATAGTCCCAAAACAATCACTACTCTACCCTACTCGACTCGCCCCGATGTTACAACTACGGAGCGGGCACCGACTCCAACAACCAAAAGCAAAGTCGACCTCTACTCGGGTACGCAAGTTGCCACAAAGAGCAACATGGAAAGCAAGAGGGTGAGTCTCTAAACATTTGTAATAAAGGTTCATGACTAATGTAAATACATAGAATGCATTAGCAGCACCTCGGTTCACATATCGACAAAGAACTCAAGTATAAACCAAAGACATATAGCTAACTCGATCGATAAACAAACATTTCAACATAATTCACATGAGTTATGCATGCAATGCAATGCAACCCAAACTCTGTGGTATAATGCATGAGGATCCATCTCTTTTAAGCCACTCGGGCATATCCGTAAGCTAGTGAAACTCGCATCAAGTCTTTCGTGATCGAGGACCGAAGTCTATAACCGTCGATGCATATGAATTCATGAGACTCAATGAACAAATGCATTCACTCAGAACAAACAACTCTTTTGTGCAAACCGCACCGTCGCCTTACGTTGCCTAGTCCTCTTAGACAACCACCATAGCACAAAGGCTATTCGTCCACTCACAGGCACCTCAGCTCCTCAGGCAGTGAGCCACTCCATCACTACGAAGGCCTCACAACGCCTAGACTGAACCATCACATAGGGACTAAACTGGACTATGCCAATTCGTCCCCTTAAACGACTCTTGACGTTAAACGTCACTCACGGTGGCGCCTAACAGCTCTACGCTGTTATGCGTCAAAAATAGGTCACCTCGGCACTCTTAGTCACCTCGGCACCTTCACTCTTCTCGGTATGCTCGCTCGTCACCTCGGCACACCTACTCATCTCGGCACGCTAAGCTGATGTAGTATCGCTACCCATTACGTCACCAATACTCAACTCGGTGGCTCCTCACACGGCATTCCACTCGTAAAGTTCTCCACCTCGCCCCGGAACCTCACGCCTAGGATCTCGTCTAGTCCCACTACTTCTCTCGCCTCGCCTTATGCCTAAGGTTCTCGACTACACCTTCACCTCATCTCGCCTCACGCATGCGCCTATTGTCCTCGACTATACCTTCGCCTCATCTCGCCTTACCTTACGCCTCTCGTCCTCGACTAGACACCACGCGTCACCGTCCCCACCACGCCTAGACTTAACGTATCATTGCGTAACCCCACGCCGCCTCCCGTCTCATCCGAGCTCACACCATTTCGTCACTATACCCGTTTACGCCTCGCCGCCTAAGTCCACGCCCTATCTCAAGACTCTCGCACCTCGGTATAACATGTTACAAGTCGACTCCTTCACCTCGGCTATCATACGCGAGACTTCTGCCGGCGCCCCACGTCTTGACCCAAACACCTCGGCATAACCATGTTATACCTCGGCAACTACTTGACGACACTCGCTTGACCGGGTTCTAATTACACCCACGCACCTTCGTCCATCAAGTACACTCAACTCGTCCTCTTCAAGTCTAGGAACTACGCTTTAACACTTACGTCGTGCGTTAACCTTCATGCACTTCAGCTTTCTCTACGATCACGTGCGCCTAACTTCTCCTTCCTCTCTTTAGGTGCTCCTGACTAGGATTAAGCTCAAGAACACACTCTTAAACTCTCACGCTCACTGAGACTGAGAGTTCTCTCTCATTTCCTCTCCATGGTCACTTACGTGACCAAATTTCGTAAATCTACCATTACAATCTTCACCAAGGTGAAGTTACACAACCAGAATACTTAAAGAACACATAAGCACACATTCAGAACTCAATCAGAAATCATTCATGCAAAAACACTCAACATAAACACTAAATTACGCATGGAAGAGAGCCCCCTTACCTTAAGCAACTTCAGATGACACTCCCTTCACTACAGCTCTACAATCCACGTTGAATCCACACTTCTTTCAAATCCCAACTCTTCTTTCACGCAATTGCTCTGCCTTCTCTCTAAAGAGTACTATTCCACCTAACAGCTCTCTCTCTCTTACTTCTCTCTATGACTTTTCTTCACTTTGATGGAATGAGCTGATCCTACGGCTATTTCCTCTTATGGAAAGGGACTTGGGCTTCTAATTGGACTTGGGCCTTCCCATCACTCATGGACTTCTATTCATACCTCTTCCCATTACTCAAACCTCTCCTAACACATAAACAATACACGTTAGCCTTAAGCTTAATTTAATTAAAAAAATGTTGAAAAACCCTAAATAACTCAATTTAATAATTAATTGAACTATTTTGGGGTGTTACACCCAGCATCGACAAGCTGGTCGATGGAGCATCGGGCTACAAGTTACTATCATTCCTGGACGCTTATTCTGGGTACAACCAGATCACAATGTATCCTCCAAACCGTCATAAGACTGCATTCATGACCGATCGGGGAAACTACCAATACAAGGTCATGCCCTTCGGCCTGAAGAACGCAGGGGCGACCTACCAGCGAATGATGAACAAAATCTTCAAGAAATAGATCGGTCTGGTAGTTGAGGTATATCTAGATGACATGATCATCAAGAGCAAGACCGACCAAGATCATGCGACCGACCTGAGAGATGTCTTTGAAGAAGCAAGGAGGAATTCCTTAAGGCTGAACCCAGAGAAATGCACCTTCGGAGTCAGGGCCAGCAAGTTTCTGGGGTTCCATCTTATAGAAAGGGGGATAGAGGCTAACCCGGATAAGTGCAGGGTGGTCGCCGATATGAGGCCGCCCACTACAAAGAAGGAGATCCAACGGTTGAACGGCATGGTCGCTGCCCTGTCAAGGTTCATACCTAAGTCTGCATGTAAGTCGATCCCCCTATTCAAGCTGTTAAAGAAGGAGGTAGAATTTGAATGGACTGACCAGTGCCAACGAGCATTGGAGGAATTGAAGGAAGCTCTGACCAACCCGCCCATAATGACCAAACCTGTAACGCCCCAAAAATAATCAAGTATTTATTTAATTAATTTATCTAGGTGTTATGTTGGTTGGTTATAATAAAAGAAATAAATAGTGTTTTAATTTAAATAAGGGGTGGTGTGTAGTAAATGAGGGAGTGGTAATTTAATTAAAAGAGGAGTAGTGTTAGTATATGATTAGGTAGTAAAGAGAGCCCAAGACACTAGAACCCATAATATTTAAGCTCTAGGGTTAGTGTCTTAGACTCAATTGAAAGAAAAAGAAGAGAAGAGAAAGGAAAGAAGGGTGTGCGGACTTGAGTGAAAGAGAAAGGAGAAAAGGAGCAGCGAGAGAGAAGGAGAAGAAAAGAGAGAAGAGATCGCACAAGAGAGAGAGGAGAAGGAGAGGAAGGCTGCGCTAGTTGCGGTGGTTCTACTTGGAGTTCAGTGGAAGAATACTTTATTCGGCAATTCTTAAGGTAAGGGAGTCTCATAGTATAAAAGGGTTGTATGATGGGTAGTATATAGGAGGTAGAAACTATGATGCCTAGGAGATGTTTGATAAAATGTTTAAATGAATTATGAGTAGATATATGATGGGTATTATGTTGGAGTTAGGCTCTATGTTCTTGTCTTGATTGCTTTGAATGTGTATTTGATGATTGATGAATGTATTAGGGTTGTTTTAAATTGTTGCGTGATGGTTGAACATGATGAGTTTCACTTGTTTACGGTTTTGTGCACTTTCTGGACACTGTTCGGTTTTTCGAGAACTGGTACTGTTTGTTTGATCCACCAAATTATGTGGCTGATTATTTTTGAAAATAGACTTTGTAACGCCCCAAATATAATTCAATTATTTATTTAGTGGGTTCTTTAAGGCTTACAACATTTGGTTAATTCAAAGGATTAATTGGAGTTTTAGGATATTTAGGAGGTATTTGATGGTGGAGAGTCCATTACCACCAAAAATCTAAGAAAAGGCAAAGGGAAAGTAAGAGAGAGAGAGTGGTAGGTGAGATGGCTTTTAGAGAGAGGAAGAGGAAGCTTGGCGTGGAAGAGCTCAATGCCAAGGAGGAGAAGCTGAAATGTTGGTGATGGTTGGTGATTCTTGGTGGATCGGGAAGGCTTGGTGGAGAAAGTGCTACTTCTTCAATCTTTTGAGGTTAGGGGGCTCTCTCTTTCATCTATAATAGAGTATATGATGTGTGTTATGCGTGAGTAGACTCTAGGAATGATTTCTAAGCTGCCTTGTATGTTTTGTGTGTTTGATGTGTTTTGAAGTTGTGTGTTAGTTTCACTTCAGTGCAGTTGTGGTGAGTTGTTGTGGTGTTGGTCATACGAGTGACTTAGGAGTGAAATGGGAACTGAGAAACTCTCAGTCCCAGTGAGCTGGTGTGAGTGTTGTAACCTTCGTGAAGTTCTTAAGGAGTGATGAACCAGTTTTGAAGGTATAGGTGGATAATAGTGTGCTTAAGTATGATCCTAGCGTGAGAACTAGAGAAGGGAAGGAAGAGGTAGACTAGGCGTGTAGAGAGAGACCTGATTGTCGAGGTGTATAGTATAAATTTACCTAAGTATAGTTCTGAGGTGCAGGCGTTAAGTTACAGTGCAATCCTACCGAGATGTGAGTATGTCAAGATAGGAGTGTGTAACGACAAATGTATCGAAGCCTAAGGGATGATCGTAATGTGTCGAAGTGTAACTAACGAGTCATGGGAGCCGAGATGAGTGACAGAGTATAAGTAGCGTAAGGTAAGGGTATCTGATACTAAGTATAGGTATCGAATTGTACTTGCCGAGGTGTAGGTGTAGCGTAAGGTAAGGGTATCTGATACTAAGTATAGGTATCTGATTTCTCTTGTTGTGGCCGAGATATAGTGTGCATAATACCTAGGTGTACTTTCCGAAGTGAGGCGTATGTGTGCCAATGCGTAAGTGTTGAATATAGGTGACGGAGCGTAAGTGATGATGTATAGGAGACGAAGGATAAGGGAGTGTAAACCGAGGTGTAATGTGTCGACTTGTAGCTACCGAGGTGAGGGGTTTGTATACCGAGGTGAAGTGGCCGGAAGTGGAGTGTATATATACCTAAGCGTAGTTCTTTGAAGCGCGAGACGTTATGTTATAGCGTGTATCTACCGAGGTGAGTGTACTGAGGTTTAGGTGCGTTGAATAGTAAGTGTAGTGAAGCTTAACGTGTCGCAGTGTAGAGAACCGAGGTGCCAAGAGTGCACCGAGGTGTTGTGTCGTATAGGCCGAGGTGAGGTGAGTGCTTAGGTGTAGTGTGCCTAAGTGTAGTGGCCGAGGTGAGGTGAGTGCTTAGGTGTAGTGTGCCCAAGTGTAGTGGGTAGAGGTGAGGTGAGTGCTTAGGTGTATTGTGCCTAAGTGTAGTAATCAAGGTGAAGTTGTGTGGTTAGGTGTGAAATGACTAAGTGTAGATGATGAAGTGAGTTGTGAATAAGCCTATGTGTAGTTGAGGAGGTGTAGTGCATGGACGTCTAAACTAGTATTGCCAAGGTATAGGGTGTATATACCGAAGTGTATGTGTGGAAGTGTAGGTGTGATGGAAGATAGGGTGTGTGTGCTTGAGGTGCAACGTGGTGCGCCAAGGAGCTTTGTGTAGTGGAGACGAAGGGTAGGGTGTGTATGCCGAGGTGCAATAGGGTGCGCCGGGTGTTGTGGGAGTGTCGAGAGTCTTGATGAGTACCGAGGTACTGAGTGGTGCCGAGTTTCTGTGAGTATAGCCGAGGCGAAACGAGGTAATCGTAGAGGTGGATGATGATGAGGTATTGAATCTTAAGTGTAACTATAGGTAGTAACCGAGGTGAATGGTGAAGAGGTGATGTTCCTTAGTGTAACTGTAAGTGGTAACTGAGGTAGAAGCCGAGGTGGATGATGATGAGGTGTAGCTGTCTAAGTGAAGTATCAAGGTGTAGATTAAGTATGCCTAAGGGTAGCTATTTAAGTGAGTTGAGATGTAGGTATCTGTGTGCGAAGTGAAGCGAGAGTATATTGGCGTGAAGTGAGAGGATACCGAGTTGAGGTGAAGTGAAGTGAGTGCGTGTTCGGGATAGTGTGCGCGTTGTGCTTGATGAGGCGTGTGCGTAGTACTTGGTGTGTGTAGCGTATTGTGTTTTGGTGGGGGTGTGGGTCACGGTGAGGGGCACCAAGTGTGGCATGCCCTTGTGCCGTGAGGGTCTCGGTGTGGATGCCAAATGTGGCGTGCCCCTTGCGCCAGGTCCGGTGTGTGTGCCGAGGTGATGCGAGAGTGCCGAGGTTCTTGGTGAGAGTGCCGAGGTGATGCGAGAGTGCCGAGGTTCGGGATGAGTGTGCCGAGGTCTTTGTTTGACCCGCAGTAGCATAGGATCTTGCCGCCAGCGCAACCGTGAGTCTTTGTCTAGTGCCGAGAACGTTAAGTGGCTGAATGGTGTAGTTAGGTTTGGTCCTTAGGTGACGTTTTAGTCCTAGGTGACGTTGTGGTTCTCGTAGGATTTGTGTAGTCCACTACTTTTGGTGGCAAAGTGTCCAATGGGTTGGACGCTAGCTGTAGAGCTAGGGAATGAGGTGTGGAGATGTCCAGTGAGTTGGACGCTAGCTATAGAGCTATTGGACGATGTAGAGATGTCAGCCTTAGTACAGTGATGACGTATGTGTGTTGTTGGCCTTATGGCTACGATTAGAGGAGTAATAAATGGTGAAGTCCCTGAGGGGCATTAAAATAAATGAAAGGGGTGAATGCAGAGGACTTCGGTCCTAGAGGTGAGCAGAGGACTTAGGTCCTATTTATGAATAGAAGGCTGCGGTCTAAATGGTGAGTTACTGGAATTGTGTTATGATTTAATTGAATGATGTATATCTTTGTGTGTTATGCATTGTTCATGGTGTCGCATAAATCATAAGCATAATGGTGAAAGCAGAGGACTTGATCCTATGGTGAAAGCAGAGGACTTGGTCCTAAGGTGATAGAGAAGACTTGGTCTTAATGGATCCATCATGCATATGCCCTTGGTGTTTGGGTGCGCATCATGCATATTCTCATGCACATTGGTGTCTTTGATGAATAGGAGTTGGTGTGCCTTAACTTGGTGTGTTGTGTGGTTGGTTGAGTCGGAGTGTTTCTAGTTGTCTTTCTCTAGCATAACGTTTATCATACATTTTATTATTTATGAAAAGAGACTCACCTCATCGCTTTATATGTTGCTTCTTATGTCGACAGCGTGCGGGTGATCTGAGTGAAGGTCCTTTCTTTCCTCAGTCTAGTTGTGGCGTCTTGCTCTGTGACGTCGAACTGGGAAGCCGGGTAGTTTATTAGTTGTTTAAGATTAGTGTTGAACTGTAATAGATTGATGTATTAGAATTTGAGGGTTCGCCCCATTTAAGTCGTGCTATGTATCACGCAATTATATTTTATTAATGAAAAGTATTATTGGCTAAGTGAAAGTGATGTTTGATGAACGTAGCATTCCCTTGAGGATGTATCTTTGAAAAGAAAAACAATTTTTTTTGAACTCTGATTTTATAAATTAAAGTATTAAGAGTAAGAGGGTGTTACAGACTTAACACCGGTCGTTTTGGCGCTGGTTTCGTTAAATTTGGATTTTATAGCTCGAGTTATAGGCAATACAAGTTAGGTTAAAATTCTGGAAACGTTTTGGGTATGGGTTCGGTATTTCGGTAACTGGGAACGTTGTATTGACTGAAAAATTATGTGGTTTACTTTTCTGGAAAATAGACTTAATGCTTGTTAATGTGGCACTGGTTTGGTTGCATTTAGAGTTGTGTAGCTCGAGATATGAATTCCACAAGTTAAGGTAAGATTCTAGAAACAATCTGGACATAGGGTCAGTGTTTTGGTTACTGCGTTTTCAAAAGAAATCCTTTTCGAACGAATCTAATTTCTTTGAAAACTAAACAGAATTTGCTCCAGTGTATGCACAAGTTTCATGCAATTTGATTGAGTTTTGGACGTTTTAGAATCTGCTTGAATTTGAAGGACAGAAAACCGCCTCTTTTGAAACTAGTATGTGTATTTTTGAAAACTATACCTATTGAACACTCTCCTTCAAAAACTGAACTTAGGGATAAGAAATAGACCCATAGGGCTTTCCAACGAGTATTTATTTGTCGAAATACGATTTCGTTTACTATTTTAATTAATTCGCGAAGTAGGTGCACTGCTTTGTAGGAAATTCAGACCTTTGGCTTTGTGTTCTTTGTCATCTTTGTTGTCTTTATTTTTATGTTCTTTGTCATCTTTGTTGTCTTTGTTTTTATGTTCTTTGTCATCTTTGTCGTTCTTTGTTTTTATGTTCTTTGTCACGCTTCTTTGTCGTCTTTGCTGTTGCCTTAGTTTTTATGTCGTTTGTTTGGCGTAGTGGCTAACCTGAGTTTCTTTGCCAGCGCCGATTATGGTCTTTGTTTGGCGCCAAGCGTGAATGTGTTCTTTGTTGGTGTTATTGTAGGGCGCCATATAGTGTGCCTAGTGTTGTGACGTCTTGCGATGTCCAATGTGTATAAATAATGATAAAAATAACGACGTGTCAATTGTGCCAAGTTACTTATGATGATGTGAATGTGTTGTATGTGGACTGTATAGTTAATAACGATGTGTCGGGTCAAATAAGACCATTTTGTGAAGTTGTTGTTGTGGGTCATTATGACCAAATGATGATGTTGATAAAGATGTTGCACACGATGTATGACCAAATGACGATGTTGATGAAGTTGTTGCACACGTTGTATTACCCTGTTGTTGAAAGTTTTTCCGATGAGTTGTGCATGGAGTCTCATGCATGGCATATTGCATTTATTACGACGATGTAGGCTTCGGCCTTAGAGCTATGCTCAAAGCGACGGTTGTGCCCGAGAGGATATTTTTACGACGATGGTACCTCATGCATATGCCCGGCGACGTGGGTTGCATTTCATACATACATTCATATCAAGGTGTTGTCGCTTATTGTTGTTGTCTTTGTTGTTGCTTATTGTGTTGCTCATTGGTGTTGCTACTTGGAAGTTGTAATGATGTTGAGTTGTAATGACGTTGGGGAGTATTTATGTTGAGGTGTAATTATGTTGTGGTGTAATGATGTGATTGCGTAGTGATGTTGTTGTGATGTGTTGTATTCCGTTGTGATGTGTTGTATTCCGTTGTTGATGTGCTGTGGTGGTTATAGTTGCCTATTCTCTAGTATATTATCTATCATATATGCTTTTATGCTATTTGAGACTCACCCTTCTGCATTTAAAATGTTACCTCGATGTCGGTAACGTGCAGGTAATCACGAATGAAAATCAAGGTCTTTTATGAGTTGAGTCAGTGTCGTCTCTGATACGTAGCACCCGGGGGGATGAACACTGTCTTTTCTTTATTTATTTGTTGCATTTAATTATTTTGAACACGAGTTTGTGGTTTTGAAGTATGGAACAAATATTCGGGATGTAAACTAAGTTGAAGTATTTTGTTTTGCATGTTTTATTTATTTACACGTCGCTGGATTTTGAAAATGTCGAATGTGACGCTCCAATTTCTGTTTTGAATTTAGTTTTCGCACTCTAATATTTTACAAAACGAACGGGTAGAATTGGGGTGTTACATTAGTGGTATCAGAGCAGTTCGGTCTGTCCGGCCAAGTTGTCAAGTCGTCGAGTCTATTAACCCTCGAGTCTTGGTACTCGTTCTAAATTATAATTATGTTTTTGTTTATTACTGATTTCTTATATATTTAGGAGTCATATTAGATGTAAGGATTTGAAATGTTAACGATATTTTTATACTATTTATTTCATTTGTTCTGTCCTATGTGTCTAGCCGTCAACGTTGTGAGTTTTGTATCATTGTGAATTGTTCCATAACTTTCATGCTATATGATATATGACTGTGTATTTTAACTGTGTACACTGGAATCTTTTCAGATTTGACTCTGGTTGTTTTCTCTTTATAGTTGTGTTACGTGGTTTTGAAATCTTAGGATAAAAATGTGTGCTGAGAATGCCTGTACACTTCTTTTAAATTAGATTTTAGTACTAGATGTTCACATAAGTATTTAAGTTGACTTTTGATTGAGTTAATTACTAGTCTTCCGTAAAATCTATTGCTATCACATGCTTTTATTTTTGTGTAATGAAGCTAGCTTTGTTTTCATTAGTTCGTTACACAAGTATGCTCTCTATGTATCACTTTTGTTACCTTTAAAAATAAGGGTGTATGTTGTTTGTTTCTTTTTATTGGAAGCTTAGAATAGTGTGGAAGTTGATGAGGGTACATTTTCGAGGACGAAAATATTCTAGTGGGGGAGAGTTGTAACGCCCCAAAAATAATCAAGTATAAGTATTTATTTAATTAATTTATCTAGGTGTTATTGGTTATAATAAAAGAAATAAATAGTGTTTTAATTTAAATAAGGGGTGGTGTGTAGTAAATGAGGGAGTGGTAATTTAATTAAAAGAGGAGTAGTGTTAGTAATTGATTAGGTAGTAAAGAGAGCCCAAGACACTAGAACCCATAATATTTAAGCTCTAGCGTTAGTATCTTAGACTCAATTGAAAGAAAAAGAAGAGAAGAGAAAGGAAAGAAGGGTGTGCGACGGCGTGAAGAGAGAAAGGAGAAAAGGAACGGCGCGAGAGAAGAAAGAAAAGAGAGAAGAGATCGCACAAGAGAGAGGGAGAAGGAGAGGAAGCTAGTTGCGGTGGTTCTACTTGGAGTTCGTGGAAGAATCCTTTATTCGGCAATTCTTAAGGTAAGGGGAGTCTCATAGTATAAAAGGTTGTATGATGGGTAGTATATAGGAGGGTAGAAACTATGATGCCTAGGAGATGTTTGATAAAATGCTTGAATGAATTATGAGTAGATATATGATGGGTATTATGTTGGAGTTAGACTCTATGTTCTTGTCTTGATTTCTTTGAATGCGTATTTGATGATTGATGAATTTATTAGGGTTGTTTGAAATTGTTGCGTGATGGTTGAACATGATGAGTTTCACTTGTTTACGGTTTTGTGCACTTTCTGGACACTGTTCAGTTTTTCGAGAACTGGTACTGTTTGTTTGATCCAAAAATTATGTGGCTGATTGTTTTTGAAAATAGACTTAACACCGGTCGTTTTGGCGCTGGTTTCGTTAAATTTGGAGTTGTATAGCTCGAGTTATAGGCAATACAAGTTAGGTTAAAATTCTGGAAACGTTTTGGGTATGGGTTCAGTATTTCGGTAACTGGAAACGTTGTATTGACTGAAACATTATGTGGTTTACTTTTCTGAAAAATAGACTTAATGCTTGTTAATGTGGCACTGGTTTGGTTGCATTTAGAGTTGTGTAGCTCGAGATATGAATTCCACAAGTTAAGGTAAGATTCTGGAAACAATCTGGACATAGGGTCAGTGTTTTGGCTACTGAGTTTTCAAAAAAACTCCTTTTCGAACGAATCCAATTTCTTCGAAAACTAAACAGAATTTGCTCAAGTGTATGCACAAGTTTCATGCAATTTGATTGAGTTTTGGTCGTTTTATAACTGCTTGAATTTGAAGGACAGAAACTGCCCTCTTTTGAAACTAGTATGTGTATTTTTGAAAACTATACCTATTGAACACTCTCCTTCAAAAACTGAAGTTAGGGATAAGAAATAGACTCATAGGGCATTCAAACGAGTATTTATTTGTCGAAATCCGATGTCGTTTACTATTTTAATTAATTCGCCGAAGTAGGTGCTTTCTGGTCAGAGGAAATTCAGCACCGCTTTGTCTTTGTCTCGCTTTATCATCTTTGTTGTCTTTTATTTTTATGTTCTTTGTCATCTTTGTCGTCTTTGTTTTTATGTTCTTTGTCATCTTTGTCGTTCTTTGTTTTTATGTTGCTTTGTCACGTTGTTGTCGTCTTTCTTGTTGTCGCTTTTATGTCATTTGTTTGGCGCCGTGGCAAAACAAGTTCGCCAGCGCCGATTATGGTTTGTTTGGCGCCAAGCGTGAATGTGTTGCCGTTGGTGTTATTGTAGGGCGCCATATAGCGCTGCCTAGTGTTGTGACGCCTTGCGATGTCCAATGTGTATAAATAATGATAAAAATAACAACGTGTCAATTGTGCCAAGTTACCTATGATGATGTGAATGTGTTGTATGTGGACTGTATAGTTAATAACGATGTGTCGGGTCAAATAAGACCATTTTGTGAAGTTGTTGTTGTGGGTCATTATGACCAAAAGATGATGTTGATAAAGATGTTGCACACGATGTATGACCAAATGACGATGTTGATGAAGTTGTTGCACACGTTGTATTACCCTGTTGTTGAAAGTTTTTCCGATGAGTTGTGCATGGAGTCTCATGCATGGCATATTGCATTTATTACGACGATGTAGGCTTCGGCCTTAGAGCTATGCTCAAAGCGACGGTTGTGCCCGAGAGGCTATTTTTACGACGATGGTACCTCATGCATATGCCCGGCGACGTGGGTTGCATTTCATACATACATTCATATCAATGTGTTGTCGCTTATTGTTGTTGTCTTTGTTGTTGCTTATTGTGTTGCTCATTGGTATTGCTACTTGGAAGTTGTAATGATGTTGAGTTGTAATGACGTTGGGGAGTATTTATGTTGAGGTGTAATTATGTTGTGGTGTAATGATGTGATTGCGTAGTGATGTTGTTGTGATGTGTTGTAATCTGTTGTTGATGTGCTGTGGTGGTTATAGTTGCTTATTCTCTAGTATATTATCTATCATATATGCTTTTATGCTATTTGAGACTCACCCTTCTGCATTTAAAATGTTACCTCGATGTCGGTAACATGCAGGTAATCACGAATGAAGATCAAGGTCTTTTATGAGTTGAGTCAGTGTCGTCTCTGATACGTAGCACCCGGGGGGATGAACACTGTCTTTTTTATTTATTTATTTGTTGCATTTAATTATTTTGAACACGAGTTTGTGGTTTTGAAGTATGGAACAAATATTCGGGATGTAAACTAAATTGAAGTATTTTGTTTTCCATGTTTTATTTATTTACACGTCGCTGGATTTTGAAAATGTCGAATGTGACGCTCCAATTTCTATATTGAATTTAGTTTTCGCACTCTAATATTTTATAAAACGAACGGGTAGAATTGGGGTGTTACATTAGTGGTATCAGAGCAGTTCGGTCTGTCCGGCCAAGTTGTCAAGTCGTCGAGTCTATTAACCCTCGAGTCTTGGTACTCGTTCTAAATTATAGTTATGTTGTTGTTTATTACTGATTTCTTATATATTTAGGAGTCATATTAGATGTAAGGATTTGAAATGTTAACGATATTTTTATACTACTTATTTCATTTGTTCTGTCCTATGTGTCTAGCTGTCAACGTTGTGAGTTTTGTATCATTGTGAATTGTTCCATAAGTTTCATGCTATATGATATATGACTGTGTATTTTAACTGTGTACACTCGAATCTTTTTTGATTTGACTCTGGTTGTTTTCTCTTTATAGTTGTGTTACGTGGTTTTGAAATCTTAGGATAAAAATGTGTGCTGAGAATGCCTGTACACTTCTTTTAAATTAGATTTTAGTGCTAGATGTTCACATAAGTATTTAAGTTGACTTTTGGTTGAGTTAATTACTAGTCTTCCGTAAAATCTATTGCTATCACATGCTTTTATTTTTGTGTAATGAAGCTAGCTTTGTTTTCATTAGTTCGTTACACAAGTATGCTCTCTATGTATCACTTTTGTTACCTTTAAAAATAATGGTGTATGTTGTTTGTTTCTTTTTAATGGAAGCTTAGAATAGTGTGGAAGTTGATGAGGGTACATTTTCGAGGACGAAAATATTCTAGTTGGGGAGAGTTGTAACTCCCCAAAAATAATCAAGTATAAGTATTTATTTAATTAATTTATCTAGGTGTTATGTTGGTTGGTTATAATAAAAGAAATAAATAGTTTTTTAATTTAAATAAGGGGTGGTGTGTAGTAAATGAGGGAGTGGTAATTTAATTAAAAGAGGAGTAGTGTTAGTAATTGATTAGGTAGTAAAGAGAGCCCAAGACACTAGAACCCATAATATTTAAGCTCTAGGGTTAGTGTCTTAGACTCAATTGAAAGAAAAAGAAGAGAAGAGAAAGGAAAGAAGGGTGTGCGACGCCGTGAAGAGAGAAAGGAGAAAAGGGAACGGCGCGAGAGAAGGAGAAGAAAAGAGAGAAGAGATCGCACAAGAGAGAGGGAGAAGGAGAGGAAGCTAGTTGCGGTGGTTCTACTTGGAGTTCGTGGAAGAATACTTTATTCGGCAATTCTTAAGGTAAGGGGAGTCTCATAGTATAAAGGGTTGTATGATGGGTAGTATATAGGAGGGTAGAAACTATGATGCCTAGGAGATGTTTGATAAAATGTTTGAATGAATTATGAGTAGATATATGATGGGTAGTATATAGGAGGGTAGAAACTATGATGCCTAGGAGATGTTCTTGTCTTGATTTCTTTGAATGTGTATTTGATGATTGATGAATTTATTAGGGTTGTTTGAAATTGTTGCGTGATGGTTGAACATGATGAGTTTCACTTGTTTACGGTTTTGTGCACTTTCTGGCCACTGTTCAGTTTTTCGAGAACTGGTATTGTTTGTTTGATCCAAAAATTATGTGGCTGATTGATTTTGAAAATAGACTTAACACCGGTCGTTTTGGCGCTGGTTTCGTTAAATTTGGAGTTGTATAGCTCGAGTTATAGGCAATACAAGTTAGGTTAAAATTCTGGAAACGTTTTGGGTATGGGTTCAGTATTTCGGTAACTGGGAACGTTGTATTGACTGAAACATTATGTGGTTTACTTTTCTGGAAAATAGACTTAATGCTTGTTAATGTGGCACTGGTTTGGTTGCATTTAGAGTTGTGTAGCTCGAGATATGAATTCCACAAGTTAAGGTAAGATTCTGGAAACAATCTGGACATAGGGTCAGTGTTTTGGCTACTGCGTTTTCAAAAGAACTCCTTTTCGAACGAATCCAATTTCTTCGAAAACTAAACAGAATTTGCTCAAGTGTATGCACAAGTTTTATGCAATTTGATTGAGTTTTGCTCGTTTTATAACTGCTTGAATTTGAAGGACAGAAACTGCCCTCTTTTGAAACTAGTATGTGTATTTTTGAAAACTATACCTATTGAACACTCTCCTTCAAAAACTGAAGTTAAGGATAAGAAATAGACCCATAGGGCTTTCCAACGAGTATTTATTTGTCGAAATCCGATGTCGTTTACTATTTTAATTAATTCGCGAAGTAGGTGCAACTTCTTTGTAGGAAATTCAAGCTTTGCGCTTTGTCTTCTTTATCATCTTTGTTGTCTTGTTTTTATGTTCTTTGTCATCTTTGTCGTTCTTTGTTTTTATGTTCTTTGTCACGTTCTTTGTCGTCTTTGTTGTTGCCGATTTTATGTCGCTGTTTGGCGCCGTGGCTGTAACAAGTTGCCGCTGTGCTACCGATTATGGTCTTTATTTGGCGCCAAGCGTGAATGTGTTGTTGTTGTTGTTATTGTAGGCGCCATATAGTGTCGCCTAGTGTTGTGGACGTCTTGCGATGTCCAATGTGTATAAATAATGATAAAAATAACGACGTGTCAATTGTGCCAAGTTACCTATGATGATGTGAATGTGTTGTATGTGGACTGTATAGTTAATAACGATGTGTCGGGTCAAATAACACCATTTTGTGAAGTTGTTGTTGTGGGTCATTATGACCAAATGATGATGTTGATAAAGATGTTGCACACGATGTATGACCAAATGACGATGTTGATGAAGTTGTTGCACACGTTGTATTACCCTGTTGTTGAATGTTTTTCCGATGAGTTGTGCATGGAGTCTCATGCATGGCATATTGCATTTATTACGACGATGTATGCTTCGGCCTTAGAGCTATGCTCAAAGCGACGGTTGTGCCCGAGAGGCTATTTTTACGACGATGGTACCTCATGCATATGCCCGGCGACGTGGGTTGCATTTCATACATACATTCATATCAAGGTGTTGTCGCTTATTGTGGTTGTCTTTGTTGTTGCTTATTGTGTTGCTCATTGTTGCTACTTGGAAGTTGTAATGATGTTGAGTTGTAATGACGTTGGGGAGTATTTATGTTGAGGTGTAATTATGTTGTGGTGTAATGATGTGATTGCGTAGTGATGTTGTTGTGATGTGTTGTATTCCGTTGTTGATGTGCTGTGGTGGTTATAGTTGCCTATTCTCTAGTATATTATCTATCATATATGCTTTTATGCTATTTGAGACTCACCCTTCTACATTTAAAATGTTACCTCGATGTCGGTAACGTGCAGGTAATCACGAATGAAGATCAAGGTCTTTTATGAGTTGAGTCAGTGTCGCTCTCGTCACGTAGCACCAGGGGATGAACAATCGCCTTTTTTATTTATTTGTTGCATTTAATTATTTTGAACACGAGTTTGTGGTTTTGAAGTATGGAACAAATATTCGGGATGTAAACTAAATTGAAGTATTTTGTTTTCCATGTTTTATTTATTTACACGTCGCTGGATTTTGAAAATGTCGAATGTGACGCTCCAATTTCTGTTTTGAATTTAGTTTTCGCACTCTAATATTTTATAAAACGAACGGGTAGAATTGGGGTGTTACAAAACCGCTGTCGGGGGAAACCCTATATCTATACCTGGCAATAACAAAAGAAGTCCTGAGCGCTGTCTTGGTCAGAGAGAACGACCTGAAGCAAAACCCGGTCTATTTCATCAGTAAGGTGCTGCAAGGACCAGAGTTAAGGTATCAAAGGATCGAGAAAATAACCCTTGCACTACTGATGGCCGCCCGGCGATTAAGGCCCTAATTCGTGGCTCACCAGGTCGTGGTAAGAACGGACCAACCAATAAGGCAAGTCCTTCATCGGCCGGACCTAGCGGGACGTATGATCAAATGGGCGGTTGAACTCAGCGAGTTCGGCATTAAATTCGAATCCAGGTCGGCCGCTAAAGCCCAAGTGTTGGCCGATTTCATTGCTGAAATGACTCCAACTCAAGACGACCGGCCAGAAACGATCTAGACATTGCATGTGTACGGCTATTCCAATAGCAAAGGCAGTGGAGAGGGCCTAATCCTGGAGAATTCAGAAGGCCTTGCAGTAGAAGTGTCCTTGACGTTTGCTTTCCACACGTCCAACAATCAAGCTGAGTACAAGGCATGCATAGCCGGGCTGCAGCTCGCAAAAGAATTCAACGTCGATCGGGTCGCGCTACACTCAGACTCCCTGCTGGTCGTGTCCCAGATCCAAGAATTGTATGACGCAAAGGACGAAGTGTTGAAAAACTACTTGGCCAAAGTGAGGGAACTACTCCGGCAATTCGACAGGGAAGAGGTCAAGCACGTGCCGAGGACCGAGAACGTCCGAGCTGACATCCTGTCGAAGTTGGACAGCACAAAGACCCCCGGCAATCATAGAAGCTTGATTCAAGCGTCTCAACCAAGCAAAGTCAATCCTTGGCCGTCCTCACCATTGAAGTGGAAGAAGAATGTATCGCTCCAATATTGCGCTACATTACGACGGGCGAAGAGCCGACCGATCCGAAAAAGGCCAAGACCCTGAGATTGCGGTCTACCAAATATTCCGTGATCGAAGGGAAGTTATATCGAAGAGGGTTTTCATCTCCGCTACTAAGATGTTTGTCGTCGGTCGAAGCCGACCATGTCTTAAGGGATATTCATGAGGGGCTGTGTGGCAGCCATCAGGGCGGTCGGTCCATAGCAAAGAAAGCGCTCAGGGCTGGCTACTACTGGCCGACCATGGACGAAGACGCCAAGAAGCTGGTGCAGAAATGCAAAAAGTGCCAAGTGCATGCAGACGTTCACGTCGTCCCCTCATCGAAGCTGCAAAGCCTCACCTCACCTTGGCCGTTCGCTTGGTGGGGGATGGATTTGCTAGGTCCTTTTCCACATGCTCCAGGACAGTTCAAATTATTGATCGTGGCGGTGGATTATTTTACGAAGTGGATAGAGGCCGAGCCTCTGGCGACCATAACTTCAGCAAAGGTGAGTAAGTTCTTCGGCCGGAATGTCTTAGCTCGGTTTGGAATCCCTCAACAACTCATAACGGATAACGGTACCCAGTTTGCGGACAAGAAGTTCAGGGAGATGTTGGCCGGCTTAGGAGTGAAACAACGTTTTACTTCGGTCGAACACCCACAGGCGAACGACCAAGCTGAAGCGGCCAACAGAGTCATCCTGCGTGGGTTGAAGAGAAGACTGGATGAAGCAAAGGGAAATTGGGCCGAAGAGCTGCAATCCGTCCTATGGGCGTATAGAACGACCCCCCATTTGTCGACCGGGGAGTCACCTTTCAAACTTGTCTACGGAGCGGACATTTGTGATTCCCAGAGTAGAGATGAAGCGGTGAATCGAGAACAACCATTCATTACAACAAGCGATGCGACAACGACCGGGTAATACGAGAGGAATTGGATCTGGTTGAAGAGTTGCGCACCCAAGCATCCCTTAGGGAAGCATTGATAAAGCAGAAGGTCGCTGCCAGGTACAACACTCGTGTTTAGAAGAGAGATTTCTCCATCGGACAGCTGATCCTCAGGCGTGCAGATGTTGGTAACAAGAACGCTCGCCAAGGGAAGCTCGCCCCTAATTGGGAAGGACCGTACCGAGTCGTCAACAAGACCGGCAGAGGGGCGTACAAAATAGAGACCATGGACGGGGCGACCATCCCCAGAACATGGAACAGTAACAAACTGAAGCAGTACTATGTTTAGTACACCAATTTGAAACCAACCAACGATTCAATGAATAAATTTTAAGCGGGCGCTCTTTTTCCCCACTGGGATTTTTTATAGAGGCCCGTTCTATAAATTTTCACTTGTAATTTAATTTCATGCAAGGTTGTATGACCGGTCGCTCACCATGCGCGTAGCAACGGAGCGACCGCAGAGCCACCGAGATGGCCCAAAACGAGGGCCGCCGAACGGCCCAAAACGAGTGTCATCGAATGACCCAAGGGTCAAGCAATGATCCACCAACGAGCGTAGGCCGCCGAGCGACCTACAACGAATGCTTTCGAAAAGCGTAAAATTGTCGAAGATCGGCCTAAAACGGGAGCCTTCGAAAGGCCCAACATAGTTCCTTCGAAAGGCCTAAAACAGCGGCCTGCGATCGGCCTAGAAGTCTTACCTTAGAAAAGTGCGAACGAATAATTTAAGCAAATTCAAACAAACAAGTTAAACAAAAGTAATTCATTCCAAAACAAGACGCCCGGTCGAAGCCGAGCGCCTAAAATATTCACCCGCTAGAAGGCAGAGTTAAGTATTCAAATTACAAACAGTACACCGCTCGCAGGCGGGCAAAAGACAGGCGCTTCTCATTTCTTGGGGCGACCAAGGACCACCGACCGCTTGTGGATCACCTTGCCTTCATCATCCATCTTCAATGGCAAGACAATCTCTTCGCCCTCAACCACGTGATCGGGTTGCACCACCTTGCTGTCGTACGAGAGGCCACGGGCGGCGAGGATTCTCATTTAGGCCACGACATTGTCAAATTGATAGATGGCCGCCCCTCTTGCCACCCTGGCTACCTCAGCGATCTTCTCAGCAACGACGACCTTCTTCTCCTCTTCAAAACGGTCAACCCTGGCCTTCAAAGACTTCACCTGCTCAGCTAGCTCTTTATTCATGTTCGCCGTCCTGGTCCTGTCTGTAACGCCCCAAAAATTATTGGCTATTTATTTAATAAATTATTGGGGATTAGATTGTGGAAAAATATTAGAAATAAAAATATGGTATTTTATTAAATCAAGGGGGGTGGTGTTAACAATTAATTAAGTGATAGAAAAGGGGGCCCATGACCCAAAGGCCCCATTAGGCGCATGAGGTGATGGGGTTTTACCTAGGGTTGGCTCATTTTGGAGCAAATGGAAGAAAAGAAAAGAAGAGAAGGAGAGAGAGTTGAGAAAGAGAGTTGCGGAGAGAGAAGGAAGAAGCTTGAAGGGTGAGCTAGATTTTTGGGTTCTCTTCCACACCTACAACCCATCATCATATATCTAATTTCTACACTATATAATTCTTCCCAACTCACCACAAATTAGAACCACTGAACAACAAACCACAAATATCAATTTTGAAGACCATTCTTTATCTTTGTGAGAAGCATTGCGTGTTCATCTTAGAGGTGAATTTAGAGATTGGGAGCTTCAATGATGTTAGAATCAGTTATAATATTGGTGTTTGAGCAAAGATAGGAGTTTATAGGTCTCTTTTTCGTGTAGATTAGAGGGCATGAAGTAGGAGACATATTCTTTGGAAAAATTTACTGCAATAACATTTCGTAGAAAGTGTTGTTAAGTGGTCAACTTGGGAGCCTTGCATGTTATGGATGGTGAGGGATATGTACCAAAGAGCTTGATTAACTGTTAGGTGACATAGCAAACATGATTATTTAAGCTTAACATTGCAAAATAGAGCTCATTTTCGTGGAGAACAAGGAGGTAAAAGTTCGGAGGAGTTCTTTGAAGTGCAGGCAAAATCGGTGTGTGGGGCTACCTTGTGGGTCATGTAATTTGTTAATTTTTGTGAAATTTTAGCAAAGTAAATCAAGGAACCTTTAGAGGGTTTGGCAAGCTAGAGAATAGAAATTATAATTAGAGTTTTGGAGGTTGGGAATTAGTTGATTGAAGGCTAGCAAAAAGGATGATCAAATCTGTTTTGAGAGCAAGAAGGCCGTACAGGGATGGTTCGTGTGTTACTCGTGCGTACGTTGTGCGAATTCTCGAGTGGTTACGATCTCGGCATTCCAGATAAACAGGGAGAAGAAGGATCGCGAATTGGGGGGAGAAGCCATAGTTGCTGCGTTTTTTGGTGCTTCGTGGAAGGAGTTCTCATCTTCGGCAATTACCAAGGTAAGGGTGGATCTTACCTTATAATAGGGCTTAGAATGGGTTATATGTAAGGGTTAGGATTTATACCATTTCTCTTATAATTCTATTGTTGAATTTGAAATATGATTGAATATGTGTTGATTGATTGTCTCTATGTGTTTTATTGGAAATTGTATGAGATATGAGATGTGTGTGAAAATCATAGTGTATGCTAAGTGATAGATAAATTGAGTGCTTGAAGATGGGAGAGGAAGTTTGAGATGTTTTTGAAAAAGAAATTGATGTTTGAAAACATGAGATTTTGGATAAAATTGAATTAAAAGAAAAAGGCTATATGGGGCACCAAAATGCTAGGAAAATGGCGCCCCATAGTGTGTTCAGTGTTGAAAGCATTGCAGCGCCTAAGTTTTGCCCAAAATGGCGCCTATGTGCGCCTGTGGCAGTGTGTGCGTGTGTCTTGGGCCGGGCGCCAATGTTGCTGCCCAAGCGGCTGAGAGTATGCGCACATGTATGCAGATGGGGCGCCAAATGTCGCTGCAGGCGCCGAAATAAGCGCCCGGTGTGTGTGTGTGTTGGGCGCCAAAGGCTGCCCAAAATGGCGCTGAGTGCGCTGTGTTTAAATGAAGGCGCCTAGTGAGCGCCATGATGCGTGTGTGTGTGTGCGTGTGCGGCGCATTTAGCTGCCCAGGCGCCGATTGTGCGCCGTGTACGTCTTTTGTGCACATGGCGACATTGTTGGCTGCCCAAGGCACCCAGTGTGGCGCCCGGTGTGCGGTGTGTCTTGTGTGTCATGATCTTTGGCGCCCGGTTTGGCTGCCAGTGCGCTATTTTTGGCGCCTATGTGCTATCAATTGTGTTTCCGTCTTTTATTTTAGATCTTTGTTGGTGTCTTTGGCATACTTTATGTGCCAGTGATGTTGTTGAGTGATGATGGGTCTACGGACCGTGTTTGGTGATGAATTTTAGGCTGCGGTCTCGACGTTATAATTGAAATTGATGATGTGTGTCACTTGTTGTTGTTAGAAATTGTGCTTGTGGTGTGTTCATGGAGTCACATGCATACATTCGGCTGCGGTCGCGACAATGCATTTTTTTAGGCTGCGGTCTCGACGTTTTATTTTTCGGCTGCGGTCGTGACGTGCCCAATTGGCTATAAAAGTGATGATGGTACCACATGCATTTTGCACCTCATACATGCATACGCATCATTTGATAATATTGTTGGGTGTGATGTGGACGATTGTGATACTTATGTTATTATAAAATGTGAATAGTGTGATATTCATATGGTGTAGATGTTGTAGAAGTTGTTGTATATGGACTTTGTAAGTGCCATGGCTACAATATATATATATATATATATATATATATATATATATATATATATATATATATATATATATATATAAATCTTCTTTGAAGTTGTTATGCGTATAAAAACATATATATTTATAAGAATATTGCTGTAACTAGTATATGTGTATATATATATATATATATATGTAAATAAATATATATATTGTTGAGAGTTATATATATATATATATATATATATATATATATAATGATAGTCATTGTATATGATTTTATATAAATAAAATATAAGAGTGTTCTTTGTGATGGGTGTAGTTCTATATTCTAGCATATTACTTATTATAAGCCTTATTATGCGGTTTAGACTCACCCCTTTGTTGTTATTATTCCAGGTAGCCATGAGTGAAGGTTGTTATTTCTTCACTCCTGAGTCGGTCTATATACGTAACACTCAGGGGATGGGGCGCTAGTTTATTGTCTTTGTTTATTTGCCTTGTTGAGTAATTTTATGGAGATTATTATGTTATTGTTGAGACTGTATTTTGTTTTATAAGATATTAATTTTATTCCGCTGCGAGACGTTGAAAACTCATGTTATGAGAACTGAAGTAATATATTTTTGAGGATTCCATTCGGTCTTTGTGTGTTGCGTAAATGTATTAATTTTTAAGAGAGCCTTGTTATTATAATGTTGTTGTTTGTGTGAAGAAAATGTAGCATCCCTTTGGATGTGTTGAAAAAAAATAATTTTTGAACTCTGATAAATTTTATTTAATTGCCGGGTAGAAATGGGGTGTTACACTGTCCTCCACGGCCAGCTTCTTGTCTTTCTCGGCCGCCACCAGTTTGGCCTTGAGCTCGTCCAGAGATTTTATTTCCGGCTCCAACTCCTTCAGTTTGCGCTTGACGGCGTCCCTCTCAGTTTCGGCACTTGGAACGGGAAATGAACATAAATGACCGGCCTCAAAATCTTAGAACGAAAAGGCAAAGCGGTACTTACGAGATTGGTCGACCTTCAACTTCTTCATGACTTTGTTGGCCGACTTGCATAGGTCGCCACAAAAGTTCAAGGGATCCTTCTTGAAAGCTTCGTAGTCTTCCTCAATTAAGTCCTCCATCTCAAATTCAGGAGACTCGACCCGCTGTGCATCCTCCACCCTCGGTCGCTTGCCAGGGGTGCGGCCGTCAGCATCCGGTCGCCCTTGGGATCCCCCTCCAGCACTCTTGGATCGGGGGGTAGTCAACTTTGGATTTGTCTCCAGGTTAGCTTTCTTTGGCCCGCCAGAGAGAGCGAGCTTCTCGAGATTTGCCCAGTCGGCACTTGGCATTTTTAAAGCTTTACCTGCAAAAGCCGAACGGTTAGACAAGGGAAGTGAAGAACAATTAAACATTAGTAAAAATATGCTGGCAGAACAAACCAAGCTCGGCCGCTAGCTTATCGCCCGTGTGCAAGCAGAAGGGCCGGCAAGGGATGTCCCTGTAACACCCTAAATGATTTAATTAATTATTTGATTAAATTATTTAAAGTGTTGCATTATTTTAATTATATTAAATTATTTATGTTAATTTATTTATAATTGAAGGGAGTGGTATCGGTGATTCCGGGATGGCAAGTATTGGCCCAAGAGCCCAACCCGAATGACTTAGGCTCCTAGTGTAACACCCTAAATGATTTAATTAATTATTTGATTAAACTATTTAAAGTGTTGCATTATTTTAAGTATATTAAATCGTTAATATAGTCTTTTATTTTTCTTAATTGAAGGGGATGGTGGAAGAAATGGAGAGGGGGTGTAAAAAGGGCCCAAGTGCGTTTGGCCCAATGTATATATAGCCAAATTAGGCATTTGTTCTCATTTGGTGAGAAAAGAAAGAAAGGTTGCGAAGGGAGAAGAGAGAAAGGAGAGGAGCACGGCCAAACCCTAGAGAAGGGGGAGAGAGCTTCGAGCAAGGAGAAAGGAGAAGAGGAAAGCTCCATAGTTCTTTGTGGTTATTATGCGTGACTCGGAGAAAGAGAGTTTCTACTGGTTAATTTGAGGTAAGGGAGTCTCACTCTATAATAGAGGAGATAATTCGTTTTATGTAGGTCATAGGTTTGATTTTTGGGTGAATTGATGATTGTTTTAGTGAATTTGGGAAAATTGCATGATAGAATTCGAATTAGGGTTTTAAATTGAGTGTTTTGTGTAATTGATGAGTTTTGATGCATGATTGAGTGATATAACGTGAAATTGAATGTGTTAATATTGTTATACATGTATTTGAGTAGTATATGATGATTGGAATTGAAGGAATTTGTGAATTGGGGTTCTTGGGTCATGGGCGCCAAGGTGCTAGGGATTTGGCGCCCTGTGTCTTTGTGCGAGGAGTGTTGGTGTTGTGTTCTTTGTGCGGGCGCCAATTTCCTAGAGAAATGGCGCTGTGTCATCGTATGCTTGATGGCCCAGGTAAGTGTGTTTCTTTGTCAGGGCGCGGAATGTGGGTATTTTGGGGCCGGGAGTGAAACTTGTATTTCTGGGCACATTTTCTCGTGCCAAATTTTGTATTCACCGCCAACTTTCAATTTTAAGTGTTTTGGCTCGAGTGGTTTTTCAGTTTGCAGTGTTATTTTGAAAATGTCCCAGTGGGGCTTGTTTTGTGTGTGTTTTGGGGCAGGGAGTGAAACTTGTATTTTCGAACATATTTCCTCGTGCCAAATTTTGTGTTCACCGCCCAAATTCATTTTTAAGTGTTTTGGCTCGAGTAGTTTTACAGTTGCAGTGTCATTTTGAAAATGTCCGGTGGGGTGATTTTGTGTGTGTTTTTTGGGGCCGGGAGTGAAACTTGTATTTACGAACATATTTCCTCGTACAAATTTTGTGTTCACACTGCCCAAATTCATTTTTAAACATTTTGGCTCGGGTGGTTTTTGGTTTGAAAGTGTTGGGTGAGCTGGTCGATGAGGGGGCGCTAAATCGTATTTGTCTTTGCCTAGCGCTAGTCATTGTATGCGTGGTTCGAGATTGTGTGCAAAGCGTATGCGAGTTTGTGTCTAGGTCTGTGTTGTTGCGGGCGCAGATTGCTAGAAAAGTGGCGCCCGATGGTGTGTTGCCGGGCGCGGGCGCCAAAATGCCGAAGTTTCGCGCCTAGTGTTGTGTTGCACCGGGCGCGAGAATGTGGGGAAAATGGCGCCTAGTCTTTGCCAAGTGCCTAAGAGGGTCTTTGTTTTGGTCCCTAGGTGACATTTGGTCCCTAGATGATTGTTTTGGTCCTAAATGGTGGTTTAGGTCCACGAGTGAGGTTGAGTACTCTAGAGGAGATTAGTCCTTGGGACTTAATGGTGTTGAGAGTTTACAATGAGGTGGTGAGCATGCCATGAGGGCATGGGCCGGAGGGCAAGCCATGGGGGCTATAAAATGAGATTGAATCTTCGAGGTAAGAGTTAATGTGTGTATTGAAATTTGTTTGAGATTGTGTTTGTGTTGTACATGGAGTCTCATGCATACATTAATTTGCTTGATCGTAGAGAGCTTATAAAATGATTGTGAAGCTTGAGGCGGCGGAGGGCCTTATAAAATGATTGTGGAAGTTCGAGGCGGCGGAGGGCGCCTTATAAAATGATTGTGAAGCCTGAGGCGGCGGAGGGAGAGTCATGAGGACTCCATTATTGATGAGAATGCTTGGGAGGCAAATGGTACCACATGCATACTTACATTGCATACATTCTCATTAGTGCATGAATCTTGTTGAGTGATGATTGGTGTGTTTGAGTATCTTTGTGAACTATGATGATATATATATTGCTTATTATCACTTTTATTATATAGTTCGAGACTCACCACTTTCTTCTGTTGTTGTTTACCACAGGTAGTCATGAGTGAGGATTTATACCTTCACTACTCCCCGAGTCGATGCCGCTCTCGATCACGTAGCACCTAGGGGTTGGGGTTATGAACTATAGTTGTCTTGTTTTGCTCTTTGTTGAGCCTTCTATGTATTGTTTTGGCTCTTTGAATTGTTCTGTTGGATTCATGAGTATTTTCCATTGCATTATGTGAAACTATAGTTCCACGAGTTTATTTCTTTGGTGTTACGTATTTTGATTATGTTTATGAGATGAGTTAACTATTGAATGTTTTAAGAGAGATGTGTGACGCTCCATTTTATTGAGGATCGATTTATGTTATACTATTAGTGTCTTTGAATGACTATGGCTAAATTGTGGTTCGCCACTAAGGTCGTAATTTCTTTTTTGGTGTATTTACAAGGGCATCATCGAGAGCCTTGCAAAGGAGGTCAAGGCACATTGCAAGTAGTATCGATTACCGAGTAATCCCATAGTCAATCGATTCACTATTTTATAACACACTAAACCAAAAGATGACGAGAAATGATTTTTTTATATACTCGATTTTTGATTTAAATTACAGGGTAGAAATGGGGTGTTACATTAGTGGTATCGAGCAAAAGTTCTGGTCTGTCCCGCCAAGTGTGTCGATCTGTCATAGTGTGTATGACAACTAAGTGTCTTAAAATAGTTCGAGGCCCGGTTGTTTATCTTTGCGATGTTAGGTTGATATGGCGGAAGGAGTGAATATGAGACAAAGGCGTTGGTTAGAGTCATGTTGAAGGACTATGATTTCAACTTGAACTATCACCCCACAAAGCTAATGTCGTGGTGATGCTTTGAGTCGGAAAACTTTGCATATGTCACTATGATGGTGAGAGAATTGGAATTGATTGAGCAATTAGTGACTTGAGTCCAGTTTGTGAGGTGACACCGCAGTGTCAGTTGGGGATCTTGAGGATTGGGAAGCGACTTCTTGGTTAGTATCGAGACGCCCGAAGTTAGATGTGAAGTTGGTAGATTCTTTGGTTCTTTGGTGAGCAAGTTGTTGATGGGGATTACTGAGGTTGGATTCCCGGGGTGTGTTGAGGTTCGGGGACAGAATTTGTGTTTGGATGATCTTGAGTTAAAGAAGATGATACTTGAGGAGAGCCATAGGAGTAGGTTGAGCATTCATCCGGTGCCACTAAGATGTACCATGATCTCAAGAAACTATTTTGGTGGCACTGGTATGAAGAGAGATGTTGCGCGCTTTATATATGCATGTTTGACTTGCCAGAAGTCAAAGATTGAGCACCAGAAGCCTGCGGGGTTGATGCAACCTTTGGAGATTCCGGAATGGAAGTGGGACAGCATTTCCATGGATTTTGTGACCGGATTGCCAAATCTGTGAGAGAAGTCTCGACTTATTTGGGTGATTGTGGATAGGTTGACCAAGTCTCGCTCACTTTATTCCTATCAACATCACCTTCCTGTGCCAAAGTTGGCTAGAATTTACATTCGGTGATTGTGAAGCTTCATGGGGTTCGAAGAGTATTGTGTCGGATAGAGACCCGCGGTTTACATCGAGAATTTTGGGGAGCTTGCGGGAGGCTTTGGGGTCAAGGCGAGGTTGAGTTCAGCTTATCATCCCCAAACTGATGGTCAGACAGAGAGAACCATCCAGTCTTTGGAGGATCTTTTGAGAGCTTGTGTGCTAGAGCAGGGAGGTGCGTGGGATACACATCTCCCACTGATTGAGTTCACTTATAATAACAGCTATCATTCGAGCATTGGGATGGCTCCTTTTGAGGCACTGTATGGGCGGAGGTGCAGAACTCCTTTGTGTTGGCATGAGTCCGGTGAGAGTGTTGTTCTTGGACCAGAGTTGGTTAGGGAGACTACGGAGAAGGTGAAAATGATCAGGGAGAAAATGAAAGAGTCCCCAGGCCGGAAGAAAAGTTATCATGATAAGAGGAGGAAGGACTTGGAGTTTGGTGGTGAGCATGTGTTCTTGAGGGTCACGCCTATGGTGGTGTTGGGCGTGCTCAAGGCAAGGAAGTTGACTCAAGGTTTATTGGACCGCACGGATCACCGAGAGGTTGGAAAGGTTGCTTATAGGGTGGCCTTGCCGCCTAATCTTTCGAACTTGCACGATGTTTTTCACGTGTCACGGCTTAAGTATATTCCGCACCTGTCTCATGTGATTCACATGGATGATGTGGAGTGCGTGAGAACCTCTTTGTGGAGACTATGCCGGTGAGGATTGATGATAGAGAAGTGAAGGTGTTGAGAGGGAAAGACATTGCCTTAGTCAAGGTAGTGTGGTTGGGAGGCTCTTTGGTGAGAGTATGACTTGGGAGGCTGGAGAGCGGGATGCGGGAGTCGTATCCCGAGTTGTTTGAATCAGTATGAATTTCGAGAGGACGAAATTTCCTAAGTGGGGAGAGTTGTAACACCCTAAATGATTTAATTAATTATTTGATTAAACTATTTAAAGTGTTGCATTATTTTAAGTATATTAAATCGTTAATATAGTCTTTTATTTTTCTTAATTGAAGGGGATGGTGGAAGAAATGGAGAGGGGGTGTAAAAGGGCCCAAGTGCGTTTGGCCCAATGTATATATAGCCAAATTAGGCATTTGTTCTCATTTGGTGAGAAAAGAAAGAAAGGTTGCGAAGGAGAAGAGAGAAAGGAGAGGAGCACGGCGCAAACCCAGAGAAAGGGGAGAGAGCTTCGCAAGGAGAAAGGAGAAGAGGAAAGCTCCATAGTTCTTTGTGGTTATTGCACGTGACTCGGAGAAAGAGAGTTTCTACGGTTAATTTGAGGTAAGGAGTCTCACTCTATAATAGAGGAGATAATTCGTTTTATGTAGGTCATAGGTTTGATTTTTGGGTGAATTGATGATTGTTTTAGTGAATTTGGGAAAATTGCATGATAGAATTCGAATTAGGGTTTTAAATTGAGTGTTTTGTGTAATTGATGAGTTTTGATGCATGATTGAGTGATATAACGTGAAACTTGTATTTCGAACATATTTCCTCGTGCAAATTTTGTGTTCACCGCCCAAATTCATTTTTAAACATTTTGGCTCGGGTGGTTTTGGTTTGAAAGTGTTGAGGTGGTCAGCAGGGGCGCTAAATCAGCTTTGTCTTTGCCAGGCGCCTAGTCTGCTTGCACGTGTATCGAGATTGTGTCTGCAAAGCGTATGCGAGTTTGTGTCTAGGTGCGTGTTGCCGAGGGGGCCAGTTGCTAGAAAAGTGGCGCCAGATGGGCCGTGTGTTGCCACGGGGCGCCAAAATCTTTGAGTTTACGGCGCCTAGTCTTTGTGTTGCTGGGGCGCGAATGTGGGGAAAATGGCACCTAGTCTTTGCCAAGTGCCTAAGAGGGTTTGTTTTGGTCCCTAGGTGATGATTTGGTCCCTAGATGATTGTTTTGGTCCTAAATGGTGGTTTAGGTCCCCGAGTGAGGTTGAGTACTCTAGAGGAGATTAGTCCTTGGGACTTAATGGTGTTGAGAGTTTACAATGAGGTGACCGAGCATGCCATGAGGGCATGGGCGGAGGGCAAGCCATGGGGGCTATAAAATGAGATTGAATCTTTGAGGTAAGAGTTAATGTGTGTATTGAAGTTTGTTTGAGATTGTGTTTGTGTTGTACATGGAGTCTCATGCATACATTCTTTTGATCGTAGAGCTTATAAAATGATTGTGAAGCTCGAGGAGGGCGTAGGAGGGCCTTATAAAATGATTGTGAAGCCCGAGGCGGCCGGAGGGCGAGTCATGAGGACTCCATTATTGATGAGAATTGGGAGGCAAATGGTACCACATGCATACTTACATTGCATACATTCTCATTAGTGCATGAATACTGTTGAGTGATGATTGGTGTGTTTGAGTATGCTGTGAACTATGATGATATATATATTGCTTATTATCACTTTTATTATATAGTTCGAGACTCACCCTTTCTATTGTTGTTTACCACATGTAGTCATGAGTGAGGGATTGCTACCTTCACTACTCCCCGAGTCGGTCTGCTCTGATACGTAGCACCTAGGGGTTGGGGTTGTGAACTTTAGTTTGTTTTGTTTTGCTCATTGTTGAGCTTATGAGTATTGTCTTGAGACTACTGAGCTAACTGTTGAGATTGTGATTTATATTCCGCTGCATGATATGAGTTATCCCACGTTTTTGTTATGGTGTTATGTATTGATACCTTTTTATGAGCTGAACCTACTGTTTGAGCGTTTTTAAGAGAGGAGCGTAATACTCCAATTAATGAAAAATGATTTTTATTTCTCTGATTTTTGAATTAAACTGCCGGGTAGAATTGGGGTGTTACATTAGTGGTATCAGAGCAAAAGTTCGGTATGTCCGACCAAGTGTGTTTGTTTGTCATGTTGTGTATGACAGTTAGGAGTCTTGAAATAGTTCTGAATGGTTGTTTATCTTTGCAGTTGCTAGGTTGATATGGCGAGAAGAGTTGATCTTTGCACTTCACGAGGCGTTGCAAGCCATAGCTTACGAGTTATGGGGACTTGGCGAATCATCGAGACCCGTAGTCCGCAACATTCCGAGAGAACCCCCTACCTTCAAGGGGAGGTACAACCCGGATGGTGCATTGACTTGGCTGAAGGAGATTGAGAGGATCTTGTGGTGATTAGCGTGCATTGATGAGCGAGTAAAGTCAGTACAGTACACATACTTTATCCGAAGAGGCGATGGAGTGGTGGCCGGAGCCGGTGAGAGGTTGGTCAGGCTTGCGCAGAGGAGATTACTGGCCGTGGTTCAAGGGAATTCTTGAGGAAGTATTTCCCGGAGGACGTTAGAGGTAAGAAAGAGCTGGAATTCCTTGAACTGAGGCAGGGAAGTATGTCTGTTACTGAGTATGCTGCCAAGTTCACGGAGATGGCTAAGTTCTACCCCCATTATGCTGAGGCTGGGGCTGAATTCTCAAAGTGCATTAAATTTGAGAATGGATCATGGTGATATCAAGCAGTGTAGGGCATCGGAAGATTAGAGTATTTCTTGATTTGGTAGATCGCAGGATTTATGAGGAAGACAAAGAATGCCCGCCTAGGGTCATGAGAGACGAGAGGGGAAATTTCATAACAGGGTATGCCATATGAAACGTCTCACGACAAGGGAAAGCAGAGGTATGCGGGTAGTAACAAGTATCTTTGGTGGAAGCAGTCCACGAGGGTAGGAGGTCTGCTTGAGAGGCAAGAAGCCAAGTGGGGAGATGCCCCATCCGATGTTGTGTGTTTCAAGTGTGACCCAGTAGGGTCACAAGGGCTTTGATTGTAGGATGGGAAAGATATGCTTCAAGTGTGGGAAGAATGGCCACATGGCATCCGAGTGTGATCGTAAGGAAGGCGTGTGTGTTTCAAGCGTGGTGAAGCGGGTCACTTTAGCTCCAAGTGCACCAAGCCAAAGAAAGAGAGGTCTCTTTGGGAGAGTATTTGCACTAGCGAGTTCGAGAGGACCCAATGAGATTAGAGGTACATGTTTCATCTATGGTACACCTTTAGTTGCTATTGTTGACACGGGTGCTACGCACTCTTTTATTGCTTCCGTCATCTGTCTTTGAAAGATTGAATTTAGTTTTGTCTACTATGAGAGAGGATGGTTATCGACACTCCGGCTAAGGGTTGGTAACTACTACTCTCTAATGTGTGCTAGGTGCCCTCCGCCGTTTTGGCGAGATTTTACGATTGACTGATTTGTTTACCTTTGGGTGGGTTGGATGTGATTTCGGGCATGGGTGGTTAGTAGATAACCATGTGCACATCAATCTATTTCAACAAGCTCGTTAGCTTTCTTCTTCCGAAGAGGAAGAATCATTTCTTGTCACGTGATCGATTATGCGTGGGGCAATGAAAGAGGGTGGTGTTTGTTTGCTTTGATGGCGTCTATGTCCGCCGAGAACCAAGTCCGTAGTTGACGGGTTGCAGGTGGTGTGTGAGTTCCCTGAAGTGTTTCCCGACGAGATCCCTAGTGTGCCACCAGAGAGGGAAGTTGAGTTCGGGATTGAGCTTGTGCCTGGTACTAGGCCCGTGTCTATGGCACCGTACCGGATGTCGGCTTCTGAGTTGTCTGAATTGAAGAAGCAGTTGGAGGAGCTTCTTGAGAAGAAGTTTGTGAGGCCTAGTGTGTCACCATGGGGAGCTCCAGTTTTGTTAGTAAAGAAGAAGGATGGGAGTATGCGTCTGTGCGTGGATTACAGACAACTGAACAAAGTAACTATCAAGAATAAGTATCCTCTCCCGAGGACAGATGATCTGATGGACCAGCTGGTGGGTGCTAAGGTTTTTAGCAAGATTGACTTGAGGTCAGGGTATCATCAGATAAAGGTGAAGGATGAAGACATCCAGAAAACAACGTTCAGAACGAGGTATGGGCATTATGAGTACTCCGTAATGCTGTTTGGTGTCACAAATGCACCAGGGGTGTTTATGGAGTACATGGACCGGATCTTCCATAGCTACTTGGATCGGTTTGTGGTTGTGTTTATTGATGATATTCTGGTGTACTCTAAGTCTGAGGAGGAACACGCAGAGCACTTGAGGTTGGTGCTAGAGGTCTTTGAAAGAAAAGAGTTCGTATGCCAAGTTGTCAAAGTGTGAGTTCTGGTTGCGTGAGGTGAGCTTCTTGGGTCACATTATTTCTGGTGATGGTATAGCTACGGACCCAGCCAAGGTTGATGCAGTGTTGCAGTGGGAGAGCCCAAAGTCTGTGACTGAGATCAGGAGTTTCTTGGGGTTGGTTGGTTACTACAGGAGGTTTGTTGAAGGGTTCTCTAAGTTAGCCCTTCCGTTGACTCAATTGACCTATAAGGGAAGAGCCTTTGTGTGGGATGTAAAATGTGAAGAGAGCTTCCAAGAGTTGAAGAGGAGGTTGACCACGTCTCCAGTGTTAGTGTTGCCTGTGCCAGAGCAACCTTTTGTCGTGTACTGTGATGCTTCCAAGATGGGTTTGGGAGGTGTATTGATGCAGGATGGGAAGGTAGTTGCTTATGCGTCCCGACAGTTGAGGACACATGAGAAGAACTATCCTACCCATGATTTAGAGTTGGCTGCTATTGTTTTTGTGCTGAAGATTTGGAGGCACTATCTCTATGGTACCAGATTCGAAGTGTTCAGTGATCACAAGAGTTTGAAGTACTTGTTTGACCAGAAGGAGCTGAATATGAGACAGAGGCGTTGGCTAGAGCTGCTAAAGGATTATGATTTCGGCTTGAACTATCACCCCGGCAAAGCTAATGTCGTGGCCGAGCGCGTTAAGTCGGAAAACTCTACATATGTCGACTATGATGGTGAGGAGTTGGAGTTGATTGAGCAATTCAGTGATTTGAGTCCAGTTTGTGAAGTGACACCCCGCAGTGTCGGTGGGTATCTTGAGGATTGGGAATGACTTCTTGGTTAGTATCGAGACGCGCCGTGAAGTTGGATGTGAAGTTGGTTGACTTGTTGGTATTTGGTGATCAGTGCGGATGGGGATTCTGGGTTGGATTCCTGTGGTGTGTTGAGATTCGGGGGACGAATTTGTGTTCCTGATGATGCTGAGTTGAAGAAAATGATACTTGAGGAGAGCCATAGGAGCAAGTTGAGCATTCATCCGAGTGCTACTAAGATGTATCATGACCTGAAGAAACTGTTTTGGTGGCCTGGTATGAAGAGGGATGTAGCACAGTTTGTTTATGCATGTTTGACTTGCCAGAAGTCAAAGATTGAGCACCAGAAACCTGCGGGGTTGATGCAACCTTTGGAGATTCCGGAATGGAAGTGGGACAGCATTTCCATGGACTTCGTGACTGGGTTGCCGAACACTGTGAGAGGGTTTGACACTATTTGGGTGATTGTGGATAGGTTGACCAAGTCTGCACATTTCATTCCTATCAACATCACCTATCTCGTGCCAAAGTTGGCTAAGATTTATATTCAGGTGATTGTGAAGCTACATGGGGTTCCGAAGAGTATTGTATCGGATAGAGACCCAAGGTTTACGTCTGAGTTTTGGGGAAGCTTGCAGGAGGCATTGGGATCCAGGCTGAGGTTGAGTTCAGCTTGTCATCCTCAGACTGATGGTCAGACAGAGAGAACCATCCAGTCCTTGGAGGACCTTTTGAGAGCTTGTGTGCTCGAGCAGGGAGGTGCGTGGGATACACATCTCCCACTGATTGAGTTCACTTATAATAACAGCTATCATTCGAGCATAGGGATGGCTCCTTTTGAGGCACTGTATGGGCGGAGGTGTAGGACTCCTTTGTGTTGGCATGAGTTCGGTGAGAGTGTTGTTCTTGGACCGGAGTTGGTTAGGGAGACTACGGAGAAGGTAAAGATGATCAGAGAGAAAATGAAAGAGTCCTAGAGCCGACAGAAAAGTTACCATGATAGGAGGAGAAAGGACTTGGAGTTTCAGGCTGGTGAGCATGTGTTCTTGAGGGTCACGCCTATGACTGGTGTTGGGCGTGCTCTGAAGGCAAAGAAGTTAACTCCAAAGTTTATTGGACCGTACCAAATCACTGAGAGGGTTGGAAAGGTTGCTTATAGGGTGGCTTTGCCACCTAATCTTTCGAACTTGCACGATGTTTTTCACGTGTCACGCCTTTCTAAGTATATCCTGCACCGTCTCATGTGATTCACATGGATGATGTGGAGAGTGCGTGAGAACCTCCTTTGTGGAGACTATGCCGGTGAGGATTGATGATAGAGAAGTTAAGGTCTTTGAGAGGAAAGACATTGCCTTAGTCAAGGTAGTTTGGTTGGGAGCCGGTGATGAGAGCATGACTTGGGAGCTGGAGAGCAGGATGCAGGAGTCCTATCCAGAGTTATTTGACTCAGGTATGAATTTCCAGGACGAAATTTCCTAAGTGGGGGAGAGTTGTAACACCCTAAATAATTTAATTAAGTAATTGGTTAAATTGTTTAAGTGTTACACTATTTTAATTATATTAAATTATAATATAGTGTTTTATAATTTAGTAATTTATTTTTAATTGAAGGGGATGGTGGAAGAAATGGAGAGGGGGTGTAAAAAGGGCCCAAGTGCGTTTGGCCCAATGTATATATAGCCAAATTAGGCATTTGCTCTAATTTGGTGAGAAGAAAGAAAGAAAACGAAAGAAAAGAGAGAAGAGAGAAGGGAGAACGGCGCGCAAACCCTAGGAGAAAGGGAGAAGAGCTTCGCATCAAGCAAGGAGAAGGAGAAGAAGGTCCCATTCTTTGAGGTTTTGTAGGTGACTCGTGAAAGGGCTTCTACGGTGTAAAATAAGGTAAGGGGAGTCTCACTCTATAATAGAGGATATAATAGGTTGTATAGGAGTCATAGAGTTTGATTTGATGTTATTTGATTGTCAATTGAGTGGTTGTTGGGTGAATTTGAGAAATTACATGCTAGAAATCGATTTAGGGCTTTAAATTGGGGGTTTTATGTTCTTGATTGGTTTTTACGCATGATTGAGTGTTATGGTATGCAATTGAGTGTGTTGACATGATTATAATTGGTATTTGAGTGATATAAGATGACTTGAATTGAAAGAATTTGAGAATTTGGAGTTTTTGGTGTATGGGGCGCCAAATGGCTAGGATTCAGCGCGCCCGTGTCTATATCAGTGATGAGGCTATGGTCTTTGTGTTGCTATTCGGGGCGCCACTTTGCTGAGGAATTGGCGCCTGGGTTACTGTTCATGTGCTGGAATTGTGTCTGTGTGCAGTGGTGTTCTTTGCTGGCGCCAAATTCTGCCGGGAAAATGGCGCCCATGCTGTTGGAAATCTGGAGGGAGGGTGTGTTTCTTTGCCGCGGGCGCGATTTGCTAGGAATGTGGCGCCACGTGCACCTTTGTTCACGTGCACATAAGGGGTGTTTTGAGTGGAACTTGATGTTCTGTGCATTTTTCACCGAGCCAAATTTTGTAATCACCTGCCCAAACTTCATTTTAAACACTTTGGCTCGGGTAGTTTTGGTTTTGCACGTGTCCATTGGGAGATGTCCTAGTGAACAATTCTGTGGCGCTATATGTGTGCGCTATAGGGTGGGTTAAGTGACACTTTGAGTTCTATACATATTTTCTTGTGCCAAATTTTGTATTTACTCCGCCCAAAAACATTTTTAAACAATTTGGCTCGAGTGGTTTTTCTGTTTTCATGTGTCATTTGAAAGATGTGCTAGAAGGCATTCTTTGTGGCGCTATAAGTGTGCGCCTAGGGGTAGTTTGGGTGAAACTTAGAGTTCTAGGCATAATTCACTGTGCCATATTTTGTATTTACCTGCCCAAAAACAATTTTAAGCGTTTTGGCTCGAGTGGTTTTCTGTTTAAAGGTGTTGTGTGTGTTTGGGTCGTGTGTAGGGCCAAAAGCAGTCTTGCCAGTGCCTCGCAGGCGCCGTGGTTCGAGTTTGTGTATCGAGTTGGTGTCTGGGTTTGTGTCAGGACTGTCTTGCCCGTGAGGGCGCGATTGCTAGAAAAGTGGCGCTAGTGGTGTGTTGCCACGTGGGGCGCCATTCTTGCCGAAGCCGCGCTAGTCTGCCGTGTTGCACCGGGCGCGCAGAATGTGGGAAAATGGCGCCTAGTCTTTTGCTGGTGACTAAGTGTGTCTTTGTTTTGATCCCTAGGTGATAGTTTGGTCCCCTAGTGATTTGTTTTGGTCCTAAAGAGTGGTTTAGGTCCGGAGTGAGGTTAGTCCTCTAATTGTGAATAGTCCTTGGGACTTAAATATGTTGGAATAGTGACTGGAGATAATTGAGGATGCCATGGGGGCATGAGCCATGAGGGCTAGAGCCATGGGGGCTATAAATGAGATTAATAATGAGGTAAGAGTTAGTGCGTTAATTGAGATATTGTAAATGTGTTTGTGTTGTATTCATGGAGTCTCATGCATACATTAATACTGCGATCGCGACGTTTATAAACCGATTGTGAGGTCGGAGGCCGGGTGGCCGGGGGCGAGTCATGAGGACTCAATTTGATAATGAGACTGCCGGAGGGCAAATGGTACCACATGCATAACTACATTGCATACATTCACATGAGCATTATAAATATTATTGAGCGATGATTGGTATGACTGACTGTGCTGTGAACTGTGACTGTATATATTGCCTATTATCACTTTTATTATATAGTTCGAGACTCACCCTTTCTGTTGTTGTTTACCACAGGTAGTCATGAGTGAGGGATTGCTACCTTCACTACTCCCCGAGTCGGTCTGCTCTGATACGTAGCACCTAGGAGTTGGGTTGTGAACTTTAGTTTGTTTTGTTTTGCTCATTGTTGAGCTTATGAGTATTGTTTTGAGACTACTGAGCTAACTGTTGAGATTATGATTTATATTCCACTGCATGATATGAGTTATCCCACGTTTTTGTTATGGTGTTATGTATTGATACCTTTTTATGAGCTGAACCGACTGTTTGAGCGTTTTTAAGAGAGGAGCGTAATACTCCAATTAATGAAAAATGATTTTTGTTTATCTGATTTTTGAATTAAACTGCCGGGTAGAATTGGGGTGTTACAATTCGAGACAGAATATAGAATAAAGGATAACAACCCTTAGAACAACAAGGACTTCTAGTGGAGGAATACTTTTTGTTGTTGGCTTGGATTCGTTGGAATTTCTAGGACGAAATTCTTTTAAGGGGGGGAGTTGTAACACCCCGAAAAATAAAATAAAATAAAATAATTTAATTAGTTTAATTAATTTGATTAGTTGAATTATTAATTTTAGTTGAAGCGTGAGTTAATTAAATTAAGAGGGAAATATCATGTTTTGTGTAGGAGTGGGATCGAGTAGTAGTGGGGGGTGTAGCTGTGAGCCCAATGCGTGAAAGGCCCACAGCTTAACCCCAAGGGTTATGCGAAACCCTCACACACAATTCATTAGAGAGGAAAACGAAATTGAGAGAGAGCAAGGCACTACAACATTTTGAGTCTATGGCAACGGCTGAAAACTGTTGCCTAACCCCAAAAAACCGTTCTCTTATCTTTTGGCAACGGTTTTGAAACCGTTGTATGTGCGAGCGTTGCCTTTGCTTTTGGCAACGGCATTTGGTAGAAATGGCAACACCCTCAAAAAACCGTTGCCATTTGAACGACAAAGACAACGGTTTTTTGCATTACTCTATAACAACAAGATAAAACCGTTGCAATATCGGCAACGGTTTTTAACCGATGCCTTATGTATAACCGTTGCCTATCTTATCATATACAACATTTTACAACCGTTGCCATAGATATTAAAAAAATAAAAAAAAAATTAATGTATCTTTACAAGTCCATTTCATCCATATGCTGGAGAACAAAAAAAACTAGGTATAATGTAAAAATTTAAGACAAAAAATTTAATTAATACACACAAATTAATTACACAACCCAATAAATACATGTATTATAAAAACCTACCCACACTAGATTCCTACTTTAAACAAACTCTAAAGTTTATCTAAAATTTATCATATCAATGTTTAGTAAGAGGCTCGGTAAATCTCAAAGTTTACAATCGGAACAAAACCAATTGCAACTAAACACCTTCAGACTAGTGTGCTTAGCAACTTCATTCCTTTTGAACTTCCAGCAAGAAAATAATAGTTATAACACTAATCTGCAAAAGAAACAAAGACATAAAAGAGGACATCCACAAGCAATTAGCTTTATTAACATGAATATGTGAGATTCAAATAAGACACTCACAGGTTCTTACCCTTAAAAAGAGGACATCACAAGCAATTACCTTTAAAAAAAGAACATCTTGATTAGTGGAAGCCAATTCTTCAAAGAGAGGGTTCATAACTGTAGAAGGCATGCACCAATAAGCAGAGAAATGAACCATAACCTGCAAATATTTTATAAACAAAAAAAAAGAAACCTTAATGCTATCTGAAGCTGAATCCATAACCAACCAATTGTTATAATCATCATACATAAAATTTATGATACTCACAGGTTTATTGGTAGCTTCTGTGAGGTGGTGTTCCCATGATTCTCTTGAGTCAATTTTCACAACCTTGGACTTTTTCTGCTGCTGCCGTTGTCCTGCCATTTTTTTTAATGATGTTGCTTCTGGTGTTTTTTTTTTGGTGAAACTTGCTTCTGGTGTTGTCTCTATATATATACACACACTATAGAAGAAATGTTGATTTTTTCTTTCAAATAAGACAAGAAATTAAGGAATTGACGTATATAAGCACACGATATATATATATATATATAACCAATCTTATCTAGCTGGGGCCTGTTTTAGCCAATTCTTTGGACATGCTCATGTGCTTCATCTACCAAATTAAGTTACAGTCTAGATACTTGTCTTGCATCACTTTCTAATAATAAAAAGGGTAGGACATGTTCTCATTTAGAGCTACCTCTCTAAGCCTCATCAAGATTATTTTCTAATTTTCCTTCCAGATTTCTTAACTATTTAAATATTAATGGAATGGATACCAAAAATTTAATCCCCGTAATTACTTCATTAATTGTTGCTATGAACCTTTAATCCCCAGACATTTATTTAAGGGTAGCAATATTCCAATTTTCCTTCCAGATTGTGGGGATTGTGTAGATTGTAAATCAACCAAGAGCAACCGTTGTACTAATTTACCATTCAAGGTGTCTCCTTGGATGCCAAGACATGGAAGCACAAGATTCATCGACCTAAATGGAGAGATAATATACCATTTCATGTTTGTGTTCAAGTTTCAGTGAATACACTGTGGTTGACATTGCCAATGTAACAAAGATTGACCCAGTAATCCCTCCTGACAGGGCTTGTCTTCTCAGTTGTGGTATATCAACAGGTAAAGAAAACAAAATTGATTTTCAATTAGGGTCAAATAACTAATTGACCATGAACATGAAATTTACAATTTTCTTTCAATCTTTTCCTTAGAAAACATCATATCTACCTCCTTGGCATTTGGCAACAAGAAGGGACTTTCAATACTCAACATAAATATAAATATTAAAATAAAGATTGAAGCCTTAGAGAGGTAGACTGGCTCACTGAGTTTGTTCCCACATTCTCCGGCTTGGACAAAGTCGTGAGCCCAAACTTCTTTCCTAATCAAAAGAGAACAACAAACTCATCAAATGAAATTCAATTATTGCATAGTACTACCATCAAAAGAGATAACAAAAACATATATGATGGAAACTGAAATAGATGAGTGTTATTATAACACGAGGGTGGTTAATAACTAATGAGGCAAACAATGCATTACATTACCAATTTCAAATGTTTCGAGTTGACATCCACACCTATAATCCTAGTTGCTCCACAAAGTCTAGCTCCTCAAAGAACCTTGTAAACCAAACAATTTCAATGAGCACTTCAAGATCTGAGATAATCACACAAAGGCATAAAGCAAAAGCATGTTCAAGAAAGTCCATACTGCTAATCCAATAGATCCAAACCCAAAAATAGCAAATCAGAGACCCTGGTTCCACACACCTTTGTTCTCCAATTTATAAGCAAAATCACCGAGCAGGAAAGGTTTTTTTAAGGAAACCCTAAATCAAATAAATTCTAGAAACCCCAAATCAGATTAATAGAAGAGGATTTTTCAAGAAAGAAATCGAACTGAACAGGGAAAGTTTAATGGGGAGAAATACCAGTGAAGAGCTGCTACGATGGAGAAACAGTGCGATCGAACTGAACAGGGAAAGGTGGCGATGGAGAGAGCTGCTGCAAGCTGGAGAAGCGGTTGCGAATCTGCTGCAATAGAAGCGGTGGCGATGGAGGTTCTCGCAAAAACTCGCATATAGATACTGTGCAGTCCCGTGCTTCACCATCACTGAGGATTAGGTCGGTTAGGGTTAAGAACAGGAGGCGTGCTTCACCATCGCTGCGATTGCGACGTCGGAGGAGTTGAGGATTAGGTCGGTTAGGGTTGATTTCTGAGAAATTTTGGGTTTCTGAGAGATTGCGATTGTGAGAGTGATTGAGCGATGGAGTGGAGTGAGAGTGATTGAGCGATGGAGTGAGTGTTTTTGGTTTTGGGGGTTTTTTGGTTTCTGAGAAAAATTTTTACTTTTTAATAATCTACCCTATGGCAACGTTTATACACCGTTGGATAAAGCTTAAACAAAAAAATGTTGCCGTAGACCTTATGGCAACGTTTATAAAGCGTTGGATCAAGACTAAACAAAACAATCGTTGCCGTAGATTCTATGGGAACGGTTACATACCGTTGCCAAAAAAATAAAAAAATAAATCAAAGAACGGGTTCAAAAAACCGTTGCCATTGTTGGCTAAGGCAACAGTTTTTTGGCAGTTGAAATTTTAGGCGTTGCCATAGGGTCTAAATGTTGTAGTGAGGGAGGGGAAGGGTTGCGCGGCGCTAGGAGAGGGTGGGAGAAGAAGAATTTCACAGGTTCTCAAGGATTTGGCTCGTGTGTTGCCGTGGTTACGTGTGGTGCCTTCAATCGTCTTCTTCGGAGCTTACGTTTAAGAGGTAAGGGTGAGCGTTTCGGTTTAACATGATTGAGTATATAGTGAGGTTTGTGGGGTTAGTGGGATTTGATTTTTATGGCTGAGATTGATGATGTTGGATGATTTCGTGTTGTTGAAGAGTTTGGTTGATTTTGATGAAATTGATGATGTTTGATTAATTGAAATTGTTTATGGAATTGATGACGTCTGATGAATTCATATTGTTGAAGAATTTTGGTGTTGTTTTGATGAATTTGATGCATTGGAAATATTTGATGACTGATTTTGGTGAATAAAACGTGAATTCTGGTGTTGGTAATCTGAAATTCCTGCACATTGCACTCTGCTGCCCAATCGCGCCTCGACTGCGCTTGAGTGGCGCTCCAGGCGCAAGTGCGCTGCGCAGCAGCCTGATGTCCCTGCCCAATCGCGCCTGCCGCGCGCGACTCTCGCGCGCTACGGCGCGAGTCACTGTTTTCTCACTGTTTTCCTTAAAGTGCTGTCACGTTTTTGAAAAATTGATATCTTGCGAACCGGGAACACGATTGAGGTGTTCTAAGATGCGTTGGAAAGCTTATTCAGAGGCCTAACTGAATATTCTATTTTTAAGGCACAATAAACTGTTTTGTGTTGCCGTTCATACAAATTTAAAACGTGAGCATTTTTGAGTTCGTTTAAGGATTACAGGTTTTAGGCAACCTGGGCATTTTACCGCTTTTTGCACGCCAAGTGCCCATTTACTGCTTTCAGCACGCCAGGTACCCCTTTTATCGTTTCTGTCAGCACGCCAAGTTTTCATTTACTGCTTTTTCAAAAAAAATACAGAAGGCTAAGTAGTCATCACAGTAGGACGCTTGAATTGATCACTCAAGAATCCGAAAAAAAAAAAAAAAAAAAAGGGAGGAAGAGAAAGAAAAAGAAAATTCGTGTTTTTCCTAAGTGGACAAAATCGGTATATTTTCTGAATTCTTTATCTCTATTTTGCCTCGGGAATATGTTTCGGCCAATTCATATTCCTTGTTAAAATCTAGATAAAGAGGGGCACTGTCATACCCCAATTTTGTCCGGCTTAGGTCAAAACCCTAATTTTCCCAAAAATAATCAAATTAAAAAAAAAAAAGCATCATGCATTGCATTTAGGTTTCTAAAGTCATTTCAAAGTTTCTAAAATCATTTTTGGAGTTGAAATGCACTTTTAGACAAATTAGGGTTTTTCAAGACAAAAAAGGGTATTTTGGTCATTTCACAAATAAGGGACAATTCCTCAAAACAAGTCATCCAACATGCATTTCAAGGTACTCTAGGTCACTACTAGGGAGAAAAATCAGTTTTGAAGTGGAAATGTGTTTCAGGCAAAAACTAGGGTTTTTAGAGTGAAAGGGTATTTTAGTCATTTCACAATAAAAGCGGTTTTTTTGTCCCAAATCCTTGGATAATCATCAATGATTTATTTAAAGGATATTTGTGCTCCATTGTGATTATTTTTGTGATCGACAATTAAACCTTTTGGTCTAAAAACCTAGTTTTTGGATATAGGGGTAAAATGGTCTTTTCCTTTGAGGTGGGGCAAATAAATCAATTTTGGGATTGGTGAGATCATAAAATTCAGAGCCCAATCATTGAATTATGGGATATAGCCCAAAATGGCATGAAGTAGGAAGAATAATCTAGAAGGGAATATTCTACACTTTTTTGAATTTTGAAAGGATAAGGATAGTACAATAGTACAATTTGCAATTCCACTCACTCTCCATTCCCTTAGCTGCGCATAAACAGCCATATACACCCCATTTTCATTTATTTTTATTGTTTGCAAATTGTGTTAAATCATGGCCATCCATTCATGTGTGAAAATCAATCCTCACCCTTCATTTGAATCAAAATGGCACTTGTGTAATAAGCTTTATGGAAAATTACATTTTTGTAAATGAGTTTATCCTTCACCACCCTTCCTAAGCTGCGCCCTCAGCCCTCTCTCTCCTCACTTTATTGCCCTTAATCCATGTGATAATGCATCTTGACCATTGATTCAATTTCTTTCTCAAATCCTATTGATTTACAAGAGATACATTGTCACAAATACCCTTAAGTTTTCACTTATAAAAGCCCAAAAATAGGAGACCTCACACACACTCTCATTTTTACCCTAGCTAGCATTCTCTCCTCTCCTTCTCCTCTCTAGGCTGAACCCTCCCCTTCATTCCCTTCCATAGTTTTTTCAAGTTTCATCCACCAAATCACCTTAAACCTACTCCACATTCATATATCTTCTTCTCTTCACCTTTGATTCCATTTTTACACCATAAAGGAGCTTGCTTTCTTGAAGTTTGCGTGACATTTGTGGTAGATTTGTGAAGATTATTGTTGATTTGTTCTTGATCTCCATTTTCTACTTCTTTGCTAGTCATTTCTTGAGGTAAACATCATATCTCTTGCATTTTTAACTATTAGCATGTAAATCTCCCTTCTACTCCTCTTTCCTCTCTAAAAGGCTTAGAGGTTCATTTCAAACACTATGTCAAGGACTTTGGGAGCCTTGGGTGTTTGAAGTGAACCCTTGGCCTTGAGGAGAGGCTTCTTGTGTTTTCAACCATGTTCTTGCATTTTTTCATACTCATTTTGTCACCTTTTCATGAATAAGTGATTTCCACATGATATATGCATCTTATTGTTCATGTCATAACTTGCAAGTTTGAATTTTGTCTTGATCTTGAGGATTAGAGGGTTTCGGTTTTAGGCCTTAAAATTAGGGTTTGTTTGCCTTCTTTTTACCTTTTGATTTATGTAAATAAAATCTTTGATTTGTATATTTTGTTTCATGTGTTGATCATAAATTTAGGCATGAAATAACTTGATGTTTTGGTCATGCAAGGTTTCGGCCTTAGAGTGTGTTTTAGGGTTCATTTCAATGCTTAAAATGTGTGTTTGATCTTGTGTAGAAATGTGTAATAGTGTTAATGTGTTTTTCACCTTTTACCACTTATTCTCATTTTTATCTTACCACTCACTAGCATTTTACCATAAGTAAAAAAAAAAAGAAAATATTTTTAACTTTTTACTTTTACCATTTCATTAAATAATTACTCTTCACTTCATGCACATTCATTTACTCTTTACTAACTTTTCACTAAAAGTTTTTACCACTTTGCAAAAATACCCAAAAGTGTTTCCATATCTTGCATTTCATCATTTGTGTTCACATGCTCATGCATTTATCTATGCCTATACCTCTTGCATTCGCATGCTCTATCATATGTCCATGCATCCCTCAATATTATGTCTTGTATCCATTGTTGCATAATCATGCATTCCTTAATATTGTATCTTGCATTCTTCTTCACATGTTCATGCATTCACTAGCACTATGTCTTATTTGTGTAGTAAACTGCGCAACAAGACAGCAACAAATAAAGTACCTGTGAACACAGAAAACGTTAGGAAAACTAACCGGAGGCGTCTGGTGACTTGTCCTGAAGAATTTATCCGCCTCTACAGCGCAAATTCCCCGAGATACAACCGGTCCGTCTCAATCGCAAGTAACGAAAGAGGAATTAGAACTAGCAAGAATGAATGTTTTTATTCGAACAGGAGATGACCCAGGAATATTTGATGGTAGAGAGAAAATGATTTTAGATTATGTGAAACTCTCACATATATATGTCTCACGCTCTGTTTTATATCAGACCAAAGTATTTCTTCAATCCCTGTCTTCTTTTTCTGACAGATATATATATATATATATATCCTATATATTAAGATACATATGATCAAGTAGCCAAAACAAACGGCACATCTGATCATTATAAACCAACGCTACTATATATTAATATATCAAACGGTTTATATATTAACATAGCTATGAAATCTCAAACGGATATATATTATCATAGTTATAGTATATCAAACGGATATATATCATAAAGAGAAATTCACCCGTATAATATATCCGTTTCATAATGAAAAACCAAAATGAATACTTTTTATAATATACGTTTCAAAAGGCAAACAAATAAAGCCTTATAAAATATACTTTAAAAAATATTGTAACGTAAATATATTCATGTAACTGATTAAGTGAATCGTAAGCTTATATTCAATGTAAAGGCTTATGATTCACACTGATAAATATATTATGATAGATAAAACAAAACTTTTCACTTAATAATAAAGATTTACTTTAACATAAATATTTACCCACTTTTGAAATATTATTAATTTAATAAAATTACAACAATCCCCCACATATTTCAAAAGTTGAGAAAGAAATCAATCAAAGAAATTTCCTGGGTTAACATCGTAGATGTAATGCATCGGATCTGTATAGCAAGCTATGGAACCAGTCCTAGACAGATAAAACTTAACATACAGTGAATTGGTTTAGCAAGCTATAGAACCCAAGACACATATTATATGTTAGAGGTTTTACTATCACATTACATCCCCACAATTCTTGCTGTTTTCGCGGTGGTGCGCTACTAGGCCGTGCGCGTGCTCGGTATTCATGAGTGCTCTAGAGACCTCGCCAGGATCTCATGCAAGCGGCCCCACTTGACACTCATATAGGTGATTTCATCAAGTATATGCTGCAAGTCATACACCACCCATAAGGGCTATGAAAATCATTAAAAGCTTTAAGCTTAACCTTTTAACCCTGCAGGCTAGCACTATCACAATTATAACACCATAGAAAGGGACAAGAATAAAATTAATTACTTGAATTAATTTTTCAGTGCTAGCAATATCAAGAAGTGACTTGTTTTTACCACATTGAACCTTATTCATGGGATGTCCAATCACAAAGGTTGGGTTACCATCACTTCTTAATTTAAATTGGCTTAAGTCCCATTCCCCTCGATGTTTCACAAATCATTTTCTTCACTAAGGGTTTTGTCAGAGGATCGGCCAAATTCACTTCTGACTTCACATAATCGATCGATATCATTCCATATTTTTGCAATTGTTTGACAACATTATGTCTCAATTGCACATGTCTATTTTTGCCATTATAGGTCTTATTTTTTGCAACGGCTATTGCCGACTGACTATCACAATGTATTGACACTGATGGTGTCGGTTTTATTCCCAAAGGAATTCCAGCTAGAAGGTTTTTCAACCATTCAGCTTCAGTACCAGCCAATTCCAGTGCTACAAATTCCGACTCCATAGTCGATCTAGCAATAATGGATTGTTTGGCTGACCTCCAAGTTACCGCACCACCACCAAGTGTAAAAATGTAACCACTAGTGGATTTTGTCTCATCTGAATCAGATATCCAGTTAGCATCACAGTATCCTTCTAATACTGCGGGAAATCCACTATAAGTAATACCATAATTTGTGGTACCTCTCAAATATCTCATAAGGTGAGCAATTGCCTTCCAATGATCCTGACCAGGATTATGAGTATACCTACTCAGACGACCGACTGCGAATGCAATGTCTGGTCGAGAAAAGTTCATTAAATGCAGTAGGCTCCCAATTATTTGGGCATACTTAGATTGGTCAACAGGATCCCCTTTATTTTTCTTCAAGTGAGAGTTAGTATCATAAGGGGTACTCAAAGGGGTAGAGTTATAGTGACCAAACTTCCTAAGAAGTTTTTCCACATAATGATCCTGTGATAGTGTAATGCTATCACCTTCCCTTATGAGTTTAACTCCTAATATAACATTTGCCTCACCCATATCTTTCATATCAAAAATAGATGAAAGAAAAGATTTTGTTTTAGTAACAATATCAAGACAAGTACCAAAAATGAGCATGTCATCCACATACAAACAAATAATCACATGTTCTCCACACATAGTTTTAGTGTAAACACATTTATCAACATCAGTTGTGGAGAAACCATCATTAATCAAAGTTTTGTCAAACTTTTCATGCCATTGTTTTGGTGCTTGTTTTAAACCATATAGGGATTTAAGGAGTTTGCATACTTTGTTCTCTTGACCAGAAACTATACATCCTTCGGGTTGAGTCATATAAATTTCTTCTTCTAAATCACCGTTCAAAAAAGCGGTTTTAACATCCATTTGATGAATAACAAGTTTATGAATAGAAGCCAAAGCTATTAAAACTCTAATAGAAGAAATTCTTGTTACTGGAGCAAAAGTATCAAAATAATCAATGTTTTCTTTTTGAGAAAAACCTTTTGCTACTAATCTAGCTTTGTATTTATCAATAGACCCATCAGGGTTATATTTTCTTTTGAAAATCCACTTGCATCCAATAGGTTTTGCTCCAGGTGGTAAATCAACTAAAGTCCAAGTTTTACATTTGGAAATTGAATCTATTTCAGTTTTAATAGCTTCTTTCCAAAATTTCGATTCAGAAGAAGAAATTGCTTCAGAAAAAGTTTCAGGATCTTTTTCAACAAGGTAAGTATAAAAATCATTTCCGAAGGATGTTTCTTTTCTTGGTCTTTTACTTCTCCTTAATTCTTCATATGGTTCCTCATGAGTTTCATCATTAGTAGATACTAATGGTTGTCTAAAAATACTATCATGCTTCAAAGGAAATATATTTTCAAAGAAATCAGCATTTTTTGTTTCCACAATAGTATTTTTATCTAGAACATCACTTTTCACAACAAGGAATCTATAAGCAGCACTATGTTCAGCATATCCTATAAAAACACAATCAGAGGTTTTGCAATCAATTTTCCTTTTCTTAGGATCAGGCAACATAACTTTTGCTAAACACCCTCACACTTTTAAATATTTTAAGTTAGGTTGATAACCTTTCCACAGTTCATAGGGGGTCTTACTTAGGTTTTCCTATGAGGAGTTCTATTTTGTATAAAACATGCGATTAAGATAGCCTCACCCCACAAGTTATTAGCGCACTAGAACTAATAAGCATGGCATTCATCATTTCTTTCAAAGTCCTATTTTTCCTTTCTGCTATGCCATTAGATTCAGGTGAATATGGGGGAGTTGTTTCATGTATAATACCTTCCTTTTCACAAAAATCATTAAAAGCTATATACTCTCCTCCACGATCGGATCTAACTTGTTTAATCTTTCTATCTAACTGATTTTCTACTTCGGCTTTAAAAGTAAGAAAAGCTTCAAATGCTTCATCCTTTTGTCTTAATAAATAAACCTTAGTGTATCGCGAAAAATCATCTATAAACGTCACATAATAGTGTTTACCACCCCTAGTTGGAGTTTGTTTTAAATCTCCTAAGTCTGTATGAATTAAACTAAGCAACCTCGGCCGCGATGTGCGGAGGGACAAGACTTCTTTGTTAACTTGGATTCTACACACACATCACATTTACTATGTTGTTTATCGCTAATAGAAATCATGCCAAGACGTTGTAATTTAATATCATAAGGAAAATTAATATGTCCTAGTCTAGCATGCCACATATTATAAGAGTCAATCAAGTAAGCAGAAGTGGAAGCATTGTTATTAAAATCAAAAGTGTTCAATACAAAAAGTCCATGATCATAATATCCTTTTCCAACAAAAGTGTTGTTCTTGGTAAGAACAATCTTATTGGATTCAAAGGTCACTTTGATTCCATGTTTCAGCAGAACACCAACAGAAATTAGGTTTACCCTTATATTAGGCACATAAAGCACGTTTGTGAGAGCCAAAGTCTTTCCTGATGTGAGCTTTAGAAGAACTTTTCCTTTCCCCACAACTGGGGCTGGATGTGAGTCACCCAGATATATGTGTTCTTCACCTTCCCCTACAACAGTGTAGGAGGTAAAAGCCTCTTTGTTAGCACAAATGTGCTTGGTGGCACCAGAATCTACCACCCACTTGTTCACATCAGTTGCCATATTGACCAGAGAAACGACAGCAGCAATGACAACGTCATCCTCATTATCATCTCCACCAGCATCAGCCAAGTTGGCGTTTGCCTTAGGAGGATTATCGTTTCTCACCCTATGCAAGCATTTAGGTGCATAGTGTCCTGGCTTTCCACAAACAAAACAGAAGCCCCTTTTCTTGAATTCAGAGCTATGAACAATAGGGTTATGATCATTGTTCTTTTTGCAGTTCTTTTGATTAACAAATTTATTGGAATCGTACCTTTTGTTTGAAGAGTCAGATTTCGCATAAGTGACGGGCATAGGAGCAGGTACCGAAACAACAGGTATGATGACAGAGTTGTTGTTGGTTGCGTCAGCCATAGAGATAAATTCTTCAGATTGTAGTAAACTGCGCAACAAGACAACAACAAATAAAGTACCTGCGAACACAGAAAACGTTAGGAAAACTAACCGGAGGCGTCTGGTGACTTGTCCTGAAGAATTTATCCGCCTCTACAGCGCAAATTCCCCGAGATACAACCGGTCCGTCTCAATCGCAAGTAACGAAAGAGGAATTAGAACTAGCAAGAATGAATGTTTTTATTCGAACAGGAGATGACCCAGGAATATTTGATGGTAGAGAGAAAATGATTTTAGATTATGTGAAACTCTCACATATATATGTCTCACGCTCTGTTTTATATCAGACCAAAGTATTTCTTCAATCCTGTCTTCTTTTTTACGATGATATATATATATATATATATCCTATATATTAAGATGCATATGATCAAGTAGCCAAAACAAACGGCACATCTGATCATTATAAACCAACGTTACTATATATTAATATATCAAACGGTTTATATATTAACATAGCTATGAAATCTCAAACGGATATATATTATCATAGCTATAGTATATCAAACGGATATATATCATAAAGAGAAATTCACCCGTATAATATATCCGTTTCATAATGAAAAACCAAAATGAATACTCTTTATAATATACGTTTCAAAAGGCAAACAAATAAAGCCTTATAAAATATACTTTAAAAAATATTGTAACGTAAATATATTCATGTAACTGATTAAGTGAATCGTAAGCTTATATTCAATGTAAAGGCTTATGATTCACACTGATAAATATATTATGATAGATAAAACAAAACTTTTCACTTAATAATAAAGATTTACTTTAACATAAATATTTACCCACTTTTGAAATATTATTAATTTAATAAAATTACAACAATTTGTTTATACATGCAATAATGATGTGCCTTGCATATTATAATTGTATATTCATGCACCCACATGTTAGCTCAATCATGTATTCAATTTGTTCATAACAATTTGTGAATATTCTTTATGATTGCTATGCTTGTGTTCTTATTGTTGCCTTGGTTTGGACTTGAAAAGATTTGAAATGTTCTATTTCTTTTTCAAACTTGAAATCACATGTCTTTTCTAATAAAAACCCTAAGGCATTTTTTTTTCCTAAACAAATCATTAGCCATCACTCGAAGCCATCGCTTGTTTGATCGTCAATGAGGAGTTATTAGTGATAGTCACTCGAAGCCTTTGCTTGTTTGACTATTATGAAAGCTCCCACACATTAATTAAAAACAACAAAACCCAATTCAAATTTCCTAAAAATAATATGAGCCATTAGTGGTAATTATCGCTAAAACTCATCCTTTGCCAAAACAATTTCAAAAAAGATAATAAAAACGTTGCAACTTGTAATCACTTGAAGCAATTGCTCGACTGATTATCGGTTCCAACACTTTTCTTTCAAGTTAGTAATGAACGCCACTCGAAGCCATTGCTTGTTTGGTATTCATGAACGCTTGAGTCATATTTCCAAAACCCCAAAAGATAAGATTAGGACAAAACACAGATTTTCTCAAGATTAAGAACCAAGAACTACGTAGCTTTGATCCCTCATCTCATTGAGGGTACGTAGGAGCGGGTCACATCCCGTCAAGCACTCTTTTAAAAAATCTTAGTTTAGTTTCACTTTTCAAGGATCCCAAAAAGATTTCTTTCTCCCTTGTTTTCTAAAAAACTCTTTCAAATAAAAAGGAAAAGAAAAGAAGTAGAACGATTTATTTCAAATCAAACAATCCAAACCACACATCGAATTAATGGTTCCCTTTCGGTAGAAAGGAGGTGTGGGGTGCTAATACCTTCCCACACCTAACCGAACCCCCGAACCTACATCTCGAGTTTTGAAAGACCAGTTGCTTTCAAAGGTTTTCCTAATATTTTCCTTAATAAATATTAGTGGCGGCTTCATTGATCGATTTCTTTTAGAAAAATTGTAAACGAGGAAGGTTCTCCCTAGGGGACTTTTTCGGGCGCAACAGCTGGCGACTTCACTGGGGAAAAAAAAAATTTTTTTAAAAAAATAAGTGGGTCAAACCTAATTAATCCGATGTGTGGTTCAGAGTGTTTGATTTGAATTATTTTTCGTTTTACTTCTTCATTTCCTTACCTTTTTCCTTTTCTTTCTTCATATGCTTGTAATTATGCATGCTTTCCCCCATCTATTATAATCCCTTCTTCTCTGCTCCCTTTCTTGAGGTAAGCTATATATGGTTGTTGATGACACCTTAGGTTAGTTCATTTGTTTTGTGATACTAAACCTTAGGGTAGACGACTTTTTATCTGGACTGTTCTGGCTTTCCTTGCAGGTGGGGAGGGTAGATTTTAGGAAGTATGTCCTCAATCACACACTTTCACACCTTACATTTTGTATGTTATGAGTGGGCTCCTATACCCGGATCCAACAAATACCTAGGAGAGTGGAGACGATTAGTGACTGTCATTCGAGACCTTCGTCTGTCTGACACTCATGAAAGTCTCAACCAGAGTACGCTTTCTCATGACGCTTCACACTTGGTAGTTCTCTACATTTGTGGATGTCGGCATGAGGATTCCATAGCTCTGGTAGCCATTGTGAGGGTGTGAATTAGAACTACATGGAAGGAACCTTTGAAGTTGCCCTAGAACTTAGGATTCCCACCTTTGTAGGACACGAGGACATACAAATTGTGTGTTGCATTGTAGTTTAGACATGTCTTTCCTAAGAAAGGAGATTTTCAAAAAGAAAAAAAGAAAAAAGAAAGGGTTGCCATTGTAGCCTTTTCTTTTGTCGTTCCGTACAAAGCGACATATGACCCACTTTATTTTCAAAAAAGAAGGAAGAAAGAGTTACCGCTGTAGCTTTCCTCCTACCGGTCTATATGAAGCAGTGTACGGTCCGTACTTTCAAAAAAGGGAAACCTGAGTTATCGCAAATAAAGTTTTTTCTCTAACCTTGCATTTGCATAAAGCATCATCGTCATTTGCATACATCCCCGCATTGCATAAAACTTAAGTTTCTGCAACTCATGCATTCATAGTGCATCTCATTTGCATTTGCTTGTCGAGGACCACCGAATAATGCACCATCTTGTCATAGGTGCATCAGAATGGAATCGAATAGCAAGGCTTCACTTACTTCTCGCTTCCCAGTTATGAAGTATGTCGATTTGCTATTTTGATTCCTTGTTTGCTTCACTTCCTAAATCAAAGAAAAAGTCTTTGCGCTTATGACAAGATGAGGCATCCCGTGGCTCCCGGCATCAAGCAAACATTGTACATACATTCATACATTCATTCATGCATTTTTCTTTTTTTACTCTTATGTAATAAACGTCTAAATAAAGAGAAAAGGCAAGCTGATGCGACAACATCGGTATTGGACGCGCTCACAGGCCAGAGGAATGGCAATCTTAGCAGATATCGATCCACCTCAGCCAGAAGCGGAGAATCAGAATCCTCCGGTTTCAGACTCAGCGAATGGACACTAGTGGAAAAAACGGATTTTACATCAGCAATTTATATCGGTTAAAACACTAACAGATATGGAAAAGGAGACGGTGGCATTTTTGCAATTTTGATTACATTATTCATATCGGTTGAGTGTCTAACCGATATGGATATTGAAAAGATTACATTATTCATATCGGTAGAGTGTCTAACCGATATGGATATTGAAAACCCAATCGTTCAAAAATTTCCTTGCGCGCTAGTAACACCCACGCGAAGAGAGAAAGGCCAGCGTTCCATCTGCGAGAAGAGAGAAACGTGCGAGAAGAGAAGCGAAACCCTAACCCGAAGAGAGAAACGCGAAGCCACCGTCCACCGTCCACGTCGTTGCTGCGCCGTCGCTGGGATTCCGTCCACGTCGTTGTTGCGCCGTCGTTGGTGTGTGGGTTTCATATATATATAATCGATTTCAGGTAACTTCTCTCATTTTCTTCTCTGTGAGGTTTTCTTGGTAGGTTTTCTTGAGGTTTCTCTGTTCTTTGTTCTTTGATTAAGTTTCTAAAGGTTTTCTTGAGGTGTTCTTGGTAGGTTTTCTTGAGGTGATTGTTGATTTGTTTGCTTTGGATTTGGGTTACCTCATGTCTATTTAATTCAATCTCCATGGAGTGTTATCTCGACAATCAGTTTATGCTTATATAATATCATAGTATGTAAGAGTACCCTCATCTGTTACAAGGAATAGAAGCGCACCCTCACCCAACAGCAGCTAGCTGCAGAATAGAAGGGAAAACTCACCCAACAATGTTTATCCCCACATTCCGTATTAGTACCAAACAATATTCCTCTATTATGAAACCAATTTGTTATGGCATTGTTTGTACTTTATAGTACCGTAGATTTACCTAGCTAGTTTTTAGAATTACAGAGTTTAAAGCTGTTATAAAGATCTGTTCTACGAGTAGGTATGAGAGAGCCAATGTACTTGTCTTCTTCTTTTGGCTTGTCAGTATGACACAAGTTGATTTGAATGAAATTAGAATCATGTCACTATTTAAGTGTTTGTTGTTTGTTTATCATTGTGGAATTTTTATGTAATAGATGAGGTTGTGTATGTTCGTAACTAGGGTGTTAATAGTTCTCGTAATTTATGGCATGATTAATTGTGCTTCTTTAGAGAATTAAAAGTTCTTTATATCGCTTACTTCTAGGTGTGTTAATTTGGAATTTTTCCTTGTAACTTCTAGGAGTCTATATAAGCCATTGCTAAATTTTATTATTTCGTGAATATCTATCATTTTGGACTCGATGATTTAGTCTAACTGTGTTCTTTGTGGTATAGTACTATTTTTTTATATGAATCGGTTGAATTGAATGGGTTTTTTTATTCATTGGATTGCTTTAATTTTTCAACAATCATTTATTTGTAGCAATGGCTTTACTCTGATTTTTGGTTTTTTCATCACTAACTCGAATTTGGGTTGTGGATGAAAGTATTGTTATAAAGACTACTCAGATTTTGCAAAACTCGATTTCATTTCATTTCATTTTCATGTGATAATAATGGCTTATATAGATCCAATCATAGACCGTAACTACTCCCTTTACTTAAGCGATTGTTATTGTTATTACTAACAAATCTGTTAACAACTAATTGACTAAGCATAATACTCATTAACCTTCGATTTCGCCCCTAATCGCTTTTCAGTCACGATTCATTAACCTTCGCGCTTTTCTCAAAACCCATCGATTTGTGCAAGCAAAACCCTCTTTTCAGTAATGTGGATTTTATTTGCTATGCGGCTTAATATTGTCATAAAAATGCTAATCTGCATAAAATCCCTTGTTGAATGCATGTTGACATTATTTCCTTTCATCCGCATATATAACTTACGTGATGAATTTTTTGGAGAAGAACATATGTTCTATGAAATTTTTAGTATCTCGATGGTGTTTCTAGATTTTAAGGATTGTATTCAATCATTGTTCAACAGATTGTAAATGCAAATAAAAGTTTTAGCTTATTAATATATAAAATGAACTGTGTTAGATTCATTTTTACATTGTAACTTTACTCGTATATCGTAAATTTTAGAATATCTTGACATGGGCACAAAAAGATCTTATGATGTTACAGAACTTTGATAAACACTATTGACTTAGGTGCTTGATAAAACAAAAGATTGTAGGATTAACATTTCATATTTGATTTATATGGATTAAAAATTAAGGATTAAATTTGTAATGTTTGAAAAGATATTTTTAAGTCCTGTTATTAAGCGAAATATTAGCATTTAAAATGATAAATAAGGGCTTGGTAAGAGAGAAGCCACTTTTATTTAATGATTTTAAAAAGGAAAAGTTTGTTACTGGAATTTTAGTGGTAATGTGGATTTTACTGGAGTTTAGTGTATTGTGATGATTTGTGAAGCTTGTTTCAACGAGAGTGGGTGGGATGTTTTGAGACATTGTAAAGCTGACTTTTATTTGATGTATTGTGATGATTTGTGAAATTGTCATGAAATCCAAGATTGGGAAGGCAATAATTTGGTCTCATATCTCATGACTTTTGTCTTAAGAGTTTCAATTCATGTAGCTTAGCTAGCAATAGAACTTTGGTAAGAAAAGAATTATCTTTGTTATGTAAAAAAGAAAAGATTTATACCTCATTATGTCCACCTACCTAGTATGATGAATGTTTGCTTTGTGTTTTTGTATATTCTAATTCTAATTTTTCTTTGCTTTGTGTTATAGTACTGATTCAAGATGACTATTGTTTTAACTTTGGAAGCAAGTTTGTGATTCAAGCTTAGAGAACTCATTTGTGCGTTTTTTGAAGAGTGTCTTCAAACAAGTGAGTCCTCTTACCCACTTACCCTTGAATAATGTTAGTAGTAAATGAATCTTGTATGTGTGTCTTCAAACAAGTGAGTCCTCTCCTTGATGTTGTTGATGAATGCAAGGACATTGGGAAAGTTACATTCTCAGAGAATTTGAGAGTATGATTGCATCAAGTCCTTTCTAGCTATGTCAATGTGAGTCACTTGATTGTATGAAGTTTAGTTATATAACTAAAACTAGGAGAATAAAAGATAATTTGTTTAAAAATACATGAGTGGAAGTATAATTAAGTCAATTGTATAATACTAGTGTTTATAATAACTAAAGTATTAATGATATGCTTTGAAGCTATTATGATATGCTTAAAGATAATTTGTTTTTGAAATTTGTATATACAATGAAATTAGTGTGACAACATGTTAAATTGGTTACCATCAGGATCATGGAAGGATAATTGATTAACAACGTGGATTCGCCGCTCTCTACTCTACCCTTCACATAGTCTATCTTCAATTGGTTTTATCTTTTGTCACTGTTGTTGTGTTAGCCGCCTAAGTAGTTATGGCTCGTAGTTGGATCAATACTAGCCGTCTAAGTGATGAGTATGAGAAGGGCGTGGAAGAGTTTCTAGAATTTGCTAAAAGAAGTTGTCCAAAAAATAAGAAAAAGTTTGTTTGTCCTTGTGTTAGTTGTAAGTTTTATTGTCCTTGTGTCAATTGTTTGAATAATGACAAACTAGTTCTTACGGACATTCTCGATCATCTTCGTTGTGATGGCTTTAACAAGAGTTATACAAGATGGATATGGCACGGTGAATCCTCAAGAATACCAAGCGCATCCCAGAGAGATGAGGTTAATGTCGATATGAATGATCGACTAGAAGATATGATTCGAGATCTTGGACCAGAGACTTTTCAACAAACATGTATGTATGATTCTTTGTGCGGCGACAATGTAGAGTCGTTGTATCCGGGGTGCACCAAATTCACACGGTTGTCTGCCGTGTTAAAATTGGTCAACCTAAAGTCAAGAAACGGGTGGACTGATACAAGTTTCACAGAATTGCTTGAGTTGCTGAAAGACATGCTTCCGTAAGGTAACACATTGCCGCATTGCTATGAGGCTAAAAAAGATATTGTGTCCTATGGGTATGGAGTATAAAAAATACATGCATGTCCTAAAGATTGCATATTGTATAGGAAAGAATTTCAAAATAAGCACTCATGTCCTACTTGTGGGACATCACGCTACAAAGCGAAGGATGCCGATTCTAGTTGTGATGTGACCTCAAAGGGTTCTCCAAAGAAAAGTGTTATGGTATCTTCCAATAATTCCAAGATTCAAGCGATTGTTTGCTAATGCAAATGACTCAAGAACATTAGGTGGCATTCGGATGAACGAATATGTGATGGACAACCGCCATCCAGTAGACTCTTTGCAATGGAAGAAAATTGATTGTTTGTTTCCTGATTCGCAAGCAATGAGCCAAGAAACCTTAGACTTGGACTTGCTACAGATGGAATGAATCCTTACGGTAACTTAATTAGTAATCATAGTTCATGGCCACATGCTCGTTGATTATTTACAATTTATCCCCTTGGTTGTGCATGAAGCGCAAATACATGATGTTATCTATGATGATTTCCGCCCAAAACAGCCGAGGAATGACATAGATGTCTACCTAAGTCCCTTGATTGAAGATTTGGGAAAGCTATGGGAGGAAGGAGTTGATGTGTTTGATGAGATATAGAAATGAGTATTTCAAGTTTGCGTGCCATGTTATTTTGTACAATCAATGACTTTCCAAAGATATGGGAACTTGCAGGTATAGTGTTAGGGGCATACAAACATGCCCTATCTCGTGAAGAAAACACATGTTATCATCACCTGACATGGAAGGAAAATCATTTACCTTGGACATCAAGATTTCTAAGACATAATCATCGATGATCGGAAGTTGAAAAAGCTTTTAATGGACATCAAGAGAATGAAGTTGCTCAAAAGCCTTAATCGAGAAGAAGTTTATGAACGAGTTAAGGACATCAAGGTTATATTTGGAAAGTCGCAAAAACAATCAAATGAGAAAAAAAAATGGAAGAAGCGGTCGGTGTTCTTTGATCTTCCATCTTTGGTCCAAACTTGATGTTAGACATTGTATTGACGTCATGCACGTGGAAAAAATGTATGTGATAGTGTTATTTAACGCTTCTCAACATTCTGGGGAAAGACAAAGGATGGTGTGAATGCTCGATTAGATTTGGTTGTGATGGGTATTAGAGAGCGATTAGCTCGGAACAAAGAGGTAAATCCACCTATCTTCCCCGGCATGTCATACATTGTCCAAAAAAAGAAAACAAGTTTTTGTCGGTGTTTACGGGTGTCAAAGTACCACATGGTTACTCCTCAAATGTCAAGAGTCTTGTCTCGATGAAGGATCTCAAATTAGTTGGTCTAAAGTCTCATGATTGTCATGTCTTAATGCAACAACTTCTACCAGTGGCTATTCGTGACATTTTGCCTAAAAAGTTCGTCATGTCATAACTAGATTGTGCCTATTCTTCAATGCTATTTGTAGCAAAGTCATGGACCCTTTGAAGTTGGATGACTTGGAAAATGAGGCTGCCATTATATTGTGCCAATTGGAGATGTATTTTCCTCCTTCTTTTTTGACATCATGGTTCACTTAATTGTTCATCCGGTGAGGAAATTAGATTGTGTGGTCCTGTTTATTTAAGGTGGATGTACCCAGTTGAGCGATATATGAAAATATTGAAAGGGTATGTGAAGAACCAATATCGTCCCAAGCATCTATCATTCAGAGGTACGCTGCGAGAAGAAGCTATTGAGTTTTGTTCAGATTACATGTCTAACGTGGATCCTATAGGGATTCCTAAGTCTCGTCATGAGGAAGATTTGCGGCAGAAAGGGTACACGAGGTTTTGATATTAAGAGCATGAGTCGGGCGAGAAGTTCTTGAGCACATATGTATATATTGAATAACACGGTGAGGTTCAACCTTACTTATCTACTCATAAAAGCATTGTCAGGAGAAGTATCCTCGAATGACCGAAAAAGATAAGTTGATTGAGCATAACAAGACTTTCCTAAATTGGTTTCAAGAGCAAATCATTAATGCCGATAGTGTTTCAAACATTAGAATGGCTAGCACATGGGCCTAACTTTGATATCATATGTTGGAGTGGATACGATATCAATAAGTTTTCATTTTATACAAAGTCCCAAGATGACAAGAGTTCCATGCAAAACATTGGGGTTATGGTTGTGGTGAATCCATGCACTTTTCTAGTTCAAAAGATAAAAACCCATCACGGCATCCATATCTTATTTTGGAGTCATTGAAGAGATTTGGGAGGTTGATTACACTAAATTTCATGTGCAGTTTTTAAATGCAAGTGGGTAGATCAGAATGATGGTGTAAAAATTGATGAATTAGGATGTACATTGGTGGACCTTAACAAGGTAGCTCATAAAGAGGAGCCTTTTATCATGGCATCTCATGCGAAACAAGTGTTTTATGTTAGTGATCCTTCTAGCCAAAGATGGTCCGTGGTTCTCCAAGGAAAAAACATACATGCTAATGATCAAGACCAAGATTCAACTCTTGATATTCCCGAGACTCCTTTCTTATCACGGATGCCTATTTTCAATGATGAAAGTGAATTGGGACGATGTTCATGCAACTCGTGATGATCATCGAGGAAGGGATATGGGAATAGACAATAAGTTAAGTTTGTTTCGCTCTACCATTTCAAAGGTTCTTTATCTTTCTTGTTTCTTTATATAATTAGACATTAAGCTAAACTTTTGATTATATGTCTTGTATCAAAGATCACAATCTTTTTATTCTCCTTATAGTCTTTGTCCATTTGATATTTGTTATTTATTTTTATCTCATCGTGGTTATACTTTATTGCTTTTTTGTTTAAATGCAGACCCATGGATGACCGATCGAGCATCTCTCCAAGGAAAAGAGAGGGTAGGCGTGCTACAAGGTTAAAGAATTTAACCCGTGATCGTGTTGGTGTTCAAAGGCGCATAGATTCAATTTGATGAAGTGACTGCAAGGCTATTGGGCCAAATTCGAGAAAGTTCAATGATTTCATAGGCGTTCTAGCTCAAACAAAGCTAGTATCTTGGTAATGGATTGGAAAGATGTTGATGAAAGAGTTAAAGATAGGATGTGGGAGACTATCATGGTATTTCACTATTACACTCTATGTTTTTATCTATTGTGTTTAACTATTTTATTAAGTCTTTCATTTTGTTTTGTAATGTAGAGCACATTTGATGTTCCAAACATCGAATTTGTGAAGAATAAAGTGATTCGATATGCGGGTGACCTTTGGAAGGCTTTTAAAACACAACTCACTAGCCAATATGTATTTGGAAAAAAAGGACAAATCTCCTTGTGAGAAGTATCCGTTCATTGATGAGGATACGTGGAAGCAGTTTGTTGAGTCTCGATTAACACCCACATTTCAAGTAAGTTGGAAAGGAATTATAGTTTACCAAATATATTTATTTTTATTGAATTTGTTTGTATTTATTTGTATGTTATTATTGATAATAGGAGAAAAGGAAAAAGGGACAAGAAATTCAATAAATAATCTCTACCCCCACACATTGTCTCGTGGGGGTTATCATTTGCTTCGTGGAAAGATGGTGAAAGAAAGAGAGAAAGAATTTGAAGAAGCGTCCCAATCTGATCCTTCACAAGTTGTCGATCCTCCATCATCACCTAAACGCCATGAATTATGGAAGAGAGCCAGACAAAGGCGAACTGGTGATTATACATCTGAAAAAGGACGCATTATTGCTGAAAAGATTGTAAGTAAATATTCAACTTTAATTGTAATTTAAATTTGAACAAAAATGCACATAGTTTTAAGCATGTTTGTGAATTACATGTTCTAGGATTCTCTACAAGAACAAACTTTGCAAGGAACCTTTGTTCCACATGGACGTCAAGATATATTGGCTACACGCCATTGGGCGCCCCGAACACCCCTGGATCGTGTTCGTGGTGTTGGAGGAGGTGTGGGTATTGTAGATTACTTTGGACGACGTTCACGTTGTGGACCCACCTCAGAAGTTGTCACCAAAGAAGACTTAGCTATCATCACAGAAAACATTACTCAGAAAGTTAGACAGGATGTGATGAAGGTATATATAAATTCTGTTTTAATCAGAGCATTCTGTTTTTATTCTTGCTTTAAAGTGTGCACTTGTCTTGATTGTAATGTTTATCTTTGGTGTTAAAGTTGTGAAAGAAAAATATCATATAATGTAAATTGCTTCAGCATAAATAAACATACTAGTTGTTCTTGGTGTCGTATTTACATTTCCACTGTTGCTTAAATTGCTAATCGATTAAAAACTTCAGTACTAACATTCTGTTGGAGAAATTCTTGATTCTACCATAATTAATTAAAAATAAAATGCTTTGATTCCAGATTCCAAATACTATTCACTATTATTGAAGGCATTTGTGCCAAAACATATTAGCAGGCTACAAGCTAATAAAAACCAATGAAATTGCCATATTCATATCACTTTGTGCCATATGACAATAATATAATCTGTTTTCTCTTTTAGATAAATGGTATAAGATATTTACAACTGAAATATGATCAGAGAAGTTGGTTCACTTTATCTGTTTTATGAAATTCAATGTAGGAGCTGGCTTCTATGGGTTACTCCCAACAATGCTCAAATAGTAATAAGGGTAGTTGTTCTGTTGCGGAAAAAAATATGGAGGAGGATCACTTTGATGGTTTTCAGGATCAGTTTGATGATATCCAGGATCAATTTGATGATAACTCGGATCAGTTTGACGATAACCCAGATAGGTGTAAGTTGTATGTTGATAATCCTTACCATTTAGTGGCAATTGGTCGTATTTTCAACTTGGGCTCAGTCATTCATAACAAGAGTTTAGAGATTGATATGGTGAGGGTGGTGGTTGAAGAGGTTCGGCATGGAGAAGCTCAAGTTCCTATACCCACTGATGAGGTTCAAACGGTGAAACAAGCCCTAAAAAATTTTATTCAGTGGCCGAGAAGACTTGTTAAACCTTTTTCAAATAAGGTTTTCAATGTTACTAATTTCTTTCTATATTTACACTTTAAATAACGTTTTCAATGTTACTAATATATTATATTTCTTGTTTAGGAAATTGGAAAATCTAGAAAGGACAATCCACCCAAAAGTTCTGCACCTCAGCTTAATCCAATTCAAGAGTTGATGATATTGGTTGTACCTATGTCTTCCTCTATAGAAGTAAGATTGGAACATGGACCCACCATTGTAAATTCTTATATACCATCGAGTGACGTCATGGATCTTTGTTGTGGTAACCAAGAACTTAACGCACCTGTTATGCAATTTTGGTTGACGTAAGTTAGTTTACTTATACTTTAGTTAACCAATTAACTATGAAACTGTATAATTAACATTTAGCATGCATGACGTCTTAGGTATATGCATCGCCAATGTATCTTGAAGGGCAATAGTAATTTGTATGGTTTGATTGACCCTCAAGATTTGGTGCCTCCGGTGATTCCTCAACACCTTTTGGATCCAAACTAATTCCAAGGATATTTACCTAGCGCCTTACCATAATGTGTAAGTACATATTCATCAATTATTTTAAATTTCAATGTGACTTGTCACTAATTGTTCCCCAATGTAGTGATCATTGGCAATTGTTGATCATTTGTCCTAAGAGAATGAAATCGTCTTCCTTTGCTCGCTTCATCGAAAGGCGATTCCATCTCTCAAGCAAAAACTTAATAGGTAAGCTCTTACTTATTATACATCATGTGTAGAAAAGTTATAACAAAGTTAGAGATTGTCTTCCTTTATAAGTTTGTATGATGTCTTCTTTTTTTATTAGTGCTATGGAAGTATATCATAAGTTGATGGGGACTAGAAAGAAGGCACCTACATGGATTTGTCCCATTGTAAGTAGTTAATTTAATTCTTGAGATTTAATTACAATTTTGTATTTTATTACTATATATAATATTCACTATGGCATATAATTTGTAGTCCCGGAGGCAATCTGGCGTTACTGAGTGTGGATTTTATGTTATGAGACATATTTTCAATATTGTCTCTGCAAATATTGTTGATTTATGGTTGGAGGTACGTAATAGAATTTTTAACAAGTTATGTTAAAAATGTATTTTAGTTCATGAACTAATGTTTAGTCTTGTGTCATTTCATATTGTAGAGATTCAACACTACCGCACCATTCAATGATGATGATCTATATGATATTCGATTTCGATGGGCAAAACTATTTCTTGAACTTCAGAAGTCGCATAAATTGGGTGATAATATGTTAATAGGTAAAATTTACTAGTTTTTATCATTGTTTGATGCCATAGAAATTCACTATCCTCCTAGTTGGAAAACTCATGAAAATAGCCTATAGTTAATTGATGGGCAGCTAATTACTAATATATAGGTTTGGATTCTTTGTTGTGGTGCATATAAGATGATCGAGAGAATTTGTTTTGTATCTCGCAAAGAGAGCTTACAATTTAGTTTTACAGATGCGAGAAAGTTGGGAAGCTTCTTGATTCTTTTTGTGGAAAACATCGCAAGTGATGGTTAGGCAAGAAGCAAGCGTTTTCTACTTTTTTTTTGAAGACGTGTATGTGCCTATGACCAATTTGTGTATTTTGGAGAAACCTCTGTATTTAGAAGACGTGTATGTAGAAGACGTGTATGTAGAAGACGTGAATGTTGAATATTATGTTTCACCGATTGAGGATTTTTGGTATGTTGATTCAAAGTTGTATGCCTCATTGATTAGTTTTCTTAAAAAAATCCAGTTTTCATATCGGTTCTAATAAAACCGATATTAATAATAAACATTTCATATCGGTTACATTTAAAAAGCGATATAAAAACGATTTTCCATATCGGTTTAACTAAGAAACCGATATAAAAAGCGCGCGTCTATTGGCTTAAAAACTAAGTTTCTATAACGGGTCTAAGTGGAACCGATATAAAAACATTTTCCATATCGGTTCTTTAACCGATATAGAAAGTGTCTTTTTTAATATCCCCTTTATCTATATCGGTTCTGAAGCCGATATGAAAAGCCGTTTTTAACCGATATAAAAGCCTTTTTCTAGTAGTGGGAAGTGGGGCAAGCCCGAGCCCTCATGGTATAGAATCGTAACGATCGGCTCTGGTAGATCCAGTCAAGGTGATCCTGAAATGAAGAACGAAATGAATGCTTTAAAGGCGCAGATGAGCAATACAACCAAGTTGCTGTCGTTAGAGAGGGTTCTAAGTCTGAAGAGGGTGAGGCGAGTGCCGTTCGTCGCATTGTCTCTTTGGAAAAGAGGTGAAGAATTGGGAAAAGTCGCCGATTTCGTGGATGTTAATTTAAAGTAATTATTTGTAATGCAATCTCGTGGCTCGCCAAGGCCATAGGACAAGTTGTTAGGGCACGCATGTTTTTATTTTCAGAATCATCATCATCAATAAAAACGTTTGTTTTGAATTTCCATCACTAAAAATCATTTCTCCATATTTCATGTGTCCTCTTTCCTGTTTTATTATTGTTTGCTTGTTTGTTTCGCTTTTCATTCGCTTTTTCGCCGCAAAAGGCGAGAACCATAGAAATTGTCTCTCAAAATAACAAGTGCTAGTGATCCATATTTCGACTTTGATCACCCTATCAATCAAGCTGAGGGGGATGTTGAGGAAGACTGGGAAACTCCTCCAGAACTCATGAGGCTAATGAAACAAGAAGAAAGGGTTATTCTGCCTCATGGGGAATCCACTGAAGTGATCAACTTGGGTACAGCTGAGAACAAGAAAGAGGTCAAAGTGGTTACCGCCATGAATGACGAAGATCGCATGAAGTTGGTTCATATGTTGCACGATTATGTGGATGTGTTTGCATGGTCCCATCAAGATATGCCTGGGTTGGACACCGACATCGTGGTACACAAGCTACCGGTCAAGCCCGAATGCCCACCTGTCAAACAGAAGCTGAGAAGGATAAAGCCTGAGATGTCCCTCACAATCAGAGGCGAAGAGAAGAAGCAATTTGATGCAGGGTTCCTAGCAGTGGCCAAGTACCCTCAGTGGGTTGCCAATATCGTCCCAGTTCCGAAAAAGGATGGTGAAGTCAGAATGTGCGTCGACTACAGAGATCTGAATCGTGCTAGTCCCAAAGATGACTTTCTCCTTAAAAAAAAAAAAAAAAAAAAAAAACAAAAAGAAAAAAAGGCAAATATATAGGAATAAATAAATTATTGTCCTTGAGTTAATTTTTGAGAAAACGAGCAATCGTGATTTGAAATAAAGTTTGACCATTTTCCCATATTCTCGGAAAAAAACTGTACTACCCACTGTAAGCCAAAAAATCCAAAAATCACCCTAGACAAGGATCATCTCAAATATCAAAAAAGGTGCATCACTTTTTATCAGTTCACCCGAGTCAAAGAAGAAAAATCAAAATCAAAAAAAAAAAAAATCAAAAAGAAAATCAAAAAAATTTAAAAATGAGAATCCCAAAAATACAAAAAGAAATGTAAGTGGTGAGCTGATACACGTTACCACAAAACACAAGAGATCCTTGTCCCAATAAACTGCAAATACTTCCCTTTGACCTCGGCATCCCGCCCTCCACCAACCCTTAGCCAGGAATAAAACTTCCAAACACCTCATCAAGCCAAATAACCATCATAAATCATCAAACGTCAGCCAACGCCAAATAACAATCATCCTACCATTAGCTTCAAGCATTTCCTTAAACCCAATCATCCTTTCTCCACAAAAACCCACAATCTCCAAAAATCCATTCCGATCAATGATCGATTGCTTTTGTTTTCTCAGAGTTTTAGCTTTAGGACATATAAGTTTATTTATTTAAATATGTTTGCCCAAAAAGAAAAAAAACAAACATGCAGAAAAAAGAAAGCTGCTCAAAAAAAAAAAAAAATCTCAAAAAAAAAAAGAAGGGGGAAAGAAAAATCAAAAGGCTTGCACTCCAAGATTCATTCAAGTTACAATTATATCAAGGCAAAGTTGTAGAGATCACCAAGTGGGTTGAAGCTGCCTCATATTCCAAGATGACCGATTCGGTGGTTGCCAAATTTGTGAAGAAAGATCTCGATTCGCCGTTATGGTCTTCCAAGCAAGATCATCGCGATAATGGCAACAACCGAATCGCAAAATGATGAAGGACACTGTGCAAAGTTCAAAATTCAGCATCATAATTCTTCTCCCTACCTTTGAAGACGAATGGGGCGATCAAAGCAACTAACAAGAACATCAAGAAGATTATGCAAAAGATGGTGGTAACCTACAAGGATTGGCATGAGATGCTTCCCTTTGCTTTGCATGGCTACCGAACTTCGAAGACGCACTTCAACCTGGGCAAATCCGCTCTCTCTCAGGTATATGGGTGGAGCGTCCTCCCTATTGAGGTTGAGATACCTCCATGCGGGTCTCGATGGAAACAAAGTCAAAAAAAGCGAGAATGGGTTCAAGCCCGTGCGGATCGACTAAACCTCATTGAAGAAAAAGGATTTGCAAACTTTGTGTCGGGGCAATTATATCGTGAGAGAATGAGAACGGCTTTTGACAAGAAAGTCCGACCACGTGAATTCGAGCAAGGTGATCTGGTGCTCAAGAAGATCTTGTCCATCCAGACTGATCCCCTTGGGAAGTGGACTCCAAGCTATGATGGACCATACGTTGTCAAAAAAGCCTTCTCTGGAGGAGCACTGATACTTACCAACATGGACGGCAAAGATCTCAAGGAACCCAGTCAATTCCGATCAAGTGAAGAAGTACTATGCCTGAAAAAAAAATAGACAAAAAAAAGAGAAAGACAAGCCAAGTAAGAATTAGCTCGCTAGGTTGAAAACCCGAAAGGGCAACCTAGGCAAAATCAGAGCGACCTGGTGGATTGAAAACCCGCAAAGGGCGATCCAGGCAAAAATTAGGGTCAGAAAACTTGAGCATGAAATGTAAAGAAAGGCATACAACTCCCCTGAAGACTTGGATGAGGGAGTGATCAAGGTCAAGGACACAAATGTTGGCACTGCTCTACAGAGACGGACAGTCAGAATTCAGCTTCTCTCTTGTTTTTCGTGTCTTTTTGTAGTTTAAAACTTTCAAATGTATTGAACAGTCGTCGTAACATTCTGTACGATCGGCTTCTACGTCAAAAAAAAAAAACTCAAACTTTTTCATGTCTGTTTGTTGATTATTTTTTGCTTCTTCTGCTCAAAATAAACGTTTTATGATGATGGTGATCTTGAACTGTGAAACATGTGCATACATCATATAGCATTGCAAATCATTATGAAGTTCTTAAAGCTCACTGAAAGAGGCAATTCCCCAAAACAAGTTAGTCATGCAAGAGAAAGTGATCGAGCCCATGATTGCTTCGAACGACAAAGTTAAAGCCCACCTGCACCTGACCCATGATATTCCTCAGTCTCGTGCCATGAGTGTTGCGGATTGGTTGAACCAGCAAGAAGATAAGCCAACAGGGGCAAAAGAGCAAGAGAGAATAAAGAAAAAACAAACAGTCAAAAAAAAAAACAAGAAAGCCGACCAAAGAACATCAAGAATAGCATCTCATTGCATTCATCATTCCACTAAATCATCGCATCGCATACGCTCGCATAACATGCATTTGCATAATAGACCCTGCATAACATGCATTTGCATAATAGACCCTGCATAACACGCATTACATAAAATCATGCACTCATCAGTCATGCACTAGGAAGTAAAGAAAAAAGAAATTCAGGCGTTTGCATTACATTCACCATAAGGAAAAGAAAAGAAAATAGCAATCATGGCATTTGCATTGCATGTGTTTGTTCATCTCACTCGCAGGTACAAATATGGAAAGGTACTTCGGTATTAATGTTCGACTTCAGGTTCCAGAAGGAACTCCCTCAGTGGAGAGATCAGAAAGGAAGAAAGAGAAAAGAGGAAAGAAAAAAAGAGCGCCCAAGCGCAAAAGAGAAAAGAAAAGAGAGCGCCCAAGCGCGCAAAGAGAAAAGAAAAGAGAGCGTCCAAGCGCGCAAAAGAGGAAAAGAAAAGAGAGCGTCCAAGCGCGCAAAAGAGGAAAAGAAAAGAGAGCGTCCAAGCGCGCAAAAGAGGAAAGAAAAGAGAGCGTCCAAGCGCGCAAAAGAGGAAAAGAAAGAGAGCGCCAGTGCGCAAAAGAGAGAGAAAAGAGCGCTCAAGCGCGCAAAAAGAGGAAAAGAGAGCGCCCAAGTGTGCAAAGGAGAGGTCTCACATCGTATACGAGCAACGCGATGGACCGCGACCCATGCGGCGCAACGGAATAGTCAGATATCGCCCTAGAGATACGATGGGACGCCGAGATTGATCCGTATATCGATTCGGGCCGATAACGATCCCCCCGGTCGCTCGAAAGACCAAAGATTTCAGGAAACGTGCTCCTCCAAGCCGCGTGCAACCTCGGATTCGCCAAGAGTTCGTTTAAGGATTACAGGTTTTAGGCAACCGGCATTTTACCGCTTTTTGCGCGCCAGTGCCCATTTATCGCTTTAAAGACGCCGGTACCCCTTTTATCGTTTTCACAAGACGCCAAGTTTTCATTTTATCGCTTTTTCAAAAAAAAAAATACGTAAGGGTGAGTAGTCATCACACAAGAGGGCGCTTGAATTGATCACTCAAGAATCAGAAAAAAAAAAAAAAAAAAAAAGGAGGAAGAGAAAGAAAAAAGAAAATTCGTGTTTTTCCTAAGTGGACAAAATCGGTATATTTTTTCGAATTCTTTATATCTCTATTTTGCCTCGGAATATGTTTTTCGCCAATTCATATTCCTTGTTAAAATCTAGATAAAGAGAGGGCAAATTATCATACCCCAATTTTAAGAAGCTTTAGGTCAAAACCCTAATTTTCCCCAAATAATCAAATTAAAAATAAAAAAGCATCATGCATTGCATTTAGGTTTCTAAAGTCATTTCAAAGTTTCTAAAATCATTTTTGGAGTTGAAATGCACTTTTTAGACAAATTAGGGTTTTTCAAGACAAAAAGGGTATTTTGGTCATTTCACAAATAAGGGACAATTCCTCAAAACAAGTCATCCAACATGCATTTCAAGGTACTAGAGGTCACTACTAGGGAGAAAAATCGGTTTTGAAGTGGAAATGTGTTTGTGCAAAAACTAGGGTTTTTAGAGTGAAAGGGTATTTTGGTCATTTCACAATAAAAGCGGTTTTTTTGTCCCAAATCCTTGGATAATCATCAATGATTTATTTAAAGGATATTTGTGCTCCATTGTGATTATTTTTGTGATCGACAATTAAACCTTTTGGTCTAAAAACCTAGTTTTTGGATATAGGGGTAAAATGGTCTTTTCCTTTGAGGTGGGGCAAATAAATCAATTTTGGGATTGGTGAGATCATAAAATTCAGAGCCCAATCATTGAATTATGGGATATAGCCCAAAATGGCATGAAGTAGGAAGAATAATCTAGAAGGGAATATTCTACACTCTTTTGAATTTTGAAAGGATAAGGATAGTACAATAGTACAATTTGCAATTCCACTCACTCTCCATTCCCTTAGCTGCGCATAAACAGCCATATACACCCCATTTTCATTTATTTTTATTGTTTGCAAATTGTGTTAAATCATGGCCATCCATTCAAGTGTGAAAATCAATCCTCACCCTTCATTTGAATCAAAATGGCACTTGTGTAATAAGCTTTATGGAAAATTACATTTTTGTAAATGAGTTTATCCTTCACCACCCTTCCTAAGCTGCGCCCTCAGCCCTCTCTCTCCTCACTTTATTGCCCTTAATCCATGTGATAATGCATCTTGACCATTGATTCAATTTCTTTCTCAAATCCTATTGATTTACAAGAGATACATTGTCACAAATACCCTTAAGTTTTCACTTCATATAAAAGCCCAAAAATAGGAGAACTCACACACACTCTCATTTTTACCCTAGCTAGCATTCTCTCCTCTCCTTCTCCTCTCTAGGCCGAACCCTCCCCTTCATTCCCTTCCATAGTTTTTTCAAGTTTCATCCACCAAATCACCTTAAACCTACTCCACATTCATATATCTTCTTCTCTTCACCTTTGATTCCATTTTTACACCATAAAGGAGCTTGCTTTCTTGAAGTTTGCGTGACATTTGTGGTAGATTTGTGAAGATTATTGTTGATTCGTTCTTGATCTCCATTTTCTACTTCTTTGCTAGTCATTTCTTGAGGTAAACATCATATCTCTTGCATTTTTAACTATTAGCATGTAAATCTCCCTTCTACTCCTCTTTCCTCTCTAAAAGGCTTAGAGGTTCATTTCAAACACTATGTCAAGGACTTTGGGAGCCTTGGGTGTTTGAAGTGAACCCTTGGCCTTGAGGAGAGGCTTCTTGTGTTTTCAACCATGTTCTTGCATTTTTTTCATACTCATTTTGTCACCTTTTCATGAATAAGTGATTTCCACATGATATATGCATCTTATTGTTCATGTCATAACTTGCAAGTTTGAATTTTGTCTTGATCTTGAGGGATTAGAGGGTTTCGGTTTTAGGCCTTAAAATTAGGGTTTGTTTGCATTCTTTTTACCTTTTGATTTATGTAAATAAAATCTTTGATTTGTATATTTTGTTTCATGTGTTGATCATAAATTTAGGCATGAAATAACTTGATGTTTTGGTCATGCAAGGTTTCGGCCTTAGAGTGTGTTTTAGGGTTCATTTCAATGCTTAAAATGTGTGTTTGATCTTGTGTAGAAATGTGTAATAGTGTTAATGTGTTTTTTCACCTTTTTACCACTTATTCTCATTTTTATCTTACCACTCACTAGCATTTTACCATAAGTAAAAAAAAAAAAATATATTTTTAACTTTTTACTTTTACCATTTCATTAAATAATTACTCTTCACTTCATGCACATTCATTTACTCTTTACTAACTTTTCACTAAAAGTTTTTACCACTTTGCAAAAATACCCAAAAGTGTTTCCATATCTTGCATTTCATCATTTGTGTTCACATGCTCATGCATTTATCTATGCCTATACCTCTTGCATTCGCATGCTCTATCATATGTCCATGCATCCCTCAATATTATGTCTTGTATCCATTGTTGCATAATCATGCATTCCTTAATATTGTATCTTGCATTCTTCTTCACATGTTCATGCATTCACTAGCACTATGTCTTATTTGTTTATACATGCAATAATGATGTGCCTTGCATATTATAATTGTATATTCATGCACCCACATGTTAGCTCAATCATGTATTCAATTTGTTCATAACAATTTGTGAATATTCTTTATGATTGCTATGTTTGTGTTCTTATTGTTGCCTTGGTTTGGACTTGAAAAGAATTGAAATGTTCTATTTCTTTTTCAAACTTGAAATCACATGTCTTTTCTAATAAAAACCCTAAGGCATTTTTTTTTTCCTAAACAAATCATTAGCCATCACTCGAAGCCATCGCTTGTTTGATCGTCAATGAGGAGTTATTAGTGATAGTCACTCGAAGCCTTTGCTTGTTTGACTATTATGAAAGCTCCCACACATTAATTAAACAACAAAAACCCAATTCAAATTTCCTAAAAAATAATATGAGCCATTAGTGGTAATTATCGCTAAAACTCATCCTTTGCCAAAACAATTTCAAAAAAGATAATAAAAACGTTGCAACTTGTAATCACTTGAAGCAATTGCTCGACTGATTATCGGTTCCAACACTTTTCTTTCAAGTTAGTAATGAACGCCACTCGAAGCCATTGCTTGTTTGGTATTCATGAACGCTTGAGTCATATTTCCAAAACCCCAAAAGATAAGATTAGGACAAAACACAGATTTTCTCAAGATTAAGAACCAAGAACTACGTAGCTTTGATCCCTCATCTCATTGAGGGTACGTAGGAGCGGGTCACTTCCCGTCAAGCACTCTTTTAAAAAATCTTAGTTTAGTTTCACTTTTCAAAGATCCCAAAAAGATTTCTTTCTCCCTTGTTTTCTAAAAAACTCTTTCAAATAAAAAGAAAAAGAAAAGAAGTAGAACGATTTATTTCAAATCAAACAATCCAAACCACACATCGAATTAATGGTTCCCTTTCGGTAGAAAGGAGGTGTGGGGTGCTAATACCTTCCCCACACCTAACCGACCCCCGAACCTACATCTCTAAGTTTTCGAAAGACCAGTTGCTTTCCAAAAGGTTTTCCTAATATTTTCCTTAATAAATATTAGTGGCGGCTTCATTGATCGATTTCTTTTAGAAAAATTGTAAACGAGGAAGGTTCTCCCTAGGGGACTTTTTCGGGCGCAACACTATGTTTAGATAAATAAGTCTCGGTGAAAGGTTATACTACTATGGCTAGACTGTGGTTTACCACTAAGGTCAGGATTTCTTTCACTGGTGTATTTACAAGGGCATCACTGAGAGTCTTGCAAAGGTGGCCAATGCCTGTTGCAAGTAGTATAAGTTACCTGAGTAATCCCATAGTCAATCAGTTCACTATTTTATAACACACTAAGCTAAAAGACAACTCAAATATATACATATATATATATATGGTCAATGATGATGAGAAAAAGTATGACTGTGATGATGTTGCTATATGATTTTGACGAATATGACGAGTTCACTCTATGAGTGATTATGATGATGTGATATATATATGATATTGAGGATTATGACGAATACACTGTATGAGTGTTTTATGATGGTGATAATGAGTACTCCAGGTGAGTGTTTGATGAATTGCACATGTGTTCACAGAGTCTCATGGCATGTGCATACTATGACGAATAGGCTTCAGCCTCTTATGACGAATAGGCTTCGGCCTCTTATTATGACGAGTATGGTACCATCATGCATATGCCCGCGTGTGGGTTGCATTCTCATACATAATCATGACTGTGAATTGTTGATGTTTGTGATTGGAGCTGGTATTCTGTGATTATGATGTGGTGATGATGATGATACCGTGTGATTGCATGCTCTCATTTCTCTATTATGTATCTGATTATGTTTTATTGAAATTCTCACCCCTTCTACTTGGAATGTTGCTCCATTGTGGCAACGCTGCAGGTAACCGATAATGAAGGTCTAGCTGCTTTCTTTTGATAGCTGTCGGGGAGGTTGTCTGTGTCGCTCTCTGATACCGTAACACCTAGGGGGTGTAGTGGAGTTTAATAATTTAATTTAATTGAGGAACTATTTGTTTAATGACTGTAACGATGATGTGAGTGTGGAAACTGTGCTGACCAAGTACTCTATTTATAACTATTTGTTTAATGACTGTGCTGACCGGTCGTTAGCAGATAACTCGGTCGGCAGTAGAAAGAGGATTTTGAGTGTGGAAACTGTGCTGACCAAGTACTCTATTTATAGAGGGTCCCACCAGGTGAAGCGACGCGACACGACTGTTCGCGTTCCCCCATCCAATGCATGGGGATTCCCAAAGGGTACCTCGAGAAACGCAAAGGTCACCTCATTCATTACGCATTAAATGGCGTGGTCGAATCCCAAACGACACCCGCGATCGACCAACGCCGGCGGCAGCGACCGACCCATGTCTAATAAAGACGTCTAGATATGTCAACCCACTGGGGGGGCATCGATTCAAGCCTCTTCCCGCCCTGAAGCGACCTAGTCTTGGGGGGCAACTGTTCCGGGGTGTATCAGAAATAACAGGAGGTGCAGTCAGAAATGGGCCAACGGCCCATTCCAGCGAAACGGCCCAAGCCCGTGGCTTGGTGCGCAATTCTCGGCGACCGGCCGGATTTCTCGCAACGACCAGGTCGCCCCAGTGGTATAAATACCACCCCCATTCACAGTATCAGGTACGTTTTCCTACCCAGTGATACCTAGCCCGTTAGCACATCTCTAACTCGAGCGTCGGAGTGTCTTTGCAGGTACCACCCGAGGTGCTCTCAAGACCGGTCCTCATTCATCTTCAGCGACCGGACAGTGGAGCAGCGAACAACAACAACACTCAGTGATCAAGGTACGATCAGTACCCTAGACCTCTCCATCTCGGGTGAAATGTTCCTGCCGGGTCCAAGACAAAGGGAAGTGCTCCCTCACAGAGTGGTCGTCCTCAATGTCAGCAATAGATTGCTTCGCCGCAATGCTCATGGCACGAACGCAGAAAATGTCCGACTTATACCCCTTATTAAAATCATTGACCGGCCAAAAGTAGGATCATTCCTTGTTACAACGCAAGCCAACACGGTTCTGGCTCAGCTTGTCTGTGCCCGGCTCCGGCCTCCGAAACACGTCGAAAAAGAAGCAAAAGACCTAGGCAGAAGGGACTCTCCCAATATTCTCCATGGCGAGCTCGAAGCCTCTAACGAATCCCCAAGCGTTTGGGGCCAGTTGTGACGAGGCCACCCTTACGAAATCCAGCATGTCCTTCTGAAACTCGATAAGAGGAATCCGAACCCCCATGGTCTCCATGACAACCCTATAAGAGAAGAAGCTGAGGCCGGAGGCCTTAGTGCACACCGCGCACCCTTCGACAGACACAAAATTTCCATCTCTGTTCGGGAGGTGCGGCGATAAACTTCTGAAAGGAGGACAAAAGTACATCCGACTTGAAATTTGAAAAAATTCCGCAGATCTCAGTTGTGACCCAATTGAAGGCATCTCCAACTAACTCCTCATCTTCTATCTCAACAGATCTTCAACTAACTCCTCCTCATCTTCTATCTTCAACAACGGCAACGGCCGCCAAACGACGACATCTGTTGCATTCAAAATCAAACATTAAGGTGGAAGAAAGAACTGAACTTGGCTTGAAAATACTCGTAGCTCAGCTTGAAGGCTGAACTCGGATGATGAACAATGAACTCGGTTTTCTAAAGAACCCAGAAAACGCAACGGTGCACGACGAAGATGGACGTCAGCACGGTGGTCGAAGGGAAACACTATCTCAGATCGCCCAAGACTCAATGAGAAAATCAAGTTAGTGATATTGGCGAAGTGAAGAATGACTCTTTCCCTTTTCATATATAGACCACAGGGCTCGGGAGGCGAACCGACGCATCCCATCAATGCGTCGCATGCTTTGACATTATGACAAACAACCTCAGTTTCTAAAGCGTCGCCTCGATTTATCCAAACGTCACAACTGTGTGTTACCAAGTGGCTTCAGTCTCAAGAGGGGGGGTGAATTGAGACTTTGAAAACTTTTCCCCATTTTAAATAACTTAGATTAATTTTCGCGCAGGTTTATGGAATGAACAATTAGAAACAAAAACATTAAATAACACAGAGATTTATCTTTGGTTGACCACCTCCTAGTGACTCTACTCCAGTCCTCACAAACCCTTTGTGAGATTTTCACTATCAAAACAAAGCTTAAGCCGAGTGCTTTAAAACCCTTACAGACTCAGGCGCTCTTCACCTAGGATACCCCACCTTGTGCAAGAGCCCTTAACAACAATTACAACAAGAGATACCCCACCCTTGTTACAATCAAAAACCCTAGAGAGATACCCCACTCTCTAGTACAACCAATTGACATACAAGAGATACCCCACCCTTGTTACAGTCAAAATCCTAGAGAGATACCCCACTCTCTAGTACAACCAATTTACAAACAAGAGATACCTCACCCTTGTTGCAATCAAAACCCTAGAGAGATTCCCCACTCTCTAGTATAACCAATTACAAAAATTGAACAAATTACAAGAAATAGAAATACCTCTAAAGTAGGTGAATACAACAAGTTGAAGCTTCCCAACCTAACCCTTGAGAGAGATCAGCTCAAATTGATAGAACAGTGAAGAGCAAGTGTGATTGTGTAATAGAATTTGATTTGTTCTTTGTTATGCGTTGGTTGGTTGTTATGATCTGTGAAGCCCTAAATCTCTATTTATAGAGGTTGTAAAATATGACTGTTGGAATAGTTTATGAATAAGTGGATAATCGATTTGTTGCTTATAATAACTTGGTTGAAAATCGATTGTGTGCTTTAAGAAACATAAGAGAGGAATCGATTGTGTGCTTTAAGAAACATAAGAGAGAATCGATTGTGTGCTTTAAGAAATAAGAGAAGAAACGATTGTGTGCTTTAAGAAACATAAGAGAGGAATCGATTGTGTGCTTTAAGAAATAAGAGAAGAATCAATTGTGTGCTTTAAGAAACATAAGAGAGGAATCGATTGTGTGCTTTAAGAAATAAGAGAAGAATCGATTGTGTTATAAAATCAAGTTCCTAAAAACTAGGAAGGAAAGATACAAATCGATTTTGAGCTTTAATAAGGCAATCAACAAATCGATTTAGTGCTTTAAAACACAAGTGGAAAATCGATTTTGTTCCTTTAAAAACACAAGTCATGAATCGATTGTTTTCTTTCCAAAACAATTCTTTCTTAAAACCATCAATATGCAAATCGATTTCTAGCTTTAATTTTATAGGCTATGAATCGATTTCTAGCTTTAAACAAGCTATGAATCGATTTCTAGCTTTAAAGTTACAAGCCATGAATCGATTGCTTTCTTTCCAAAACAAGTTCTCTCAAAAATCAAGCCATGAATTGATTTCAACAAGTGCCTAACCTAGACTCCCCCTTTTTGATGATGACAAAATTTTAATTCATCTTAGGTGGGAGGTTAGTTCATCAAGCAAAAAACAATGCGCTAATATTAAAGATATGTATCTAGACTCCCCCTTAATTGATGCTCCCCCTATCTAAATGCAAAGTGACAATCCTATATTTCTCCCCCTTTTTGTCATGATCAAAAGGGTTAATGCGAAACATAGTTGGTGAGTCGAAAACGCAGCTAATAGTAACAGTGTGTCCATTGCATTTTAAAAAAATAGGCATAAACCACAAAATGACATGATAGTCGGGTTTCAACACAAGATAGCCAAACATAAATCAATCATCAGTTCATATTTCATTCAGCTAAATGGTAACTTAATGACTCCAAGTTTTCTTTTCTTCGAATGAAAAGGAAATTTTCTTTTTGCAATGGTTTTGTAAAAATATCAGCTAGCGGTTTTGAATGCTCAACAAAACAATCACATAATCACCTTTTTGAACATGATCTCTTGAAAATGATGTCTAAAATCAATATGCTTAGTTCTAGAGTATTGAACGGGTTTCTTTGATAGATTAATTGTTTGTGTTGTCGCAAATAATCAGAATGTGATATATATAGACACCATAGTTGAGATGTTGTTATTTACTCTATTTCCCATTATTCTAATATGCTTACCGATTTTGTCCTGGAGCATAAATCAAAATCAAACAATGATAATCACATATTTGTCTAATGCTCAGTAACTTATGCTTAAGAGATTCTACATAAAGCACAATGCAAATAGAGGTGGATAAGTCTTTACCAATCTTACCTTCACCGAGGATTCTTCCTCTTTTGCTGTTATCACAAGTCACATGACCGTTTTTTCTGGGGGTGGGTGTTAAGAGCTTTGTCATATCTTCAGTCATGTGCTTTGAGCATTTGCTATCAAGGTATTGATTTTACCCCATACCTTGAAGCATACCTGCAATAAGATCAAGTTGCAAATTTTGGTACTGTTCCGGGGCGTATCAGCAAAACCAGTAGGTGCAAAGAGCATATGGGCCGTCGGCCCACGCAAGCGTAACCGGCCCAAGCACGCTGCTTGGAGCGCAAACCTCGCAACCGGCCGAAATCATCGCTAACGGTCGGGACTCTACAGTATATATATGCCATTCGCACATGGCATCAGGTACGTTCTCTTACCTTGTGTTATCTGCCCGAGCGACCCCTTACTTGATCGTCAGAGTGTCTTTGCAGGTAACACCCGAGGCGCTCAGCGTGAAGCCAAGACCGGTCCTTTCTCCTATTCAACGACCGGCCTATCCAAAGGACAGCAACTTCAACACTTCATTGGTCAAGGTACGATCAATTGGCGACCACAGTGGGAGGCCCGAGCGCTATCCTACTCCACTCATGGCTCCACGCGACCGGCCCCAGACGCGGGCCTCGTCTCGACTCAACCCCTCCGGGCAACATCCTCAATAGCGCAGACCCCGGGGGCGAGGCGTTACAATCCACGAATCTCAGGGAATCGCGACAAGAGTCGTCGATGCATCTGATCGCGGACCGGTCCTGCAGCAGATTCAGCCGGCCGTCCCTCACGATCTACCGCCTGAATTGATCGAAGCCGGCATTCAGGAACCATTGCCAGAACATGTCACTCATGCCGTTCTGCAGATCCTGCAAAGCAAGAACCAATTCATCGACCAGGGAGTCGCCCTTCAGACTTGTGTATGGAACTGATGCTATAATACCCATAGAGATGGGCGAGCTAAATTGGAGAACTTTAAACCCCCCTTCAACGACCGACAACAACCGAGCCATACGAGAAGAGTTGGACCTCATTGAAGAATTGCGTACCCAAGCATCATTAAGAGAACAACTGATCAAGCAGAAGGTCGCAGCTAGGTACAACACCCGTGTTCAAAAGAGGGACTTCACGGTCGGTCAGCTCGTCCTGAGACGTGCAGACGTCGGAAACAAGAATGCACGTCAAGGGAAGTTAGCACCAAATTGGGAAGGTCCGTATCGGGTCATTAAGAAGACCGGCAAGGGGGCATACGAGCTGGAAACCATGGAAGGGGCGACTATCCCCAGAACATGGAACGCAGAAAAACTTAGAAAATATTATGTCTGAATGTAATGAACGACCGATTTAATAATGAAAGACAGGCAGGCGCTCTTTTTCCCACTGGGTTTTTTACAGAGGCCTGACCTTTGAAAATTGTTGTTATTTACTTTCTCGCATAGAATGTATGCCCGGTCGCTCAAACGTGCTCATGGCAAAGGAGCGGCCGAAGAATTGTCAAACGTAAGTGGGTCGTCGAAACGATCCACCTCGAGCGCCATCGAAATGGCCCAAGGGTTGAGAAGTAACCCATAGACATTAGGTCGTCGAAAAGATCTACATCGAGTGCCATCGAAGTGGCCCAAGGGTTAAGAAATAACCCGTAAATACGCCAGGCCATCGAAACGACCTAAATCGAGTGCCATCGAAATGGCCCAAGGGTTAAGCATTAACCCACCAGAATAGGCCGTCGAAACGACCTAAATCGAGTGCCGTCGAAATGGCCCAAGCAAAGGTTGCCGAACCGACCAAAATACCACCGAGTGGGCATTCTTTGTTGATTGGGTTAGAAACACCCCACACCTAAAATGCCGCCGAGCGGTCCATACGCACCAAGGCGAGCGTTCGTAAATTTCGGGAAATACAAGAACAACATAAATCCAAGCAAACAGATTAATTAAACAAGAAGTCATTACAAATCGAGGACGCCCGGTCGAAGCCGCGTGCCCAATTGTTAAAACTGCACGAAGGCAGGAATATTGTTGTGCTCGAAGGCAAGTTAAACTATTACAAAAATTTCTCCGCTCGCAGGCGGGCTTCAAAAGAGGATCGAGCTAGGGCGAACGACATTGCCCTGATCGTCAAGTTCCTCGGGCTGCACGATCTTGCAGTTCTTGACATAGTGGTCAGGCTTTATCAGGTTTTCATCGAAGTTGATGTTCAAATCTGAGTTCAGCACCCGCACCTGACCTAAAGCGTTGAAGAACTGCTCGATCGCCGCACCCTTAGCCATCTCGGCTACCTTCCGAACTTGCGCCTCCAGCTAAGCCCTCTGAGTCTCCCATTCGGCCTTTTCTTTCTCCAAAACATCGAGGTCGGTCTTCAAATTTGTTACCTGAGCTTGGAGTTCCTTGTTCCTCTTCGACAGCTTGGCCCGGTCGTCTTCGGCCCGTTGCATAGCGTCCTTCTTGGACTTAGCTAATTTCTCCAACTTTTGCTGCGCCTCCGCCAAGGCCTTATCCTTCTCAGCCCGAGCTGCTGCAAACAAAGATAGTCAAAGTCGGTTAGTCGGTCGAATGTAAACAAAAGCACGACGGGTTAAAAGAATAAAATACCTTCAGCTTCGTCCGCCAGTTCTTGAATGATTTTGTCCATCCCCATGCAAAGGGAAGCACAAACCTGCATGGGTTTTTTCTTGAACCGCTCGAAGTCGGACGGCCCTAAACCCTCGAGCGAGAGAATAGGAATGTCATCCTTAGCAAGATCCAAGTCCCGATTATCAAACTTGGCCCGCTTGGCAGAACGATCATCGTTGTGAGGGTGCGACCGGACCTTGGAAACAGGCTTTTTCCCTTGGCTTTTGGGGGTTGGAGGCACCCTCGACGATCCCTCGAGATCGACCACGTTCCGTGGCGGGGGCCGGGAGGCGCTGTTCTTAGGAGGATTCAGAACTTTCTCGAGCTCGGCCCAGTTCTTACCAGCCATTCTCCCTGCAAAACAAAATAATTCAAGAGTTAGATAAAGCGAGCAATATTCGAAATTCAAAGATAAAGTCCAAAGGCGAACCAATCTCGGCTTGAAGAGCTCGACCCACGAAAGCGAGGACAAAGGGACGGCAAGGCAGTCGCCGCTAGGATCTCGAGGGCATCATGCGCGAGTCTTGATCATCTCCGAGAGACTCCAAGTCGGCGCACCCAAATCCTTATGAGAATAAATATAGTCGCCAAGGCCACGAAAAAGTGAGCTTCATTCCACATGATTGGGAAGAAAGGGGACCGAGCATCCGCGTCGGGTGGATCTCGAAATAGCCATGTCGGCCTCCTTAGTTGGGACAACCCGAAATATTGGCTTTTCCGGCCGCGCCCAACGACTCTTGAGTGCGCTTTAAAGTACAGGTCTTTGGGTCTTTCGAGTCTTGAAGGATACCTGCTCCCTCTTTTCCTTATTGGCTTTCTCTCTCAGCCAGCTCAGCTCGAAAATAGTGAAAAATAACTGGACCGACACTGGCCGGCCGAGCATAGTCGAAGCACTTCGAAGTTTTCAAAACGCCCCCGCGCGTTTGGATGGAGTTGAGAAGGCGACCCCAATATAGCGGAGAACGTCGCGCACGAAACTTCGGTGAAGGGTGGGGTGATGTTCATCGCTCGAACACGATCCGATGCATCGTGAACTTCAGATTGTCAGAATAGGTTGCGATGTCTTCTCCGTCTTTCATGCCTCTTACCCTCCAGCCCGGTAATTTACTGAAGTGAAGCTGCAGCTCGGGCAGGGCCCAATGACCTACCGTGATAATACTCCTATTAGAACGAAGAGTTTCTGACACCCAAGACATGTCAGATCGGTCTCGGGCTATATCAGGCAGAACATCTTCTACTCCTTCGTTCGACCCCCCTTCATTGTTCACCCCCTGGCGAGAGGAACTCGCCACAGGCTGAACCACAACCTCCTCAGTAGCTTCTTCGGCTCGGTCTTCCTTGACCTCGACCATCTCTTCAACCTCGGCCGGAACGGCACTCTGCACCTCATCATCCTCTATGGCCACCTCTTCATCTCCACCCGCGGCGCAAGGAATGGCATTTTCTGGGGGCGGAGCGTTATTCGACCCGCAGCAGTATCGGGCGGACTTGGAGTCGAGCTCCCAAGCTAGCTAACCGACCTCTTTTGGAAGAGCTGGAAGAGCTCGCGCTCGAGCTCGAGCCACTCGGAGAATCAGAGCTTCTGTCGCCCGAAGACGACTTAGAGTTCTCTTCGTGGGAAGTAGCCTCGCACGGCCTCGTCATGTGTTCAGCAAGAGAATGTGAAGACTTTCCGGGGATGCGAGCAGTTTGTTTCAACCGTGGCATGTAACACCTGTGATAAGGGTATCGGGTCAGGTCGGTGGAGCAGTGCTCTCGTGAGAGGGGGCGACTTGGTCGTCCCCAGACCTGGCACCCCCTATCACGGCGTAGAGTTGTGCATTCGAAAGAAAATATTGCAGAAATTAAAAGATCTGAGAAAAGTATCGGCCCGTACCTTAAAAAAGTTGGATCGGTCGCGAAAGCAAAGACGAGTGAACGATAGTTGCAGATGCAGGTCGGCGGCATACAAGTCGGTCGGCAGCAGAGCAATTCATGAAAGTGTAAGGAATAGTCCCTACGGCGGGTATTTATATACGATCCCCAAGGCACGAGAGGGACCGGGAGACGAAACGTCGCAACGTTTCACCTTCTCCTTAAAAGCTGTCATTAAACAACCTCGGGAACACCAAACGTCGTACCATAAATATCAGCGAAAACTAACTGTCGTCTCAGCGCGGCAGGCGGTTGACAAGCGGTCGAAACCACCCAATCGAGAAAGCAAACGGCCGCGACCGTTTCATCATCGAGAATTTCAAAAGGCACCACCCTTGGGGGCAGCGATTCAAGCCTCAGCCCGCTCTTAAGCGACCTAGGCTTGGGGGGCAACTGTTCCGATGCGTATCAGCAAAACCAGTAGGTGCAAAGAGCATACACGCAAGCGTAACTGGCCCAAGCACGCTGCTTGGAGCGCAAACCTATAACCGCCGAAATCTTCGCTAACGGTCGGGACTCACACGATATATATGCCATTCGCGCACATGGCATCAGCACGTTCTCTTACCTTGTGTTATCTGCCCGAGCGACCCCTTACTTGATCGTCGGAGTGTCTTTGCAGGTAACACCCGAGGCGCTCAGCGTGAAGCCAAGACCGGTCCTTTCTCCTATTCAACGACCGGCCTATCCAAAGGACAGCAACTTCAACACTTCCTTGAGGGTTAATACTTGGTAGAGTCCCTTTGGGAACCCACACCTTTTTCACAACTTGTCTTCTTCTAGCCATGCACACAGATGCAGAATGTCCTAGTCTTGCACAGTAATAACATCTAATATATGGACTAGTAGTGAACTTAGGTCTATAATGCACATGTCTATTGATGAAATTATTTCTTGGAGACCTAGGATGCACGTGTTGTATGTTGGACAAATTACAAGAAATAGAAATACCTCTAGTATAACCAAGAGAGATTCCCCACCCTCTAGTATAACCAATTACAAAAATTGAACAAATTTCAAGAAATAGAAATACCTCTAAAGTAGGTGAATACAACAAGTTGAAGCTTCCCAACCTAACCCTTGAGAGAGATCAACTCAAATTGATAGAACAGTGAAGAGCAAGTGTGATTGTGTAATAGAATTTGATTTGTTCTTTGTTATGCGTTGGTTGGTTGTTATGATCTGTGAAGCCCTAAATCTCTATTTATAGAGGTTGTAAAATATGACTGTTGGAATAGTTTATGAATAAGTGGATAATCGATTTGTTGCTTATAATAACTTGGTTGAAAATCGATTGTGTGCTTTAAGAAACATAAGAGAGGAATCGATTGTGTGCTTTAAGAAACATAAGAGAGAATCGATTGTGTGCTTTAAGAAATAAGAGAAAAATCGATTGTGTGCTTTAAGAAACATAAGAGAGGAATCAATTGTGTGCTTTAAGAAATAAGAGAAGAATCGATTGTGTGCTTTAAGAAACATAAGAGAGGAATCGATTGTGTGCTTTAAGAAATAAGAGAAGAATTGATTGTGTTATAAAATCACGACGAAGATGGACGTCAGCACGGTGGTCGAAGGGAAACACTATCTCAGATCGCCCAAGACTCAATGAGAAAATCAAGTTAGTGATATTGGCAAAGTGAAGAATGACTCTTTCCCTTTTCATATATAGACCACAGGGCTCGGGAGGCGAACCGACGCATCCCATCAATGCGTCGCATGCTTTGACATTGTGACAAACAACCTCGGTTTCTAAAGCGTCGCCTCAATTTACCCAAACGTCACAACTGTGGACCACCACTCACGAATCGACACGTGGCATGCCATCATTCCAGAATTTTCTCTCAAGACACCTGGCATCTTACGCCGAGGCCGACCTCACTCTTGGTTCGACCTCGACTTAGGGGGCCATTATTTCGGGCTGGGCCAATCCCCATGCGAAGTTGGGCCAGGCCCAATCTGGGTTTGGTTTCGGCCCAACCTACTTCTTCCAGAGAAAGTCACCTCTGGACCGTCCAGAGCAAAGTGCTCCCATCTGACGATTCAACAACGGCACCGAGCTCTATATATAAGGACACACTCCTCCAAGATCATGTACGCTTTCATTTGTTGCTTACCTCTCCACTTCTCTTGCTGACTTAAGCATCAGATTTCTTGCAGGTACCACCCCCTCAGCGCGAGCTCAACCTTGGTAGATCTCATCAGATCCTATCTCAACTTTGGCAGACTTCCTCACATCCGAGACACTACAACAAATTACCCCCGGGTCAAATCTTCTTCCTGATCCAAGTACGAACACACACACACACACATACATATATATATATATATATATATATATATATATATATATATATGTGTGTGTGTGTGTGTGGATTGCTAACATATTCTCACTTGAATTTTATAAGGAGTATGTGTTCCTAATCAGACCGGCCGATATATATAGGAGCTCGGCCACTCTCTACTCTACAGAAGGAAGAAGTTTGTCTATCGGTCGGCTCTATGTTCCCGCATATATGTGTTCGGTAAAACGACCATAATAATGGCCAACAAAGTTATTAGGGAATCCCTAATTTCTCTCCTATGTTGTAACGTCCAAATCGGTCATTATGTGTAGTAATTAGTAATAAACACCATTTGTATTATAAATACCGTCCTTAGTGGTTAATGAAAAGATCTCACATTTTTGGGATCATCTCACATATTGATCTAGATCCACTATTCACCATTTATCAGTTGTTTCTTATCATTTTCATATGAAGCACACTATCTGGTTATAATCTTGTGTTCGGTTCGTTTCACTCACTAGAAAAAAATCGAAACATTGGCTCCCACCATGAAATCATTTCTCTATTACGAATGTAGAAAAGGCGTATACTACAAGAAAAATGATGGTTACCGATGGGCAAAAGTCGTCGGTAAGCCCAAAAGGTCATCGATAACCACCAATTTTTGATGGATTACCAATGGGGTCGGTAACCACCTATTAGGCTGCAAGAGCCAAAATGAAAAATTACACAGCAACCCGATTTTACTGTTCCTGACGACTCTAATCTTGTTTGTCGGCTTCGTCGATCACTCTATGGATTAAAGAAATCTCCTCATCCTTGGTTTGGCCGTTTTAGCTCTGCCTTAATACAATTTGGCATGACTAGTGAAGTTAAACACTTTGTTTTCACCATCCAATCTTCTACTGGACATCATATCTTTCTTGTCGTATATATAGATGTCATTGTAATCATCGGGGATGATGCAGAAGGTATCCAACAGCTCAAAATACACATTTTCAAACAATTTACTACAAAAGATTTGGGTCCTCTAGAATAATAAAATAAAAACATGCTTTACTATGTTAATAATGAACCATTATATATATATATATATATATATATATATATATATATATATATATATATATATTTAATTTCACCTTTTATTCTGTTAACACCAAAAGTAAATTAGGCCAAGGGTCGAGGGCTGAAAGTAAGAGTTAAGAGAAGACAAGGGCACCGAGGTAAACCACCTGACAATTTCCAAAAGATATTTGCTATAGGGACAGTCTCAAAGGAGAGACTCGAGGAAAAAGACAATGTGAATGCCCTGAGGAGGGGTTTGAGCTCGAGGAACAATGGATGAGGTTGAGGCAAAGACAATTTTAACCTATAGATCAGCGCCATGACCACATTGTCTCGATTGCTTAAGTACGATAGCTGCAGGCTGAGGATGGGGATCAGCCGAGGAACTATGTGAACGAGGCAAGGAAGACTTGCATGGAAGGCGAGGAAAAGAGACATATGGAGAGAACGTGGGAGTGTTTGAAGGTCAAGCAAAGAGAATAAGCCTTGAGGAGTGGAGCGAGGAGGTTTTTCATCCCACTCACTGTGCTACTGATATAGTGGGTTATGGATCTGATTTCTTAGGGCTTAGGAACGAGATTAGACATTGATCTTCAATGGATCCCACGGCACGCCCAATGGGACAGACACGGGCGAACAAACCATCAAATTTTATTCGCCTGAACTGGATTATTGTTAGCGTGCGCCCGTGCGCTCTGGCAGAAACCTAAGTATTGAGCCACCTTCGGTGTCAAAAAAGGAAACTGCCACCAAGACTAAGATCGCGGAGCCAATAAGTGTGGTTACTGTCGTTTCGAATGAACAACCCCCTCAAGATTATGAGGATTCCTTGGTTATGACCACATCATTCATTCGACAACAATTTGAGGTGGGGATACATGACATAATATACCAAGTGTCCTAACAATTGGCTGACATAGTGAAACCTATAGTGCACAATGAGGTGCAACGGGCCAAAAAGATGGAACAGAGGTGTGTTACGCAAGCTAGTAGCACAATGAACCCTGGTTTCCCCGACCAATCACAGGGAGGACAACCTACTCTCTAGGAGGAACGCATCAAACCCTAACGTACACCAACCCAGTTAGACCTCAGTCGGCGTTCTCTAATCAGGTAAATCCTACCCCTGTAATTCTTTTGCTCGGTACTTTTTCCACTACCAAAACTGGGGAGTAGTTTATGGCGAATGTCACTAACGCAACTTCTCATCAGCAAGGACAAGTGCAATTGGCCAGAAGGCCGCCCGAGGCCCTAGGCTTGATGGGTCTGCTGTTTGGATATTTTGGGATAGTAATCCTCGAGGATAGGATGTGGGGGAAGTAGACAGTACCACTGATCATCAAAGCAACAAATGGCTGAAGTTCTTGGACAATATCCGTAGAGGTGGTGTCGTAGAAGAACTTGCAGAAGAAATACATAAGGAAGGTTATATGCTCTGTATCGGTGATCTCCACTTCGGTTCTTGATTTCTTGATGAGGAACTTCGAGTAGACGCCTCCAGCGTGAGTACGACTAAAGTTTATCTTCTCTAGCCAGAAAGCGAAGCTTCAAAAATCAAAGCAACACACATGAGTGGTTAAGGCAATATCTTTAGATAAAACCGAATTGATCAAGACAAGTGTGGAACACCTAGAAACTAGAAGACACGTGGCATCGATCATCACCGACCATTAGTTAGTCTATTTTTATTTTCGTTCGAATAAGGACATGTGTCCACAGTAGTTTACATTCCTAGTTCTTTGAATAGAAGTTCAGACGAAGAACTGATCAGTGTAAATCTATGAACTGGTGAACTCAATATCTAATTTAAGTACTATTATCTCACACATCTCAAATTTATTTGTTTAACGGGATCCCTTAACGAAAAATACTAGAAAACAGCCACTCACTGCAATTAACCTAGGAATAATCTATCTAAGATGTTGTAGCAGCTTCTAGATCTTAGGTGACTCACATAGACAAATTAAAACATTGAAAAATATAAAACAGCAATAGAAAAATAAAGCACATGTAGACAAAATAACAGCATTGTGGTAACTGTGTAATAATTGTCAAAACCATGGATCACCGTGTGAATTAGGGTTCACTTACCATTCTGTTCCACTGTATGCGAATAATTATCAGCCCCATCGCAACTCGTTTTTCATGACACCAACACAACAATAATTTCAACCACCCAAACAATCATTTGATTTTACACCAACCCAAAAATATTATCGACGACAATCTTTTGAGTTTGTGAATAATTTGTTTGGTGGGACATTGATATGCCTGCATCGAATCAATATATGTGGTCTTTGTTGGAGTTTGGCCAACCATCAGATCCCAACCTGATCGGTGTTGGTTCATCTCCATGGCATCTCGACTTAAATGAGGTTGTTTAGCAATACCAGGCACCTACCCCATTGACGGAGAAAGCCCAGCTCCACCTCATCTACATTGTAACCGCGGGCCACAACATTGCAGGACTCGAAACTGAATTAGAATACATAATTAAATACTTTTAGTTGTTTAACAAACTATATTTAATTTTATGTTAATTACAACATATTTGTTAATTCATTAGATAATTTCCTTTGAAAATTTGATAATTAATTATAGTATTTAGCTAATTATTTACTAAAAAAATTTATAAAAAAATGATTTATCTTATTAAAAGATGTTTTAATTAATTTAAATATTTATTTTAATTTTTTATAACTAAGTTCGTTTTACATGAGCCAATTCGAAAATGATTATTTTAAGCTTTTTCGATTAATCGGAATTATTTTTTATTTAATATTAGTTTTAAATATTTTACTAATTGTTATTTACTTAACCTCCAAGTATAGTCCACATTGATTTAACTTAAATGCATCTTCTTTTCTATAAAATAAAAACTTAAATGCGTCTTGATACGTTACTTGTTGAACACTCTCAACTTTCCACTTTTTTAGCCTAACAAACTGAGTGGTTATAGGCTCTCTTTGACGGACTTCCTAAAAGAGTGCAAGTCAGTTAATGCAAAACAATAACAACAACAAAATAAACTTCATCTCTGTAGCGACCGAAAAATCCGGGAAAGGATTCTTCGAAGGTTCTTAAGGAAGCCGCCACCAAATTTTAGTTTAAGGGTAAATTCGGAAAATCCCTTTAAGTTTTAGGACGAGGCATTGTTAGGGTTCGGGAGTCGTTATGTGTGGGGAAGGTATTAGCACCCCACGACATCCTATTGTCTAATTAATTTAAGATTTATTTAATAATTACCCTTTTATTTGTCGAGAAAAAAGACTTATTTAGGTTTTTGGTTTTTAGTGCTTGACAAGAGTTGAGTCTTGCTCCTACGTACCTCCAGATGCAATGGAGGAATCAAAGCCACGTAGTTCTTCCTGAAAAAGGTTTATTGGTTGGTGTTTTTTAGTGTAGGGATCCTAGGATTCCTTGAACTGTACAGTTCACTGATTCCTAGGACGATGACTAATCTGATTGTACAACCGACTTAGTCCCCTACTTTTTGAAAATGATTTTTGAATTTTTGAAAGGATTTGTGAGATGGGTTGATTTTAGAATAGGTATTCTAGAACTCCTGAACTGTACAGCTCATTAGTTCTAGAATGCTGACTAACCCGGTTGTACAACCGACTTAGTCCCCTATTTATGGAAAAAATGATTTATTTATATTTTATTAAGTTTTGTGTAGGATTACTGAACTATACAGCTCATTGGTCCTAAAATGAGGACTAACCCGGTTGTACAACCGACTTAGCCGTTTATTTTTAGAGAAAAATAGTTCATTCGTATTTATTAAGTTTGCAGGGTTACTGAACTGTACAGCTCATTGGCCCTAAAATAATGACTAACCCGGTTGTACAACCGAATTAGCCGTTTATTTGATTTCGAGAGAAAAAAATGTTGGAGTTGGAAAAGAATTAAAAAGAGACACAGGGGGTGCAGATTGTAAATTGGGGTTTTATTAATCGCAGGGGGTGTATAATTAATTGGAGGTGCAAACAGGAAGGCCCAGTTCGCATGTGGAAGCCCAGAATGCGAAACTGGGCTTAAGTTGGGGAGGGGTGCGCGCGTGAGTTGCAGGGGTGTGACTAGTATTCTGAGTAATTAAAAAAATAAAAAATAAAGGACAGCATTTATAAACCTAAGCCCAAAAAAACTGAAACCCTAAAACACTTCACCCCCTTCCCCTTGTTCATGCTGCGCTGCAGCAAGAGAGAGAGAGAGCAGCCCGGCGAAATTTTCGCCGTGTTTCACGTTGAGGGCGTGAAACCTTCTGTTTCCTGTGAGAGAGCGAACAAGATGGTGTGAGAGGGAAGGGCGACGGCGTTTGGTGGTGACGGTGACGGTGAAGGTAACGGAGGTGGCGCCGGCGAAGAGGGCGCGACAGTGATTTCAGGTTCGTTTTTTTCTGGTTTTGTCTCTGTTTTCAGTTCCTTCTCTCTTCTTCTCCTTTATTTAAAAAAAAGAAAGTTTCTGATCTGTGGTTTTTTGGGTGAACCGTGGCGGCCTGGGCTCGATTTGGGGGAGGCGAATGGGAGGATGGTCGTGGAAGAGAAGGGGTTCGGTTTGTGTTGGTCTGAAGCTTCGATTCGGTGGAGTGGTGGAATGGTTTCTAAGGACCTCGCCGGAGCTCTCGCCGGAGAAGACTGACCGGAGCTCCGGCGAACCTAAGGTCAGTGTTTCTGTTTGTTTTTTTGTTGTTTTTTTTGCTTTCTCTGGGTCTGATTTCTTTTCTACCCCCTTTGTCTCTGATTATTTGCTGGTTTATTCTTGACTCTTTTTTCCTTTTTTAGAAAATGGATCTGGATCCTATGTGTTCAGAAAACATGTATTTTTGATTCCCTAGTCATGTTAACAAATCTGGATTTCATACACATGCATATATATTTTTGATAAGAACAGATTTATTGACACGAATATATGTTAACACGTTTTGACAAATCCGGATTTCATACACATGCATATATACTTTTGACATAAACAGATTTATTGACACGAATATATATTAACACGTTTTGACAAATCTAGATTTCATACATATGCACATATATTTTTTGACATAAACAGATTTATCATTACATCGATTTCAGCATTAAGAGTGCATTAGTAAAACCTACCTTGACTCCAGCCTCTGTTTTGACTCCTTGTGTGTATGTTTGAATGACTATAACCACTGCAACTGCTGCTATTTCTGCTCTTTCGGCTGCTCTGTTGTTCCTCCCTTAAAACTCAGAAACTCAAAAACGATGTTTTGTGGATTTGGGTTTCGATGTGAAACTCTAATCCTTATTTTTTCTAGTGATTTTCGCAGCTTTTTCTGTGCTAATTTCTGTCTTTGACTGCTGATTTACTGTTTATTTATAGTCTAAAACTAGGTTAAGGCATTAATTGAGTTTTGACTGGGTTTGGATGATTTTTCAGGTTGGAACCCGTGCCCAACAAGAAATACCGCAGCAGACTTGGAATCTTGAAACCGAAACCCTAGATTGCTGTTTGCTGTTGTTGTGCGAAAAGTAGTTGTGCAAGTGTACACAATCGCAACAAGTAATATATTGATAAGTAAAGTTCGTCTCCACAAGGATTGGTATTAATTTTAGAGTTTAAAAGGAATTACACTTAGAGGAACAAGTAACAAGTAATTGAGTAGCAAAATTGATTGAACAAAAGTTGTTTTAAGGTAACAAGTTAAAGTAAGTTAAACTATGAGAGAAATAAGTTGGATTGCTTTCACTCACGTAACTTCCCGAGAAATAAGACGCTATAACGTCACACGCTATAGCGTTAAGCTATTGCAAATGTTTTGCACCTTTCAAGACTAGCGCCGTGGTTTCACTACAAGATGCCTATGTCTAGGTTCTAAATAGGTTCACCCTGTATAATCAAGATCCCACGACTTATGCTTTATAAACTATTGCAACTTCTATGTCTAGAGGACGCAAAAATTGATTAAATGTCTTCAACCAACCTTATCATTTATATTAACCCTTGAGTTCTTTCTATGGTTCATATGTCTGAATCCACAGAGGTACTTGTTTTACGTGGCCAAATATAAAACAAGTTTGGAAGAATTATAACACAAGGATTAAAACACAAAACGTGAGAAGTTATATACGCAATATTAAAGGTTCATTACAAGCTATAGCAATCCAACTCAAGGAGTTTAGCTCATGTTGAGCATCATCAAAATAACACAAATAAACATACTTGCATTACCGTAGGTAGAAAGGAATTTACAAGTGCAAAAGATACAATCTTGATGTCTCCTTATCATCCACGAAATGATGATACAAATCAGTAGCTTTACACCGTGAGAAATACAGAAAATCACAAAGGAAGAAAATAAACTTCAAAAGCTTTAAAAGTGTATCAATGGAGAAAAAGAAAAATGTCAAGTTCTATCTCTCTACCAATACTCTCTCTAACTCTCGATTACTCCAAGGTAAGGGAAGGAAATCAAGATATCTAGTCTCCCTAGCATGAGGTACAAATCTTCTCAAAAGTCAATAAAGGTGATGTTTGCTTTTTCACCAACTCCACTATTCCTCACTCATGCGATGCCAAGTGTCCACACAAATCCAATAAAATCCGCACATGTCAGCAAGCACAGTGGACACAAGATATGGAACATGGATTAATGAGCTTGGCGCCAAAATTGCACTTTTCCTTTAGATGCTCAGCTGATCTGCCTTCTTGACGCTATAGCGTTAGACGCTATAGCGCTAAACACTGCACTACTTCACAAAATACATCAAAACATTCACAAGGGCACCAAATGTGCCGATTTCATAGCAAAGCAGTGTTTTAGCCCTTCCTCACCTAATATTAACAGAAATGCAATAAATACTATACTAATGTTACTTGAGAACTTACTTAATTTAATGATTAGAGGCATAAATAACTCATATAAATATGAGTTATCAGCTGTGTATTTTCGAATCTGTTATTTTTTGTATTTTTAGATATCTGTTTTTTTGTATTTTTGGACTTTTTGGACTCTTAGGAGCTTTTAAATTGTAAATTTAACTAAATACAATTTTTTTTGACATTTTTGGATTTATTTGACTCTTAAACACTTTTAAATTGTAAATTAAACTAAATAGAAATTTTGACATTTTTGGATTGTATATATGCTTAAATAAATTAAATAAACAAAATAAGAATAAAATAATAATAAGAAAAATGAGTCGGGCCAAATACAAAGACGAAGCGGGTCGGACTTGACAAATACGCTAAAACGAGACCAAAACCAAGGTAAAACCTCCTAAGGATGTAATAATTTCTAAACAATAAAAATTAAATGCAATCCCGAAAGAACGGCGCCAAAAACTTGTTGTGCGAAAAGTAGTTGTGCAAGTGTACACAATCGCAACAAGTAATATATTGATAAGTAAAGTTCGTCTCCACAGGGATTGGTATTAATTTTAGAGTTTAAAAAGGAATTACACTTAGAGGAACAAGTAACAAGTAATTGAGTAGCAAAATTCAGTTGAACAAAAGTTGTTTTAAGGTAACAAGTTAAAGTAAGTTAAACTATGAGAGAAATAAGTTGGATTGCTTTCACTACGTAACTTCCCAGAAATAAGACGCTATAACGTCACACGCTATAGCGTTAAGCCATTATTGCAAATGTTTTGCACCTTTCAAGTACTAGCGCCGTGGTTTCACTACAAGATGCCTATGTCTAGGTTCTAAATAGGTTCACCTGTATAATCAAGATCCCACAGCTTATGCTTTATAAACTATTGCAACTTCTAGGTCTAGAGGACGCAAAAATTGATTAAATGTCTTCAACCAACCTTATAATTTATATTAACCCTTGAGTTCTTTCTATGGTTCATATGCGAATCCACAGAGGTACTTGTTTTACGTGGCCAAATATAAAACAAGTTTGGAAGAATTATAACACAAGGATTAAAACACAAAACGTGAGAAGTTATATCACGCAATATTAAAGGTTCATTACAAGCTATAGCAACCCAACTCAAGGAGTTTAGCTCATGTTGAGCATCATCAAAATAACACAAATAAACATACTTGCATTACCGTAGGTAGAAAGGAATTTACAAGTGCAAAAGATACAATCTTGATGTCTCCTTATCATCCACGAAATGATGATATACAAATCAAGTAGCTTTACAATCGTGAGAAATCTGAGAAAATCACAAAGGAAGAAAATAAACTTCAAAAGCTTTAAAAGTGTATCAATGGAGAAAAAGAAAAATGTCAAGTTCTATCTCTCTACCAATACTCTCTCTAACTCTCGATTACTCCAAGGTAAGGGAAGGAAATCAGCATATCTAGTCTCCCTAGCATGAGGTACAAATCTTATCAAAAGTCAATAAAGGTGATGTTTGCTTTTTCACCAACTCCACTATTCCTCACTCATGCGATGCCAAGTGTCCACACAAATCCAATAAAATCCGCACATGTCAGCAAGCACAGTGGACACAAGATATGGAACATGGATTAATGAGCTTGGCGCCAAAATTGCACTTTTCCTTTAGATGCTCAGCTGATCTGCCTTCTTGACGCTATAGCGTTAGACGCTATAGCGCTAAACACTGCACTACTTCACAAAATACATCAAAACATTCACAAGGGCACCAAATGTGCCGATTTCATAGCAAAGCAGTGTTTTAGCCCTTCCTCACCTAATATTAACAGAAATGCAATAAATAATATACTAATATTACTTGAGAACTTACTTTATTTAATGATTAGAGGCATAAATAACTCATATAAATATGAGTTATCAGCTGTGTATTTTCGGATCTGTTATTTTTTGTATTTTTAGATATCTGTTTTTTTGTATTTTTGGACTTTTTGGACTCTTAGGAGCTTTTAAATTGTAAATTTAACTAAATACAATTTTTTTGACATTTTGGATTTATTTGACTCTTAAACACTTTTAAATTGTAAATTAAACTAAATAGAAATTTTGACATTTTTGGATTGTATATATGCTTAAATAAATTAAATAAACAAAATAAGAATAAAATAATAATAAGAAAAATGAGTCAAAGCCAAATACAAAGACGAAGCGGGTCGGACTTGACAAATACGCTAAAACGAGACCAAAACCAATGTAAAACCTCCCTAAGGATGTAATAATTTCTAAACAATAAAAATTAAATGCAATCCCCGGCAACGGCGCCAAAAACTTGTTGTGCGAAAAGTAGTTGTGCAAGTGTACACAATCGCAACAAGTAATATATTGATAAGTAAAGTTCGTCTCCACAGGGATTGGTATTAATTTTAGAGTTTAAAAAGGAATTACACTTAGAGGAACAAGTAACAAGTAATTGAGTAGCAAAATTCAGTTGAACAAAAGTTGTTTTAAGGTAACAAGTTAAAGTAAGTTAAACTATGAGAGAAATAAGTTGGATTGCTTTCACTACGTAACTTCCCAGAAATAAGACGCTATAACGTCACACGCTATAGCGTTAAGCGCTGTTGCAAATGTTTTGCACCTTTCAGTACTAGCGCCAGGGTTTCACTACAAGATGCCTATGTCTAGGTTCTAAATAGGTTCACCCCTGTATAATCAAGATCCCACAGCTTATGCTTTATAAACTATTGCAACTTCTAGGTCTAGAGGACGCAAAAATTGATTAAATGTCTTCAACCAACCTTATAATTTATATTAATCCTTGAGTTCTTTCTATGGTTCATGTCTGAATCCACAGAGGTACTTGTTTTACGTGGCCAAATATAAAACAAGTTTGGAAGAATTATAACACAAGGATTAAAACACAAAACGTGAGAAGTTATATACGCAATATTAAAGGTTCATTACAAGCTATAGCAACCCAACTCAAGGAGTTTAGCTCATGTTGAGCATCATCAAAATAACACAAATAAACATACTTGCATTACCGTAGGTAGAAAGGAATTTACAAGTGCAAAAGATACAATCTTGATGTCTCCTTATCATCCACGAAATGATGATATACAAATCAGTAGCTTTACACCGTGAGAAATACAGAAAATCACAAAGGAAGAAAATAAACTTCAAAAGCTTTAAAAGTGTATCAATGGAGAAAAAGAAAAATGTCAAGTTCTATCTCTCTACCAATACTCTCTCTAACTCTCGATTACTCCAAGGTAAGGGAAGGAAATCAGCATATCTAGTCTCCCTAGCATGAGGTACAAATCTTATCAAAAGTCAATAAAGGTGATGTTTGCTTTTTCACCAACTCCACTATTCCTCACTCATGCGATGCCAAGTGTCCACACAAATCCAATAAAATCCGCACATGTCAGCAAGCACAGTGGACACAAGATATGGAACATGGATTAATGAGCTTGGCGCCAAAATTGCACTTTTTCTTTAGATGCTCGGTGACCGCCTTCTTGACGCTATAGCGTTTGATTTATAGCGCTAAACACCGCACTACTTCACAAAATACATCAAAACATTCACAAGGGCACCAAATGTGCCGATTTCATAGCAAAGCAGTGTTTTAGCCCTTCCTCACCTAATATTAACAGAAATGCAATAAATACTATACTAATATTACTTGAGAACTTACTTTATTTAATGATTAGAGGCATAAATAACTCATATAAATATGAGTTATCAGCTGTGTATTTTCGGATCTGTTATTTTTTGTATTTTTAGATATCTGTTTTTTTGTATTTTTGGACTTTTTGGACTCTTAGGAGCTTTTAAATTGTAAATTTAACTAAATACAATTTTTTTTGACATTTTTGGATTTATTTGACTCTTAAACACTTTTAAATTGTAAATTAAACTAAATAGAAATTTTGACATTTTTGGATTGTATATATGCTTAAATAAATTAAATAAACAAAATAAGAATAAAATAATAATAAGAAAAATGAGTCAGGCCAAATACAAAGACGAGAACGGGTCGGACTTGACAAATACGCTAAAACGAGACCAAAACCAATGTAAAACCTCCCTAAGGATGTAATAATTTCTAAACAATAAAAATTAAATGCAATCCCCAGCAACGGCGCCAAAAACTTGTTGTGCGAAAAGTAGTTGTGCAAGTGTACACAATCGCAACAAGTAATATATTGATAAGTAAAGTTCGTCTCCACAGGGATTGGTATTAATTTTATAGTTTAAAAAGGAATTACACTTAGAGGAACAAGTAACAAGTAATTGAGTAGCAAAATTCAGTTGAACAAAAGTTGTTTTAAGGTAACAAGTTAAAGTAAGTTAAACTATGAGAGAAATAAGTTGGATTGCTTTCACTACGTAACTTCCCAGAAATAAGACGCTATAACGTCACACGCTATAGCGTTAAGCGCTGTTGCAAATGTTTTGCACCTTTCAGTACTAGCGCCAGGGTTTCACTACAAGATGCCTATGTCTAGGTTATAAATAGGTTCACCCCTGTATAATCAAGATCCCACAGCTTATGCTTTATAAACTATTGCAACTTCTAGGTCTAGAGGACGCAAAAATTGATTAAATGTCTTCAACCAACCTTATAATTTATATTAATCCTTGAGTTCTTTCTATGGTTCATGTCTGAATCCACAGAGGTACTTGTTTTACGTGGCCAAATATAAAACAAGTTTGGAAGAATTATAACACAAGGATTAAAACACAAAACGTGAGAAGTTATATACGCAATATTAAAGGTTCATTACAAGCTATAGCAACCCAACTCAAGGAGTTTAGCTCATGTTGAGCATCATCAAAATAACACAAATAAACATACTTGCATTACCGTAGGTAGAAAGGAATTTACAAGTGCAAAAGATACAATCTTGATGTCTCCTTATCATCCACGAAATGATGATATACAAATCAGTAGCTTTACACCGTGAGAAATACAGAAAATCACAAAGGAAGAAAATAAACTTCAAAAGCTTTAAAAGTGTATCAATGGAGAAAAGAAAAATGTCAAGTTCTATCTCTCTACCAATACTCTCTCTAACTCTCGATTACTCCAAGGTAAGGGAAGGAAATCAAGCATATCTAGTCTCCTAGCATGAGGTACAAATCTTATCAAAAGTCAATAAAGGTGATGTTTGCTTTTTCACCAACTCCACTATTCCTCACTCATGCGATGCCAAGTGTCCACACAAATCCAATAAAATCCGCACATGTCGCAAGCACACAGTGGACACAAGATATGGAACATGGATTAATGAGCTGGCGCCAAAATTGCACTTTTCCTTTAGATGCTCGGTGACCGCCTTCTTGACGCTATAGCGTTTGGACGCTATAGCGCTAAACACCGCACTACTTCACAAAATACATCAAAACATTCACAAGGGCACCAAATGTGCCGATTTCATAGCAAAGCAGTGTTTTAGCCCTTCCTCACCTAATATTATGAAATGCAATAAATACTATACTAATATTACTTGAGAACTTACTTTATTTAATGATTAGAGGCATAAATAACTCATATAAATATGAGTTATCAGCTGTGTATTTTCGGATCTGTTATTTTTTGTATTTTTAGATATCTGTTTTTTTGTATTTTTGGACTTTTTGGACTCTTAGGAGCTTTTAAATTGTAAATTTAACTAAATACAATTTTTTTGACATTTTGGATTTATTTGACTCTTAAACACTTTTAAATTGTAAATTAAACTAAATAGAAATTTTGACATTTTTGGATTGTATATATGCTTAAATAAATTAAATAAACAAAATAAGAATAAAATAATAATAAGAAAAATGAGTCAGGCCAAATACAAAGACGAGAACGGGTCGGACTTGACAAATACGCTAAAACGAGACCAAAACCAATGTAAAACCTCCTAAGGATGTAATAATTTCTAAACAATAAAAATTAAATGCAATCCCCTTAACAGCGGCGCCAAAAACTTGTTGTGCGAAAAGTAGTTGTGCAAGTGTACACAATCGCAACAAGTAATATATTGATAAGTAAAGTTCGTCTCCACAGGGATTGGTATTAATTTTAGAGTTTAAAAAGGAATTACACTTAGAGGAACAAGTAACAAGTAATTGAGTAGCAAAATTCAGTTGAACAAAAGTTGTTTTAAGGTAACAAGTTAAAGTAAGTTAAACTATGAGAGAAATAAGTTGGATTGCTTTCACCACGTAACTTTCCGAGAAATAAGACGCTATAACGTCACACGCTATAGCGTTAAGCGCTGTTGCAAATGTTTTGCACCTTTCAGTACTAGCGCCAGGGTTTCATTACAAGATGCCTATGTCTAGGTTCTAAATAGGTTCACCCCTGTATAATCAAGATCCCACAGCTTATGCTTTATAAACTATTGCAACTTCTATGTCTAGAGGACGCAAAAATTGATTAAATGTCTTCAACCAACCTTATCATTTATATTAACCCTTGAGTTCTTTCTATGGTTCATGTCTGAATCCACAAGGGTACTTGTTTTACGTGGCCAAATATAAAACAAGTTTGGAAGAATTATAACACAAGGATTAAAACACAAAACGTGAGAAGTTATATACGCAATATTAAAGGTTCATTACAAGCTATAGCAACCCAACTCAAGGAGTTTAGCTCATGTTGAGCATCATCAAAATAACACAAATAAACATACTTGCATTACCGTAGGTAGAAAGGAATTTACAAGTGCAAAAGATACAATCTTGATGTCTCCTTATCATCCACGAAATGATGATACAAATCAGTAGCTTTACACCGTGAGAAATACAGAAAATCACAAAGGAAGAAAATAAACTTCAAAAGCTTTAAAAGTGTATCAATGGAGAAAAGAAAAATGTCAAGTTCTATCTCTCTACCAATACTCTCTCTAACTCTCGATTTCTCCAAGGTAAGGGAAGGAAATCAGCATATCTAGTCTCCCTAGCATGAGGTACAAATCTTATCAAAAGTCAATAAAGGTGATGTTTGCTTTTTCACCAACTCCACTATTCCTCACTCATGCGATGCCAAGTGTCCACACAAATCCAATAAAATCCGCACATGTCAGCAAGCACAGTGGACACAAGATATGGAACATGGATTAATGAGCTTGGCGCCAAAATTGCACTTTTCCTTTAGATGCTCGGTGACCGCGCCTTCTTGACGCTATAGCGTTAGGACGCTATAGCGCTAAACAACGCACTACTTCACAAAATACATCAAAACATTCACAAGGGCAACAAATGTGCCGATTTCATAGCAAAGCGATGTTTTAGCCCTTCCTCACCTAATATTATGTAAATGCAATAAATACTATACTAATATTACTTGAGAACTTACTTAATTTAATGATTAGAGGCATAAATAACTCATATAAATATGAGTTATCACACCCCCAAACTTAAACCATTGCTTGTCCCCAAGTAATGACACTTGCAAAGACAAAACAAACTGACACTTATTCACAAACACAAGACCTGATCAGCACTTCACTTCTAAGCACACTCATTCAAATATATTCTCAATGGGCTAATAATTCAGATTCATACTCACACCAACACACCAATGCATTTTACTCAACTTCTAAGCTTATTACTGCTCAATAGTGTGTGTGTGATCTCTGACTTATCTCAATTCCTAGCTAGATTCAGATTTCTCTTAGCCTTGGGAAGAGTGGCCTTCTTTTGGTGACACCAAAATTTCTTTCAAAACAATGACTAGACTAACATTTTCACACAAATTTGAGGATTTGGACATGACAAAGGGCTTGATTAGGTATTTCGGGCCTGTGGCTAGTGTTCCTAACCTAATGACTAAACAGAGACGCTATAGCGTTTGATGCTATAGCGGCTGAACAAAATTTGACAAAAATTGACAACTTTACTGCAGCAGCCCCCTCATTACACTGAGTTCCTTTGGCACTTTTTTTTTTTTTTTTTTTTTTTTAACAATTGCGGCTTTTTGGAACAACCCACCTTTGTTTTGGTAGCTACTGACCTTTTACATATATATACTATATTTACAATGATTTCTTCATCACTAACCACCCTAAGACCTTTGTACCTAGCCTTTATGCAATCCAAGCACCCCCAAACTTAGCTTCTACTGACTCTTCAAGTTTTTAATCAAGTTTTGATGTCACCTTGGTTAACCAGGACTAACCTAAGCATCAGATAGTCCTAGGCTAACTAAGTTTTTCCTTAAGCACGAGATTTTTTTATGTGTGGGAGCAATAATAAACAAAGATTTTTCTAAAAGCATGGCTCTCTTACTCACTCACACAATCATCACTAAAACTAGCCCAAAGAGAATGCATTCAATGATTATACTTAAAAATGAAACACTTGAAACAGAACATTGATAACTCTAACTCTAGGTCCTCCCCCACAACAAAAGTGAGCAAAGTGTCCTCACCTTTGCTCTAATGGACTAGGAGAGGCCTAAGATAAAACAGAAACAAGATAAAACAAGTCTTGAAACATTTGTGAAGCGCAAAGCCAGGCGCTTATAGCGCTTCACAACTTATTGGAACATACAACACAACTAAAAACTACTACAGCAGAATGTTAAAATCATTTCTTTATTAGACCAGACCTGGTCCTTGAACTGACACGAGTTGGTTGAGGAGGCTTTGCAGCCTTTTTCTTCTTCTTTTCTTCCTTTTGGCCTTGCTCAGACGCTATAGTGCTACCACTTGGGGCTTCCTTCTCTTTAGCGGCCTTCATCTCTGCTAACTTGCTAGCAGCTTCTGCCTCTTGTTCAGATACCTCCTTTTCAGCTTCTTGTGCTTCTGGCTGCACACTTTCTTGATCATCTTCCTCAATCACAGCAAGCTTTGCACCTGGGCTCCTTCTTGCAGATACATATGTTGGCCTCTTTGTTGCCACGTGCTTCTCCTTCAGACTACGGCTTGGTGTGCCAGATGGCAATGGGCCTTGCACTACTACCCTGGGAGGGGTATCACCCATGGCCTGAGCTTCTTCTTCAGAACCTACAAGAATGTTAGCTTTTGATTTAGGGCTCCTTTGGGCTTTTTGCTTAAGCCTAGGAGATTTTGTTGTACTTGACACAGATGATGATGGACTTTTCTATGCTGCAGGCGCTATAGCATCAGACGCTATAGCTGGGCTGGGTGTGGGGTCAGCATGCACTTCCTCCAATTCTTCACTCTCTGACCCTTCCTCCTCTTCTGGGCTCTCTTCACCAGATTTCTCCTCACTCTCAGAATCTTCCTCCTCAGATTCATTAACTTCTTTCATCACCCTCCTTGTTTCCTCTTCATCTTCTTCACTGAGTTCCTCCAAATCTTCAGTATTCAAAGATTCTTCATTGCTCACCTTTGCTTTCTTCTTAGCAGGACTCTTTACCTTCTTCTTGGCAGGGCTCCTTGCTCTCTTTTTAAGCGCATCGCCAGTAAAACCTTTTACTCACCCCTTCTTCTGCTTGAGGTGGCTCCTTCACACCCTCTTCCTCAATCAACCACTCTGGGAACACCGGGGGTTCCAGTAATTCCTTTCCCCTGGATAACTTCTCCAGAACAGCTTTCTCCCATTCAAACTTGGCCTTCACAAACTTGCGGTGTTTGTTGGTTCTTTTTCAAGCGATTAAGCGCTATAGCATCGGACGCTATATAGCGCTAGAACTTCTCTCTGCCTGGGTTTGAACACAGCAGGAATGTCTCCTTGAGAGTCCTTCGTTCATCACGAATCTCAATTTCTACCTCAGCCTGCTTGCACAATTCAGTAATTAAACAAGGAAAATACAGATTACCATCAGTTTTGACCGCTTTTCTCAATTTCCTTGCAATGATCTTGCCCACGTCAATGCTTTCACCTTCCAAAATAGCATCCAGCACTATTAATCTATCCTTCTCCACATTGGTTGTGTGAGAAGTGGGCATGAGTGAATGCCTGATAAAAGTAAACCACATGGCAGCCTCATCCACCAGAAATGCTTTCTTTACCTTGAATTCTGATCCAAACCTTTCCCACGTAGCTTCCTCCACACAGATTCTCTTCTTGACCTCCTCCATTTCATCACAGCCCCATGTATCAAGCTTTTTCTCCAATGCCTTCCCAGAATAACCTAACTTGAAGTGCTCATTGATTGCACTTGGGCTGAAATCAACCATCTCACCCCTAACCATGGAATAGGTTTGGGGTTTTCCCCCTTTTGGAGGAGGAATACCTTTGTAAAACTCCCTCACCAATGGCACCAAAAATTCCCCTCTGTGCTTGATAAATTTCTGCCACCCTAGCGCTATAACAGTAGACGTGAACACATCAGGGGCTTTCTCTGTTTTAAAACCCCTCTCAGCTATAAAATTCATTTTCCAGTAACGCGCAGGATCGTCCTTTGGGTCCATGCACCACAGAGGAACACGGTTACGAGGCTCGGCTTTCTAGAGGGTTTTTCAACTGAGTGCTTCTTCACCATTTTGTGATTTTTGAAAGGAAGAAAGGGATTTGTGAATTTCTGAACTGGATTGTAAGATCGGTTGTAGAGATAGAAGGAATAGGAGTTATGGCACGGTGGGGGTTAGAGAAGAAGGAGGAACAACGGTTAGAAAGAGAGAAAGGAAGGGAGTGGTTGAGTGAGAGGCTATTGGGAATTGAATGATGTGACCGTTGTTGATGGGGCGGAGTGACTGAAGTGATTGGGCTTTTTCACAAGCAGTTGAATTGCACAGAGCGCGCGTGCCACGTCATTGACAACCGTCCCATTATTTTCAATTAAAACGTTTCCTGCTGCCAGCTACCACCTCTTGACACTATAGCGTCAAGATCACACTCCAGACCTTCAATTTTCCAAATTCCTCAACACAATAATTTTCCCTCCTGCACAATAAAATAAAAATAAAAGAAATGTTGATTAGTAAAACCTTGGGGTGCCTCCCAAGAGCGCTTGTTTTAAGAGTCTTCAGCCTGACTTCTTCTTTTGATATTAGGGATCTTGAAGATCAATTGAGGTCTTGTCCCTCATCACGTTGTCACCATGGTACTGCTTGACTCTCTGTCCATTCACTTTGAAAGTGGTGTTGGTTGCTTGATCATATAAATCCACAGCACCATGAGGGTAGACCTTGACCAATTTGAAAGGTCCAGACCACCTGGACTTGAGCTTGCCAGGAAACAATTTTAATCTTGAATTAAAAAGAAGCACTTGACCTCCTTCAATCAGTTCTCTATTCTGGATCTTCTTATCATGCCACACTTTGGTTTTCTTTGTAGATATTTGAGCTTTCATAGGCGTGCATGCCTAATCTCTTCAAGCTCATTCAACTGAAGTAGCCTTTCCCTGCCAGCGCTATCATACTCAAAGTTGAGCTTTTTGATGGCCCAATGAGCTTTGTGTTGTAGTTCAATAGGGAGGTGGCAAGCTTTCCCAAACACAAGTCTATAGGGAGACATTCCCAAAGGTGTCTTGAAGGCTGTCCTGTAATCCCATAATGCATCATCCAAATGGATTGACCAATCCTTTCTTGAAGGTCCCACCATCTTTTCAAGCATCCTCTTGATCTCTCTATTAGACAATTCAGCTTGCCCATTTGTTTGTGGGTGATAAGCAGTGGCAATTTTATGCCTCACCCCATATTTTCCCAAGAGAGACTCAATCAATTTGTTACAGAAGTGAGAACCCTCATCACTGATAATTGCTCTAGGTGTCCCATATCTGGTGAATATGTTCTTCTGCAGGAACTTGCTAACTGACTTGGCATCATTATTGGGGAGAGCCACAGCTTCAACCCATTTTGAAACATAATCCACAGCCACCAATATGTACAAATTCCCATGAGAAGGAGGAAAGGGACCCATGAAATCCATGCCCCATACATCAAAGAGTTCAATCTCTAAAATGTTGGTTAAGGGCATTTCATGCTTGTTTGAAATGTTCCCAGTCCTTTGACACTTTGCACAGTTCTTCACCAATTTCTGAGCATCCTTGAAAAATGTAGGCCAGTAATACCCACATTGCAGCACCTTTGCAGCTGTTCTAGTTCCTCCAAAGTGTCCACCACATGGTGAAGCATGACAATGCTCTAACACTTGAGGTTGTTCTTCTTCTGCAAGACATCTTCTTATCACTTGATCTTGACACTTTTTGTAGAGAAAAGGTTCATCCCAATAATAGTCCTTTACTACATGGAAAAACCTTTTTCTCTGTTGATAATTCAGATCTGCGAGCACAATTCGCTCACCAAGTTATTCACAATGTCCAAAACCAAGGAGTAAGATCATCGACGCTATATATAGCGTCTGGCGTTATAGCGGCAACGCTATAGCATTACACTTTTGCACCGATCATCATCAACAATTTCTCATCCGGGAAAATTTCTTTAATTTCACCCCCGTCTTTGTACTGCACCTTCAAGCCTAGACAAATGATCAAAGAACACGGTTCTCCACCCCCTTCTTATCACGAATTTCCAAGTCAAATTCTTGGAGGAGGAGAACCCATCTAATTAGCCTCGGTTTTGCATCTTTCTTAGAGATCAAGTACTTGATGGCAGAGTGGTGCAGTAAAAACAATAACTTTTGTGCCCACCAAGTACGATCCGAATTTGTCAAATGCAAAGACCACGACCCAATAGCTCTTTTTCTCGTGATGTTGTAATTTAATTGTGCTTCTACAAGTGTTTTGCTTGCATAATATATAGAATGAAAGATTTTGTCATACCTTTGGCCAAGCACACGGCCCACAAAGATAGTCACTTGCATCACACATTAGCTCAAAAGGTTTACTCCAATCAGGAGTCACAATCACAGGTGCAGTGACTAATGATGTCTTTAATTTCTGAAATGCTTCAAGGCAGGCTTCATCAAAATTGAATGTGATGTCATGTTGAAGGAGTTGATAGAGAGGCTTTGAGATCTTTGAGAAATCTTTAATGAATCTCCTATAGAACCCAGCATGCCCCAGGAAACTTCGTATACCTTTTACACTTGAGGGGGGTGGAAATTTTTCAATAACTTCAATCTTGGCCCTATCCACCTCTAAACCTTTCTTGGAAATCCTGTGTCCTAGCACAATTCCTTCTTGCACCATGAAGTGACACTTCTCCCAATTAAGCACAAGGTTTGTTTCTTCACACCTTATTAGTATTTCCTCCAAGTTGTCCAAACACATCTGAAAACTATCCCCAAACACAGAGAAGTCATCCATAAAAACCTCCATAGATTTTTCAATGAAATCAGAGAATATGGACATCATACATCTCTGAAAAGTTGCAGGGGCATTACACAGCCCAAAGGGCATTCTTCTAAAAGAAAATGTGCCATAAGGACATGTGAATGTGGTCTTCTGTTGGTCTTCAGGGACAATTGCTATTTGGTTATAGCCAGAGTAGCCATCAAGAAAACAGTAATAGTCCTTACCAGCAAGTCTGTCCAACATTTGGTCAATAAAAGGGAGGGGAAAGTGGTCCTTCTTTGTGGCCTTGTTCAATTTCCTGTAGTCCATGCAAATCCTCCAACCAGTCACTGTTCTTGTGGGAATTAATTCATTTTTGTCATTTGTGATCACAGTTACCCCACCTTTCTTAGGCACACACTGCACAGGACTTACCCATGCACTGTCAGAAATAGGATACACAATTCCTGCATCTAACCACTTGAGGATTTCTTTCTTTACTACCTCCTTCATTATGGGATTAAGCCTTCTTTGTCCTTCAATGCTATGTTTAGCATTTTCCTCTAACACAATCCTATGCATGCAGATTGTAGGACTTATCCCATGTATGTCAGACATTTGCCAACCTATTGCCTTCTTGTGTCTTTTCAGAGTTGAAATGAGCTCCACCTCTTGGTTTTGATCCAAACTAGCAGAAATGATGACAGGTAGAGTCTCATTCTCCCCTAAATATGCATACTTCAGGTGCTTGGGCAATTCCTTCAACTCTAGATCAGGTGGTTGAATAATGGAAGACACACTCTTCTTTAGGTTTGAGTTCTCTTGCTCTAGTGACTCATATCTTCTAGCCCAAACCTCATTCACAGCTTGCTTTCCTTCTTGAAATTCCTCTTCTTCCAACAATTCATGTTCCTCAGTACTGTTAAGTACCTTTCCCAAGTGGTTGCTAGTTTTTTGAAAATGTTTTTGAACCACTTGGTCAAGAGAAACCACAAAGGAACACTCTTCAGTATTGACATCTGGGAGCTTTAATGCATTCAGGACATTGATCTTAACTTCTTGATCATTAACTCTCATTGTCAATTCTCCTTTTTGTACATCAATTAGTGTCTTCCCTGTGAGCGAGAAAGGGTCTACCCAGAATAATAGGTACCTCTGCATACGCTTTCAAAATCTAAGATAACAAAGTCAACAGGAAAAACAAATTTATCAACTTTAATTAAAACATCCTCCAGTATTCCCTCAGGATAGGCAAGTGACCTATCAGCTAACTGGAGGCTTACAGAAGTAGGCCTGGCAGTTCCTATACCCAATTGTGTGTAAATGGACTTAGGCATTAATTTGATACTAGCCCCTAAGTCACATAAAGCACGACCAAGAATAAAAATTTCCAATGGAACAGGGTATTGTGAAACTACCGGGGTCCTTTAATTTTCTGGGAGTTTATTTTGCATCAACATGTTGCATTCCCCAGTCATTGCCACAGTTTCAAATTCTCCCAACCTTCTTTTCTTTGTCAAAACATCTTTCATGAATTTGGCATAGTTGGGCATTTGTTGTAATGCCTCAACTAGAGGAACATTAATGTGCAATTGTTTTAACACCTCAAGGAATTTATTGAATTGTTTGTCCTCATGTGCCTTTTTCAACCTTTGAGGGTAAGGTGGAGCAGGATATTCAGGCACCAATTTAGGTTCAGGTGTTTTGTTTGCATTTGACGCTATAGCGTCAGGTGCTATAACGTCTGGAAAATTCTTTTCATTTTCAGCAACACTTGACTCTAAATTCTTAGGTGCAGTACTTACCTCCTTACCACTTCTGGTGGTTATTGATTTCACATGCTCCTTGCCTGGTGCATGAGATGGAGAAGGTTCAGTAGTAGATGGGAGTCTACTATTTTGCCTTTGAGTGAGAGCAGATGCAATCTGTCCCACTTGATTCTCCAGAGTTTTGATGGATGCTTCATGAGTCTGCATTGTTGTTTTACAATCACTGATGAATGACCTTAGCAGAGACTCCATTGAGTTATCCATAGCGAGAGCAGAGTCGTCTGCGTCTCGAGGTTGTTGTTGTTGTTGCCTTGGAAAACACGGGGAATAGCAGGAGCATTTGTGCTTGTGTTAGCATTATTTCCTCCCCCCCACCTGAAGTTAGGATGATTCCTCCAACCAGGGTTGTATGTATTGGAATAAGGGTTGTTACCCTTGTTGTAACCCACATAATTGACAGAAGCAGGATTTGTTGTGCATTCTTCATACAGATGAGCCCCTCCACAATATACACAACTCGTTTCTCCAGGTGGAGCTTGTTCAATTGCTGCTGCAGTTGACCTTTCAGGTGCTATAGCATCAGACGCTATAGCGTTGGAAGTATTTAACTCCTTTATCATATTTGTCAGAGTAGCCACTTGGGCTGAGAGAGCAGAAACCTCACTCACTTCATGAACCCCAGCTATTTTCCTTGTAGAATTCAGCCTTTCAGTAGGCCATGAAGAACTGTTAATGGCAATGCGCTCTATGAGCTCACAAGCTTCATTATATGATGAGTTAAGAATCACCCCTCCAGATGAGGCATCTAGCATAGATCTAGTAGGTGCTTCCAGCCCATTGTAGAAAGTCTCCATCTGAATTACTATAGGAATTCCATGATGTGGACATTTCCTAAGCAATTCCTTCCATCTCTCCCAAGCTTCATGTAATGATTCCCCTTCTTTTTGCTTGAAGGATGTGATGTCATTCCTCATCCTAGCATTCTTGTTTGGTGGGAAATACTTCTCCAGAAACTTCTTTGTCATATCTTCCCAAGTTGTGATAGAATTGGACTCCAAGGAATTCAACCAAGCCTTTGCTCTGTCTTTTAAAGAATAAGGGAACAACTTCAGTCTGAAGGCATCCTCACTCACCCCTGGAATAATGAAATTGCTGCACACTTCAAGAAAATTTCTCAGATGAGCAAAAGGATCTTCTTGAGTGGAACCTCCAAATTGTCCAGATTGTTTGGAGCATTTGGAACATCATCGCTTGAACTCAAAATGAGTAGCGATCCACAGCGAGCACAGTGATGCTTGTTTCCATGGAATGTGGATCAAACACAGCATAATCTCTCATTGGCCTGTCTCTGTCATTCACCATTTGATTAGGTCCTTGATTAATGAATCTGTCTCTGTACCAGTATTCCTCATCAACTTCAGTATGGGTAAAAGGACCTTGCCTTCCACCTCTTTGACCTCTTCCTCCAATTTGTGAGGGTGTTCTTCCACCCATTGAACCTCTAGCAGTAGGATGAGTGTGCTCAGACATAGTTAGTCTAAGTTGTTGTAATCTTTGTTGGCGTCTTAGCCTTCTGAATCTTCTCTCAGGTTCTGGATCAAATTCAAAAGTGGGTGGTTCTGATCTACGCTATAACGTCAAACGCTATAGCACTTCACCGTAACACACCACGAGACAAAACCAAGGTAAAACCTCCTAAGGATGTAATAATTTCTAAACAATAAAAATTAAATGCAATCCCCGAAACTGGCGCCTAAAAACTTGTTGTGCGAAAAGTAGTTGTGCAAGTGTACACAATCGCAACAAGTAATATATTGATAAGTAAAGTTCGTCTCCACGAGGATTGGTATTAATTTTAGAGTTTAAAAGGAATTACACTTAGAGGAACAAGTAACAAGTAATTGAGTAGCAAAATTCAGTTGAACAAAAGTTGTTTTAAGGTAACAAGTTAAAGTAAGTTAAACTATGAGAGAAATAAGTTGGATTGCTTTCACTACGTAACTTCCCAGAAATAAGACGCTATAACGTCACACGCTATAGCGTTCAACGTGTTGCAAATGTTTTGCACCTTTCAAGATTACTAGCGCTGTGGTTTCACTACAAGATGCCTATGTCTAGGTTCTAAATAGGTTCACCCCCTGTATAATCAAGATCCCACGACTTATGCTTTATAAACTATTGCAACTTCTATGTCTAGAGGACGCAAAAATTGATTAAATGTCTTCAACCAACCTTATCATTTATATTAACCCTTGAGTTCTTTCTATGGTTCATGTCTGAATCCACAGAGGTACTTGTTTTACGTGGCCAAATATAAAACAAGTTTGGAAGAAGGCTAAATTGTTGTTTTGGTCCTTTATCTTTAGCCTTAATTTCATTTTGGTCCTTTATCTTTTTTTTTTTTTCTCGTTTTGGTCCCTCATGTTTCATTTTTGTGTCAATTTGTGTCAATTTGGTCCTTTTTGTAATTTTCCATCCATCTTCTTTGACACAAAAATTACAAAAAGGACCAAATTGACACAAAAATGAAACATGAGGGACCAAAACGAGAAAAAAAAAGATAAAGGACCAAAATGAAATTAAGACCAAAGATAAAGGACCAAAACAGTAATTTAGCCTTGGAAGAATTATAACACAAGGATTAAAACACAAAACGTGAGAAGTTATATACGCAATATTAAAGGTTCATTACAAGCTATAGCAAACCAACTCAAGGAGTTTAGCTCATGTTGAGCATCATCAAAATAACACAAATAAACATACTTGCATTACCGTAGGTAGAAAGGAATTTACAAGTGCAAAAGATACAATCTTGATGTCTCCTTATCATCCACGAAATGATGATACAAATCAGTAGCTTTACACCGTGAGAAATACAGAAAATCACAAAGGAAGAAAATAAACTTCAAAAGCTTTAAAAGTGTATCAATGGAGAAAAAGAAAAATGTCAAGTTCTATCTCTCTACCAATACTCTCTCTAACTCTCGATTACTCCAAGGTAAGGGAAGGAAATCAGCATATCTAGTCTCCCTAGCATGAGGTACAAATCTTATCAAAAGTCAATAAAGGTGATGTTTGCTTTTTCACCAACTCCACTATTCCTCACTCATGCGATGCCAAGTGTCCACACAAATCCAATAAAATCCGCACATGTCGGCAAAGCACAAAGTGGACACAAGATATGGAACATGGATTAATGAGCTTGGCGCCAAAATTGCACTTTTCCTTTAGATGCTCGGTGACGCCTTCTTGACGCTATAGCGTTAGACGCTATAGCGCTAAACACTGCACTACTTCACAAAATACATCAAAACATTCACAAGGGCACCAAATGTGCCGATTTCATAGCAAAGCAGTGTTTTAGCCCTTCCTCACCTAATATTAACAGAAATGCAATAAATACTATACTAATATTTCTTGAGAACTTACTTAATTTAATGATTAGAGGCATAAATAACTCATATAAATATGAGTTATCAGCTGTGTATTTTCGGATCTGTTATTTTTTGTATTTTTAGATATCTCTTTTTTGTATTTTTGGACTTTTGGACTCTTAGGAGCTTTTAAATTGTAAATTTAACTAAATACAATTTTTTTTGACATTTTTGGATTTATTTGACTCTTAAACACTTTTAAATTGTAAATTAAACTAAATAGAAATTTTGACATTTTTGTATTGTATATATGCTTAAATAAATTAAATAAACAAAATAAGAATAAAATAATAATAAGAAAAATGAGTCAGGCCAAATACAAAGACGAGAACAGGTCGGACTTGACAAATACGCTAAAACGAGACCAAAATGGGCGCGTTAACTAAAAACACTAAAATTAACTCGGAATCGCATTCTTAAGTGAATTTAAACCAATTTTTTTTAGAAAAATGACTTTAGGTAGACCTGCTCATATACGACTAAACTCAAATACAGATATTAAATTGAAGAACGCACGAAAAGATCGATCATTCGCGCGCGTGCTTAATTTAAACAACGACATTTCGATTTAGTTGAACAAGGTGATTGAAATTGGTTCGGGTTAGTAGCTAAGACGCTACACAAATAATCCTCGTAATCATGCGACTCCAAAACACGCCCCTAATAAAAATAAACGACTAAAACAAGAAGACGGACAAAATTGGGGTATAACACCTGCCCCTCTTTATTAGTATTTTACTAGAAAGTGCTGAGCTCTAGAACTTTCGTAGTAGAAATAGGAATAAAGATAAGATAGACGCTAATTTTGTCCGTTTAAGGGGGAAGTGGAAGGTTTGAGAGATAAGAGGGAGGGGTTAATACTTGGCGCATTAACTGAGAGTTGAATGAAGGGTCAACAAGGACCTGAAGGAGCACTAAGGCTCTGAAGGACCACTCAGGGTCTGGAAGGCTGCCTAGGCCTTAATTGAAGGACCGTCGTGGTCTGAAGGAGCGCAATTAGCTACGGTACTAATTAAACGGTCATAGGGGGCCTTTTACTCGAGCGGCCATGATGGGTCAAGATCAGGTCTAGAACTGATATGTTGACCATGAAGGACGTCCACTGTGTCTTAGGCTTACACAACTAGTCTGAAGGACCACTCGGGGTCTGCGAAGGTCCGTCGGGCTCGACTCCGGCGTTGCGACCTGGGCCACTTAGGGCACTGCTCTGAAGGACCACTTGGGGTCTATAGAGATCAACCTAGTGATCTGTGATTTGATATGAGAGGTCAACGCTTAAAGCGCTGATATTAGAGGAACAAAATACAGGGACTGACACTTGTCGTGTTTTTTAAATGAAGAAGCAACCTATGCTTGGTGTCTTTAACAATGCGATGAAAGGTATCTACTTGTATGTGATGTATGCACATGTAATGATTGATATGTGGTGGGATGATGAATGAAATGGGGGATGACTTTTTTTCTCTCTCTTTTTTTTTTTCGGCAATCTCTTTTTTACTGTTTCATCAACTCGCGGGACTTCCAGTGTGAGATATGAAGCCATCTTGTGTATTTGTATTGCTGGATCGACATGCTGGTGATCGCGAATTATCATAAGAGCTATTCGTTTTCTGCAATGAATGCTTTTTGTAGGAGATCATGTCGCTTCTGTGATTAGCAAAAATTTCGTAATGATAGTAATGCTTATGAATATGCCACATGTTTCACAATTCAGTATCCTTTATCATAAAACATCATTTCAAAAAGAGAGAGAATGAAAGAGAAGGGAAAGTGTTTGATGTTAATATTGGAAGCCGAGTATGCAGAAGGCACACTGACTGAAGATTACATCAGTAACCGAGTTGAAAGAAACAGAAAAGCCAAAAATACTAAGCAGATTTGTTAGTAGCTAATCTCCTTGAGATAACGCCATCGGCTACTCATGTTCACAACCTTGATCCCCTCATTGTCAGACTTTCCTCAGTATTTTGGTCCAATCTTTTGACCCTAATTTTTGCCTGGATCGCCCTTTTGGGTTTTCGATCCATCGGGTCGCTCTAACTTTTGCCTAGGCCGCCCTTTTGGGTTTTCGACCTAGCGAGCTTATTCTTGCTTGGCTCATTTTTCTCTTTTTTCTATATCATTTCTTTTAGGCATAGTATTTCTTGACTGCATCTGGGTTGATTGGGAGGTCTTCACCGTCGTAGGGTTCTTCGTAATTCGAGGTTGAGAATCCTTTTGGATGGGTAAGGTTTTCTTGGACACCAGGTCTCTTTCTTGAAATTGTCGAAGACAGACTTTCTTAAGCTTTCTTTGTTCTTATCTGATACAGCTGGTCATGACATGGGGCAACCATTTTGTTTGATGACTTCTTTTGTTGCGTTCGGTTGCCCCTGTTGAGGTGTGAATTTAGGTCTAACCTCCATGTGAGGCCAAAGGGAGTGTTTGCGGATCGCATTCTGCGGGATATCTTTGATATTCTTTGTTTGTTGCTGCAACTGCCTTATTCACCTTTGGGAGGTATGGGGAGGGGCTATGAGCATGACCTGAGGTCTACAAACACCCTACCACCATTGCTTGTGACGATCTTTTTTGAAGGCCGTAACGGCAGACTAAATTTTAACAAACACAGATCTTGTTACACCGGTGGGCGTTTAATAGCCTCTTATGACTTGATGTATCCATGCCATGACGTCGACCCAATCAGACAAGATTCGTGTGAATTTTCTTGGTTCATTGTCCTTAATTGTTGTATTCTTTTTGTCTTCCTTCGTGCCCAAGCTCGATAGATTTAGTTGTTTCGATTAAATTCTCATGGGGCTCTCGATTATCTTCAACATTTTCCTCGATCGATTAATGAGGTGATCAAGGTTATGATATGAGTTACCGATATTGCTATTTTCAAGAATTTTGATCTGCATTAGTTGGAAGTGAAAACGGATAGAGGAGAAGGCAAAGCGAACAAATGAGAGAGATATAAGGAGAGTTTATAGAATTCAAAATGCTATTTTATTAATAATGATACTGAAATGAAACATGCGTGCCCTTATTTAAATTTCCTAAGGCCTTGGGCAGTGCCATAGGATTTGCATTACAGAAAATTACTTTGAACTAAAAATCACAGAAAAATCAACAGTCTCCCAGTTCTTGAACTCTTTATTTGTAGGAGAAAAGCGCACATGATTGACGACACCGTCTTCGGTACTTGGATAACTCTCACCAACTGCTATTTAATCATCACCTTCCTTAAAGTTCAGCTGCTTTGTGTCAATGAGGCCTTGAACGATGTGCTTTAAGGGATAACAATTTTTAGCTGAGTGGCCGACTGCCCCAGCGTGGAATTCACAGCTGGCTTTTGGGTCGTGTCCTCTTGGGAATGGGGGATGAACTGGTCTCATCTGACGAGGAGAAATCACATTGTGGCTGATAAGTTGGTGCCATGATTCGGTGTATGATATGGGAATGGGGTCGTATTGGGATGACCCTTGATGGCCTGAAGGTGCTGGAGAATTATAGTGCGAATTTCCTTGATCCTTTACTATAGCGTTGACTTCCCCCTTCTTTTTATTGAACCTTGTAGGAGTCCCGTCAGAATTATGAGTGATCTTCCCAGTCCTCATTGCATTTTCTATTCTCCCTCCTATGGTAACCATGTCTGAGAAGTTTGAAGATACTCCCCCTATCAATTTGTCATAGTAGGGGGATGGAAGAGTTTCCATGAACATGGCAACCATTTCTTTTTCTAATAGAGGTGGTGCTACCTGTGCGGGCTGTAACGCCCCAAAAATAGTTTAAGTGTTTATTTAATTAATTAATTAAGTAGTATATGGTGGGTTCTATTAAAATAATAATAGGGTAATTAATTAATTAAGGTGGTGTGTTAATTAGGTTGTGAGTGGTGGAAGAAACTAGAGGGGGTGTAAGTAATAAGGCCCAAAGGCCATTTGGGCCTAGGGTTAATAGGAATAAAAGAGAAAAATTGAATTAAGAAGAAGAAGCTAGCCGCTGGAACAAAAGACAGAACGCAAGAAAGAAGAGAAAAGAAAGAGAGAGAGAGAGAGAGAAGGAGATCGCGAGAGAGTGAGAAGAAAAGGGAAGGAGAAGCGCGAAGGAGAAGAGGGAAAGAAGAAGAGGAGATCGTTAGGTGTGTTGCTGTGGTTCCGCACGTGTTTTCTTCATCTTCTCGAGCTTACGTATTCGAGGTAAGGAGTCTCGCGTTATAAAGGTTCATATAATGATTGATATGTGGGAGGGTAGCTCTCACGATGCCTAGGGGTATTAGTTATTGTGTTGGAATCTTTGTTGAATTGTTGTTGTGGTTGTGAATTTGAGATGAGTTGTGATGTTTGGTGTTGGTGATGATGTGTGCATAATTGTTGTTGAATGATTGAGTGATGAATTGATGATAGAATCGAATAGTGAAGAACTGAATAAATCGAATAAATTATTTGCGGGGTTGTACGATGGATTGCTTGTGGGTTTGTGGTGTTTTCCTTGATTTGAGTGATTGAATGAGGAGTAGATGTTGATGATGGTTTGAAGAATTGTTGATGTTTGATGATTGAACCGATGAATAACTTTGTTTGATGTCGATAATGTGAGGAAAAGATTTGAAAATGTGAGAGTTGAGTGAAAAAGTGAATTTTTCTCGAAAATTCTCGCATAATACTGCGTTATTACGGTGGATGGCGCCTCACTGGCGCTGCAGTGGCGCTTCACACGCCAGTGCAATGCCCAAATTCTGCGTGTTTCTGTCCATTGGCGTCTCACTCTCGCCTCACTCGCGCTTCATGCGCCAAAGGCTCTGCATTTTCCTTTGTTTTTCAACTTTGTTTTGTCACTGTTTTTGTAAATTGAATATCTTTTGAACCAGGAACCCGATTGAGGTGTTCTAAAATGCGTTGGAAAGCTTATTCATAGGCCTAACTGAATATTCTACTTTTAAGGCAAAATAAACCGTTTATTGTTGCTGTCTTGCTGTTTTTAATTGTTATATGAGCTGCTGTTTTATAAAAAGGAAAATGTGTTGTTTTCGCTATTAAAAGGTGAGGTTTATCTTAATTTGAATATGTGTTCCCTAAGCTTAAAATGCGATGTTTCCTCGAGTAAAATGTGGTGTTTGTCTAAATCGAAAGGCGATGTTTTCTAAATGTAAACGGGGTATTTTTCTAGATGGAATGAGGGTGTCTTCTAAAATCTAATGTGATGTCTAAATTGATTTGAATTGATAATGATTCGTGGAATAGAATTTTGATTCGACTCCAAGCGTTATACTACTAGTGTGCTATTTGACTATGGCTAGACTGTGGTTTACCGCTAAGGCCAGAATTTCTTTCACTGGTGTATTTACAAGGGCATCACTGAGAGCCTTGCAAATGTGGCCAACGTCTGTTGCAAGTAGTATCGGTTACCTGAGTAATCCCATAGTCAATTAGTCTTACTATTTTATAACCCATGAATATAAAAAGGGTAATTGTATGTTGATATGTATCTTCTTTGTAAATGATCTTTGTGAAGTTGATGTGAGTGTATTGTGTGACGACGATGTGAAGTTGATGTGAGTGTGTGTGTGTGTTGTCTAATTGATGAGTGGGTCATTAGGACCAAAGTGAAGATAATGATAGTGATGGGTCGGTTATGGCCAAAAGCGACGGTGATGTTATAAGCGACGATAAAATGTTATAAGAGACGATAAAATGTTATAAGCGATGTTATGATGATGTAAGTAGCGGTGATGATGTGTGGAACTAGTGTGTGTTGTGTGTTCATGAAGTCTCATGCATCTCATATGCACGACGAGTGGCGATGAAGAGGCTGCGGTCTAAGCGACGAAGGCTGCGGTCCCAGCGATTTTAAGGCTGCGGTCTAGCGACGATATGCCACCGGGCAACAAATAGCGGCGATGATGGTACCACATGCATGTTTGCATTCTCATACATGTGCATAAAAGTGATGTAGTTACTTGTTGGTGTGTTTGCTATGTTGTTCGCCGATGTTATGCGTGATGGTTGAAATGCGACGTTGGGTGTGTTATGGTAATTCTAGATGTTGTTCTCTAATATATTGACTATTATATTTGCCTTTATCTTTGTTTGAAGACTCACCCTTTCTCGCTTGGAATGTTGCTCTATCGTGGCAACGCTGCAGTACCCGCAGTGAAGGTCTTCTTTGCGCTTCTCTCGTTAGCATTGGGGGGGTGTCATCAAAGTCGCTCGACGATACCGTAGCACCTAGGGGCGTAGTTGAAGTTGTTAGTTTATTAATTAACTGTTTTATGTTTATGTTCATGATGTGAGACGTGTTTGAGCGTTGTTTAGTGAACTATTGTTATTTCATTATGACGAGATTATTTTTGAGGTTTAAATTTTATGACATGAGGAGTTTTAGAAATGACGACGTGGCACTTCTTTTCTATCGAATAAATTTGTATTTTTGAAAAAGAAATTACTATGATAATGACGTGTAAATTAAGGGTAGAAAAGGGGTGTTACACGGCCAACCCTCTCCAGCGCTGGGCGTATTCCTTGAAGGACTCGTTGTCTCTTTTGGTCATATTTTGCAGCTGTGTCCTATCAGGAGCCATATCGATGTTATATTTGTCTTGCTTAAGAAAAGCATTGGCGGATCTTTCCAACATTGGATATGAGCACGTTCAATCTGCATATATACGGCTCATTTGCCCAACTAGATGTCTTGGAAGTAATGAATAAGCGGTGATCATTGAGTGCAAACTGAGCCATTTTCCTGCAGTACATAGTCAGGTGACTAAGAGGACATGTTGCCCCCCGATACTTATCAAAGTCTGGCACTTTGAACTTATAAGGAATGACCACATTGGAGTACGAGACATAGGTCATACGCGTCCCTAGTCCCACATCGGATCCTTCCACAACCCTTAGACGCTCTTCTAGCATTTGCGACTTATCTCTTGCTTGGGGATCTTGACTTGGTAACCATGAGAAAGACCAACCACATTGTGAGGGCGAGGTAGTATGATTCTTGAAGTCGGGTTCGAGAACTTGAGAAAGCCCTTTGGTGGTGCCGAAGTTTTGTCTTTGAATTTGTTACGTCTCATCACCAACATTGTTTTCTGCTATTCCATCTTGATTTGCATGCAAAGAACCCGTAAGTATCTCCTTCATAGACGACATCTCTTTGTTGGAGGCGTGTAACCTTGTGGTAGACCCCATTGAGGCCATTGCACACCACGAGTGTTGGGACCAGAGTTATGAGGACGTGATACGTTTGTGGCCTGGCCATTGGTGCCCCCAGCTGAAATGTTGTCGCCCGCATTCTTCTCGGCGAGAAGCTTCAAAATCTCGGTCATCTGATCTTTCAAACCCAGCATGTCTTTCATTTGTTCCTTCAGCTTTTCAATCTCATCCTTCAGCACCTGATTGTCTTGGTTTTCGGCCATGTTTCTTGCTTGAGAGCGTGTCCAATAACGATGTTGATGAACCAGCTTGCCTTTTTTCTGTTTTTTTCAATGCATGATGTTAGTATGAAATGGTAATGTATGCGTATGAAATGTATGTGTATGAGATGTATGTGCATGAGATGATAACATATGATTTGATTTTATCACGTTGGGGAGTTATAAACTTTCATTTGGAGAGTAAAGAACAAAATTTGATTTTGACTTTAGCATGCATGGCTTCTCTCCAAAATAAAACTTTTAACTCCCTGACGCTTATTTCAATATTTTTGTAATGCAAAAAAAGGAAAGATGCATGTAATATACTTTCTAAAAAACAGCACCTCGGCACACTACACTGCACCTCGGCACACATACACTACCCTTCGTCTCACCACACTTCTTCACATCCACACTTCGACACCTACACGTCGACACCTACACTTCGTCACCACTAGAACACTACACTTCGGTACTCAGACACCTGGACAACACTAGCTTCGACATACATACACCTCACTTCGGCAACTACACTTCGGTATACATATTCTACACTTCGGCAACTACACGTCGACTCCCATACACTTACACTTCGTCACGTCTACACGACGACACTTACACTCCGATACATCTACACCTCAACACATACGCCTCGACACATATACACGTTGACTTCCATATACTTCGACCCACTACACGTCGACACCTACACTTCGATACATCTACACCTCAACACATACACCTCGGAATATATACATTATACCTCGACAACTACACTTCGGCTTATATACACTACACCTCGACCACTACACTTCAGCATACATACACTACACTTCAATACACCTACAGTTTGGCAACACTAGATTCGACAGACCTACACTTCACTTCATTACATCCATACCTCGACAATACTAGATTCGACATACCTACACTTCACTTCATTACATCCATACCTCGACAATACTAGATTCGACATACCTACACTTCCCTTCATTACATCCATACCTCGACCATACTAGATTCGACATACCTACACTACACTTTAATACCTCGACAACACTACCTCGGTATATGTACTCTATACTTCGACAACTACACTTCAATAACAACACTACTTCAGTTACACTTCCTCACTTAACCATCACTCACCTTGCCACACTTCCTCACTTCACCATCACTCACCTCGGTTATACTACCTCGGTTACACTCCTTCACTTCACCATCACTCACCTTGCCACACTTCCTTACTTCACCATCACTCACCTCGGTTATACTACCTCGGTTACACTAGTTTTGACATACATATCCTTCGACGCACACACCTTCAATGCACACACCTACGACGCACACATCCTTCGACGCACACATCCTACAACGCACCTACCCTCCTCGGCACACAGTAATACTTCACTTCGAATGGCGCCCTATACTCCTAACCCTCATCTTCCCTCTTTTCTTTGATTCTCATACTATGATCAAACTTAATCCACAATTACTACAACACATATTCATTCGAATATTGTCCAACACACACATCAAAGTAATCAACAAAGGTGACTACACCAAAAATAACGTCCTGATACTTAGGGTTCCTCAAATCCCATTCCTTTCCTAGGTCTCTCATATGACCCATCATCAACAACACATACACTCTTCACAATTTCACCAAAGTGAAGCAACCACAACATCAATCACACAACAAGCAACACAAACAACTCAAAAATCATCCTAGAGTCTAACTCACACATAACACTCTTCACATACTCTATTATAGGTGAAAGAGAGCCCCCTTACCTCAATAGATTGAAGAATAAGTACTCTCTCCACCAAGACTTCAAGATCCACCAACAATCAAGCTCCTCTTCCTTGAACTCTCCACGCCAACTCTTCTCTTCTTCTTCATCCTAGAGCTGTCGCACATCTCTCTCTCTCTCTACTCTTCTCACTTTACTCTTTGACTTTTCTTTGATTTTGGTTGAAATGAACTATCTCACAATCAACACCTAACTTATATCATGAATATGGGCCTAACTATCATGGGCCTCTATTCACACCTCCTCTATTACTTGCACTACTCCCTCTTTTATTTAAATTACCACTCACTTTTTACTAACCACCACTCCTCATTTACATCAAATACCCTATCATTATTTTAATATAACTAACCAATATACCACTTAATTAAATAAATACTTGAATTATTTTTGGGGCGTTACACAAACACCCTCATTCGAACGTTGTTCGTGTAAGGCCGTTTGAACAGTCGCATGACAGTAACTAATGAGTTGCAGCTTCTGTGCAGGTTTTGTGGGTTAAATGGAAGAAAATGGGGGAACTTCTGGAGCAGTTGAGATGTCAACTGACATCGTAGAATCCCAAGATTTTACTAGTTTGTTCAAAACGGATACGGTAAGAATGAATTAGTTGTTTAAATTTTAGCGAACTATTCAAATTATTTAACTGACACTTAGTAATTGAATTTCAGTTTTTTGCTAGTCGTGAGGAGCTGTTGATGTGGGTGCGTGCGGTTGGCAAATCTCTTGGGATGGTGATTGTTATAGGAAGATCTGACACCGGGCGACAATCTGGTAAACAATACTTCATGTTGATTTGTGATAAAGCTGGATCTTACACAAACACTAGAAAATGTTGTTGTAAGTTCAGATTGAAAGGGAAATTTATTAAGAAGCTTGGAGGATGGATTTTGAGGGTTATGTGTGGAACTAATAACCATGGTATATATGGTTACTTATCATGAAGGACGTCTGTACACTGGTAGGTTAACTTCAGAAGAGAAAGAAGTAGTGGCTAGAATGACTAGGAATCATACTCGGCCTAAATTGATCCTTAATGAACACAAATTGATGATCTTTCCTAAGACTAACTAATAGGTAATTCATATTAACTATAAATTTAATATATATAGGGTTCATAAGCTATAAGCTAAGTGACGGTAGATTGTTAATTCAATTCCCTTCCTTTTTATCTTAGATTCCCTTCAAGAGTAGGAAGTCAGAGTTAGAAGTGGAAGAAGCATCTTTAGCTAATTCATCAACAGGAAGAGTTAGATGACGTCAGAATTATATCAATGCAATGTCAGGAAGGAAGTAGCGTAATTATAACTATACGGTTGTGAAACAAATAAACAACCGCCGTCAAAGGCAACGGTCGGCTATGCATGAGGGTAGGACTGAGCTCCAACAACTGATGTTTTATTTGCAACGTGAAAATTATGTTTATTGGACTTGTCTTGCAGGGGGAACTACTGTTGTGAAAGATATCTTTTGGGCACATCCAGATTCCATTGAGCTTCTAAACACCTTCCCGGTTGTTTTGTTGATTGATTCCACATATAAGACCAACCGGTATAGATATCTGTTGGTTGAGATCGTTGGTGTAACCTCAACAGAGAAGACTTACTCTGATGCAACAATTGCAAACTTGTTGTGCCAATTTCACATTAAGAAAAATGTGAGGGCCAAAGCTAGGCTCATTGTGAAAGACCAAGCTATTGTTAATGACATTTTGGGTGCATTTCAATCTGTTGTCCATGCGAAGACTACGGAAGAGTATGATTATGAGTTGGGTCTGTTTAGCGACTTGGCAGGACCTTATCCCAATTTCATACAGTATGTCAAGACCACCACTACAAAAAAAACCGTCATTAGCGAGGGAATATTCCGTCGCTACAAGGCCCATTTCGGTCGCTAATTGCCATTAGCGAGGGAATTAGCGAGGGACCAGTTCTGCCATAATAAATGGATCATAGAGTTGATACCTTCTATTCATTTGAATGTCCACCGTATTACATTTTGGATTCAACTTTGTTCCTCTAACCGATGGATCAAACCATACACAATAAAACATGACTATTTTCTTTTCATAGTCCAAGAATGGGTATTCAAGTTGATATATGTGTTGGATCACACCGTAGTAGTCATTTTCACCTCCTCCTGTTTCCCCTTTAACATATACCCCACTATTAATTGTTCTTTTCCCTCACTCCGAGATGAGTGTCAAATTTATAAATCGTTAACTAGGTACGTGTGCCACTCAGTGACCTCAAGAAAAGGACCATCAGCTAAGTTCCTCAAGTGTTGGATTAGGGGAGTTGGTTGTGCTTCATAAACCTAAGTAACCATATATGGGAAAAATAAGTCATGTCTCATATCTACTTTAAACATTTGACATTAACACATTATTTGATTTACTTACTCTAGCCTTAAACCAGATTGGAAAACTTTCATGTATATCTGACAGAAGATTCTTGGCGGGTATACCCTCAATTCGTAAGAATGCTTTGAAATGGTGTAATTGAAAGTTGATCAAACCATGATTTAACTTTATACTTTAAACGCGTCTATAATATAAAGACTAAATTGGAGCATACTTACTCGACATATGGTTTAACTTCGGTGCAATTGATCAAGACATGAACATGTGCCGATAGATGTTCTTTGTCGATAAGTATTTGGTTGACTTCTTTCCGAGGCGACAGTTTGCTAAAGGCGGATAAAGTGAGCGCATGTCTTTCTTCTTCAACCTCCCTTTCATTTCTATTATTTCTTGACAACATAAAATTGTTGAAATAATGTGAACAGAAATAGATGGTTTCACGGTGTAAGTAAGCTGCGCAAATCGATCCTTCAACTCTAGCTTTATTCTTCACTGATCGTTTATAATCACCCATTAATCTACATATGAACAATTAGTCATACTAATTAATTAAAATAGTCGTACTAATAATTTTTAATTCAAATGTTGAAATAGATAATTACCTCTCAAATGGATACATCCACCTATAATGAACTGGTCCGCCAAGTCTTGCTTCATATGCTAGGTGAACCGGTAGATGCTCCATGGAATCAAAGAAACCGGGAGGAAATATTCTCTCCAACTTACAGATGATGAAAGGAATATTCTGCTCCATCTTAATGAGATCATCCATTCTCAATGTTGAAGAGCACATATTCTTAAAAAATTGACTCACTTCAATAAGTGGTTCCAAAACACACTTTGGTAGTGAACTAAAAGCAATTGGAAGCAAACACTCCATGAATACATGGCAATCATGACTTTTCATCGCATACATCTTCCCAGTGTTCACATCGGTACATCTTGCAAGGTTAGAAGAATAACCATCTGGCATCCTCAATCCTTTCAACCATCGACAAACATCTTTCACTTCATCAGGTGTTAGACAGTATTTGGCTTTTGGTTTTAACATCTTCCCATTAGCCATTTCCACCAAATTCAAATCGGATCGATATTTGCTACAGTGAAAAGCAGAATCCAATCTAGCCTTATTATTGTCTTTAGTTTTATCTTTCACATTCATCACGACCATAAATATGTTATCAAAGAAATTCTTCTCAATGTGCATAACATCGAGATTGTGTCTCAACAGATTGTCTTTCCAATATGGGAGATTCCAAAATATGCTTCTTTTTGTCCAGTTATGCACTTGTCCATAACCATGCAGTCTCTCAAGTTTGCCTACCTCGGTGACTTGTGGCAAGTCCATAACTCGCTCCATATTTCACCGGTGTCACCAAAGGCGGTGGTCCATCTTCTTCAACTACCTTGTTCTTGAAGCCCTTCTTGTTCTTTCTAAATTTATGATCGCGGTAAGAATCTACGATGCGAGTCAAACCAAGAAGTCTTGCCCCGTATTTTAAGCGAAACGCCTTTGTGTGTTCCATGCAATGGGGACATGCCAATTTACCGTGAGTCCCCCTGACGGACAACATACCATAAGCGGGAAAGTCGTTAATTGTCCACATCAACGCCGCTCTCATCTTAAAATTCTCTTCCGTCTTTGCATCATATGTCAAAACACCCCACAATCTCTTGAGATCATCAATTAGAGGTTCCAAAAAGATATCAATGTTAGCTTTTGGATTATTTGGACCAGGTATCGACAAGTCAAAAACATAAAGCGGTTTAGTCATGCACATCTCGGGAGGAAGATTGTAAGGGGTAACAATGGTAGCCAACAAGAGTAGGAGAAGATGATGCTTGGATATATGGAGTAAATCCATCGAGAGCACAATCCAAGTCAAACATTTCGTGGAGTGCGAGGCAAAATCGAATGCACTAAATCAAAGTGTTTCCATGCTTCACCGTCGGATGGGTGGCGCAAAATGTCCGAGGTACCCCTATTATCATAATGCCAAGTCATTTTCTCGCAAGAACTTGATCGATGCAAACATTCTTTGCAACCTTGGAATTATAGGCAAATAGAACATCGACTTCACGGGAATGGGTTTATAATTACGTTTTGCCCTTTACGAACATGATACCTCGGTAGCCCACGAATTTGCATTCAAGTAGCTCACCGTCATTTTTACCAAACTCGTTGTTGTAATACAACATGTGTCCTTTCTCACAACAATCAATCTTCTTAAAATCCAATCCCGACTTGAAACTAACATCTTTGCTTCATAATAATTGTTTGGCAAATTATCCTTATAAGGTGTTGCATCCATCATCATTTTAGTCACATAGTCTAAACCCACTTGTAAATACTACTCATGGACTTGAGAGCTAAAAGCTTAACACACATAGATAATTTTGAATCAAGCGAGCCTTCGAACAACGGTTTGTTTGAATCGATAACAAATTATAAAATCTCTCGTGCTTCTTCATTTGGAAGTTCTTCATGATTGTCATCATCGAGGCTCATCAAATGGCACATTCACCCCAAGACCATCACAAATCATGTTATTCATCCACTCAATATTTTCATTACGTGAAACACCAACACCAGAATTGCTTGAAGCTCCAACTTCAAAATTTGGAAGTCGTTCTCCATGGTCAGTCCAAATCCTATAATTAGGCCTAAACCCCCATTGATACAAGTGGCATCTGATTTCCTCATCAGTCCTAATAGGTACACCGTCACATTTTAAACATGGACATCTAACCCCATTTTCCTCTCTAGCCAAATCATGTTGCCACGCTACCACAAGAAATTGTTCAACCCCAACAACAAAAGATTCTTTCAAACCCGCTCTTCTCGAATATAACCGATCATACACCCAATCACGATTAAATTGATACGAATTCATCTACACACATTTTAAAAACGTGTTACATTCCCATAACATTGCCAATAACATATATCAAGTTAGTGGCATCGATATCATCGCAGTGGAGATGATTTCAAGCCGAATATGGGGGTCAAGGACAGCACAAAACCCTTTTCCATCCAAGTAGTGAAGGAAGTTATTTGAACTCCCAACCTTACAGTTGTTAGTCTTGTCTCGCAATTATCTCAATGGAGATGATTTGAGCAAAATATGGGGGTGAGTGAAACAAACACCTCACCCTTTTCCATCAAGAACACACAATCAACTAACCTAGGGTTCATCCAAAAACACTTAAACACTTTTCATACAATTCAACTAACATTTCACACGGAATTCTACAACCTTTAATACAACAAGTAAATTTTAACTCACTTTTCACATTCAATTCAACTAACATTTCACAATAACAATTAATCCTAATATTCAATTATAACTTACAATTCACACTCAATCCTACAACCTTTAAAACAAGTTTATTTTAACAATAACAACAAATTTTAACTCACATTTCACACTCAATTCAACTCACATTTCACAACAATAATTAAGACTAATACTTAATTATAACTCACAACAATACTCAATTCTAATACATAACAACAAATTTAATTTAAAAACTAACCGCTATCAGATTTACGTCTGGTGCGGTGGTTCGGTGACGGTGCGCACTCCGGTGCGGTGGTGAAACTTCAAACACCAAAATCCAATCCTAACCAATTTCAATTTCAAGAAAAAAATAAATTAAAACAAATTCAATAAAAAATTAAAATTAAAACAATATCATAAAAAATTGAAAATCAAAACTTACAATAATGGTGGTGGTTGTGTGGTGGTGTGGTGGAAGAAGATGGAGAGAGTAAAAGGGAAATGAGAAATAGTAAGAGAGAGAGCTAGAGAGGAGATAAATAGGAGGAGCTTTGGTGGTGGTGGTTTCGTGGTGGTGGTTTCGTGGGTGGTGGTGGTGGTGGTTTCGTGGGTGGTGGTGGTTTTTTGGGTGGTGGTGGAAATGAGGTGAAGAAGAAGAGTGAAAGAGAGAGAGAGAGGCAGATGCAGAGGAGAAGAATTGGGGCGTGGGTGGTGGTGGTTGTATGGTGGTGGTGGTTGTATGGTGGTGGAGAGGTTTTGGTTTGAGAAGAATTGAGAGAGAAGAGTGAAAGAGAAACAAAGTGAGAGTGAGAGAAGAGTGAGAGAGCGAACGTCGCTCGGTTGTGGTCAAAATGTAGACGCGTAGCGACGGATTTAGCGACGGAAAATTGGTCGCTAATCCGCGCGTAAACCGAGACACTGCAACGGTCAGAAATTTAGCGAGGGACCCATTAAATCCGTCGCTAACTGTCTTGAAGTGCGTGCAAGCGCAATTTGAAATTGGCGCGTGCATTTAGCGACGGCCAGTCCGTCGCTACTGGCCTTATTTCCGTCGCTAATTACCTAATTTGCGAGGACCATTTCCCTCGCTATGTCCGTCGCTAATTTTACGAGTTTGCGAGGACCTAATATTCCTCGCAACGCCCTCGCTAAATGACGTTTTTTTTGTAGTGCACCTAACTAGACCCCTTCAAGGATAAATTTATTGATGCATGGATAAATAAGCATATGCACCTTGGCAACACTACCACAAACAGAGTTGAGTTTGCACACTCTCACTTGAAGAAAATATTACGAGACAGTAGGGGAGATTTGTGTAAGTGTTAGGATGGAATGCAGACCATGCTTAGGATACAACAATCTGACCTTAAAATGCACTTCAGGCATAGTCTGAGTAGAGTGAAAGTTCCACACTTGAAGAAGAAGATTTTTGATGAAATTAAGGGTTTAGTTTCATCTAATGCTATAGACCTTATTTTGGATGAGATGCAGCAGACTGGATCCGTTAAACTTAACCCATCATTATGTCGATGCACGCTCAGGACCACACACGGACTACCCTGTGCATGTGAGCTTTCTAGGTATGATGCACACTTATGTTGTTATTATGTCTACTAATTTAAAAAAAATTTATGGGTTCTTACTATATCAACATCGCTTATTTTGTAGGGTTATGATAGACTGCACTCCAATTCCGTTGAGCCTGATTCACCAACATTGGCAGAGGTTGAATTTCAAAATACAGACAGATGTAGTGGATGAGGAGTTGAGTCTCGACATTGAACTTGAAGCCATCAGAAGAAAGTTTGAGGCCTCTAATCACACTGGTAGAGTTATGATGAAGGCAAAAGCACGTGAATTGGCATTCCCAGACACGACTTCCATGTGTCCACCTCAGGTACAATCATTACAAAGGGAGCACCAAAAAAAGATAAGAAAGGCAAAGTTGATTACTCAACAAAGCGAGACAAGACATTTTGGGAGCATGTAGATGACCAATTTGACTCCCCCTAGGGTTCAGATAGTGGATGTTTTGCTCAGCCTCGTAAACGCCCTACTCCCCCCCAAAGTAGGAGTGGAACGCCTACAATCCCAAACAGTTCGGGTTCCACTCCTACTTTGTCAATGTGTCCAGCACCTAATCCATCACAAAGCAAAAACAGAACTCAAGCTGATAGTGCTACTACAATCCCTACTCCTCCACTACATAAGAAACCAACACCCACACCTATTGTTACAAAAGCTGCTACTACTACTGTTTCAACAGCTCTTACTTTGACACTAACTCTGACTTTGACACCAGCTCCTGCTCTAATCAGTAACAAGTACAAAGTCGTCCTGACTTGTTGGTCACCTAATTGTTGTTACACAATTTTTCCTTTCAATGTTGCACCATTCAGAAGTGTCCGACCGTTCAACATCATTTTGGTACCACAATACAAACAATTTGTACACGTAAAGTGTCTTCTATTTAGATTCAATCTAGTTATTCTAAAACATTACATAACATTCTTTTTTTTGTTGTCTTTTTGAAGGTCTTTATGAAGCCTGGAAGTCTAATGCCCCTGCTGGATTTGATATGGAATGCTAATAAGGCACCCATAGCAAAGGGTTGGGACTCGCTTTTTATTGGCCGCATGCAAAAGTGGAAGTCTTTGCTCATATAATCACAACCCCCCTATGCCGCTCCTTGTGTAGATTTAAGTAAAGATTGTGATGGTAGTCAATGTTAAGTTAGGTTTATAATTTTGGTACACAATGTTGTATAACTCTTGCTAGACAACTTTTGAAATGATCGAAACAAAAATCGCTTCTGTTTTATCCGCTTCGCTTGCGATAATGATGGTTCAACGCTCGTTCGAACGCACTTTGAACCCGTTCGAATAACGCCATTCGAGTCAGCAATAACACACCCTCACACCATCAGTTAACAATATTCCTTAACACGCATGAGTGTATTCGAACACGTTCGAACGATATTATGCGAACAACAAAAATCTTCGATGGAACTATTTTTTCAATGCCCACATTAATTGAAATTGTTGGAGCCGTTACACTTTCCTTCATTCTCTCTTTTCCTAACAACTCAAGGGATACATCGCATGGTTCCGCTTTCTTAGCAACTTCAGTTTTTCAATCGTCAAAAGACGGCTCACCAATAGGAATATTTTTTGAAATACTTTTTATATTTTCCATCCCACCATCACGTCATGGACATCCACCCTCATCATTAACGTTCCTTACTGCTAAGTAACCTTCGATGGAACCATTCAAATGTTGTGATATGGATGACAATGCCATTGGTGGACAGCATATTATCTTATATTTTTTACCACTAGCATATTATCATATATATATATATATATATATACCTTTTAAATTATAGAGCAGTACAAATCAATATGACTATTTTTTTTGACCAAATCAATATTACTAAAGTTGTTGAAAAAACCACTTAATTGACACACATTTATAATGTTGGGGTTAAATTGATATTTGTAAAAAGTCAAGAACTAAATTGAACAATTTTGAATAGTCAGGGACTAAATTGAGAATAACCTCATTAATGATTGGTGAGAAGTTTATTAACTACTCATTGTTGCCCCACAATATGGCCCACAATGACAAATTTGTTAGTCTGTCCATATATATGTTGATTTGTACTGTTCTATAAAGTCAAAGGTAGATATATACACATGATCATTTCTGTATAATATAATATAAAGTCAAAGGTAGATATACGTTGATTTGTACTGTTCTATAAAGTCAAAAATATAAGATAGTATGCTCTCCACGTATGGCATTATAGGTGGTTATCATATACCAGCCAAAACAATAGTATAGCATTTCTCAGAACTTCTCCGATTCAACATACAGTCTCTTTTTTTTTTTTGATAAGTAACAGACAGTCTCTATTAGCTGCATAGTAACAAGAGTAAAATCATTGTCTATATATACTCTTGAGCACAGCAATGAAAGATCACAAAATCTAACATTAAACCATTTTCCTCCACTTTCGATCCTAATAGGTATAGGTAACAATCATGTTGTCACTGCTTGTACTTGTTCTATGCCTAATTCTTCCTGTAAGTCTCTTCTTCCTAAGACATAAAACCACCACCAATAACACCAAATTACCTTGCCCACCTGGTCCTAGAGGTCTTCCCATAATAGGAAATCTTCACCAGCTAGATAGTTCTATTCTTTACCAACAACTATCACAACTCTGAAAGATATATGGACCCTTATTTTCACTTCAACTTGGTTCAAGGAAAGTTATTGTTGTTTCTTCAGCTGAAATTGCCAAAGAGGTTCTCAAAGACAATGATGTTAACTTTTCTAATCGACCAAATTTAAGAGGCCTACGGAAACTGTCCTATAATTGCTCCGAGGTTATATTTTCACCATACAATCACTTTTGGAGAGAACTAAGAAAAATATGTGTTGTGTATATCTTTAGCTCAAAGCGAGTCTCAGATTTTTCTTATATAAGAAAGTTTGAGGTGAAACAATTGATCAAAAAAATAACTAGTCATGCTTCTTCTTCTAGTGTTACAAATTTGAGTGATTTATTTTTGCCTTTATCAAGCAATATAATATGCAGGATTGGTTTTGGTAGAAGGTATGAGGAGGAAGGAACTGAGAGGAGTAAGTTTCATGGAATGCTTAATGAGGCTCAAGCTGTGGCGTCAGGTTTCTATGTTTCGGATCATATTCCATTCATGGGTTGGATTGATAAACTCACAGGTTTGAATGCACGTCTTGATAAAAATTTCAAAGAGGTGGATGAGTTCTTCCAAGGGGTGATTGATGAACACAAGGACCCAAATAGACAACAAAGAGATTATGAAGAGGTTATTGTTGATGTCTTGCTCCAACTCAAGAAACAACGTTCTTTTTCAATTGATCTTACTTTTGATAACATCAAAGGGGTCCTCATGGTATCTTCTATTAATTCATTTTTCCCCTTAGACTTTCATTTTAATTTGCTTTAATTTGTTATAAGTTCCAAGTGTTTGCATGTGTTTTACAGGACTTACTTATAGGGGCAACGGATACTACTGCAGCCATACTGTTTGGGCTATGACCGCCTTAATAAAAAACCCAAGAGTAATGAAGAAAGCTCAAGAAGAAGTTAGAAACTTAGGTGGTAATAAAAAGATTTCTTAGATGAAGATGATGTTCAAAATTTCCCCGTATCTCAAAAGTTTGTGATAAAAGAGACATTAAGATTGTATCTACCAGCCCCATTGCTTGTGCCAAGAGAATCAAGAGAAAGCTGCACTATAGGTGGTTATCATATACCAGCCAAAACAATAGTATATGTGAATGCTTGGGCTATTCATAGAGACCCTAATGTTTGGAAGGACCCAAATGAGTTTTATCCTGAGAGATTCTTAGAAAGTTCTATAAATTTTCAGGGAAATGATTTTGAGTTCATTCCCTTTGGATCAGGGCGTAGAGTATGTCCAGGTTTGCCTATGGGAATTGCGACGTTGGAACTTCTCATTGCTAATCTTCTCTACACTTTTGATTGGGAATTGCCACATGGGTTGGTAAAGGAAGATATTGATACTGAGATGCTACCAGGAATTGCTCAACATAAGAAGAATCATCTTTGTCTTTCTGCCAAGATCCATGTCTAGATGCCTTATTGATTGTAAACCTTTGTTGTCTTCTAATTTAGTTTCCTAAATGTATTTCCCTTATATGTGTTTTGTTTGTCGCATTTGGTGTGAAAAAAAATCGAGATATATAGTATGGTTTTCAAAGTATTAATATTGTGGTTGAGGATAACACACCCCTACACCTGAGATGCTAGCTCAGTGGTAAGAGTTTAGCCTTGTATCCTCAAGGTACTGAGTTCAAATCCCCTCGGGGACAGTTGTAAAATGGCCATGAGTGTCACTTTGATTAATAAAAAGTCCCCCTTACCCAATTAAAAAAAAAGGATAACACACCCTTAACCTCATTTTCACAAATGGTGCATTTCTTGTGTAATAAACAAGGTTCACGTAGTAACAAAATTACACTTGTGCGAAAATTACTATTTCTAAAAGCTTCACATCACAAGTTAAGGCGTAACATTAACTCATAAACTTACTAGTTTGCTAGCATGTCAAAAATCTTGAAATAAGATGGTGGTCATAATCGTAGTGTGAGGGATTCAAAAACTTTCCAATGTCACATAGAATCAGAGTTTAAAACTCAAGCCTATTTTGACAACGAAGCGCAGTTAAGTAGGTAAGACGTTTCACCTAGATCGAAAGAAATGTGGGTTCGCGTCGTATTAGGTGAAGTGGGCACACTATTGATCCCTTTTAGAAAATGGTGGGAAAAAATGTTTCAAAAGACAAATGACATGAATACAAAAATCCTTACCATCAAAGTATACAAGCACAGAAAGACAAAAGGTGTGAGTATTTTGTGGATTTCCACAACAATAGGAATCCAAGAACTCCAAAGTGAAAGAGACACACAATGTTTCATGTTCTAAAGGTGTGTCATTTGATGGCTTTCACTAGTGGTTCTGTTATTTCATATGAACATTTGTATCTATTCATTTAAATAAATTTGATTAAAGAGGTGCACTTATTCATGGATGAGTGTGACTTGCGACTCCAAATGGAGAGACTATTCTCTTCACCAAATGATATGACTTGATCTCTGTTCCAGACTGAGCCAAGCCCAACTCGGGGCTGGACAAGGACCAATCCATCCTTGACTCCGGCCCAATTAGCTTCGCTGAAGAAGACATGGCTGTAGATGGTTCAGATGGAAGCGGCTTCATCCAACAGTCTGGTACGTCCTCATTCATACCACACCTACCCACTTCTGTTTGCTGACTTAAACATCAGAGTGCTTGCAAGCACCACCACTGTGGAGACCTCAACCACGGAGGAACTACCCAGCTCGAACCACCGTCAATCTAGTCTAGCCACCGCACTCAACCACCCAGAGGCATATCTCCCAGTCGACCCAGGTACGAACATGGGCGACCACAGTGGGAGCACGTCATTTTCTGTTGCATCTTCATTCTCGAACTTTACAACCTCTCTGGCTCCAAGAGAACGCCCTCTGACCCAGCTCAATCTCGACAGTAATTCCAAAGTGTTATGATACCTCCACGACAGTTCACTCAGACAATGGAAGGGCATGTGCAGACACTCCCTGTCGAGGAAGCGCAGTCTCTTCCACATCGCAATCCACTCCCCCTGTAATACCCCCTTTCTATCTACTATTAAGTAGTCGATTTTAAAATCAGAGTTTTCAAAAACATAATATTTTTCCACGCACCACAAAGAGAGTGCTACATTTCTTCGAAACACCTTACATAACTCCAAAATAGTAGTTAACATAAAACTCTAGTATATGATACATAGCACCAATAAGTCTGAGAATAAAATAGTACAACAGTGGAAGATACTAACTTAACATAATAGTTAAAAACGTAATAAAATAACAACTACTAAATATTCCCCCCCGGTGCTACATATTAGATCCAACTGCAGGTTGTCGGCATACGAGGCAACTCGACGCAGTAGGGTGAGTCTCAATACATAGATAATAATAAATAAAACAAGAAACACAGTAGAAAAGGTACACCAGATATACAGTCAATTCAAATACACCATTAATACAGTTACACTAAATACGGTTACACCTAACACACCATTATTTTATGAACACCCAATCAATCACCGGAGCATGCATGTAATGTATGAAATGCAATATGCATGTGGATCCATCATCACCGCTTTAAGCCCTGGGGGCACTCACCGCTTTGGCCGAAGCCACATCACCTCTTTGGCCGAAGCCACATCACCTCTTTGGCCGAAGCCACATCACCTCTTTGGCCGAAGCCTACATCACCGCTTTATATGCACATGATTTATGTGACACCATGACAATGCATCACCCACAATACACCTACCACAAAGAATTATTAAACTCACCACTTTTCATTTCACACCTCACCTCTATTCACAATATTTGGCCGAAGCCTACTCACCGCTTTTCATTTCACACCTCACCTCTATTCACAATATTTGGCCGAAACCCACACACCGCTTAATCATCACCACAACACAACACACCTCATATTAGACTAAATGTCACACCAAGGACTAAACCCACACCTAAGGACCAAATCACCTCTTAAGGACTAATGTGACACCTAAGGACCATTTCAGCACCTAAGGACCAATCTGACACCATAAGGACCGTTTTAGCACCTAAGGACTAGTTTAACACCTCGGGGACCATTTTGACATCTAGGGACCATTTTGACACAATAAGGATTATTCTAGCAAGAAGAATTAATTTTTCCTCCCTCCCCTATGGTTGCCCAGCTGACGGCACCTTTACCCTCCCTCTCCTCTATTTTCTTTTGTTTTCTTTCTTTCTAATGAAGTGAGAACCCTACCCCCTAGTTATGTCATAAACTTGGGCCTATTTAGTGGGCTTGGGCCCTTATTTACACCCTCTAGGTACTTTCTCACATCCTCCCAATCTAATTAAAATACTCCTCATTTATTTACTACACCTCACTCCTCAATTAAATTAATTACCTTATTACTATTTAAATATGGGCAACTAAAATATTACTTAATTAAATTAGTCAAATAATCACTTAAATAATCACCTACTTAAATTAGTTAAATAATCACCTAATTAAATTTGGGGTGTTACAACTCTCCCCCACTTAGAATATTTTCGTCCTCGAAAATCTAACTATCATGGACATGCAACCTTAAACACTCACCACAACAAACATTAAATCCTAGCAGAGCACCCTAAATGAAACTTGTACCTCTAAAAAGTACCCATCACTCCACCGTAGGCTCCGAACCTTCCAGGACAAACACTCTCCCGCTATACTTCTCCTTCTTCGGCTTTGGACACTTGGTACTAATGTGCCCCACTTCCCCACAGTTGTAGCAGACCACACCCTTTTTCTCATACTTAGCGGCTATATGACTTCCCTTACCACACTTGAAACATTTGTTGACCATGCAATCTGGACTCTTATGCCCCGGCTTACTACACTTGTGACACACAATCCCCGCAATAGCGTCTCCCCCACTTGGCTTCTTGCCCGAACTCTCCTCCCCTTTGCCCTTACCACCTGGAACTCCATAGGGCTTCCCACGAAACTGAGAACTTCTCTTCCCCTTCACTATCTTGCATGAACGATTGCTATCCTCCTCGAAAATCCGCACCAAACTCACGAAAATCAACATCCACTCTTCATATCACCTCTAACCGTTCTCATCTATGTTCCATCGTATACGCAACAGATCAAACACTCTTCCCTACACTCTTATTCCCCAATTAGGTATCCTAACCTGTAGGTTGTCAAAATCCTACCCGACTACCCAACAAAAGAGACAACAACAATTATGGCCAGAGGCTCAACAACCCTAACAACCGTAATTACACAACAATACCAATCTCAACAATTTATCATATATCCAATATCATTCACATCAACAGTTAACACGATCATAACAACAAAATTCAAGTTCAACCTATTCCACAATTAATCATTTTATTCAACGTTCAAATTAGTCCACCTAAACTCGGGTGCAGAAAATTTTGTAACTTTGCGCCCACTTTGGCGAATTAATTAAAATAGTAAACGACCTCGGATTTCGACCAATAAATACTTGTTGGAAAGCCATTTAGTACAGTTTTTAGAATCAACCCAAACAGTTCCCAGACTGGACAAATTTTGTCCTCCTACTTCATTTCACGCTAAACTGACTTAAACTTGACCAAATGGGACAAAACTTCCGCCCGAATAAAAGCATTTTGAGTATAGTTTCTAATGGAAAAAGAATCGTTCCAAACGGAGTTCATTTGAAGATATAACACTTGCAAAAACTAAACATATTCACAGTTTGACTCTAGAAATTTGACCCGACTTTGGAGATTCATAACTGGAGCTACACAACTCCGAATTTAACGAAACTAGTGCCAAAACGACCGGCTTTAAGTCTATTTTCGAAAACACTTAGCCACATAATTTTTGACTCAACCAAACAGTACCAGTTTTCGAAAGACTGAAACAGTGTCCAGAAACTCATAAAACTATAAGCAAGCAAAACTCATCATGACCAATCACCAAAACCAATTATAATTATCACATACTCATGCATTTCATTCAAGCACCACATAAGTATGACCAATCATGCAAAAAGTTTAAGCATACAGTCCGAAAAGATTAAACATGTAGGCACTTTCTTCGATTTCTTTATTTCCTAAGGGTTGGCTAACATGTTATTTTACCACTCCTCTAGAAATATCATGGAACATATAATTCTATCAACTTGAATTGATTTCATATTACAAAAGAAACATAATTCAACACATGCATTATGATACAATTGCTTCGATACAAGACTTACTATTTGTTTAAACAAATGGAATTAAATACTCTTGTCAACATTTAGCAAGGAAAACAAATCAAGACTTGGAAGTACACAAAATATCCCGTTGCACAGTTTTCATCATTAGATTTATACTCCACGTAAAACAATTTTACAAGAAGTGGCCATTGATACTAGTGACAGCAACAACAATACCAAAGTTAAGTCATACAACGAACATAATTACACAATTGTAGTTCACAGTCAAGAAGTACTTAAAATTGTTTACATTTGTTTCTAAAACTTGACAATTGAGATTTGGACTCACATTCACATAACATAAGGACTCTAACTCACCTAATCTTGCAATTAGTGTAATACCCCATACTTCTTAAACAACACCTAACCACAACCTAATTGGTGCAAAAACCGAAATCATGTCTCATTTTGAAATAAAAGCTTAGAACAACTTGGAAACAAAATTCAACACTAATTTGACATCCCATTCATTCCCAATAGCACCAAATTTTCCGAGTACCGTTTTTGCAAAAACATAGAACTCACAGTTTTGTCAAAAAGGAAATTATATGCAAACCCCCAACCTTACTATCACTCGAGCATGCAACCACATAAACAACTACCTATTAGTTCAAAATTTATTTTCCGACATACACTCAGAAGGTAAGAAAAGTTAATCATTTCATTTTTGACAATTCATATCACGCTCACGAAACAAGACAAATTGAAACACTAAAAATGTCGAAACTTCAAGTTATGCAACTTTAATTGAGTTAATGAAAATATAGTCTTACACAACATTTCATTTTAGCATACTAACTTCGAGGCGATTAAGCACAAATCAAATTTAACTCATATGCATCACAAAAACAATCAACTTATGGCAAGGACGTCAATCAAGTGCAACAATATTCAACAAGTAATCCTTCAAATATTGTCTAGTGTATAATTTACCAAGATTAGGTCACATTAGAGTACTCTCTATATTCTAATAAGCTAATCAAGCAATCAATCAAATCTAAAATTAGTGCATGCATCCAATGTTAATAATAACTATGAGTTATTGTCGCCTCTTTCAGTAGTGATGAGTGATTGGGGTGATCAGTCCCTCCTACTCATGCAACCAACTAATTAAGGTCACAAAAACTACTTCCTTTCAAATTTATAACTACCACATTAAAAGACTTTTAACGCAGTCCGGAGTGCGAAGGTGTCGTCACGACTATCACCCCTTTGACGTTGTTAGAACTCTACACATATCTTAATAATACAACAATATATTTTCAACCGTCATCCATCCAATAAATCACAAGGCATGTTCAAGGAAAGGACAAACCAACAAAGGCAACAGTAATAAACAGCAACATATTTTATGATTTAGAACGAGTACCCAGACTCGAGGGTTAACAGACTCGACAACTTGGCCGTACGGACCGAACTGCTCTGATACCACTAATGTAACACCCCCTTTCTATCTACTATTAATTAGTCGATTTTAAAATCAGAGTTTTCAAAAACATATTATTTTTCCACTCACCACAAAGAGAGTGCTACATTTCTTCGAAACACCTTACATAACTCCAAAATAGTAGTTAACATAAAACTCCAATATATGATACATAGCACCAATAAGCCTGAGAATAAAATAGTACAACAGTGGAAGATACTAACTTAACATAATAGTTCAAAACGTAATAAAATAACAACTACTAAATATTCCCCCCCGGTGCTACATATCAGAGCCGACTCGACCACACTAGAAGAAGAATCTCTAGACACCTTAGTCACCGTCACCTGCAGGTTGCCGGCATACGAGGCAACACGACGCAGTAGGGTGAGTCTCAATACATAGATAATAATAAATAAAACAAGAAACACAGTAGAATAGGTACACCAGATATACAGTCAATTCAAATACACCATTAATACAGTTACACTAAATACGGTTACACCTAACACACCATTATTTTATGAACACCCAATCAATCACCGGAGCATGCATGTAATGTATGAAATGCAATATGCATGTGGATCCATCATCACCGCTTTAAGCCCTGAGGGCACTCACCGCTTTGGCCGAAGCCACACCACCTCTTTGGCCGAAGCCACATCACCTCTTTGGCCGAAGCCACATCACCTCTTTGGCCGAAGCCACATCACCTGTAACACCCTAAATGATTTAATTAAGCAATTGATTAAATTATTTAAAATGTTACACTATTTTAATTATATTAAATTATAATTTAGTGTTTTATAATTTAGTATTTTATTTTAATAGAAGGAAGTGGTATTAGAAATACCGGAGCTGCTGTTTTGGGCCCAGGAGCCCAAGCCCAATGACTTAGGCTCCTAGGAGTAGTGCAATTCGCACCACTTTGCAAAGAAAGAAAGAAAATGAAAGAAAGGAGAGAGAGAGAGAGAGAGAAGCGTATGCAAGACCTAGGGAAAGGGAGAGAGAGCTCGCACCTTGAGAAAGAAGGAGAAGAAGGCTCTAGTTCTTTGTGGTTTTTGGTGGTGACTCGGAGAAAGGAACGTTTCTAAGTTAAATTAAGGTAAGGGGAGTCTCACTCTATAATAGAGGATATAATAGGTTGTATAGGAGTCATAGAGTCTTGATTTGATGTTATTTGATTGTTAATTGAGTTGTTGTTGGGTGAATTTGAGAAATTGCATGCTAAAAATCGATTTAGGGCTTTAATTTGGGGGTTTTATGTTCTTGATTGGTTTTTGCGCATGTTTGAGTGTTATGGTATGAAATTGAATGTGTTAATAAAATTATAATTTGTATTTGAGTGATATAAGATGACTTGAATTGAAAGAACTTGAGAAATTGGGGTTTTTGATGTATGGGGCGCCAATGTGCTAGGGATTTGGCGCCACGTAATCTTTATGCTTGATGCTTAGGTGTAAGAGTGTCACGCCAGGCGCCATATTGCCGGGAAATGGCGCTCGAGTTCTGTGCACGTCTTTGGAATTGTGGTGTGTGTGCGAGTGTTGTTTGCCGGCGCCAAGTTCTTTGGGAAATGGCGCCCGATGCACCGCTTTGAAGTCTTTGTGAGTGGGTGTTCTTTGTCCGGGCGCCGATTTGCTAGGAATATGGCGCTGCATGCACTTTGTTCACGCACCTATGGGGTGTTCGAGGAACTTGATGTTCTGAGCATATTTCACCGAGCCAAATTTTGTAATCACCTGCCCAAACTTCATTTTAAACATTTTGGCTCGAGTAGTTTTAGTTTTGCACGTGTCAATTGGGAGATGTCCTAGTGAGCAATTATGTGGCGCTATATGTGTGCGCCTATAGGGTGGGTTAAGTGACACTTAGAGTTCTATACATATTTTACTGTGCCATATTTGGCAATCACCTGCCCAAAAACATTTTTAAACATTTTGGCTCGAGTAGTTTTCTGTTTGCATGTGTCATTAGAGAGATGTGCTGGTGGGCATTGTTGTGGCGCTATAAGTGTGCGCCTAGGGGGTGGTTTGAGTGAAACTTAGAGTTCTAGGCATATTTTACCGTGCCATCTTTTGCAGTTGCCTGCCCAAAAACAATTTTAAGCATTTTGGCTCGAGTGGTTTTCTGTTTACATGTGCTGTGTGTGCTGGGTCAGGTGTAGGGCTCCAAGCAGTCTTTGCCTGGGGTGCCAGGCGGCGCTCGTGTCTCGAGGCGTGTCTGCAGGCTGTGTCTTAGTTTGTGTCTAGGATCGTCTTTGCCCGGGGCGCCAGATTACTAGAAAAGTGGCGCCGTGGCCGTGTTGCCACTGTGGGCGCCAGATTGCCGAAGTTCTGGCGCTAGTGCCGCATGTTGCACTGGGGGCGCCATCGCGGGGAAAATGGCGCCTAGTGCTGCCTGGTGACTAAGTGAGTGTTGTTTTGGTCCCTAGGGGACAGTTTGGTCCCTAGGTGATTGTTTTGGTCCTAAAGGGTGGTTTAGGTCCCTGAGTCAAATTAGTCCTCTAATATTGAATAGTCCTTGGGACTTGAGTATGTTGAGCTAGTAACTGAGATGATTGAGGATGCCATGGGGGCATGAGCCATGGGGGCTAGAGCCATGAGGGCTATAAACGAGATTAAATATGAGGTGAGAAAATAATATATGAAGTGATATTGTAAATGTGCTTGTGTTGTATTCATGGAGTCTCATGCATACATTTCTACAATGGTCGCGACGTTATAAACTGATTGTGAGGCCATGAGGGCCCGAGTCATGAGGACTCAATTTGAGAATGATACTGCCATGAGGGCAACTGGTACCACATGCATGACTGCATTGCATACATTTCCATAAACGCATGAGTGCTATTGATTAATGAATGGTTTGATTTGTGTGCTGTGAACTGTGCCTGTGTGATGCTATGATGGTATCTATATTGCTTATTATCACTTTTATTATATAGTTCGAGACTCACCCTTTCTGTTGTTGTTTACCACAGGTAGTAGTCATGAGTGAAGGCTTGCTACCTTCACTATTCCCGAGTCGGTCCGCTCACGTCACGTAGCACCTAGGGGATGGGTTGTAAACTTGTGTTTGATCTGTGTTGCTCCTTGTTGAGCCTTATATGTATTGTCTTGAGACTACTGATTTAACTGTTGAGATTATGTTTTATTTTTCCGCTGCAGTAATGAGAAATATTCTTTCCAAGAGTTTATTTTATGGTGTTACGTATTTGAATTGTTATTATGAGCTGAGCTGACTGTTGAGTGGTTTTTAAAGAGATATGTGTAGCATCCCATTGGATGATTTCAATTCAGAAATGAATTTTTATACTCTGATTTTTATTTAATTTTCCGGGTAGAAATGGGGTGTTACATCACCTCTTTGGCCGAAGCCACATCACCTCTTTGGCCGAAGCCTACATCACCGCTTTATATGCACATGATTTATGTGACACCATGACAATGCATCACCCACAATACACCTACCACAACAATTATTAAACTCACCACTTTTCATTTCACACCTCACCTCTATTCACAATATTTGGCCGAAGCCTACTCACCGCTTTTCATTTCACACCTCACCTCTATTCACAATATTTGGCTGAAACCCACACACCGCTTAATCATCACCACAACAAAACACACCTCATATTGGACTAAATGTCACACCAAGGACTAAACCCACACCTAAGGACCAAATCACCTCTTAAGGACTAATGTGACACCTAAGGACCATTTCAGCACCTAAGGACCAATCTGACACCATAAGGACCGTTTTAGCACCTAAGGACTAGTTTAACACCTCGGGGACCATTTTGACATCTAGGGACCATTTTGACACCATAAGGATTATTCTAGCACTTAGGGACTATTTTGACACCTAGGGACTAGTTTGGCACCACACGGATCAATTCCACACTTAGGGACTAATTTGACCCACACTTAGAAACCCTTGCACTCCTAGGCGCCAAAACAGGCGCATAGGGCAGCCAAATGGCGCCCCTTACACTGTTCACGCCCCACCCAACATTCTGTCCTAGACACAGGCGCCATCAGGCGCACTGGGGCAGCCAAAATGGCGCCCCTTGCACTGTTTACGCACGCCCCAGCACTCCCCTTGCACTGTTCACCAGGCGCCAGTTTCCTGTGGAAATAGCGCCCCTCCCCTGCGCTGCACCCACCCACGCAGCAAGACACGAAACCAGGCGCCAATTTCCTAGCCAATTGGCGCCCCCCTCCCTGCACATCACCCAGACCAAAATTCAAGAACCTGCACGCCATTTTCCTAGCAAAGTGGCGCCCCTAACACTATTCATAGCACACTAAATTTAATTTCTCAACAACCACACACACACTCCCACCCAACTCTAATTCATACAATCTATTAAACACCTAATAAACACCAACATTCCTCCTAATCAATTATATCAATTAACACCATTCACCTCATTATTATTTAACACCTATTACACATTATATTGCATTAAATTCATGTAACTCACCTTAACAACACTCACTTAGGCATTTAATCAACATCATTAAATCAACATATTCTCATCTTCCTTCACATTGAAGCATTTTATCAAACACATGGCATGCACATTTAACAACGCATTTATTTCCAACATCAAACATCATGGTATCATCAAATTAAATACAAATACAACAACAAACATAGAATTAGCACAAAACTCAAACAATCAAACACTCAATTACTTCATTAATTAATTAAACAACTACTCCTAACACCTAATCCATATGATTTCAAGGTTTATAGATTATTAACTATGAAAGAGAGCCCCCATACCTCCAAATTGCAACCCAAGATAACCACCTCCACCAACAACCCAAGAGTCACCAAAAATAGCTTCTCCAACAATTTCACCTACCCAAAGCAAGAAGAATTAATTTTTCCTCCCTCCCCTATGGTTGCCCAGCTGACGGCACCTTTACCCTCCCTCTCCTCTATTTTCTTTTGTTTTCTTTCTTTCTAATGAAGTGAGAACCCTACCCCCTAGTTATGTCATGAACTTGGGCCTATTTAGTGGGCTTGGGCCCTTATTTACACCCTCTAGGTACTTTCTCATATCCTCCCAATCTAATTAAAATACTCCTCATTTATTTACTACACCTCTAGGGAATTTTCTTTGTTCATGGGGGGCTATGGGAACACCTTCTTTCATGCATAGTTCAGGAATAAGACAAGGGAAAAATAGAAATCCCTTTGACTTAGAGGTGCATGAACGATTTTCCCTAGCAATCAATCTAACTATGTCAACATTTCCCTCAAAGAGAATTGTATCTAGCAGGATCAATCTCTCTTTGGTCATTACATATGTGTGTGATGTAGGTAAGATTGAAGTTGCTATGAACAAATGCCAATTACCTAATGCATCTATCAAATATGTACTTCTAAGTTTGATCTTATTAGGTGTGAACTTTTCCCAAACAGCTTCTGGTGTAGCTATCCTACTTTTCACTTCTTCCATTTCTTTCCTATAGGTCTTTGCCACTTTCTTTTCAAATTCATTCCCATTATATTTCAGTACATAATGTTCATTCAATTTCTTGGGATGAAAGTGTACAAGTTTACCTCTCACCATAGAAGTGTAGGAGTGCTCTGTTCCTTCTTCTTCTAAGATTCCAACATAAAATTCCCTGACCACATCTTCAATGTAACCTCCTCTTGGAAGAACAAATTGATCCTAGTGAAGATTGGCAACAGTTGACATGAATGATGGGCTAGCCTTCTTCAGTTCATAGCCTCTCTCGGGTAGCAATTTCATTTTCCAAAAGTGAGCATTATCATCAGTTCTTAATGCAGGCACATTGGATTGATCCTTCTTATTTTTCTTCGATGATGATCCTGCATGCATGACCTTCTTACCTTTTTGCGGAACATTAGTATGCTTGTTTGAAGATTTTTGTGCTGTTTGCTTCTTCACCATCTTGATTCTTCAATTTTAGGTTTCTCGGGTGAATTTTTGATCGAAAAATGAAGGTGGAATGTGAGAAGTAACTGTTTGTGGATGAGAGATTTTGTGAAGTTTGCAAGGAAGGGGTAACGGTTGTGAGAGTGAAGGATTAATGTGAGGGAAGATTAAGTGGGGTTCGATTTGATGGAAGTAGCCGTTAGGTGAGGCGTGGGAGACATGCATGCCACCACGTGTCTTCCTTGCTTACTAAACACATCATTATCCTTTTAATCATTCCACTTATCTTTCTGATGGATTAACATTTAAATTTGAACAAATTCTTCCAATTTTTGAAACTTGGATGCAGGGCACATTCTTTCTTCAGTGCAGTTGCACTGATGCAATTGCATTAGTATCCTATATTCCTACAAAACACTTAAAAACTTAAAATTGAACAAAAATACTTAAAAATGATGGGTTGCCTCCCAATAAGCGCTTATTTTAAGAGTCTTATCAGCCTGACTACTTCTTTTTGTTTAGAGATTTTGCAAATGGGTGGTGATTTTGTCTCTCGCCACATGTTCACCATAGTACATTTTGACTCTTTGACCATTCACCTTGAAGACAGTATTGGATGTTTTATCAAATAAATCAACTGCTACGTGAGGATAAATTTTTCTCAACTTAAATGGTCCTGACCACCTTGATCTGAGTTTACCAGGAAATAGCTTCAACCTAGAGTTGTATAGCAGAACAAGTCCTCCCTCTCTTAGTTCACTTCTTTGAATTCTCTTGTCATGCCATTCCTTAGTTTTAGCTTTGTAGATTTCAGGATTCTCATAAGAGAATTGCCTAATTTCTTCTAGCTCATTTAGTTCTAACATTCTCTTTGTACCTGCTTTGTTCAAGTTAAAATTGAGCTTCTTGATAGCCCAATATGATTTATTTTCTAAATCCACAGTTAAATGGCATGCTTTTCCATAGACTACTCTATAAGGGGACATTCCTAAGGGTGTTTTGAATGCTGTTCTATATGCCCATAGAGCATCATCCAAATGTAAAGACCAATCTTTCCTATTTGGACTCACCATTTTTTCTAGCATTCTCTTAATTTCCCTATTGGATAGTTCTGCTTGACCACTAGTTTGAGGATGGTATGCTGTAGCTATTTTATGCTTAACTCCATACTTGGCTAGAAGGTTGTCTATGATTTTATTACAGAAATGTGAACCTTCATCATTAATGATAGCTCTAGGAGTTCCAAATCTAGTGAATATATTTCTTTTAAGAAACTTACTCACTGATTTAGCATCATTATTTGGTAATGCTATTGCCTCTACCCATTTGGACACATAATCAACAGCTACTAATATATATGAATTGCCAAACGAAGGTGGAAAAGGTCTCATTAAATCCATTCCCCATACATCAAATAATTCAATTTCTAAAATATTGGTTCTTGGCATTTCATGTCTATCTGAAATATTTCATGCTCTTTGACATTTATTATAGTTTTTGACCATAAAATAAGCATCTTTAAATAAAGTAGGCCAAAAATAACCAGACTTTAATACCTTAGGTGCTGTTCTAGTGCTACCAAAATGTCCTCCATAAGGTGCAGCATGGCAATGCTGTAGCACTGCTAGTTGCTCCTCTTCAGATATGCATTTCCTCATTAATTGATCAGAGCACCTCTTGTAAAGGAATGGTTCATCCCAATAGTATTGTTTAACTATATGGAAGAATCTTCTCCTTTGTTGATATGTCATGTTCACTGGTACTACTTTGCTTGCAAGGAAATTAACAATATCAACATACCATGGTGCAGATGCATTAGATGCTCCTGCATTGCTTGTAGCTAATGCAGTTTCATTTTGTGCATTGATTGTGATTGCCAATAATTTCTCATCTAAAAAGCTTTCCTTGATTTCTTCTTCTAGTGTACCTAGTGATTCTCCTTCAATCCTTGATAAATGGTCTGCTACTTGATTCTCTACTCCTTTCTTGTCTTTAATTTCAAGATCAAATTCTTGTAGGAGTAGAATCCATCTTATCAACCTTGGCTTTGCATCTTTCTTTGAAATCAAATACTTAATGGCAGAGTGATCAGTATAGACAATAACTTTAGTGCCAACTAAGTAAGGTCTAAATTTTTCAAATGCAAATACCACAACTAATAATTCTTTTTCTGTGACTGTATAGTTCACTTGAGCTTCAATTAGTGTTTTGCTACCATAATAAATGGAATGAAAAACCTTGTCATACCTTTGCTCCAGGACTACTCCTACTGCAAAGTCACTAGCATCACACATTAGTTCAAATGGCCTGCTCCAATCAGGTGTTACTATCACTGGTGCTGTCACCAATGCCTTTTTAAGCTTTTCAAAAGCTTCCATACAAGAATCATCAAAGTTGAATGATACATCATGTTGCAAAAGCATACATAATGGTTTTGAAGTTTTTGAAAAATCTTTGATAAATCTTCTATAGAAACCAGCATGGCCTAAGAAGCTCCTAATACCTTTGACTGTATTTGGTGGAGGTAATTTCTCAATAACCTCAATTTTGGCTTGATTTACCTCTAGACCTTTCTTTGAAACTCTATGTCCTAACACAATGCCCTCTTGTACCATGAAATGGCACTTTTCCCAGTTCAACACTAAATTTGTTTCCTCACATCTCTTGAGAATTTGTTCCAAGTTTCATAAACAAACTTGAAATGTTTCTCCAAAAACAGAGAAATCATCCATGAATACTTCCATTGATTGCTCAATGATGTCTGAAAATATTGACATCATGCATCTTTGGAATGTAGCAGGTGCATTACACAATCCAAATGGCGCCCTTCTAAAAGCAAAGGTTCCATAAGGGCATGTAAAGGTGGTTTTATGTTGATCCTTAGGCTCAATGGCTATTTGATTATAGCCTGAGTAGCCATCTAGGAAACAATAGAATTCTTTCCCTGCTAATCTATCTAACATTTGGTCTATGAATGGTAAAGGAAAGTGATCCTTTTTAGTAGCCTCATTGAGTTTCCTGTAATCCATACATATCCTCCAATCTGTGATAGTCCTAGTTGGTATCAACTCATTCTTTTCATTGGCTATTACTGTCACACCCCCTTTCTTTGGTACACATTGGACAGGGCTTACCCATGCACTGTCTGGTATAGGGTATATGATGCCAGCATCTACTCACTTAATGATTTCCTTTTTCACAACCTTTTTCATAATAGGGTTTATTCTCCTTTGACTCTCTATGCTATTCTTAGAATTTTCTTCTAAGATGATTCTATGCATGCATATAGAAGGACTAATTCCCTTGATATCTGCCATTTGCCAACCTATTGCTCGAGTGTGCTTCGTTAAAGTACTGATGAGATCACTCTCTTGTTTTGATGTTAAATCAGAAGAAATGATAACAGGTAAAGTTTCATTTGCTCCTTGAAAAGCATACTTAAGGTGCTTGGGCAGTACCTTCAATTCTAACTTAGCAGGTTGTTCTACGGAGGGTAAATTCTCCTTGAGAGTTGGATCCTCAAGATTGAGTGGTTCATAAGTTCTAGCCCACAATTCCTTACAAGAGTTTTCTAATGGTAGATTCTCTTTTTCTATTATTTCATCATCTAGTAATGCTGCTGCATCTAATGCATCTGCATTGGCTAAATGATCATATTGTTTGTAAAACTGTTTTTCTACCAATTGATCTAGAGAAACTAAGGATGAACACTCTTCTGTGTTTTCTGCAAGATATTTCATAGCATTCATCCACATTGAATTTTATCTTTTGATCATTAACTCTCATAGTGAGTTCACCTTTCTGCACATTAATTATGGTTTTGCCAGTTGCTAAGAATGGTCTACCTAAGATAATAAGCACTTCCTTATCTGCATCAAAGTCTAAGATAACAAAAGCTGCAGGAAATACAAATTTATCTACCTTAACCAAGATGTCTTCTAAGATACCTTCAGGATAGGCTATTGACCTATCTGCTAATTGAAGTGTCACAGTGGTTGGTCTTGCAATTCCAATTCCCAACTGGTTAAAAATAGATTTAGGCATCAAATTGATGCTTGCACCTAAATCACATAAAGCTTTACCAGTATAAGATTTTCCAATAGAAAATGGAATTGTAAAACTACCTGGATCCTTCAATTTCCTAGGAATCTTATTTTGCATAAGAATATTACACTCTTCTGTCATGGAAACTGTTTCAAATTCCCCTAATCTTCTTCTCTTAGTAAGCACATCATTCATAAACTTTGCATTGTTTGGCATTTGTTGGAGTGCTTCTACTAAGGGAACATTGATTTGTAATTGCTTGAGTACCTCTAAGAATTTGCTAAATTGTTTCTCCTCATGTGATTTTTTCAATCTTTATGGATAAGGAGGAGGGGGGGTACTCAGGTACTAACTTAGGTATTGGACTTTGAACTTCTTGTGATGCAGGAGCATTAGATAGTTCTGCATTGCTTTATTTTTTATTTTTTTATTTTTCTCCCTTTTCTACACTTTTCTTCTCAGTTGACTCTATAAGATCCTTACCACTTCTCAAAGAAATAGCCTTAACTTGTTCCTTGCCTTGTCTTTGGGAATGAGTAGCTTCTGTATTTGAAGGCAAGGCACCTTGTGGCCTTTGATACAAAGCTGTGGCTAATTGACCTACTTGATTCTCTAAGTTCTTAATGGAAGCATTTTGGGCTTCTCTAGCAGTTCTAGATTCACCTATGAATGCTTTAAGCATGGATTCTAGAGAATTCTCAGTGGTAGGTTGAGAGTTTCTTTGGTTATTCTGAGGTGGGAATCCTGGTGGTGTGGTTGGTGCAGCATTAGGTGTTGGTGCACTATTGTTGCTCCATCTAAAATTTGGGTGATTTTTCCAACCAGGTTTAAAAGTGTTGGAATAAGGGTTGTTATTCCTATTATAACCTACATAATTTAAAGAAATAGGGTTGCTAGGACATTCTTCATACAAGTGACCTCCTCCACAGTACACACAACTAGTGGTGCTTGGAGGTGCTTGTTCTTCATCCGCTTGCGGTCTTTGTGCAGTGATGCTGTTTGCATTAGATGCAGTTGCATTGCCTGAAGTGAAGTTTTTCATCAAGTTAGCTAGAGTGGCTACTTGAGCAGATAAGGCTGATACATCACTAATTTCATGTACCCCTGATGGTTACTTTTGAGAACTCACTCTCTCAGTAGGCCAACTAGAGCTATTAGCTGCTATTCTATCTATTAATTCACATGCCTCATTATATGACAAATTTAATAACACTCCACCAGATGATGCATCAAGCATTATTCTGGTTTGAGGTTCTAAACCATTATAAAATGTGTGAACACTCAATTTTTAACAGTATTTTTGACGTTTTCACGAAAACTTACGAAAATATGCACTTTTTGCGTATTTTGCGTGTTTTAGTCGTCGAATACGTCATTTTACTCGTTTTTGTCACTTTCACATTATTTTTACTCTTTTTAAACAAAACAAAAATATATAATTCAAAAATTTTACAAAAATAGTAGTTTCATTTAATTTGTTTAATTATGTCTTTTTTTTTTAATCCAAAATAATAATAAAATAAATAGTAAATTAATAAATAAAACAACAGCTTCAGCAGATTCAGGGGTCAACAAGCAGTAGGAGTTGATTTGGGTCCGATCCGAAGCCCAGATCTAAAATCCAGTCAAGGCCCAGTCAAACGATAATTAATGCCTTAAACCTAATTTTTCAATATAAAATACAGTCAAACAAACAGCAGTAGGGGGAGACGAAGACGGCAAAGATCACCCTCATCCCTGAAACAAGAATCAGATCTGTCCAAAAAATGTAGAGGGAGGAGGCAGCCACCACAACTCGTCCCAAAGCCACCCTATATCCATTCCAACCTCATCATCAATCACCCTCCAAATCGAACCAAACAACCGCAAACCACCTCTCAATTCCACCTTTCACGACGGCCGTTATTCACCAACTTCAGTGCTGATGATGAATATTGCGCCCCATCCTTCTTTTTCCCCTCTCGATCTTGTTCTCCCATTCTCTGCAAATGTTCTCTCTCATCTTAAAAAGGTGGATGCGGCTGACAATGGGTAATACTCTATCATCCATTTCTATTATTGATAACTATAATAAAACAAACAAAAAAATAGGAGTTAGCTCTCAGTTCCTCCCACTCCCTGACCTCTCGCATCGCATGCATCCCTTTCTTCTATTCTATTTTATATTATTATCATTATTTTTTTTTTATTCTTTTTAATCAACAAATATTTTTAATAAAAAAGTAATAGATCAGGCCTTCTTGTGTAGTAAACCCGCGTGCCCCCATCCTCTCAAGCATCCCCTCCACCTTTGTTGTTTTGTTTGTTGTCCTTATTTAGTTGGTTAATTTATCCCTTTTAAAAATAAAAAATAAAAACATTAACGTTTATTTGTTTTTTAAGTCAAAAGTGTATATGACACCCTTTTTTTTGAACTAGCGCCTCCTACCCCTTGCTTCTTTCTTCACCTGATCTATCATCAACATAATACTATTGTTATTATTTTATTTATTTATTTAATTTAGCTTATCTTTTGGCTTGTTTTTTTGGTTCTCTTTATTATTTCAAACACTCTTTTTTCACTTCTAAAAAAAAAATAACAATTAGGGTTTGACTTAGATGTACATCTTATCAAACCCACAATTTTGATTTAAGGGTCTTTAGTTGTACAACTTGGACATTAAATCCCTTCAAAATGCTAATTAGGGTTTGACTTAGATGTACATCTTATCAAACCCTAATCAGCTTCTTCTACTTGGCATCTATTTTTCATAAAAATACAAAAATAAAAATGGATTCGACTTGGATGTACATCCTGTCAATCCGGTTTAGGGATCTTTAGTTGTACAACTTGGATCTTAAACCCCTTCAAAATTAAAACCAACCAACAAACAAATTTTAAAGGGAAGAACTACGTGACTTTTGAGTCTCTCATCGCACTGCAGAGTACGTGGCGCGGGGTCTCCTGTCAAAGTCAAACTAAAATTTTCTTAAATTAGTTCTTTGTAAATAATTATATTTCTACTAAATTTAATTAAGTATTATTTTTGGGTAAACAAATAATTAAACAACTTATTAATCATTGCACAAATCAAATTTAGGGTAACTATCTTAGGACAGATGTACTAGGGGTGCAGTGGAATTAAGTTTCCTCCCTTCCTTATGCATAATCGACTCCCGAATCCGACCTAGTTACGCAGACCAAATAACTTTCAATTAGGTTTTTCTCAATTTTCCTATTATTAATAAATTGGGTGGCGACTCCTCAAATAATTTATTTTTTTGAGCCGTCCACGTCGAGATCACGGTCACGACAGATGGCGACTCCACTGGGGACAGTGAGAGTCAAGCCTGGTATGTTTGGTTGTGCAAAATGATTATAAGGTACGCTTTGTTTACCCCTTTTTAGTTTCCTCATATTTTTTTCTTTGTACATATTCATTATTTATATGAACCCTAGGCTAGAGGACTTGTATTATTTGTTGCTTGGTTGTATTTACTGAAATAGTTTGTGATTTTATTTTATTTTCAAGGTTTGAGGTTTGTATATTCCCTTCACACACATACGTACACTGTGAGCACACACATTGAGTTGGGCTTATACCGGAGCCTAAAGAAAAAACTTAAGTTAGAACGAGGCTGTGTAGTGGTAGTCATTTTGGATGTACATCACGGTGTATGCGCCATGAATTCCTCATCTAGAGTACGATTCTCCTTGAGGGTATTCACATTTTGGATGTACATCCTAGTGTGTTTAACCTTTCTAGAAGAATACTTGACTCTAGAGACCTGAAATATTTATAGGTTATAGCTGTTAACCCGGTGAGTGTTCACAATAGAAAGACAATAGATCCATATGGTTTAAAGTCAAATAGCATGGACCAACATAACTAGGCTTCAAAGGGAGCTATTTTTCCTCTTATCCTTGTTTTGATTGTATATATTTTTCTCGTTATCGCTCATTAGTTTACACAAAAAAATATAAAAAATGAAAATTATGTTGCATTTCATGAATAAAAAGTATATAAAAAAAATCATGTTGCATTTCATGCATAAAAAAAAAATCAATAAAAACCATGTTGCATTTCATGCATAAAAAAAACATCAATAAAAACCATACTGCATTTCATGCATAAAAACAAAAAAATCAATAAAAATCATATTGCATTTCATGCATAAAAACAAAAAAAATCAATAAAAATCATATTGCATTTCATGCATATCAAAAAATATCAAAAAATCATATAGTATTTCATGCATACAAAAAAATCATCTGCATTTCATGCATACAAAAAAAACATTTGCATCTTGTTGCATTTGCAAAAAAAATGTATCTCATAATAATAATGATGCAAAATTGCGTTTTATTCACTATTCATCATAAATAATTCATTCATCATAAAATAAATTACATTGTTTTTAAGTACTCATAGCATCTTCCCTTCAAATGGAGCAAAAAAAATTCACTGCATTTCTTGCATAAAAAAAAAATATAATAAAAATTTACAAAGCAAATGCATGCTGCATCTTAGGATGAGTGTTTGCATTCATATCATGCATTTCATAACATATTGGTTTCTTTGACCCATTCTCATGTAGCATTTGTCTTCTCTTTAAAGAAAATCAATAAAAAAAGAGTTTTGAAGTCATTAAGTCTTCATTCATGTTAAATTTTTGTGGTCATGTGAAAGTGGATACCAATCAAGCTTAGACTCATGGAATTGGATCCTTCTCTCGAAAGTTGTTGGGAAGATTTGTCATTTGAGGATTAGAGAAGTAAGGTGAGAGGCAAGATGTAACGCCCCAAAAATGATTAAGTGAATAATTAGATAATTTTATTAAGTGATAATTTAGTTGGCCTTATTTAAAATAAATATAAGGTAATTAATTAATTTAAGGAGTGGGGTGTAGTGAATAAAAGGGGAGTATTTTAATTAAATGGGGAGGATGTGAGAAAGTAAATAGGAGGTGCAATTAGGGCCCATTGGAGTTAAGTGGCCCAAACCCAATTAATAAAAACATTAGGGTCTTAGGAGAAACCCTCATTAGAAGCAAAAGATCAAAAATTAGAAAGTGAGGAGAGGAGAGAAGAGAGGAGCGCGCGGCTAGGGCAAGGAAAAAGGGGAGGAATTTCGTGGAGCTCTTGGAGGAGAGGAAAAACGTGGATTGTTGGTGTCTTGGGAGGTGTTCTTGAGAGCTTTGGTCTTCTTCTTCAATTCTAAAAAGGTATGGGGGCTCTCTAATCATAGTAATAATATATAAACCTTGAAAATCATAGGGATTAGGTGTTAGGAGTATTTAGGTGGTTGATTTTATAATGTATATAAATGGTTTGTGAGTATGTGATTGATTTTTATGATGATATGGTGTTGTTGTACATGTAAATATGTTTCTTGATGAATCTTGAATGGCTTGGTGTATGTCAATTGTAATATGGTGATTAATTGTTAATTTAACATAATTTAAATATGAGAAAGTATGTGTCTATTAGGTGTTAGGAGTATTTGTGTTATTTGATTCATGGAGTATTCAATTGATTGGGTGATTGGTTGACTTTATGCATGATTGAATTGAATTGCTATATGAATATTGATTTGATAAGTTCTTGTTTGTGGTGTTATGGTGTTGTTGTAGCGTAATTTGAATATATAAACACTAGGAGTAATTTCTTGGTTGAGTTATAAGGTGAATTGCATGAGTTAAATGTAATATGGAGTGTGATAGGTGTTAATGGTTATGAAGAGGATTAGTTGTAGTCGAGTTTTATAATTAAGGTGCTGTGAATAGTGTTAGGGGCGCCAATTCCATGGGAGTTTGGCGCCTGTGCTACTGTTTGGAGTGGGTTGGGGTGTGTCTTTGGAGGGGCGCCAGTGCATGAATTTGGCGCCGAGTTTCTTGTTGTTCTTTGCGCATGGAGTGCAGTGCAGGGGCGCGCGATTTCTTTGCAAACTTGCTTTTTGTGTGTGTGTGTGCTAGTGTGGCTGGGTGGGCGTGAACAGGAGCAGGGGCGCCAAAGTGCAGGGAACTTGGCGCCTGTGCATGCAGCAAGTGCTGCTGGGTTGGCTTGTGTAGGGAGCAGTGGAAGGGGCGCCATTTTGGCTGCCCCAAGGCGCCTGGTGGCGCCTGTGTGTGCAGGAGTGTGCGCGCAGGGTGTGGTGTTGCGCAGAGGGGCGCCAATTGGCTGCCCCAAGTGCGCCTAGTGTGCTGGTGAGTGTGTGTGCGTGGTGCGCGGAGCGAGGGGCACCATTTGGCTGCCCCAATGCGCCTGGTAGTGCGCTGGTGTCTAGTGATGAGCGCCAATTTTGGCAGCTCAAGGCGCAACTTGGCGCCAATTTTTTGGGTTCAAAACAGTCCCTAGGTGTGGGTTTAGTCCCGGGCGTTGACTTTAGTCCTTAGGGTGACTTTAGTCCTTTGGTGTGGAAATACTTAGTGGTGTTGTTTTAGTCCCCGTAGAAGTATTAATTATGGTGTTATAAAGTAAATGGTGAGTGTGTTGGTGATGAGAGGTCTATGACTCTCCTTGGTGATTTGGTGAACATACATGTAATTATTGGTGGGCATGTTATTGCTTTATTTTGGTGTATTGGTGTTTTTGGTGCATAGTCATGGTGTCGCATAATCATATGCATTTTTGGTGAATAGGCCTCGGCCTCTGAAAATATTTTGGTGTTTTGGTGAATGCCCTCAAGGCAATTTTGGTGATGGATCCACATGCATATGCCCAGTGGAGTTTTGGGTTGCATTTCATACATTGCATACATGTTCAGTGATTGGTGTGTCTTCATGAATCCTTGGTGAATCTGTAATTTTGGTGAACTGTAAATTTTTGGTCATTTGTATTGGTAGTATATTTGAACCGATTTGTATCTTTGGTGTGCCTAGTTCATTGTGTTTCTGTTTTATTTATTATTATCTATGCATTGAGACTCACCCCTATCGCGTCGTGTTGCCTCGTATGTCGGCAACCCGCAGTGGTGTGGTGGATCAAGGTGACTAGAGATCCTTCTTCGTGTTTGGTCGAGTCGCTCGTCACGTAGCAAGGGGATATTTAGTTGTTATTCTTTTTACATTTGAACTATTGTTTAAGTTGTTATTTTTCCACGACTGTAATAATTTTCCCAGATATTATTTGGTGCTATGTATCCTGTCTTTTGGAGTTTTATTCCAATTAAATGTTTTGGAGTTTTGTTTAAGGCGTTTTGTTTAAATGTGGCACCCTCGGGTGGCTGCACTGAAAATTTTATGCACTCTGATTTTTCAAAATAATACAAATAGTAGTTATGGTAGAAGGGGGTGTTACATAAGATACCATGGGGCACTATATTGGGGCATATTGGGAAAGATGAGTGAAAAATAGAAAGACATAAGGTTGTGGCAATCAGTTCTTGAATAAAAAGTTCAAAGCTCAAAAGAGAGAGGATTGTCATTAGCGCTTGTTTAGTCATGTAAGCTTGAAACCAAGTTAACTTAGTTGAAGCTTTACACTAATGGATTTGCATGAATCTCCTTTCTCACCCATATTCCCTTAAAACACCGACCCCTTGTCGAGGCCTTGCCTCAAGCGATAATTCTTAAAGCCTTTTTGGTTGTATCATTCAATGATGAACCGGTGAACGAATATCAGATCTCAGAGGTCCATTTCCCAAAAAAAAAAACAAAAAAAAAAGCAAAAAAAAGATAGAAAAAAAAAGAGCAAGGAATGTGTAAAAGAGTGAATGTTATTTTGAAATTAAATTTTTTGAAAATATGGAATCATGATTTCAAATGAAGAGTGACCAATCTTCACTATCTCACAAAAAGAACCCTCATTGTCGCCTTTGAGCCTGCAATTTCCTTTCGCTAAACCCTGGACAAGGATCGACACTACAATTGAATTTAGTGCATTCAGTTTCTAAAGTTATGAAATCAAAGAGATAGTGAAAAAGTTCAAAAAAAAAAAACGAAAGAAAAAGAGAAAAATATATAAAGCCCGCAAGACTGAAAGCAAGTATTGTCAGTCTTGGCAAAAATTAGGGCACAAAAGAAAGAGTAATGAAAAAGCAGAGAAGAAGAAAAAAAATATCAAAAAATGTGAATGATGTGAGGTCTGGTGAACACAATAGAAAGTTGGATGTAACACCCCCTTATATTATATACTAGTTAAGCTAATAAAAATCAGAGTTTTTCAAAACTTGACCACGCACCTCAAAGAGGGTGGTACATTTAACAAAATATCCTCAAAACACCTTTAAAAAAAAATCCAAACGCATCAAGTGCGCAAAACACATATCATAGTCATGCGGGTTAAGACCCTCAAATACCTGTTTAAGGTTTACAATAATCCAGAAAACAGTTTGCAATGCAGCGGAAATAAAACTGAGTTCAACATACTCAAATACATAGTCAAATACATAACATAAAATAGTAGTACAAAAATCCCATTCCCGGTGTTACTAGATCAGAGCTGACACAATATCCCATGAAGGCATGGCACCTTCACTCAGAATCACCTGTTGGTCGCCACGAGAGCAGGCAACACAAAAATGCTAGGGTGAGTCTCTTTACATAAATAATAACAAGTAAGATAAGCCTTATATTGGGAAAGCATCTAGCAATAACAGTACACCGTAATCATGATAATTGCCACTCAATTATAATATCCACAAACAGCAAGATTTAGTCATTTAAACATCAACAAGATTTCTACGAATGTATGAGTATATGCATGTGTGCAATATGCATGTGGATCCATAACCATCACAAAGACCCCGTCGGGCAACCACCACATTTTTGGCCGAAGCCACACCACCACCACCACCATCACGTAATGCATATGATTTATGTGACACTATGACAATGCATCACCACAATCCATCACAATATGTATTAAATCACCTTTGTGGCCGAAGCCCGCGTCATTTATTAACTCACCACAATTGCCAATTATTAACCACCACCACCTCAATTATTAACCACCACCACCTCAATTATTAAATTAAATCCCACCTAAGGACCAAACCACCTCATAAGGACCTTACTTACGCTTAAGGACCACTTTAACACACCAAAGGTTAATCTAGTACTTAAAGGTTATTTTGATACACCACTAATTAATTTATTACTTTGAGACTTATATGTCATAGTAGAGCTAATTAGACACTAAGAGATTATTTTGTCACGCCAAGGATTAATTTAATTCTTAGGGACTAAACCATCACTTAGACATAATTTGGGTATCTAGGCGCCAAGGGCTAGCCAAAATGGCGCCCCATAACCAAACACCAACAGCCCACACTCACACACACGGTGACACACGCACACACTAGCACAGGGCGCCAAGTTTCTAGTAAGCGCGCGCCCGCAATCGCCGCCTTCTCGCGCGCACATCACACACATTCACCCACCGGGCGCCTAAATGCCTAGCATTTGGCGCCCTCCCTGCACACCACACGCGCACAGCCACACGGCGCGCAATCACCAGACACGGGCGCCAGATCCTAGGGAATTGGCGCCCCCTCCTGCCAACCTCACTTAAACCGAGCCAAAGGCGCAACACGGTATTGCTGGGCGCCACTTTGCTTAGCATTCGGCGCCCTTGCCCAGCACAACACAACCCAACACTTAGACACCACACCAGGCGCCAGAATCCTAGTGATTTGGCGCCCTGCACCCTGTTCCACTCACTGTCCAGCACCCTGGCGCCAAATTTCCCAGCAATTGGCGCCCCCTACCCACCAACACACACGCAAGCACATATTCCAGCATCTAGGCGCCAATTGCTTAGCAATTCGGCGCCCTCCCCCTCCAACACCTTCCCCCAAATTACTTCAACCTAAATTACTATTCAACAATTCATTTTCCTCCACAACAACACACACATAATTAGTAATTTATTACCATCAATTCATCATATTCACATACTCATTCTCATATGACCATTTCATCAAACATATATTATGCATAAGTCACAACTCATGTTTCCACAACAACAACTAACATGTTATGACCAAAACAAACATTCCAAACATCAATTAACATGTAATCAACACACAATCACACAACAAGTCATTATTAGAGCCATTCCACTTATCAAACATATCATACTAGCTATTATAGACATAAAGGAGAATCCCCTAACCTTTGCAAATTGAAGAATGTAAGTCCTCTATCCTCCAAAAGCCCAAGAAACACCAAAACAACCACCAATTCCAACTTTGAGCTTAAAACCCCATTAATGGCAAAACAACAACAAATAGGAATTAGGGATTGAAACTAACATCAATAGCTAGAGGAGGAAAAATGGAAGAGAATGAGCTAAAAAGCCCCTTACCTAGTGCTAAGATGGAGAAGATCTCCACCTCCTTTCCTCTCCTCACCGTCGCCTCCCTCTTCTTTCCTTTCTCCTCTGTCGCGCGTCTTCCTCTCCCTCTCTCGGTCCACTTCTTTCTTTCTTTCTTCTTAATTCCTTTCTTTCATTAATCCAACAACTTAATTGGGCCCAATTGAGTTGGGCCTCTATTTGCACCCTCCCTCAATTAATTCAACTACTCCCTAACTTAATAACATCACCACTCTCTTATTTACTAACTCTCACCTCCTAATTTAATTAAAACACCTAATTCATTTAATTAAATATGACTAACCACATAACTCCTAAGTAATTAATTAAATAAATATTCAAATTATTTTTGGGGCGTTACAACTCTCCCCCACTTAGAATATTTTCGTCCTCGAAAATACTCACGAAGCAATACCCAACATTCTTCACACCCCTAACCGTACTCATCATAATTTATCGTACACTAAGGTAACAAACCACACACCTTCTCTACACTCTTACCCTTAGCAGATATTCTAACCTGTAGGGTATCCAGATCCTACTCGACTACTCAAATACCATCTATTCCGATGCAGGGACGCTATACCCTCAACTACGATTTGCGATTAGCTTACCCTCTCTAGGGTTCCAATCTCTGGTGCTCACTTCCGAACTCAACCTCCCAACCCAACCTATCTCATTCATCTAATTAACCTACTCGTCGTCATCACTAGTAATTCCACATCGAGTTCCATAACAACCGCACTCCCGGTGCGCCTAACAACAATCCTAAACCACGTTAACATCAAACGGCATCTCGGCACACTCACTCTGGATCTCGGCATCTGTACGTAGGTATATTTATACACTACCCTTTAGCCACTACACCTCGACTCCCATGGACTTACCCTTCGACTTACCTGTACAACACTTCGACACCGCTATGTTTCAACATTACTAGGCTCGACTCGTCTCTCATTCAACACGTCTTCTCTTTGGTAGCCTACAATTTGACTCCCCTCTCATCCCACGGAAATACTTACATCTCGGCAATACTAGTTTAGGCTTCCATACGTTACACCCACTCCTTTACACTTAAGTTATATACCTCACACTATACTTTGACAACTTCAATATTTCCGACACTTCCACTCTAACTTAGAGAAATACACTTAGACATTACTCATTTCGACAACTCTGTACTTCAACTTACCCACGTTTCGACAAACGCTAACTTCGACTTACACCCTACCTCAATATCTCCACAACTGTACCACACTAGATTTCGACATATATATATATATATATATATATATATATATATATATATATATATATATATACTTGATGCACATACCCTTCACTTAGGTACTTACACCCATTTTCAACAACTCGCTTTCTTCGACCATGCCTACGTTTCGACTCATCCATACTTAGTTAACACCACTCTAACATTTTCTCAATTTCATTTACCCTCTAATCACACAACTCAATTACCACTTTGAACATGTATCAAAATTCCTAACGAAAATTCGGCAGAGTTTCCTCTGAAATATGGACATCCCAAAAATATTTTTACCTGTATAACCAGTCCAGGACATCAATTTTAAAACCATTGAAGGGTTCTCACTCGATACTCGACATTAAAATCAACCAACAAATTCATTATAACATAGCAAACGTTATCGGAATTAAACAAACAAATATTCACTAGAAACCTTAGAGTGTCTAGTTTCTGGATATAATTTTTGTCTATTTGTTTATGTAGCCAAAAGTACAACAAAGCATAGTGGTCCGTAAAAAGATAAAGAATCAAGCTGTTCTACTTGTAACTCGGTTCTCTTATTTAATTCTCAATCAAATGAAGCAAAACAAATGTTCAAATTGAAGAAAAACGAGTCTAGTTTCCAATGAAAAGTAAATCATTTCAAAGCGGATATTCTAACACATGGCTTACATACAATTAAGACATAATTTCACCAATTCACTCAAGCACAATCGAGTTACAAAGTTACAAACCAAAACATGCTCAAAAACCGTAAAATTTCTAATTTCGTGAAATTTGCACTTTCTCCGTAACTCAACTTTCCATCACAGTAAATGGACACATGTCAACACATAAACACACAAACACATTTTAAAATTCTCTAAACGTGAGTAAAACTCACATTTTTGTTTCCAAAAGATTTTATCTCGTCAAACCATGAAATTATTGTAAGGCCTCGTCATTTTTCAAACAACATTAATCCATGACCTAATCGGTCCTAAGGTTAAAATCATGTCACGTCTCGTAATAAAATTCTAAACAACTTGGAACAGAATTTAACCCAAATCTTGACATCACGTTCATTCCCAAAAATACAGAATTTTCCAAGTATCGTTTCTTTTTGAAAATCATAGAATTCACAATTTTGTCCAAAAGGAAAACTATACGCAACTACGTCACGCTAAGCTTCACTACACTTACTATTTAAACGTACCTAAACCTCGGTACTACATACTTTGACTCTTGCATACTACGTCGCATGCATATTACACTTCAACACGCCTATGGTTAAGCAACTACACCTCAGTTCATATGTAGTCCTATGCACCTAACCTTCCTCTTCCTTCTTTCCTTTGATCTTCATACTATGATCATACTTAAGCCAACTACTAAACACCTTCCATTCACAACTAGTCCAACACTCATTAAGAATTTCACGGAAGTTACAACACCCTTAATACCTCTTCACCTCTACAGTACATACCTTGATCATAATACACCTAACTCAAATAGCTACCCTTAGGCATACTTAATCTACACCTTTTTGCTTTGTACCAAAACTCTATTTTCAGGTCACCAAAGTCTCGCTCGATTATCCAAACACCATTAATTTATCGTGAGGGAACTATACCATAGCAATCATTTAAGTACTAATGCTCCTATCTTATGTCAATCCATATCCAAACCACAAACAATGCCTTCCTCAGCTCGGCATTCCTACTCTTCGTACCGAATTTTAATTATTTAATCATCAAGGTTACTCAATATCATTTAGATCCTAGCTGCTGAAAACGTGACTCTCCACCCTTGGATAAAACGTAAAAATCAACAAAATGGAGGAATGAGACACTAGAACTTAGGGGAATGGAACAAGGAGAAGAAATGGAATTGAATAGAGCTAAGAGCTTCACTTACCAACACAAAACTTGAGAAAAGTTCCTTCCTTTCCTCAACCTCAAGCTGAAACGTGGGTTCCCTCCCTTTGGGTAACCATGAAAAATTCAAAAGACAAGGAATGAGCTTAAGGAACTCAAAGGAATGGAATGGGAAAGAAAAATGATGAAGAAAGAGGTCAAAATCATCACTTACCAACCAAAACCCAAGCAAAGCTTCCACCTTTTCCTTTCCTCCCTTCGCCGTCAGCTTCTCTTCCTCCTCTCTACTATTCTATTTTTCTTCTTTCTTTCAAAATGAGGTATGGTTACCCTAGTTTAGGACCCCTAACCTTTATGACTACTATTGGGCCTAAATAATGGCCCTTGGGCCTTATTCTCCACTCCTACTATTAATTCATCCCACCTCCCGAAAAATAAAATAAATCCAACTTAGTAACTTATTTAAAATGAATTAGACCCTTTTAGGTAAAATAAACCCAACTTAATTGATTAATTTAATTAAGTGTTGCAAGCCTTAAATAACTTAATTAATTAAATAATTAAATTATTTTGGGCGTTACAACTCTCCCCCACTTAAAGAATTTCGTCCTCGAAATTACCTGAATCGAACAACTCTGGATAAGCCTCCTTCATCTTGCTTTCCAACTCCCAAGTCATGCTTTCTCCCACAGCTCCTAACCAAACTACCTTCACCAAATTGATCTCTTTGCCTCTTAAGACCTTCACCTCACGGTCCGCAATCCTAAGCGGCATAGTCTCCACCGTAAGGTTCTCCCTTACCTCTACATCATCCATCTGCACTACATGAGATGGGTCTGGCACATACTTCCGCAACTGAGACACATGGAATACATCATGCAGGTTAGCAAGATTAGGTGGCAAGGCCACCCGATAAGCAACTTTCCCAACTCTCTCTGAAATCTGATACGATCCAATAAAACGCGGAGTTAACTTCTTAGACTTCAACGCACGACCCACACCTGTCGTTGGAGTAACCCTCAAAAATACATGATCTCCAGCCTGAAATTCTAGATCCTTCCTTCTCTTATCATGGTAACTCTTTCCGCTACACTGTGAAGCTTTCATTTTCTCCCTAATCATATTCACTTTCTCTGTGGTCTCACGCACCAACTCAGGACCTAGCACTACACTTTCTCCAGTCTCGTACCAACACAATGGAGTCCTACACCTCCTCCCGTACAATGCCTCAAAAGGCGCCATCCCGATACTCGAATGAAAACTGTTATTGTAAGTGAATTCAATCAACGGCAAATGAGAATCCCATGAACCTCCCTGCTCAAGAACACATGCTCTCAATAAATCCTCAAGTGATTGAATTGTCCTCTCTGGCGCCCATATCATGCGGGGATGATATGCTGAACTCAATCTCAATTTGGAACCCAAAGCCTCTTGCAAACTCCTCCAAAACTCGGAAGTGAACCTAGGATCCCTATCAGACACAATACTCAGAGGCACACCATGCAGCTTTACAATCGTCTTGACATAGATATCCGCTAACCTCGGAACTGGATAAGTAATATTAATTGGTAGAAAGTGCGCAGATTTAGTCAACCTATCAACAACCACCCATATGGTATCAAACCCCCTCGCTGTAGTCGGCAAACCAGTCACAAAATCCATGGAGATACTATCCCACTTCCATTCAGGAACATCCAAAGGTTGCATCAACCCCGCTGGCTTCTGATGTTCTACCTTAGATTTCTGACACGTCAAGCAAGCATACACAAACTGAGCCACATCCCGTTTCATACCAGGCCACCAAAACAGCTTCTTCAAATCTTGATACATTTTCGTAGCTCCCGGGTGAATACTCAACTTACTACGATGACCCTCTTCTAGGATTGCCTTCTTAATCTCATCATCATCAGGAATGCAAATCCTCCCACGGTACCTTAACACATCATGCTCATCTATCACATAATCTTCACTCGAGAGTGGTCAATCCCAACCGCAATCTCAACCGAGTTTAATATCCTTCTTTTGAGCTTCCGAATAACATTCACGAATTCATTGTGGATCTTCAACACACCCAATCTCACACTCTTAGGTGTCACCTCGCAGACTAGACTCAAATCTCAAAACGCTCAATTAATTCTAGTTCTTTCACCATCATTGCCAGATACATGCAAGGACTTTCTACTCAAAGCATCACCACCACATTAGCTTTCCCGGATGATAGTTCAAACTAAAGTCGTAGTCTTTCAAACAATTCCAACCATCTCCTTTGTCTCATATTTAATTCTTTACGGTCAAACAGATCATCGCAATCCCTTATGATCTTTGAATACCTCAAACTTAGAACCATACAAATAATGTCTCCAAATCTTCAAGGCAAAAACAATTGCCGCAAGCTCCAAATCATGAGTGGGGTAATTCTTTTCATGAATTCTCAACTGTCTTGAGGCATAAGCCACCACTTTACCATTTTGCATCAAAACACCTCCTAGCCCCATTCTTGGACGCATCACAATATACTACAAAAGGCTCTCCAGATTTGGGTAATGTCAAAAGCAGTGGCGTTGTCAACCTTCTTTTCAATTCTTGGAAACTTTCTTCACATTTGGAATCCCACACAAACGCCTTTCCTTTGCAAGTCAATTGAGTTAGCGGAAGTGCCAACTTTGAAAACCCCTCAATAAACCTTCTATAATATCCCGCTAATCCAAGGAAACTTCTAATCTCCGTAACTGACTTAGGAGCCTCGGCTCGCATCATTTGCATCAACTTTGGATGGATCTACCGCAATCCCATCACCAGAAATAATATGACCTAGAAAGCTCACTTCCTTCAACCAAAAGTCACACTTTGACAGTTTAGCATACAACTTTTTCTCTTACAACACTTCTAGCACTAACTTCAAATGCTCTGCATGATCCTCTTCGGACTTGGAGTACACCAAAATATCATCTATGAAAACCACCACAAATCGATCCAAGTAGTTATGGAAAATACTTGGACGCACTAAATATCCTTGATTCATTCCCATAACCCATTCCTAAAACCCTTCTTTGAGCCTTTTATTCATTTGTCTTCCATAACGCATTACCCATACCTGTAAAACATTTTCTTGAACCTTCAACTCATTTCCCTTCTATAACCCTTAATCCATACCCGTAAATCATTTCTTCGAGCCATCTGTTCATTTTGTCTTCCATAACCTGTAACCCCTACCCGTAAAGCATTTCAGGGAGCCTTCTAATCATCTTTCTTTCATAACCCATAACCAATAGCCACATTGCAAACCTCTAAAAGTCCACTCTGATTGATGGATGATTGATTTCATTTTCTTAATGTTATTTTTGAGATAAAACATTTGCTCCTTTTAAATTATTCTTTGCTCTAATAAAAAAATGAAGTGAAAAAAAAAGGAGAATCCCGCTAGATTGAAAACCCGAAAGGGCGGTCTAGGCAAGAATTAGGGAGAATAAATGTAAAATAAAGCCTGCTAGATTGAAAACCTGCAAAGGCAGTCTAGGCAAAAATTAGGGCACAAAAGGGGAATGAGACCAACAATGACAATGTTTATGTAGTTCATTGGGGAAATTTTCTTCTACTTGGGCCAAACAAAAGTGTACATTGGGGCAATTTGTGGAGGATAAGTTTGAGAGTCTCGAGAGACCCCACACTGGAGCAAAGTTTCGTAAGACCCTTTAGGAGTCAAAGGTTTCTTGCTACACCATGTAGTATTCCCTAAAGGCAATGCCTTTCATCAGAATGAGGCAAAATTCTTACCGTACCCTACATCTGTCAAACTTTGTTTGCCACACCAGTGCACTCTTGTGAGCAACAACTTTTACCAATACTGGGGCAAAACCTGTGCAAGACCCGTCCTGAGTCAAAACTTTATTTTCCACACCTGAGCTGTTTGAAGCAAAATCTTTGTAGGATCTTTCATGAGTCAAACTTTGTTTGGTACACCCTTGTAGTCTTCTCTTGGGGCAATACCTTCTACCAACACCGGGGGAAAAGTGTTTGCATAATCATTGATGGGTTAGATTTTGCTTGCTACCTCTAGTAGTCTCCCTTGTGGTAAAACTTGTTTCCAATACCCAGCCAATTCCCAGCAAGTTAGGTACCTCAAGTAAATGGAATGTCCAATAATTCGAGGTTGCCATAATACATTTTCCCTACCATCTTGTGTCGCCTTTGTCGTCCCTATGTTTTCCCTCTAAAAATACCCTCCACTTTCAAACCAAAAAAAAAAGAAGAAGTCCAAAACCCAAAATCTTAACCCTCAAATACCTGTGAGTCCATGCATGTTCATTAAGTAATGTCTCAATAATAGTCAACTTGGACTCAGTGAGGTGATTTAGAGAGCTAATGACAATCAAAAAAAAAAGGGGGAGAAGGTCTATTTTGAGGGTGTTTTGCTGTGAAAGGTGGGAAATAATCATAAAAGAAAATAGAAAGCTTGAAAGGGAGATGATAAATTCCCAGTTGAGGACAAGCTTGATTGGTTTCAACTGAAGCATGCACAAAGAAGACAAAAAGAAAAAAATGCTTTTAGTAAATTTAACTTTCACTACACATGCACTCAAGACTCATGCATTTCATGTCATAGTTGGATACATTTTCATCCAAGCATTCCACTTCATAACTAGAAGCATACATCTATGTACTGTACTTTGTAAATAAAGTAATAAAACCTGTCCAAAGCAAGGCGTGCATTGCATGCTCTAAACTCCGTGCTACCGGTTCAGCCCTGGCACATTCTTTCATGCTACCGGTTCAGCCCTGGCATTTCCCTTCTCATCTCCATGCTAACGGTTCAGCCCTGGCATTTGTCTTTCAAATTTTGTGCTAACGGTTCAGCCCTGGCACTGTCTTTTAATTTTCCATGCTAACGGTTCAGCCCTGGCATTTGTCTTTTAAATTTTGTGCTAACTGTTCAGCCCTGGCATTTGTCTTTTAAATTTGCTGCTAACGGTTCAGCCCTGGCACTGTTTTTTATTTTTTCATGCTAACGGTTCAGCCCTGGCATTTATTTTTTAAATTCTATGCTAACGGTTCAGCCCTGGCATTTGTCTTTTTAAATTTTATGCTAACGGTTCAGCCTTGGCATTTGTCTTTTTAAATTCTATGCTAACGGTTCAGCCCTGGCATTTTTCTTTTAAATTCTATGCTAAAGGTTCAGCCCTGGCACTGTCTTTTAATTTTCCATGCTAACTTGGTTCAGCCACGGCATTTGTCTTTTAAATTTTGTGCTAACGGTTCATTGACATTTGTCTTTTAAATTTCTCGCTACTTGCTCTTGTTCATTACTGGCGATGTTTTTAATTTTTCATGCTAACGGTTTCATTACGGCATTTATTTTTAAATTCCATGCTAACGGTTCAGCCGGAGCATTTGTCTTTTTAAATTTTATGCTACTTGGTTCAGCCCTGGCATTTGTCTTTTTAAATTCTATGCTACCGGTTCAGCCCTGTCATTTGTCTTTTAAATTCTATGCTAACAGTTCAGCCCTGGCACTGTCTTTTAATTTTCAATGCTAACAGTTCAGCCTTGGCATTTGTCTTTTTAAATTCTATGCTAATGGTTCAGCCCTGACATTTTAAATTTCATGGTAGCAGTTCGTACGGCATTTGTCTTTTAAATTCTATGCTAAGTTTGCTCACGACTCGACTTTGTCTTTTAATTTTCAATGCTAACGGTTCAGCCCTGGCATTTGTCTTTTTAAATTCTATGCTAACGGTTCAGCCCTGGCATTTGTCTTTTTAAATTTCATGCTACTTGGTTCAAAGATCGACATTTGTCTTTCAAATTTTGTCTTGTGGTTCATCCTCGCATTGTCTTTTAATTTTCCATGCTAACGGTTGGCCATGGCATTTGTCTTTTTAAATTACGTGCTACTTGGTTCATTACAGCATCATCCTTTAATTTTTCATGCAAGCGGTTCAGCCACGACATTTGTCTTTTAAATTTTGTGCTAACTATTCATTACAGCACTTTGTCTTTTAATTTTCCATGCTAACGGTTCAACCACGGCATTTGTCTTTTAAATTCTATGCTATGATTCATTACGACATTTGTCTTTTAAATTTTGTGCTAACGGTTCGGCCACTGTCATTGTCTTTAATTTTCTGCTATCGGTCTCGCCCTGGCATCGTCTCCAGTATAATATAACCTTGACATTGTACTCTTTAAAACTTCGTGATTTTCGATTCGCTGTGACAATCGTATATTTCACCGGTTAAAATTGAGGTTCATATCCGTACTTATCTCTTACTTTGATAATACAACAAAACATGGAGAACATGGTTTTGTGTATTATATCGTAAGAGAGTAAGCACGGAGAGCAATCTAATGAACACTCAATTTTTTACTTGATGATTTTTGACGTTTTCTCGAAAAATTACGAAAATATGCACTTTTTGCGTATTTTGCGTGTTTTAGTCATCGAATACGTCATTTTACTCGTTTTTGTCACTTTCGCATTATTTTTACTCTTTTTAAACAAAACAAAAATATTTAATTCAAAAATTTTACAAAAATAGTAGTTTCATTTAATTTGTTTAATTATGTCTTTTTTTTAATCCAAAATAATAATAAAATAAATAGTAAATTAATAAATAAAACAACAGCTTCAGCAGATTCAGGGGTCAACAAGCAGTAGGAGTTGATTTGGGTCCGATCCGAAGCCCAGATATAAATCCAGTCAAGGCCCAGTCAAACGATAATTAATGCCTTAAACCTAATTTTTCAATATAAAATACAGTCAAACAAACAGCAGTAGGGGGGAGACGAAGACGGCAAAGATCACCCTCATCACTGAAACAAGAATCAGATCTGTCCAAAAAATGTAGAGGGAGGAGGCAGCCACCACCACTCGTCCCAAAACCACCCTATATCCATCCCAACCTCACCATCAATCACCCTCCAAATAGAACCAAACAACCGCAAACCACCTCTCAATTCCACCTTTCACGACGACCGTTATTCACCAACTTCAGTGCTGATGATGAATATTGTGCCCCATCCTTCTTTTTCCCCTCTCGATCTTGTTCTCCCATTCTCTGCAAATGTTCTCTCTCATCTTAAAAAGGTGGATGCGGCTGACAATGGGTAATACTCTATCATCCATTTCTATTATTGATAACTATAATAAAACAAACAAAAAAATAGGAGTTAGCTCTCAGTTCCTCCCACTCCCTGACCTCTCGCATCGCATGCATCCCTTTCTTCTATTCTATTTTATATTATTATCATTATTTTTTTTATTCTTTTTAATCAACAAATATTTTTAATAAAAAAGTAATAGATCAGGCCTTCTTGTGTAGTAGACCCGCGTGCCCCCATCCTCTCAAGCATCCCCTCCACCTTTGTTGTTTTGTTTGTTGTCCTTATTTAGTTGGTTAATTTATCCCTTTTAAAAATAAAAAATAAAAACATTAACGTTTATTTGTTTTTTAAGTCAAAAGTGTATATGACACCCTTTTTTTTGAACTAGCGCCTCCTACCCCTTGCTTCTTTCTTCACCTGATCTATCATCAACATAATACTATTGTTATTATTTTATTTATTTATTTAATTTAGCTTATCTTTTGGCTTGTTTTTTTGGTTCTCTTTATTATTTCAAACACTCTTTGTTAACTTCTAAAAAAAAATAACAATTAGGGTTTGACTTAGATGTACATCTTATCAAACCCACAATTTTGATTTAAGGGTCTTTAGTTGTACAACTTGGACATTAAATCCCTTCAAAATGCTAATTAGGGTTTGACTTAGATGTACATCTTATCAAACCCTAATCAGCTTCTTCTACTTGGCATCTTTTTCATAAAAATACAAAATTAAAAATGGATTCGACTTGGATGTACATCCTGTCAATCCGGTTTAGGGATCTTTAGTTGTACAACTTGGATCTTAAACCCCTTCAAAATTAAAACCAACCAACAAACAAATTTTTCGGGAAGAACTATGTGACTTTTGAGTCTCTCATCGCACCAGAGAGTACGTAGGCGCGGGGTCTCCCTGTCAAAGTCAAACTAAAATTTTCTTAAATTAGTTCTTTGTAAATAATTATATTTCTACTAAATTTAATTAAGTATTATTTTTGGGTAAACAAATAATTAAACAACTTATTAATCATTGCACAAATCAAATTTAGGGTAACTGTCTTAGGACAGATGTACTAGGGGTGCCGTGGAATTAAGTTTCCGCCCTTCCCTATGCATAATCGACTCCGAATCCGACCTAGTTTCATGAGACCAAATAACTTTCAATTAGGTTTTCTCAATTTTCCTATTATTAATAAATTGGGTGGCGACTCCTCAAATAATCTATTTTTTTGAGCCGTCCACGTCGAGATCACGGTCACGACAGAATGTTTCCATTTGAATAATAACAGGTAAACCATGATGAGGACATTTTCTCAAAAGTTCCTTCCATCTTTCCCATGCTTCAAATAAAGATTCAAACTCTTTTTGTCTAAAAGATGTAATATCAGCTCTCATCCTGACATTTTTGATAGGTGGGAATATTTTCCTAAAATTTTTTCAGCCATTTCATTCCATGAATTGATAGAGTTAGGCTCTAAAGAGTTTAGCCAAGCCTTAGCTCTATCTTTCAAAGAATAAGGAAACAACCTTAATCTAAATGCATCCTCACTAACACCAGGTATAATAAAGTTACTACATGCTTCTAGAAACTGTTATAAATGCAAATGAGGATCCTTATGAGGAGTTCCTCCAAATTGACCAATAGTTTGAAGCATTTGAAACATCATTGGTTTAAATTCACAATGCATAGCATCAATATGAGGTCTAGATATGCTAGTTTGCATGTTTCGATGATCAAACTGAGCATAATCCCTCATAGGTCTATTTTTATCATTAATCATGCCTATGGGATCCATGTGAATGAATTGTTCTCTTTGATCTTCTTCATTAGCTTGATGTGAGCCAGGGCCTCCTCTTACTGAGTGTGGCCTTGAACTTTGTCCTTCACTGTGAGACGTGTTGCTGTTGAGATAAAATCCTTTTTGATATATGGTTTTAATGATAACAAACCTTATGAACTAAAGCTTAAGTATTCTGAATGGTGCTCTACTAATGGGTGTCTTGAGTTTGTTGAAAAGAACATGTTTCTTTCAAGTGGACATGCTAGAAGCAAATTAGATCAATCCATTGCATGCCATTCTCAACAAATTGAAGAATCAGCGTAGCACCAACAAAGTTACAAGAATAGTAATGCAAGCTTCATGAAGACATATTATCTTTACTATTACAATGTGTGGGACTAGGAAATTCACAAAGAGAAAAGAGAAGACATTAGGCAATCAAAGTAAATGCAAATCTTTATGCATAAAAATGTTCAAAGTGGTTATAATGGGTGATAAGTGCTTAGACAAAAGGTGAAAATGTACACATACTTTCCTACAGTATGTTTCAATATCATTTGTCAATGATGTATGTTCAAACAGTAATATCTTGGTTGAGACCTTATTATGTTACCATGTGAGCAAAAATGGCTAGAGAAGGTGTACTAACCCATAAGGACCCAAAAGGAATGGGTACCAAAATCATTTTTGATTTGTGATGTAAGAATACTCATTGGATGATAAAAGGAGAAGAAAATGCCTCTTGGAAATTGATAATAAAGAAATGAAGACCAACTCATACAACTCAAAAGATGCTCAAAAGTTTAAATTGAAACTTCATGATAGTACACACATTATGAGATGATGAAGGATGACTCTGAGAAAAGCATGTTGGAAGGACTGAAATCCTTCCTTGGGCTTCAATATGAGAGGATCCAAGAAGCAGAGTAAATTCATAAAGAAACTTGGAATCATCTCAAAAGGGAGAGGGATTGTAGTGTGCCAAAACCAGATTTCATCATCCCCTCAACCTTCTGCAGATATTGATAAGCTTCTGTAGAATTGAAGAAGCTTTTGCATATTTGAAGAAGCTTGATTCGAAGCTTCTCAAAGATGAAAAGTTCGCTCTAAAAGAGATTTCAGCAAAGAAATTCAAAGTCCATCTAACATACAAGTGATTGGAAGCTGAAATAGATGAAAGATATTGAGAGATAAACACAAGCCATATCAAGATCAATGAGAAAAAATAATGCGGAACAACCATCTTCATCCATCAGTCAATTTTTCACAAAGTACTATGATGATATATGAATGAGCATGAATTGATGATACTACAAAGTCTTTGAGGATGTTCTTATCATAAGAAGTCTTCAGAAGGAAAGTCATTAAAGGAGGTATACTCAATCTCATCATAATTTTATATATATGAATTATGTGTGAATATATGATATGATAAGATTGATTGTTTGTTCCTATGAATGCATGCTAAAATGATCGATGCAATATATGATCTTAAAAGCTTAATTGTATGCATCACTGTTTACTTTGAACTTGAATGTGCATGTGCCTAGTTCTACATAAAATATGTTTGCACAGTGTTCTAAGTTTCTCATAATAATATAGTGATCATAATCAAATTTGCAATTCAGTTGATAATTGATATTATTGCATGATGCTTTAAGCTTTATGAACACATGTTAAAAACCTATTTAAAATGAAGTGTTCTTTAAAAAGTGTTAGATAAGATGTTGCAATGTCAAGTGTCATTTTATGCAGAAATATAGACTCACATACTATATTAATATCTATGATGTGGTGCTAAATGTTATATGTGTTAATATCTTGAAGTGCAAATTGATCCCCATCATGTTTAAAATAAAAAATGTTCTAATAACTCTTATGAATAATTCAATGATTGAAAGAATCTTGTTCCACAACCTTTGATTATAAACATTTCATATTGCTATAACTTTCATGAACCTTTTTGGATATATGGTTTGTTGTCTTAAATAGCTTCATTGAGTTGTAGGCCTGGTAAAAACGTTTCAATAGTCAATATGAATTGAATCTTTCAAAGTGTTAGACCATTTGATGCATTGTTGAGTCCCATGTAAATCATGTCTTACAAAGATGCACCTATTGTTTATCATGTGATTTCTTTTGGTGTATAAAATGGGTGAAAAAGTTTTCAGATCATCAATATAAAATTAACATCTTTCAAAGCAAGTTTTCAAATGTGCACTAATCATATTATTGTCAAATTCTGATATGTGTTTTCTAAAGAACATATTCCTATGAAAATCTTTTAAAGTTAGGAGTTGTTCTCTCAAGTCTGAAATGTGATTAACTTAATATCTTGAGGAGGAAAAATGACAAAGTCTCATGTTGATCATTTAATCTAAGTCATACTATATCCTTTATCAAATTTGATTTTGGTGCATATTTATTGTTATATCCTGGTTTCCAAAAACCTCATGTGCACTTTTAGATCTAAAGACAAAATATTGAGAGAATCAAAGCTTAACTTGCATATCTTGAGAAACCTATACTTTACTTGATGCCTAACTCTAGGAATATGATTTTGGTTTTACAAAAATTTGAGATTCTAATATTATGGTTACAAAAGATCCTTCTTCAACATGTTATATATAAATGTCCAATCATTGGACTTAAGATTGGAAGGTTTTCAAAAAGTGTTTCTCATTTTTGTTTCTCCATGCGAAATTAATTGCTTTCTTGAAGGTGTTTGACATTAATGAGCACTAAGTGCTAAAACTAATTTATGAAAAATGAAACTTCTCACAAATGCTTTTGAATATTTATTTGACATATTCTAAACAAGAAAGATCTGTTTTGAAATAATTATATGATAATCTTGTTTCACTTTCATAGTCTCCACTCAAAAATAGATATGTGAGCTTCATATAGCATATGAATGCATGTTTCTGCAAAATGAGTCTTGATTGCTGCATAATCTTGTTGTGATATATGTTTTAATAGTGTTTTTAAACAATGAAACTAGTGAAAATAGAATCTATGATATATCACAAACTCTGACTACTTTGAATAAACTTAAGAATGTGCATTATGTTCACTTGTGTGATTGCAGAAATTTGAAAGAGTGTATAGCTTTAATTTTAGCTATCACTATCATGCATTATGCTTTAAATGACTTTGTAGAACTAAGTATGGTAAATTGGTTATCCCCCATTGTTTATATCCAAGGGATTATTGCCATATATGGGTTGAGGAAAAATAAAATAAAATGTCCTATATATTGTTTTCTTCTAAGACAAAAGGGTTGGTAAAGAACTTTATATTCATTGAACCCTATACAAAATGCATTATAAGAGGTTGTCCTCTTATATATAAAAGGCTTTTCTTCAAAGCCTAATAATGAGAGTAATAATAAGGGAAGAGATGCTTCTAAAGATAGGAGAATAATGATCCTTGAAAACCCAAAGGGAAAGTTTTTGAACTAAAGAAGGTATATGTTCTTCTATGTCTAAACATGCTATGTTCAAATATCTTTATCTATTCCTTGTGAATCAAAAGAATGTGATGAATTACTTGATACAGTTATATTGCTTCTAATTTCTATGATTTCTTATGTCTGCATTGCAATATCAACTAAGATCTTTTCTCACATTGAATAAGCTTATCATGTTAAATGCAAACTACTTGAGTTTGATATGTTGATTCACCTCCCCTCTAATTCTTTTTGATAGATGTCAAAAGGGGGAGAATAAAAAGATAGATATAATAATATAGAATGTTGCTAATTAACCTGAAGCATAAGTTTAGGGGGAGTTTAAACTCCATGCATAAGTTCAGGGGGAGCTTAATTTGATAGTAACTCAACATTCTTGCATGTATTATTATATCCATCCAGAAAACTTAAGATTTGTTCTTAAGGTTTGTCATCATCAAAAGGGGAGATTGTTGAGATAAAATCCTTTTTGATATATGGTTTTAATGATAACAAACCTTATGAACTAAAGCTTAAGTATTCTGAATGGTGCTCTACTAATGGGTGTCTTGAGTTTGTTGAAAAGAACAGGTTTCTTTCAAGTGGATATGCTAGAAGCAAATTAGATCAATCCATTGCATGCCATTCTCAACAAATTGAAGAATTAGAGTAGCACCAACAAAGTTACAAGAATAGTAATGCAAGCTTCATGAAGACATATTATCTTTACTATTACAATGTGTGGGACTAGGAAATTCACAAAGAGAAAAGAGAAGACATTAGGCAATCAAAGTAAATGCAAATCATCTAAGTGAATTCTTATCAAGAGAGTCCTAATAACCTAATGACTAGATGGATCAAAGGTTTCTACAAGTCTCTACAAAGGAGATTCTCATAGCCATTAATCAAGTTATATTCTACCAATGCTCTCTTACTCAAAGGTTCAAAAGCTTATCAAGAAGCATATCAAAGAGCAAGACTGAAACATGCAAAAAGTCAAGGGTAGAAATAAACATAAGAAGGTTCACATATGAGAAGGTTCAATAGTTAAAGAAGGTTAAAATAGTTGGAGAAGGTTCAAAGATAAGAAGGTTCAAATAATCAAAGCAACCTACTCTAGGAAACTTCAACAACTAAAGAACAATCACTCTCATTGATGAGCTGAAGAAGAGGTACTGAATGATTCTTCCTAAAAGCATCAAAGTTTATTGGGTTGAGGAATAATCATTTGAGAAAGTTTGCTTAAGTCAACAGAACATTTGACCAAGTCAAGAAAAGGTATTAAATGAAGAAGAGGTAAATCAATGATTCTTCCTAGGAGCATCAAAGTTCATTCAAGTAAGGAATAATCATTTGAGAAGGCTTGACCAAGTCAAATAAGAAGGTTTTACCAGGCGAATACTTTTCATATTAGATAAATAATTGAGAGTGTTAAAACTCTAGAAGGTTCAGACTATAGAAGGTTTGACCATGGCAAAAGAAGGTTAAACCAAGCCAAAGACTTAGCAAACTAAGGGTCTACCATGGTCTACAATATTGGTATATTATAAAGGTAGAAAAGTCGTGAGAAGGTTAACTAATGAGAAGCTTAAAAAATAAAGTCAACAGAAGGTTTGACCTTTCTACAAAAGGTTGACTAAAAGTCAACACAAGGTTGACCAATAGTCAACAGAAAGTTTGATTGAAGTCAACAGAAGGTTGACCTATTCCATAAAGAGGTACAGAAGGTTGTTTGGTAAAGAAGGTTAAAAGAAGGTCGAAAGAAATCAAGCTTCTGTTTTCTGGAAATCATATCAAAATTATCCCAAATGCATTAACTCTTCTTGAATGATCTTAAGGTGAATTGAATGAAGATTCCAAGTCATAAAATGTGCTGAAAGTTTGAATATAAAATGAGGTAATGAATGATTATTCATATGGCACATTTGAGGTGTTTATTCATGCTAGGAAGCTTCAGAAGGTTGATTCAAATTAATTCCAGGCTGTCCAACGGATATAACTGAAGCATGGTTGTAGAGTAGACTACTAGAGGAGTACAATGTCAGAAGAAGAAGGTTGAATGTGTCAGTTAAAGCATAAAGACAGACTTCAGAAGGTTCAAAAGCTGTCAACTTTTGTACCTTACTTAAAGTCACTCCTATGGACCAAAGGATACTCCAAAAAGTTCCATTCAAGTTTCTAACGGCTCTATTCAACTCCATTAAAATTTCTAACAGCTATATTAAGTTCAAGGTATGAGATTGGGTTGGAACCTCTCATCATTCAAGCTTCTCAAAGAACATCCAACCTTCTCATCCCACACTCAAAGCTTCAAATGTAAAATTTCTGGGATTCTTTTAGTGAGTGTGTGTTAGCTTGATGAGCATCATTGTATACACTTTGTGTAATCTATTCTCAAGCTCTTAAACATCCCAAAACCCAAAACCCTTATTGTAAACATTATCTTGTAAACATCTCACCAAACTACCCAGGGTAGGTGAGTGTTTATGAGAAAATACAACATGTGTAGTGTTCTATCAAGCTACTTAAGGAGTAGGTGAGTGTTGATGAGAAACTACAATGTGTGTGTTGTTATATTAAGCTACCTAGAATGGGTGAGTGTTGGTGGTGATTATACTTGATAAGGTGATCCTTAGGAAACTAGTGGAAACAGCTAGGCATGGCTGTGTAAGAGTACACTAGGCTGTTGTGTGTGATCAAAGCTAGTGGTGGTGAAGTCTTTTGTGTGTTGATCAAAAGCAAGTGTAATACCTATTTGGAAAATAGTGGAAATACTCACGTGGACATCGGGAGAGGAGTAGCCAGGTTTGGGTGAACCTCTATAACTCTACTGTGTTATTTACTAGCTTTCCTTACTATCTTCTAACATGATATAACATATTCACCATTGTTCAAACTAAGAGAAGGTTAATTTATTCAACCTTCTGAAAACGGTTTTTAACTAAGAACTTATAATCTATGATTTAATCTTAAAGTTAAAACCAACGTATCTCTTACTAGCTATTATTCATGACTATCTCTCATCATTAAGAAGTTAGTATCCTATATTGATTATCTATTGTTACTAACCTTCTTCATTGAGTAGTTAGTATTTTATATTCATCATCTATTGTTACTAACCTACTCAAGTATTTTATGCATAAATCATATACTGTTTTAAAAGCATTTATAGAAGCTTCAATCTGAAATGATTTCATCCTCATAAGCTTCTCTACATTAAAGAGTTTATTCTTCACATATATATTTCTTGGTAATATGTTCCTCAAGTTATCAAACACTAAATTACCATGTTCAACAAAAGGATAAAATTCAAATGATGTACAAAAATGTTTCTATGCATAAATACAACACAAGACTCATTATGAATTGAACTTACTTAACTAGAGAAGGTTCATCGTGTGGAACCTACTTAAACAAAAAGAAGGTTCAATGCATGGTACCTACTCAAGAAGAGTATGTCTTGTGAAATTGTTTTAAGCTAACTATCGCATCTCCAAGTATCAACTTGAGAGGACATTTTCTAAGTTGCAGGATATCATTTTTAAAAGGGTCGCAATTCAACCCCCCCTTCTTGTGACTCTATATGCCACTTTAGTTGTAGGCTTGTTGATCTTGTTTTTGGAGTCTTAGCAATCTCCTATATCTTCTTTCTATTTCTGGATTTAAGCTGTATTCTGGTGTCCTATTTCTGGTCCTGTACATATGCTAAAGCATCATGTGCTCCTGCATGACAGAAACTACAAATACAAGAAGTAATAAAACACTAAATTTCAGTATATCAAATTTTCAAAAGAATTTAAATTCAATCCCAGGCAACGGCGCCAAAAACTTGGTGTTGGGAAAGCATGTGCAAGTATACACAGTCCTAAACAAGTAGTATAAAAGATCGAACCCACATGGATTGAGAAACTCTTCTTGAAAATTAATACAAAGTAATATAGTGCAAAGTAACCAAATAACAATTTATAGTGGAGTTTATGTGATCACAATCAAGTTAGTATAAAGCAAAGTGTAAGGAGTTGTAATGCAAATGAGAAATTCTAGTTGGAATGTCTTCACCAAGTAATTTACCTTTGAGTGTTTAATGCAGTATGTGATGCAGTTGCACTGAATGCTAAATAAGTTCACTCTTGTCTTTTAGAGTACCCATTGTGTGCGTGTGTGTGCTGAAGCCGGGCGCCAATGTTGGCTGCCCAGGGTGCTAGAGTATGCGCCTGTGTCTGGATAGGGCGCCAGGATGGCGCCGTTGTGATATGTGTGTTGCTGCATGTGCTGTGTGTGTGTTGTGTCTAAGTGCTGGGCGCCAATGTGGCTGCCCCATGGCGCCTGGTGAGGCGCCAAGATTGTATGTTGCTGGGTTGTGTTGTTGTGCGTGGTGCTGGGCACCAATGTTGCTGCCCAGGGCGCCTAGTGTGGCGCCAAGTTGCTGCGTGTTTGGGTGGGTGTGTGTATGTGGGCGGCAATGTTGCTGCCCATGGCGCCTAGTGTGGCGCCTAGTGCTGTGGCAGTGTGTGTGTGCGTGTGTGGTGCTGCACAGGGCGCCAAATGGTTGCCCTGGTGCACCCATATTGTTGCTGCACATGTGTCTCTAAGTGGCGCCGATTGCCACGCCAGGCGCGCTGTGTGTGCGCTTTGTATGCGAGCGCCCATGTCTCAGTTTGTGTCTTAGTTTGGGTCTAAGTGTTGTGTTGAGTTCTTGGCGCCAATCTTTTGCCCGATTTGGCGCTGTGTGTATACGTGTTGCTGCAGGCGCCCGATTTCTTGTGTTTTTGGCGCGCTGTGCACTGTGTTACCTGAGCGCGCGATTTCTTTGTGTTTTTGGTGCCTGTGTGCCTGTGTTGCACAGGGGCGCCAATTTGTTGTGCTTTTGGCGCCTGGTGGCTGTGTTGCCACTGGGTACGCCAATTTTGCTTGTTTTGGCGCCTGGTGGCTGTGTTGCCACTAGGGGCGCCAGTTTTGGTGGTTTTGGCGCCTAGTGCTGCCTGTTTGGTCCTTGAGTGCTGTTTTGGTCCTTGAGTGCTGTTTTGGTCCTTGAGTGCTGTTTTGGTCGTTTATGTGTTGTTTTGGTCCTTTAGTGTTGTTTTGGTCCTCTAGTGAGGTTTTAGTCCTTGTGACCCATTTTCTAAAATGAAGTTGAGGATGCATGATTTGATGATGATGTTAAAGACGATGGGTCTATTGACCAAAACTAAAAATGACGATGATGTGAGAGATGATGTTGATGATGCATAAATTTATGATTGTTGGTTGCTCATGGAGTCTCATGCATTACATGTGCATTTTATTGACGATGTGGGGCTTCGGCCTTCGAGCTATTGACGATGAATAAGGCTCAAATTATTGACGATGATGCCCATAGTGGCTAAAATTTATTTACGATGAATGGTACCACATGCATGATTGCACTACATTACATTCATTCCCATAAATGATAAATGCTCTGCTGGTTGATGTTTGATATGATTGCGACTGCTGTATAAATGTGTTTGTGATGCTGTGATTGATTAAATTCTATGATCTGATATACTGCTCATTATAAGCCTTATTATGTGGTTTGAGACTCACCCCTTATGTTGTTTATTACCACAGGGAGTCATGAGTGAAGTCTTATTTCCTTCACATCCTGAGTCGGTCTGCTCTGATACGTAGCACCTAGGGGATGGGCATAGACTTCTAGTTGTTTTGTTTGTTTCACTGTTGAACAATTTATTTGAGAATATTATGTTGTTATTGAGGCTGTGTATTGAGTTTATGAGATTTCTTTTATTCCGCTGCGTGACATATACTTTTCCAGTGCGTGGATTTAATTAATATATATTTGAGGATCCCATTCCACATTATGCGTATTTATTTTGAGTTCATAAATGATTTTGTTTTACTTTGTTGTTGATTTAAACGAAGTAAGTGTAGCATCCCGTTTGGATGAATTAAAATAAATAATTTTTAAACTCTGATTTTTATTATAAATTGCCGGGTAGAAATGGGGTGTTACATCGGTAACTACCTCTCTTGTTTGCGCTAAGTGCCCTTTGTCAATTTTCGGCAAAGATTTTATTGTTGATTTAATTTGTCTGCCATTGGATGCAGGTGTGGATCCAGGAATTTAAAATAGGGTGTTCCCTTTTCTTTAATTGTACTATTTTACAAAAAAAACAACAACGATAAAGTAATGTTTCAAAAAAAAAATCAACTATAAAATAATGTTCCAAAATAAAATACTTTTTAATCCAAGTCTAATCGGATTTTCCTTTTTATCATAGTTTGAAAGCGTTTGTATATACAGTTTAAGAAAAAAAATAACTTTGGTAGTTTATAAAAAATATATTAGCGTATATACGACATATAGCTTAAACTTGTAGATTGAATAACATTAATAACAAATGGTTCAGTGGTTATGTCTATTGTTTGGTGTCTCATGGGCATGGGTTTGATTCTCTTGAGATTCATTTTTTGTGACCATTTCTTTTATTATAAGAGGACAAAATCTAAAAAGTGAATTATTTTTTGAAAAACGGTTGTAGGGGGAATCGAACCCTGTAGATAATGCTCCAACTAAGAACTCCATCCGCTGCACCAAACAACTATTTGATTAAAACATGCGCAAATTTATTATATATTTAATATCTGATATTATAATGTAGGTACTATAATAATTTTAGATGAATTTTTGGGTGTTCCCGGGAATACGGGGAACACCCCCTAAATCCGCCCCTGGTTGGATGGGATGGATATTATTCTGGGTATGAACTGGTTAGTTGATAACTATGTCCATATCAACTGTCGTGAGGGGTCTGTGAGTTTCTCTTCTCCTGAAGAGGATGAATGCAGGTTGTTGCTGCTTTGCCGCGATTCACGGAGGTGATGAAGGAAGGGGTTCAGTTGTTTTCACTGTTAGCGTCATTGTCTACTGAGAGTCGGGCGAAAATTGTTGAGTTGCCGGTGGTGCGAGATTTTCCTGAGGTTTTTCCTGATGAAATCCCCAATGTACCACCAGAGAGAGGTGGAGTTCTCCATTGATTTTGTACCTGGTACTAGACCTGTGTCTATGGCACCGTATAGAATGTCTGCATCTTAGTTGTCTGAACTAAAGAAACAGCCTGAGGATCTACTTGAGAAGAAATTTGTGAGGCCGAGTGTGTCGCCGTGGGGAGCTCTAGTATTATTGGTAAAGAAGAAAGATGGTAGTATGAGATTGTGCGTGGACTATCGGCAGTTGAATAAAGTGACGATCAAGAACAAGTATCCGCTTCCGAGGATTGACGATCTGATGGATCAGTTGGTGGGTGCGCAGGTGTTCAGTAAAATAGATTTGAGATCGGGTTATCACCAGATAAAGGTGAAAGATGAAGATATTGTAAGCGCGCCAGGATCCGTTATGGGCATTATGAGTATTACGTGATGCCTTTCGGTGTGACCAATGCGCTGTGGCGGTATTTATTGAGTACATGAACCGTATTTTTCATGAGTATCTGGATCGGTTCGCGGTGGTGTTTATAGATGATATCTTGATCTATTCTAACTCAGATGAGGAACATGCAGAACATCTGAGGTTGGTTTTGGAAATTCTGAGGGACCGAAAGTTATATGCTAAATTGTCTAAATGTGAGTTCGGTTGAAAGAGGTTAGTTTTCGGGTCATATCATTTACGGCGATGGAATCATTTGTGGATCCGTCGAAGATTGAGGTCGTATTCTGATTGGGAGTCTCACGAATTCGATTCACAGAAATTAGGAGCTTTCTTGGTTTGGCAGGTTACTACAGAACGTTTATAGAGTGTTTCTCTAAGTTAGCATTGTCGTTGACTCAGTTGACTTGCCAGGGTAAAGCTTTCGTGTGGGATGAACGGTGTGAAGAAAGCTTCAATGAACTGAAGAAGAGGTTGACGACGTCTCCGGTTCTGACGTTACCTAATCCGGTAGGGCCGTTTGTAGTGTATTGTGATGCTTCCAAGATGGGGTTGGGAGGTGTGCTTATGCAGAACGGTAAGGTAGTTGCCTATGCATCCAGACAGTTGAGGACTCATGAGAAGAACTACCCTACTAATGATTTGGAACTTGCAGCAGTAGTGTTCGCGTTGAAAATTTGAGACATTATCTGTATGGTTCGAGGTTTGAGGTGTTCAGTGATCATAAGGGTTTGCAGTATCTGTTCGATCAGAAAGAGTTGAATATGAGGCAAAGGAGATGGTTGGAATTGTTGAAGGATTATGATTTCAGTTTGAATTATCATCCGGGAAAGGCTTATGTTGTAGCCGATGCTTTGAGTCGGAAGTCTTTGCATGTGTCAGCAATGATGGTTAAAGAGTTTGAATTGATTGAGCAGTTCAGAGACATGAGTTTGGTCTGTGAAGTGACACCTCAGAGTGTTAGATTAGGGTTGTTGAAGATCCATAATGAATTTTTGGATGTCATCCGAGAAGCTCAGAAGCGAGATATTAAGCTGGTTTAATTGGTAGTTGGGATTGATCACTCTGAAAGTAAAGACTATGAGTTAGATGCGCATGATGCGTTGAGATACTGTGGAAGGATTTGTATTCCTAGTGATGAGGAGATTAAGAAGGCGATCCTTGAAGAGGGTCACAGGAGTAAGTTGAGTATTCATCCAGGAGCCACAAAGATGTATCAAGATTTGAAACGGTTGTTTTGGCACAGACCTAGACACAGACTAAGACACAAACTGAGACACAGTCTCAGGCACAGGCGCATTCCCAGGCGCCATGGGCAGCACATTTGGCGCCCCTGCCTAGACACAGGCAGCAACTCAGGCGCGCCAGGGCAGCCATTTGGCGCCCCATGCTGCGCCACATGCACACACACACCCAGCACACAATTCTGGCGCCACACTAGGCGCCATGGGCAGCCAAAATGGCGCCCAACACTAGACACACACACAACCATAAACTTGGTGCCACACCAGGCGCCACAAGGCAGCCACATTGGCGCCCTGCACCTGAACCAAACACAACCAGGCGCATTGGGCAGCCACATTTGGCGCCCTGCACCTAGACACAGCACACACAGCACTTGGCGCCACCACAGGCGCCATGCCTTAGACACACAGCGCACAGCGCCATTTACGCGACCTTTGGCGCCCCACCCATCAACACACACACACACACACCACACCACAAAGACACACCAAAGACTGCTGGCGCCATCACTGGCGCCTGGGCAGCCATTTGGCGCCCCTGCACACACACACAGTGCCACAGGCGCACACAGGCACCATTCTGGGCAGCCAATGGCGCCCAGGCAGCAACACTAACACGCACACACTGCACACAGTGCACAGGGCGCCATTTCCAGCAGCACTTGGCGCCCCATTGCACCTAGGGTTCCCAAAAACCCAAATTCCTCAATTTCTCCTAAATCCAATCATCATCAACAACTCCAAATCACATTAAAATCATTCTAACATCATCAATTTCGTTCTTTAACAAAAATTAGCATGCAATCGATTTCCTACTGAAATTCTCATAAGCCATACAATCAATCAATCATTCCAAACAATTCAAAGACATATTTCAATCATCAAGAACGCATCAAGCAATAAAATCAACATTCTAATTCTAACCTACAACCCATTATACCCCTTATTATAGAGCAAGACCCACCCTTACCTTATATGAACCGTAGAAAAGTCTTCTCTATTGAGTCACCTACAAAACCACAGCAACCTCACTCTCCTCTTCTCCCTAGGGTTTTGCGCCGATTTTCTCTTCTCCTTTCTCTCTTCTTTTCGTTTTTTTTCTTTCTCTTCCCAAATGGTGCGAATTGCACCAATCCTAGGAGCCTAAGTCATTGGGCTTGGGCTCTTGGGCCAATACTTGCAGTCCCGGAATTACCAATACCATTCCCTTCAATTATAAATAAAAGACCACATTATAATTTAATATAATTAAAAACAATGCAACACTTTAAATAATTTAATCAAATAATTAATTAAATCATTTAGGGTGTTACAACTCTCCCCCACTTAGGAAATTTCGTCCTCGAAATTCATACCTGAGTCAAATAGCTCTGGATAAGACTCCCGCATCCTACTCTCCAGCTCCCAAGTCATGCTCTCACCAGCAGCTCCCAACCAAACTACCTTGACCAAAGCAATGTCCTTCCCTCTCAACACTTTCACCTCTCTATCATCAATCCTCACTGGCATAGTCTCCACAGTGATATTCTCTCGCACCTCCACATCATCCATGTGAATCACATGAGACGGGTCTGGAATGTACTTCCGAAGTTGCGACACGTGGAACACGTCGTGCAAGTTCGAAAGATTAGGCAGCAGAGCCACCCTATAGGCAACCTTTCCAACCCTCTTAGTAATCTGGTACGGTCCAATAAATCTAGGAGTCAACTTCTTTGCTTTCAGTGCACGCCCAACACCAGTCATAGGTGTAACCCTCAAGAATACATGCTCACCAGCCTGGAACTCTAAATCTTTCCTCCTCCTGTCATGGTAACTCTTCTGTCGACTCTGCGACTCTTTCATTTTCTCCCTGATCAATTTCACCTTCTTTGTAGTTTCCCGAACAACCTCAGGTCCAAGAACAACACTCTCACCAGACTCATGCCAACACAAAGGAGTCCTACACCTCCGACCATACAGTGCCTCGAAAGGAACCATTCCTATGCTAGAATTGTAACTGTTGTTGTAAGTGAACTCAATCAATGGAAGATGTGTATCCCACGCACCTCCCTGCTCCACAATACAGGACCTCAATAAATCCTCCAAGGACTGAATGGTTCTCTCTGTCTGTCCATCAGTCTGAGGATGATAAGCTGAACTCAACCTCAATCTGGACCCCAATGCCTCCTGCAAACTCCTCCAGAACTCAGAAGTGAACCTAGGGTCTCTATCCGACACAATGCTCTTCGGAACCCCATGCAGTTTCACAATCACCTGAATATATATCTCGGCCAACCTCGACACCGGATACGTGATGTTGATAGGAATGAAGTGAGCAGACTTCGTCAACCTATCCACAATCACCCATATAGAATCAAATCCCCTCACAGTGTTTGGCAACCCAGTCACAAAATCCATGGAAATACTATCCCATTTCCATTCCGGAACCTCTAATGGTTGCATCAACCTTGCAGGCTTCTGGTGCTCAACCTTTGACTTCTGGCAAGTCAAACAGGCGTATACAAACTGTGATACATCCTTCTTCATACCAGGCCACCAGAACAACTTCTTCAAGTCATGATACATTTTTGTAGCCCCTGGATGAATACTCAACCTGCTCCTATGGCTCTCCTCAAGAATCATCCTCTTAATCTCAGCATCATCAGGAACACATATCCTATCCCTGAATCTCAATACTCCACAGGAATCCAACACGAAATCCCCATCCACAGCCTGATCACCTGCAACCAACAAATCCACCAGCTTCACATCCAACTTCTGGGCGTCTCGGATACTAACCAAGAAATCATTACCAATCTTCAGCATACCCAATCTAAAACTCTGCGGTGGTACTTCACAAACTAGACTCATATCACAGAATTGCTCCATCAACTCCAATTCTTTCACCATCATTGCTGACATATGCAAAGTCTTTCGACTTAAAGCATCAGCCACGACATTAGCTTTGCCGGGATGATAGTTCAAGCCGAAATCATAATCTTTCAACAGCTCTAACCAACGCCTCTGCCTCATATTCAGCTCCTTCTGGCAAATAGGTACCTCAAACTCTTGTGGTCACTGAACACCTCAAATCTAGTAAATAGTGCCTCCAAATCTTCAGCACAAACACAATTGCAGCCAACTCCAAATCATGAGTAGGGTAGTTCTTCTCATGTGTCCTCAACTGTCTGGACGCATAAGCTACTACCTTACCATCTGTCATACCCCAATTTTGTCCGGCTTAGGTCAAAACCCTAATTTTCCCAAAAAATAAATAAATAGAAGAGAAAATAGCATCATGCATTGCATTTAGGGTTCTAAAAGTCATTTCAAAGCTTCTAAAATCATTTTTGGAGTTGGAATGCACTTTTTGGACAAACTAGGGTTTTTCAGTGCAAAAGGGTATTTTAGTCATTTCGCAAATAAGGGACAATTCCTCAGGACAAGCCATTCAACATGCATTTTAAGGTATTAGAGGTCACTCCTAGGGTGAAAAGTCATTTTTGAAGTGAAGATGTGCTTTGGGCAAAGAACTAGTGTCTTTAGGGTTGAAGGGTATTTTGGTCATTTCACAATAAAAACGGTCTTTCGTCCTAAATCACTCAGCAATCATCAATGATTTATTTGAGGAATATTTGTGCTTAATTGTGATTTGTTTTTTGCATAAATATTAAACCTTTTGGCATAAAAATCAAATTTTTGGATAGAAGGGTAAAATGGTCATTTCCTTGGAGGGAGGGTCAACAAATCAATTTTGGGATTGGTGAGATCATCAAATTCAGAGCCCAATCATTGAATCATGGGACATGGCCCAAAATGGCATGAATTAATGAGGAATTATCTAGAAAGGAATAATCAAAAACCTTTTGAATTTTGAAATGTCAAGTGTCCTCAATAAGACAAAAATGACAACTTGCAAGTTTTCCACTCATTCCACTCATGTTTGCTCCGAATTTTCCAGCCCATTTTCACCTAATTTTGTGTTTCTTCATGCCCTTGATCCATGTGAGTTGTATTCATAGCCATTGATTAAAATTCTAGATCAAATCCTAGGCTACAACTATGTGCAAATTGACCTAATTGCCCTCAACAATTTTTGTGCACAAAAACGCTACAATTTCGTGGCCACTCCACTCCCTTCTCACCCTCACTTGTGTTTTCTCATTGCCCCTAATCCATGTGCATTGCAATCCTAGCCCTTGATTTAAATTCTATCTCAAATCTCAATGGTTTGCAAAAGCACAATGTCCCATATACCCTTAATTTTGCATCTCATATAAAACCCAAAAATAAGAGATCATAAAGGGACTACCTCATTCATTTTTACCCTAGCACACTCTTCCTCCTCTCCTCCCTCTCACAAAACCGAAATCCCCCCTCCTCCTCCTCCATTTTCTTTTCAAGTTTCATCCACCAAATCACCTCAAATTCACTCCATCTTCATATATCTTCTTCCTTTCATCCTTAATTCCATTTTTATATCATCAAAGAGGGTGTTTCTTCAAGATTTTCGTGGTCATTGTTGGTGATTTTGGAGGGTTGTTGTTGAGTTGTTGCTCTTGAGTTTCATTTCTACTCTTGTTTAGCTTGGAACTAAGGTATAACATAAACCCTTTGCATTTTCATCAATTTTCTTGCATTAAAATCTTTTTCAACTTATATTTGCATTTCATAACATCATTTTAAATGTAGATTAGGGGCTGTTGTGGGTGAGATTTGGTCCATCACCCACTAAATAATTTGTTCTTATGACTATGTGTTGATTATGTGTTGTTCTTGTGATTTGTTCTTTGCTCATGTGATTTTCACCAAATAAAAGCATGTTTTCCTCTTCTTTTTTGCTTTAGTCTTAGGCCTAATTCATGATCCTTGTGTTGTTCTTGTTCATTAGATGGTTTGAAGTTGAATAATGCATGATTAATTGTGCTAATTTTGTGAATGAATGATGAGCTATACTTGTTGTTGAATCTTGATGTTTTGAGCTTGAATTTTGGGGGAGGGTTAGGTTTCGGTTTTGGGGTCCCCATTTTAGGGTTCTTGCTTGTTTTTTGTTGTTCATCATGTATTCATGTTTATCTATGTGATTGGGTAAATTTTGATGGAAGAATTTGATGATTTTTAGGGTAAATAAGGCCTTAGGCTCAAGCAAAATTTTTAGGGTTTTTGTTGCTTTGTCTTTGCTTTGATTTTTGCATGGAAAAAATGTTGGTTTGAATGACAATATGCTTTGGCCTTGTGGCCCTTTCATGCCTATTTAATATGCTTGAATCACTAGAATAATTGTTGCTAAGTCTTGTGAAAATAAAAATTGTTTCAAGGTTGTTTAGCTTTGCAAATCATGAGGTGAGCTAGGGTCTGTGACTTTACTTGTAAAACCGAATTGAAGTAGGTGTTAAAATGTTTTTTCCAAATTGTTTCAACCTAATTTGCTTGCCATTTGTTGTTGGTTGATGATTGGCAATATGAGGCTCACCTGTGCTTAATGCACTTTAACCTAAGTGAGAAGATTGCTTAATAGGATTCAATCTTCTATTCTTGTGCTAATTATTTAATTGTTGATAATTCAATATCATGCTTGTGCATTGTTGTGGCAAATGGTAATGAGTATGCTTGTGTACTAATTGTTGACTACTTTTGCTTGCAAATTGGTAAGTATTGTGTCTCGGTTTTGACTTGAAAAGTGATTGAATGTTCTACTTTCTTTTCTTTGTGGCCAATGCCACCCCCAAATTCTCTTCTTATCCTTTCTAATCAATCTTTTTCAAATACTTTTTCCAAGAGTCAATACTCTTCAAATTGCTTTCACAAGTTAATCAAATCTTTTGAGGTCAATAAACAACCTTTTTCAAAACTCATAAGGAGGCAAGTCGGACGTACGGCCGGTGTTGTCTAACGTCCTAAGACCGGAGCTGTACAGCTCAAACGTCTTGGGATACTTATGAGAAATAAAACAGGTAATTAACAACTTCAAACCCTTTTCCCAAAAGAGTAAGGTATCGATTCGGATGTACTTCCGATATTGGTTAGCATCTTAGGGTTAGCGAGCTGTACAGCTCGTGCGAGCCTAAGATACTTGCTCAATAAAAGCAACCAACCTCGCAACAAACCTTTTTCCTAAGAAAATCAAAAAAATCATTTTTAAAAAAGTAGTGGGGCACGTCGTCTGTACAGGCGGGGCTGTCTTTGTTCTAGGTCTATTGGACTGTACAGTCTAGGACCGAGAACCCCTACAATAAAAAACACCAACGCGCTTCTTTTCAAAAAAATCACGAAAGCCGTCTTCGGACGCAAAAACCAAGAACTACGTAGCTTTGATTCCTCATCACAGTGAGGATACGTAGGACCGGGTTCACGTCCCGTCAAGCACCCTTTTAAAAAATCTTTGTTTTGTTCCGCTTTTCAAAGATGCCAAAAATATTCTTTTTTCCCAATAAAATAATTCCTCAAAGAAAAGAAAAGAAAAGAAAAGAAGTAGAACGATCGTTTCAAATCAAACATTTCAAAACCACACATCAAATTAAAGGTTCCCTTTCGGTAGAAAGGAGGTGCGAAGTGCTTATACCTTCCCGTACCTAACCGACCCCGAACCTACATCTCTTGTTTTGAAAAGACCACCCGCCTTGTATAAAAAGACGTTTTTTCAATGTTTTCGTCTCAAAACTAAAATATTGGTGGCGGCTTCATAAATCTTCCCACGATCGAGAAGTCCAAACCGGATTTTTCGGGGTGCAACACCATCCTGCATCAACACACCTCTCAAACCCATCTTGGAAGCATCACAATATATAACAAAAGGTTGATCCGGAACAGGCAACACTAGAACTGGAGATGTTGTCAACCTCTTCTTCAACTCATTGAAGCTCTCTTCGCACTTAGCATCCCATACAAAAGCTTTTCCCTTACACGTCAATTGAGTCAACGGAAGGGCTAGCTTAGAGAAACCCTCAATGAACCTCCTATAGTAGCCAGCCAACCCCAAGAAGATTCTGATCTCAGTCACTGACTTTGGGCTCTCCCACTGCAACACTACATCAACCTTGGCTGGGTCCACAGTTATACCATCACCAGAAATAATATGACCCAAGAAGCTTACCTCATTCAGCCAGAACTCACACTTTGACAGCTTAGCATATAACTTCTTCTCTTTCAACACCTCTAGCACCAACCTCAAGTGCTCTGCGTGCTCCTCCTCAGACTTAGAGTACACCAGAATGTCGTCTATGAAAACCACCACAAACCAATCCAAGTAGCTATGGAAGATACGGTTCATATACTCCATAAACACCCCTGGTGCATTGGTGACACCAAACGGCATTACAGAATACTCATAATGCCCATATCTAGTTCTGAATGCTGTCTTCTGGATATCTTCATCTTTCACTTTGATCTGATGATAACCTGCTGGTCCATCAGGTCATCAATTCTCGGAAGAGGGTACTTATTCTTGATTGTTACTTTATTCAGCTGCCTATAATCCACACAGAGACGCATACTCCCATCCTTCTTTTTCACTAACAATACAGGAGCTCCCCATGGTGACACACTAGGCCTCACAAATTTCTTTTCAAGTAACTCTTCCAGTTGCTTCTTCAATTCAGATAACTCAGAAGCTGACATCCGGTACGGTGCCATAGACACAAGCCTAGTACCAGGCACAAGATCAATCCCAAACTCCACTTCCCTCTCTGGTGGCACACTAGGAATCTCATCAGGAAACACTTCAGGGAACTCACGCACCACCTGCAACCCTTCAACTATAGCTTGGTTCTCAGCAGACAAAGATGCCATCAAAGCAAACAGATGACCACCCTCCTTCATTACCTTATGCGGTGACCCCCGCGACAACAAAATGACTCTTCCTCTTACGGAGGAAGGAAACTCACTGAACTTCTTTGAAGCAGTTGATTTTGCACATGGTTATCTACTAACCAGTCCATACCAAGAATGACGTCCAACCCACCCAATGGCAAACAGATAAGATCCACCAGAAAATCTCTGCCGAAGACTGACAGAGGACACTTAGCACACAATAGAGAGGTAGTTACCGAACCCTTAGCTGGAGTATCAATAACCATCCCCCTCTTCATAGAAGACAAAACTAAATTCAACCTTTCAGCACAAACAGCAGCAATAAAAGAGTGCGTAGCACCAGTATCAACAATGGCAACTAAAGGGGTACCATAAATAAAACAAGTACCTCTAATCTCATTGTCCCCTCTGAACCTGCTAGAGCAAAAACTCTCCCACTGGACCTCTCCTGCTTTGGCTTGGTACACTTGGAGCTGACATGACCCGGTTCACCACAATTAAAGCACACCGCCTCCTTGCGATCACACTCAGATGCCATATGACCTTCTTTCCCACAACGGAAGCACATTCTTCCCCCAGACTTGCAATCAAAGCTCTTGTGACCCGGCTTGCCACACTTGAAACACACAATGTTGGCGGGAGCATCTCCCCCACTTGGCTTCTTGCCCTCAGTAGACCTCTTACCCTCAACAGACCTACTACCACCAGCATACCTCTGTTTACCTCTATCAGCAGACACCTCATATGGCTTACCCCGGTGCTGGAACTTACCCCTCTGATCTCTCATGACCCTGGAGCGAGCATTACTGTCCTCCTCATAGATCCTGTAACTATCAATCAAATCAGCAAAGACTCGGATCTTTTGGTACCCAATGGCTTGCTTGATGTCAGCCCTCAACCCATTCTCAAATTTGATACACTTTGAGAATTCAGAACCAGCCTCAGTATAGTAGTGATAAAACTTAGCCAACTCAACAAACTTGGCAGCATACTCAGTGACAGTCATGTTGTAACCCCCCAAAAATGATTAATAAATAATTAGATAATTTAATTTAGTGATAATTTAATTAACCTTATTTAAAATAAATATAAGGAAATTAATTCAATTAAGGAGTGGGGTGTAGGAAATAACTGGAGAGTGTTATTAATTAAATAGGGAGGATGTGAGAAAGTAACTAGGAGGTGCAATTAGGGCCCATTGGAGTTAAGTGGCCCAAACCCAATTAATAAAAGCTTTAGGGTCTTAGGAGAAACCCTCACTAGAAGCAAAAGATCAAAAAATTAGAAAGTGGGAAGAGGAGAAGAGAGAGGGCGCGGCTAGGGCAAGGAGAAAGGAGAGGAGTTTCGTGGAGCTCTTAGAGGAGAGGAAAAACGTGGATTGTTGGTGTCTTGGAGAGGTGTCCTTGAGAGCTTTAGTCTTCTTCTTCAATTTTAACAAGGTATGGGGGCTCTCTAGCATATTTAATAATTTATAAATCTTGAAACATAGGGATTAAGGATTAGGAGTAATTTAGGTGGATAATTGTAATGTGTATACGTGATTTGGGTGATGTTCACATGACGTTGTGGTTTCGTTATTGTTGTTGTTTGCGCGATGATGTTGATTTCGTGATGGGTGAATTGCTTACGTCGGTGTTTTGTTTGTGTTAATGCGTGATGATGTTGATTTCGTGATTGAGCCATGATTATCATTGTATTGCGCGTTAATGTGCGTGTGCGTTGTCTTTGCGCATTGGCGCGAGATTCTTTGCTGCCCAGTGCGCTTGTATGCGGGCAAGGCGCCTAGTGTGCGCGTGGCGTGGCGTGTGTGTGCGTGTGTGGGGGCGCCAACGTGGCTGCCCCAAGGCGCCGAGATGTGTGCCTGTGAGTGCCGAGATGTGTGCATGTGTTTGGCGTGTGTGGTGCGCCTCTTGGCGCTGCCTGTGTGAGTGTGTGCCGAGGTGCCGAGGTTAATGAAGTGAGGTGCCGAGGTGAATGAGATGAGGTGACCTAGGTGAGTGAGGTGAGGTGAGGTGCCGAGGTGAGGTGAGGTGCCTAGGTGAATGGGGTGAGGTGCCGAGGTGTGTGTCTGTGTTTGAGTGAGGTGCGCCAATTGTGGCTGTGCGCGTGAGCTGTGTGAGTGATGTGCCGAGGTGAATGAGGTTGGTGACCGAGGTGAGTGAGTCGAGATGAGGTGCCGAGGTGAATGGGGTGAGGTGCCGAGGGGTGTGTGTCTCGTGTTTGAGTGTGGTGTGCCAATTGTGGGTGGCGCGCGAGTGTGTGAGTGATGTGCCGAGGTGAATGAGGTTGGTGACCGACGTGAGTGAGGCGAGATGAGGTTCCGAGGTGAGTGGGGTGAGGTGCCGAGGTGTGTGAGAGTGTACCGAGGTGTATTTTGTGTGTGCCGAGGTGAATTTAGTGTGTGCCGAGGTGTGTGTGTGTGTGTGTTATACTGGGGGCGCCATTTGGCCTGCCCAAGTGCGATCAGTGTTGCTAGTGTGCGTGGGTCTACGGGATGGGCGCCAATCTTGGCAGCCCAAGGCGCAACTTGGCGCCATGTCTAGGTGTGGGTTCAAAATAGCCCTAGGTGTCGGATTGGTCCCCGAAGTGTCAATTTAGTCCTTAGGTGTTAAAATGGTTCTTTTGGTGTCAAACTAGTCCCTAGGTGTGGGTTTAGTCCCCGGTGTTGACTTTAGTCATTTGGCGTGAAAATAATTATTGGTGATCTTTTAGTCCCTAAAGAAGTACTATTTGTGGTGTGGTGTATTATTGGTGATTAAATAATGGTGAGTTGGGGTCTATGACCTTTCTTTGGTGTTGGTGAGTGATAACTCTATTTTATATAGAGTATTTCATATGTTTAAACTTAGTATTTGCTCTCTTTCAAGTAATAATAAAGAGTTTATATAGTATTTAGTGTGATATATGATATCTTGAGTGAATTGAATGGTTATAGTTAGTTATAGGCCATTTTGGATATATTGTGGTATGTTTGATGTTTTTGTTGATGCGGTCTCAATCTTTATCTGCATCAATGCTCCCGTGACCGATCCTCGCATCAATTCCGCGCAACTTGGTGAATAAGCGACTGTTTCATATGCATCCACATGCAATGTGATGACCTCTGCCGCTTGCACGATGCCATCCAACAATGTATAGTAGGCGCCTACTACCATTCACACATAGCTATAGGCTTAGCTTTGAAGAGTCACCAACATAGGGACACATGTTCTATCACCATGGAACCGCCCTATATATCAAGTCAAAGATTTCAACATGGGATTAACACGAAAAGCAACTACGGCTATGATCCACTCAAGATGACTTCAACATGAAGAAAGGAAGCACCTCACTTGAAGGCTATAAAAGGACCTCACATCTTCATTTGGAAATATATCACAATCCATAAGTTAGATCAAAATTTCAATATACATAGTTAGTTTTTATATTTTTAGAGGAAGAGGAAGGAATTGACAAATCCTCCTTTACTCGTTTTCATAGTGTTTGTATAGTGCTAAGGAGTAATGCTAGTGCATTGCTAGAAGACTTCATATAAAGGTTTTCAACATTTGTAACTTTACTCTTGTTGTTTCTCTTTAGTGATTTCTATATATATAAACATGGTCTATTCGGTTTATATATATCTTGCAATGTCTCTTGTTAGCTAAACCTTTCTTAGTTGGAATGTTCTAATCATTTAATGAGCTTTTAAGTAAGTATGTTGCATGTATGTATGTTTGTACTTTAGTTCTTGTTTGATAATATTTTTATTACTTATTTTAAACTTGATCACTTAGAATAAGTATGAATTGTAAATGACCGGACATGGCTTACAATTAAGAACTCAAGAACTAATATGGGTGAGTGTTTTACATAAAGAAAACTTTGTGAAAACCATGCTAAGTCCTAGACATAGGATAGTATAGTCCATAGGATAATTGTGGGTACTTAAAATACAAGAGTGAATTCACTTAAGCAAAGTGATACTTGTTAGGAGGCAAGATTGGCACTAACACCCCTTTCTTTCTTGCATAGAACAAGGATCATAAGATTTGGTAATGATACTCACGAAGAAAGTGACCGAAAGGCACATAGCTAATGCACACAAGATTGGTCATTGCATCACATCTTTGCATCATACACTTTTAAGTAAATTACTTGATGAAGACATTCCAACTAGCTTTTCTCTTTTACACAATCAACATTCTTTACTTGCTTTCTTTCTAACTTAGTTGTGATCATCAAACAAAATCCAAAATTATTTTGTTACTTAGTGACTTTACACTTTATTACTTTATATCATTTAAAAGTGAGTTTTTCAATCTCTGTGGGTTCGATCTTTTTTTACTACTTGTTTTTGGACAAGTGTATACTTGCACTCAAGTGTATGTGGCATATTCCACACACCAAGTTTTTGGCGCCGTTGTTGGGATTGAAGTAAATTCTTTTTAAAATTCGATATTGAGTAATTTAGTGTTGTATATAAATTACAGTTTTTAGAGTTTTCTGTCAACAACGATTACATGATACTTAGTATATGTACGGAACCAGAAAGCAGAACTCGAATATAGTTTAGATTTAGAAATAGAAAGAAAATTCGGGAGATTGCTAAGACTCCAAAAAGCAGAATCAACAAGCCAAAGAACATGTCTTTCGGTGAAGAACAAAGCTCAAGGCCACACTCGGTGAGAGGAGGCCACGGATCTGAGATGCTATGAAGAAGAAGTTCATAGAGAAAATCTCATCCACATGGATCACATAGGTATGATTAATGATAGAGATAGACCTATGAGGGATTATGCTCGATTTGATCATCAAAACATGCAAACTAGCATAAGCAGGACCTCATATTGATGCCATGCATTTTGAATTTAAACCTATGATGTTTCAAATGCTTCAAACTATTGGTCAATTTGGAGGATCTCCTCATGAAGATCCTCATTTGCATTTAAGACAATTTCTAGAAGTATGTAGTAATTTTATTTTACCTGGTGTTAGTGAAAATGCATTTAGATTAAGGTTATTTCCATATTCTTTGAGAGATAGAGCCAAGGCTTGGCTAAATTCTTTAGAGCCTAACTCTATTCATTCATGGAATGAAATGGCTGAAAAATTTTTAGGAAAATATTTCCCACCTATCAAAAATGCCAGGTTAAGAAATGATATTACATCTTTTAGACAAAAAGAGTTTGAATCTTTATTTGAAGCATGGGAAAGATGGAAGGAACTTTTGAGAAAATGTCCTCATCATGGTTTACCTGTTATTATTCAAATGGAAACATTTTATAATGGTTTAGAACCTCAAACTAGAATAATGCTTGATGCATCATCCGGTGGAGTGTTATTAAATCGTCATACAATGAAGCATGTGAATTAATTGATAGAATAGCGACTAATAGCTCTAGTTGGCCTCATGAGAGGGTCGGTGCCCAAAAGAAACCATCGGGGTGCATGAAATCAATGATATATCGCGCCCTATCTGCTCAAGTAGCCACTCTAGCTAATTTAATGAAAAACTTCACATACGGCAATGCTCTGCATCTAATGCATTTGCATCACCGTAAAGCTTTATTGTTGTGAAGAGAACAAGTACCTCAGGCACACCTAGTTGTGTGTCTTGTGGAGGAGGTCACTTGTATGAGGAGTGTTCTAGCAACCCCTATCTCTGTAAATTATGTAGGTTATAATAGGAATAACAACCCTTATTCCAACACTTATAATCTGGTTGGAAAGATCACCCAAATTTTAGATGGAACAACAATAGTGCACTGCAACTAAATTGCTCCAACTACACAAACCAACCCACCAGATTCCCAGCTCAAACTAACCAAAGAAACTCTCAACCTACCACTCGATAATTCTCTAGAAACCATGCTTAAAGCATTCATAGGTGAATCTAGAAGCGCTAGACAAACCCAAGATGCTTCCATCAAGAACTTAGAGAATCAAGTTGGTCAATTAGCCACACTCTCTGTATCAAAGGCCACAAGGTGCCTTACCTTCAAATCTGAAGCTACACCTTCTCAAACCAAAGGAAAAGAGCAGGTTAAGGCTATTTCATTGAGAAGTGGTAAGGATTTGGTAGAGTTAAGCGAGAAGGAAAGTGTAGAAAAGGGAGAAAAAACCAAAAATCAAAAAGAAACCAATGCGAAGCATCTAGTGCTCTGCATCACAAGAAGTTCAAAGTCCACTACCTAAGTTAGTACTGAATACCCTCCTCCTCCTTACCCTCAAAGTGAAAAAAGCACATGAGGAGAAGCGGTTTGGTAAATTCTTAGAGGTACTAAAACAATTACACATCAATGTTCCCTTAGTAGAAGCCCTCCAACAAATGCCAAATTATGCAAAATTTATGAAGGATGTGCTTACTAAGAGAAGAAGATTAGGTGAGTTTGAAAGCAGATTGCCATGATTGAAGATTGTAGTTTGCTTATGCAAAATAAGATCCCTAGGAAATTGAAGGATCAGGTAGTTTTACAATTCCATTTTCTATAGGAAAATCCTATACTTGTAAAGCTTTATGTGATTTAGGTGCAAGCATCAACTTGATGCCTAAATCTATTTTTGACCGATTAGAAATTGGAAATGCAAAACCAACCATTGTGACACTTCAATTAGGTGGCGATGGATCAATAGCCTATCTGAAGGTATCATAGAAGACATCCTAGTTAAGGTAGACAAATTTGTATTCCTGTAGATTTTGTTATCCTTGATTTTGATGCAGATAAGGAAGTGCCTATTATCCTAGGTAGACCATTTTTAGCAACTGGTAAAACCATAATTGATGTGCAGAAAGGTGAACTCACTATGAGAGTGAATGATCAAGAGATCAAATTCAATGTAATGAATGCTATGAAGTATCCTTCAGAGGAAACAGAAGAGTGTTCATCCTTATTCTCTCTAGATCAATTGGTAGAAAAACAATTTTACAAGCAGTATGATCACTTAGCCAATGCGGATGCATTAGATGCAATTTGCATTGCTAGATCTTGAAATACTAGAAAAGAGAATCGCCAATAGAAAACTCTTGTAAGGAAGTATGGGCTAGGACTTATGAACCACTCAATCTTGAAGATCCAACTCTCAAGAAGAACTTACCCTCAATAGAACAACCTCCTAAGTTAGAATTGAAGATACTGCCTGAACACCTTAAGTATGCATTCTTAGGAACAAATGAAACTTTACCTGTTATCATTGCTTCTGATTTAACATCAAAACAGGAGAGTGATCTCATTAGTACTCTCAAGAAGCATACCAAAGCTATAGGTTGGCAAATGGCAGGATATCAAAGGAATTAGTCCTTCTATATGCATGCATTGAGTCATTTTGGAAGAAAATTCCAAAAAAGCGACATAGAGAGTCAAAGAAGACTAAATCCTATCATGAAAGAGGTTGTGAAAAAGGAAATCATTAAGTGGCTAGATGCTGGAATCATATACCATATATCGCACGGTGCTTGGGTAAGCCCTGTCCAATGTGTACCTAAGAAAGGGGTGTGCGGTGATAGCCAATGAAAAGAATGAGTTGATACCAACTAGAATCATCACAGGTGGAGAATCAGTATGGATTACGAGAAAACTCAACAAAGCTACCAAAAATGATCACTTTCCTTTACCATTCATAGACCAAATGTTAGATAGATTAGCGGGAAAGAATTTTATTGTTTCCTAGATGGCTATTCAAAGCTATAATCAAATAGCCATTGAGCCTAAGGATCAACACAAAACCACCTTTACATGCCCTTATGGAACCTTTGCCTTTAGAAGGATGCCATTTGGCTTATGTAATGCACTGCTACATTCCAAAGATGCATGATGTCTATTTTCTCATATTTCATTGAGCAATCAATGGAAGTATTCATGGATGATTTCTCTATCTTTGGAGAAACATTTCAAGTTTGCTTAACAAACTTGGAACAAATTCTCAAGAGATGTGAAGAAACAAATTTAGTCTTAAAGCGGGAAAAGTGCCATTTCATGGTACAAGAAGGCATAGTGCTAGGACATAGGATTTCAAAGAAAGGTCTAGAGGTAGACAAAGCTAAAGTTGATATCATTGAGAATCTACCACCACCCAATACAATTAAAGGTATCGGGAGCTTCTTAGGCCATCTTTGGTTTCTATAGAAGGTTTATCAAAGATTTTTCAAAAATCTCAAAACCATTATGTATGTACGCAACATGATGTAGAATTTATCTTTGATAACTTTTGTATAGAAGCTTTTGACACGCTTAAAAAGGCATTGGTAGCGGCACCAATTATAGTAACTCCAGCATTGGAGCGGGCCATTTGAATTAATGTGTGATGCTAGTGACTTTGGTAGAGGAGCGATCCTAGGGCAAAGGTATGATAAGGTCTTTCATTCCATATATTATGCTAGCAAAACATTAATTGAAGCTCAAGTGAACTACTGATCCACGTAAAAGGAATTATTGGGTGTGGTATTTGCATTTGAAAAATTCAGATCATACTTAGTTGGCACTAAAATTATTGTCTACACCGATCACTCGCCATTAAGTATCTAATTTCAAAGAAGGATGCAAAGCCAAGGGTGATAAGGTGGATTTTACTCCTACAAGAATTTGATCTAGAAATTAGAGACAAGAAAGGAGTAGAAAATCAAGTAGCAGAGACCATTTATCAAGGATTGAAGGAGAATCACTTGGTATACAAGGAGAAGAAATCAAGGAGAGTTTTCCGGATGAAAAACTATTGGCAATCACGATCAATGCAAAACATGAAAGCGCATTTGCTATAAGCAATGCAGAGCATCAAATGCATCTGCACCATGGTTTCTTGATATTGTAAATTTCCTTGCAAGCAAAGTAGTACCGGTGAGTATGACATATCAACAAAGGAGAAAGTTCTTCCACATGGTTAAACAATACTATTGGGATGATCCATTCCTTTACAAGATATGCCCTGATCAATTAATGAGGAAATGCATACCTGAAGAGGAGCAACAAGCAGTGCTTCGCATTGCCATTACGCACCTTATGGAGGACACTTTGGAAGCACTAGGACAGCGGCTAAGGTATTCTGATGCGGTTATTTTTGGCTTACTTTATTTAAAGATTCATATTTATTGGTCAAATACTGTGATAAATGTCAAAGAGCAGGAAATATTTCTGATAAGCATGAAATGCCTAGAACAAATATTTTAGAAATTGAATTATTTGATGTTTGGGGCATGGATTTCATGGGACCTTTTCCACCCTCTTTTGGCAATTTATATATCATAGTAGCTGTTGATTATGTATCCAAATGGGTAGAGGCAGTAGCATTACCTAATAATGATGCTAAATCAGTGAGTAAGTTTCTTCAAAGAAATATATTCACTAGATTTGGAACTCCTAGAGCTATCATTAATGATGAAGGTTCACACTTTTGCAATAAGATCATAGAAAACCTTCTAGCCAAGTATGGAGTTAAGCATAAGATAGCTACAGCCTACCATCCTCAAACTAGTGGACAAGCAGAATTATCCAATAGGGAAATTAAGAGAATGCTAGAAAAAATGGTTAGTCCAAATAGGAAAGATTGGTCTTTACATTTGGATGATGCTTTATGGGCATATAGAACAAGCATTCAAAACACCCTTAGGAATGTCCCCTTACAAATTAGTCTATGGAAAAGCATGCCATTTACTGTAGAATTGGAAAACAAATCTTATTGGGCTATCAAAAGCTCAATTTCAATTTGAACAAGGCAGGTAAAAGAGAATGTTAGAGCTTGATGAGTTAGAAGAAATTAGGCAAACCTCTTATGAGAATGCTGAAATCTACAAAGCTAAGACTAAGAAATGGCATGACAAGAAAATTCTCGAAGAGAATTGAAAGAAGGAGGACTAGTTACGCTATACAACTCTAGGTTGAAGCTATTTCTGGAAAACTAAGGTCAAGGTGGTCGGGACCATTTAAGTTGATAAAGGTTTATCCACATGGAGCGAAGAGACTTATTTGATAAAACCTCAAAATCTTTGTCTTCAAGGTGAATGGTCGAGAGAGTTAAAATGTACTATGGTGAACATGTGGTGAGAGACAAAACCACCACCCATTTGCAAAATCTCTAAGTGAGAAGAGGTAGTCAGTGACAAGACTCTTAAAACAAGCGCTTAATGGGAGGCAACCCATTGTTTTTAATTATTTTTGTGCAATTTTATGTTTTTAGTTGTTTTGCGAGAAATGCACGAGAAACTAATGCAGTGCATCAAGTGCACTGCATTGAAGGAAAATGTGCCCCTGCATCGTAAATTTATAAACTTGAAGAAAATTGGTTAAGTGTGAATCATAAGGCTTCAGGAAGATCAAAAGAGGTTAAGCAAGATTAAATGACACATTGGTAGCCAAAGCAAGACACTTGGCAAGATGCATGCGCAAAGACGCAATGCTAACGGCTACCTAATAACTCCACTAACTTCCCTCTTCCCGAAACATAAAGCCTTCATTATTACCAATTTACCCGCTTCATTCGCAAATTCTCAAAAAAAAAAAAATTCTCTCATCTGAAACACAAATCAATCTTCTCATTCTCAATCCAATCTTTTCCAAAACACACAAGCAATCAAAAACCTAGAAATTCATTACAATGGTGAAGAAGCAATCAAGACAAATCATCGAGCGCAGCGGGCGAGCTCTCCCAAAAAGAGAAGAAAGCCATGCATGCAGGATCATCATCATCAAAGAAAGGCAAAGCCAAAGAATCATCAATCAGAACTGATGATAATGTTCATCTCTGGAACATGCATCTATTGCCCGAGAGAGGGTATGATTTGAAGAAGGCAAGCCCATCATTCATGTCAACAAATGGCCAATCTCAATTGGGACCACTTCGTGCTACCAAGAGGAGGCTATATTGAAGACATAGTGAGAGAATTCTATGTTGGCATCACACCACAAGAAGGAGCAGAACATTCCTACACTTCCATGGTGAGAGGTAAACTTGTACACTTCCATGCAAAGAAATTGAATGAACATTATATGCTGAAATATAATGGGAATGAATTTGAAAATAGAGTGGCAAATGCCTTTAAGAAAGAAATGGAAGAAATAAGGAGTAGGATTGCTATACCAGGGTCTGTTTGGGAAAAATTCACACCTAATGAGATTAAGCTTAGAAGTAACTATTTGGTAAATGCATTAGGTAATTGGCATTTGTTCATAGCCAATTCAATTCTGCCTACATCACATACATATGCTATGACCAAAGAGAGATTGATCTTGCTAGATACAATTCTTTCTGAAGGACATGTAGACATAGGCAGATTGATAGCTAGGGAAATTCTTGCATGCTCAACAAAATCAAAGGGATTTCTGTTTTTCCCTTGTCTTATAACCTGAATTATGCATGAAAGAAGGAGTCCCTATAGTCGCTAATGAACAAATAAAATTTCCCCCAGTAATTTGAGTCTTTGAAGTGAAGGAAAAGTTGAGAAATGTAAGAGGCCCCTGCACTGCAATGCAAGAGCATTACATGCGAGCGAGAAAGCGATCTGGAAATTTCAGAATGATCAACATGACTGGCTTCAATTGGTTTTTGACAAGATCTTTGATCTTGTGGGCCAAGTGAATGCCCCTAATTCCCAAGTTGGGGTACTGAGAAGTGAAGGTGAAGAAGAAGAAGAGAAAGAAGTTGAAGAAGAAGGGAAAGGAAAGGAGAAGGTAGGAGAATCTAGCACCAAAAAGAAGGTGACTAGGAAGCAATACAAAGTACAAAAGAAGAAGGTTGTGGTAGAACCTGTTGTGGAAGAATTGTATGATTCTGAATCTGAAGCTGAGAGTGAGGAATTAAAAGAAATGGATAAGGAGTTAGAAGAAGAAGAAGAAGAGAGTGATGAGGAAATTGATGAGGAAGAAGAGGAACAGGCTAGAGGTGTGATCTTAGAAGAGATTGCTAGGCAGAAATATGCCAAACAAACTTCTGCATCAACCCAACAACAAACCCCTATCACTTCACCAGTAACCAAAACACCCATCATCTCACCTAACCAAGAATCCTCCTCCATTCCAAAATCACCATTACCCTCCCTCAAAGATCCACCAGTCTTATCACAATCACCACCACAAACAACCCCTCCACCACCCTCTCCAAGAAATGAACCAAAAGAAACAACTCACACAGAACAATCAACCCTCGTTATGCCAATGAGAACAAGAAGTACCTTTCGACCCAAGCAACATTATTTCTAATGTTGTTTCGCTCTTGAGAAATAAGTTTTGCAGAAAGAGAAGAAGAAGGACTCAACAAACAAAACAAAGAAAAAGAATCATCTCGCAAAGGAGCACGTTGCTCAACTGTTTGCAATGCAGAGTGATGTCTCAGATCACTTCTTCGCTGCATCACAATGCATGAACAACAAGCGTGTGCATGATGAGGCAACAATCAAAATGGTTACGGAAGAAATGGCACAACAGAAGAGGATGCTCGCACAACACTCGAGAAGTTCTTCAAGCAACTGCGCAGAAGCGCAGCAAAATTAACACCAAAGAGGAAGAAATCGATGTGCGATCAAGATCGATGCACTGCATCAATTCCAGAAGAAATTCCTGCAATTACACCAGAAGTAGGAGGTGCATCTGCACCTACAGAAGCAACACCAAGCAAGCCCAAGGAGAAGAAGCAGAAGGTGAAACACACTCCTCCAAGCAGACATAGCACCAGAATCAGGAGTGGAGCCAAACCATGAGTATCAATTTACAAGCTTTCACCTACAACTGCTATATGCTTGTTTTGTTTCTTTTTGACTATTTCCCTGGTTGTACTAATCCCTCTCCCCTATTTTGAACAAATGATTTGTCTTTTCTGAACAAATTTGCAGTGAGGGCACTGCAACCCCTTAAGTTTGGGGGGGGATTTGCATGTTATGTTATGTTTTTTATCTAATATGTTGTGTGTTTAATTAATATGTTTTAGATAGTAAATATATATGTTTTAAATAGTTTTTAGTTTGTTTAAATATTAGATGTACTTAACAAAGTAGTATCTAAATATTTTTTAGAAAAGATCAGTTTTTCAAAAATATGGTGAAAGCCACATGGATGGAATTTCAATGATGAAAAAGAAAAAGAAGCCTTATTTCTTAGAAAAACCAAAATTATTTTTACTTCAACACTTCAAAAGCGAGTTTCAAAAGAACCTTGCTATTTAAAAGATCAATCGATGCAAGGAAATTTTGGTAAGCTTAGGTCAAAACAAAGCTTTACTAAAAAAGAAAGAAGAGCTTAAAGAATTAAGTTTGGGGTGTTTTATGAAAACAAAGGCTGAATTTCAAAAGTATAAAGAGTAAACAATGTAGAAAAAGAAAACAAAAATGTGGACAAGCCATATCTCGAATCTTTTGAAACTATACGTGCTAAGTACATGAATGCATCCGGAGGTCAAAGACACTGTGCCATGCAGGAATAAATGTATCGGAGGATAGTTCAATAAAATGAACTGTGCCAAAGTGCAAAGAAAAATATATGCATCGGAGGTCAAAGACTGTGCCAAAGTGCATTTGCATCCGGAGGTCGAGTGAGGAAGGTATGAGCTAGAAAAGAAAAAGCATCATCGGTCTGTTTGCATCAATGTAAATCGTGATCAAGAAAAGCAAAATGAAAAAAAAATCAATGCACAAAAACACTTCAAAGAAGTATTGCATTTGCACAAAAAGATCCACATAAAAAAATAGAAAATTGCATTGGCTCAAAAGCTTTGAAAGATTCAATCAAGTCCTTTGAATTTTAGAACTCCCCAACACTTGAGAAAATTTTGTGAGTCTAAACTTTCTTTTGAAAAATAATTTGGTGTGACCAAAGATGAACCAATCCTTTCAAAGGCTAGGAGGAAATTTTTTACTTAGTCTTGGAACCAATCTCAACTCAGTGGGTTCACACACACACAAGAAAGTTTGAATAAATTTGGTAGTTTTGAAGAAATAAAGGCACAAGAAAAATTGTTGATAAATGAAGTTCATAGGGAACTCCTCATAAAAATCCAAATCAAACTAATCTATCTTCTAGAATTATAGTTTTTAATAGTTTGTCTTTGTCATTACTTGCGGACAAGCAATGGTTTAAGTTTGGGGGTATGATAACTCTATTTTATATAGAGTATTTCATATGTTTAAACTTAGTATTTGCTCTCTTTCAAGTAATAATAAAGAGTTTATATAGTATTTAGTGTGATATATGATATCTTGAGTGAATTGAATGGTTATAGTTAGTTATAGGCCATTTTGGATATATTGTGGTATGTTTGATGTTTTGTTGATGCAGTCTCAATGTCGTCATGCGCATCAATGCTCCTCTGACCGATCTGCATCGATTCTGCGCAACTTGGTGAATAAGCGACTGTTTCATATGCATCCACATGCAATGTGATGACCTCCCGCCGCTTGCTCGATGTCATCCAACAATGTATAGTAGGCGCCTACCATTCACACATAGCTATAGGCTTAGCTTTGAAGAGTCACCAACATAGGGACACATGTTCTATCACCATGGAACCGCCCTATATATCAAGTCAAAGATTTCAACATGGGATTAACCACGAAAAGCAACTACAGCTATGATCCACTCAAGATGACTTCAACATGAAGAAAGGAAGCACCTCACTTGAAGGCTATAAAAGGACCTCACATCTTCATTTGGAAATATATCACAATCCATAAGTTAGATCAAAATTTCAATATACATAGTTAGTTTTTATATTTTTAGAGGAAGAGGAAGGAATTGACAAATCCTCCTTTACTCGTTTTCATAGTGTTTGTATAGTGCTAAGGAGTAATGCTAGTGCATTGCTAGAAGACTTCATATAAAGGTTTTCAACATTTGTAACTTTACTCTTGTTGTTTCTCTTTAGTGATTTCTATATATATAAACATGGTCTATTCAGTTTATATATATCTTGCAATGTCTCTTGTTAGCTAAACCTTTCTTAGTTGGAATGTTCTAATCATTTAATGAGCTTTTAAGTAAGTATGTTGCATGTATGTATGTTTGTACTTTAGTTCTTGTTTGATAATATTTTTATTACTTATTTTAAACTTGATCACTTAGAATAAGTATGAATTGTAAATGACCAGACATGGCTTACAATTAAGAACTCAAGAACTAATATGGGTGAGTGTTTTACATGAAGAAAACTTTGTGAAAACCATGCTAAGTCCTAGACATAGGATAGTATAGTCCATAGGATAATTGTGGGTACTTAAAATACAAGAGTGAATTCACTTAAGCAAAGTGATACTTGTTAGGAGGCAAGATTGGCACTAACACCCCTTTCTTTCTTGCATAGAACAAGGATCATAAGAGTGGTAATGATACTCTCAAGAAAGTGACCGAAAGGCACATAGCTAATGCAATGAAGATTCAAGATGCAAATTTGCATCACATCTTTGCATCATACACTTTTAAGTAAATTACTTGATGAAGACATTCCAACTAGCTTTTCTCTTTTACACTATCAACATTCTTTACTTGCTTTCTTTCTAACTTAGTTGTGATCATCAAACAAAATCCAAAATTATTTTGTTACTTAGTGACTTTACACTTTATTACTTTATATCATTTAAAAGTGAGTTTTTCAATCTCTGTGGGTTCGATCTTTTTACTACTTGTTTTTGGACAGTGTATACTTGCACTCAAGTGTATGTGGCATATTCCACACACCAGTGAGCCCACAAAGCTATTGGTGAGTATATTATTGCTTTCTTTTGGTGATTTGGTGTTTTCTGGTGCATAGTCATGGCGTCGCATAAATCATATGCATTTTGGTGAATAGGCCTCGGCCTCTAAATTATTTTGGTGTTTGGTGAATGCCCACAAGGCAAATTTTGGTGATGGATCCACATGCATATGCCCAGTGGAGTTTTGGGTTGCATTTCATACTTTGCATACATGTTCTGATGTAACTGTTTCTGGAGTGATTCCAATTGGTGTAACTGTTTCCGGTGTGATTGTAGTTAGTGTAACTGCCTTGGTGTAACTGTCTTAATAATGTATTTAAAATTGTTGTTTTCTGGTGTGCCTATCTCTCTGTGTTTCTCGCTTTATTTATTATTATCTATGCATTGAGACTCACCCTACTGCGTCGTGTTGCCTCGTATGTCGGCAACCTGCAGGTGACGGTGACTGAAGGTGACTAGAGATCATTCCTTGAGTATGGTTGAGTCGCTCTGATACGTAGCACCGGGGGGGCGTTTAGTTGTCATTTCTTTACATTTTGAACTATTGTTTAAGTTGTTATTTTTCCACCGATGTAGTATTTTATTCCGGATATTATTTTGGTGCTATGTATCCTCCGAATCGAGTTTATTTTAAGTAATTGTTTTGAAGTATATTAAGGTGTTGGTTTTAGATGTGACACCCTCGAGTGGTCGCACCGAAAAGTTTTTCAACTACTCTGATTTTCCAAATTATTTAAATAGTAGTTTATGTAGAAGGGGGGTGTTACAAGTGGTATCAGAGCATAAGTTCGGTCTGTCCGGCCAAGTGTGTCTGTCCGTCATAGTGTATATGACAACTAAGTAGTGTTAGTCTGGTTCTGAAATGGTGTTAATGCTGCAGTGTTAGGTTGAGATGGCTCGGAGGGTTGATGCGCCCTTCTTTGAGCGTTGCAAGCTATTGCTCGGCGATGGGAAGCCGGCGGAATGGCGAAGAGGAGGTCGAAAGTCGTAAGTTGGCCACGCCCAAAGGAGAGTCCGCCCACTTTCAAAGGTCGGTATGATCTGATGGAGCTTTGGCATGGTTGAAGGAGATCGAGAGAATTTTTGGGTTATGGATTATACGCCGCATTGAAGGTAAGGTTTGAGTACGCATATGCTAGCCGAGGAGGCGGATGATTGGTGGTTGGGAATGTCGCGAAGGTTAGAAAATCTTTGGTGAAGGAGTTACTTGGGAGGTTTTCACAAGAGAGTTCAAGAGAAAGTACTACCGAGGAGGATGTGCGAGCTAAGAAGGAAGTGGAGTTTCTAGAGCTAAAGCAGGAAACAAGACGAGAGTGAGTATGCCGCCAAATTTGAGGAGTTGGCCAAATTTTGTCCCTACTATGCTAATGATCCTGATTCGGAGTTCTCCAAGTGTGTCAAGTTTGAGAGTGGTCTGCGCCCTGATATAAAGAAAGCAATTGGGTATCAAGAGATTCGGGATTTTGCTAGATTAGTTGATAAGTGTAGGATCTATGAAGAGGATAGTTCTGCTGTGCTTACAAGGCTGTGAAGGAAAAGAGGAATTCTCAGTTTCGCAATAAGCCATATGAGGTTTGGTGGTAAGGGTAAGGGAGAGGAGAGTTCGGGCAAGAAGTCAAGTGGGGGAGAAGCTGCTGCGGGTGTGGTGTGTCACAAGTGTGGAAAGCCGGGACACAAGAGTCCAGATTGCATGGTCAACAAGTGCTTCAAGTGCGGGAAGGAAGGTCATATAGCGGCGAAGTGCGAGAAGCAAGATGTGGTCTGCTATAGCTGTGGAGAGATGGGACACATTAGTACCAAGTGTCCCAAGCCGAAGAAGGAGAGAGGTCCAGCGGGAGGGTGTTTGTCTTAGCGGGTTCGGAGTCTACGGAGGAGTGATGGATTGCATTTAGAGGTATGTGTTTCGTTAAGAGTGTTATCTAGAATCTATTGTTTGTGTGGTGAGTGGTTGAGTTGTGCAGTGTCTATAATATTTAAATTTTCGAGGACGAAAATGTCTTAAGTGGGGGAGAGTTGTAACGCCCCAAAAATGATTAAATAAATAATTAGATAATTTAATTAAGTGATAATTTAATTAACCTTATTTAAAATAAATATAAGGAAATTAATTCAATTAAGGAGTGGGGTGTAGGAAATAAGCGAGAGAGTGTTATTAATTAAATAGGGAGGATGTGAGAAAGTAACTAGGAGGTGCAATTAGGGCCCATTGGAGTTAAGTGGCCCAAACCCAATTAATAAAAGCTTTAGGGTCTTAGGAGAAACCCTCACTAGAAGCAAAAGATCAAAAAATTAGAAAGTGGGAAGAGGAGAAGAGAGGGAGCGCGGCTAGGGCAAGGAGAAAGGAGAGGAGTTTCGTGGAACTCTTAGAGGAGAGGAAAAACGTGGATTGTTGGTGTCTTGGAGAGGTGTCCTTGAGAGCTTTAGTCTTCTTCTTCAATTTTAACAAGGTATGGGGGCTCTCTATCATATTTAATAATTTATAAATCTTGAAACATAGGGATTAAGGATTAGGAGTAATTTAGGTGGATAATTGTAATGTGTATACGTGATTTGGGTGATGTTCACATGACGTTGTGGTTTCGTTATTGTTGTTGTTTGCGCGATGATGTTGATTTCGTGATGCGTGAATTGCTTACGTCGGTGTTTTGTTTGTGTTAATGCGTGATGATGTTGATTTCGTGATTGAGCCATGATTATCATTGTATTGCGTTAATGTGCGTGTGCGTTGTCTTTGCCAGGCGCCGAGTTCTTTGCCTGGTGCGCTTGTATGCAGGCAAGGCGCTGAGTGTGCGCCCCGTGGGCGTGTGTGCGTGTGTGGGGCGCTAACGTGGCTGCCCCAAGGCGCCGAGATGTGTGCTGTGAGTGCGAGATGTGTGCATGTGTTTGGCGTGTGTGGTGCGCCTCTTGGCGCTGCCTGTGTGAGTGTGTGCCGAGGTGCCGAGGTTAATGAAGTGAGGTGCCGAGGTGAATGAGATGAGGTGACCTAGGTGAGTGAGGTGAGGTGAGGTGCCGAGGTGAGGTGAGGTGCCTAGGTGAATGGGGTGAGGTTAGGGTGTGTGTCCTGTGTTTGAGTGTGGTGCGCCAATTGTGGTGTCTTGCGCGTGAGTGTGTGAGTGATGTGCCGAGGTGAATGAGGTTGGTGACCGAGGTGAGTGAGTCGAGATGAGGTGCCGAGGTGAATGGGGTGAGGTGCCAAGGTGTGTGTCAGTGTTTGAGTGTGGTGTGCCAATTGTGGTTGTGCGCGTGAGCTGTGTGAGTGATGTGCCGAGGTGAATGAGGTTGGTGACCAGAGCGTGAGTGAGGCGAGATGAGGTGCCGAGGTGAGTGGGGTGAGGTGCCGAGGTGTGTGAGAGTGTACCGAGGTGTATTTTTGTGTGCCGAGGTGAATTTAGTGTGTGCCGAGGTGAAGTGTGTGTGTGTTCTTGTTTGAGGGCGCCATTTGGTCGCCCAAGTGCGACCGGTGTTGCTAGTGTGCGTGGGTCTACGGGATGGGCGCCAATCTTGGCAGCCCAAGGCGCAACTTGGCGTCATGTCTAGGTGTGGGTTCAAAATAGCCCTAGGTGTTGGATTGGTCCCCGAAGTGTCAATTTAGTCCTTAGGTGTTAAAATGGTTCTTTTGGTGTCAAACTAGTCCCTAGGTGTGGGTTTAGTCCCGAGTGTTGACTTTAGTCATTTGGCGTGAAAATAATTATTGGTGATCTTTTAGTCCATAAAGAAGTACTATTTGTGGTGTGGTGTATTATTGGTGATTAAATAATGGTGAGTTGGGGTCTATGACCTTTCTTTGGTGTTGGTGAGCCCACAAGGCTATTGGTGAGTATATTATTGCTTTCTTTTGGTGATTTGGTGTTTTCTGGTGCATAGTCATGGCGTCGCATAAATCATATGCATTTTGGTGAATAGGCCTCAGCCTCTAAATTATTTTGGTGTTTGGTGAATGCCCACAAGGAAAATTTTGGTGATGGATCCACATGCATATGCCCAGTGGAGTTTTGGGTTGCATTTCATACTTTGCATACATGTTCTGATGTAACTGTTTCTGGAGTGATTGCAATTGGTGTAGCTGTTTCCGGTGTGACTGTAGTTAGTGTAACTGCCTTGGTGTAACTGTCTTAATAATGTATTTAAAATTGTTGTTTTCTGGTGTGCCTATCTCTCTGTGTTTCTCGCTTTATTTATTATTATCTATGCATTGAGACTCACCCTACTGCGTCGTGTTGCCTCGTATGTCGGCAACCTGCAGGTGACGGTGACTGAAGGTGACTAGAGATCCTTCCTTGAGTATGGTCGAGTCGCTCTGATACGTAGCACCGGGGGGACGTTTAGTTGTCATTTCTTTACATTTTGAACTATTGTTTAAGTTGTTATTTTTCCACTGATGTAGTATTTTATTCCCGGATATTATTTTGGTGCTATGTATCCTCTGAACTGGAGTTTATTTTAAGTAATTGTTTTGAAGTATATTAAGGTGTTGGTTTTAGATGTGACACCCTCGAGTGGTCGCACTGAAAAGTTTTTCAACTACTCTGATTTTCCAAATTATTTAAATAGTAGTTTATGTAGAAGGGGGGTGTTACAAGTGGTATCAGAGCATAAGTTCGGTCTGTCCGGCCAAGTGTGTCCGTCCGTCATAGTGTATATGACAACTAAGTAGTGTTAGTCTGGTTCTGAAATGGTGTTAATGCTGCAGTGTTAGGTTGAGATGGCTCGGAGGGTTGATGCTGCTCTTGCTGAAGCGTTGCAAGCTATTGCTCAGGCGATGGGAAGCCAGCGGAATGGCGAAGAGGAGGCTGAAAGCCGTAAGTTGGCCACGTTCCAAAGGGAGAGTCCGCCCACTTTCAAAGGTCGGTATGATCCTGATGGAGCTTTGGCATGGTTGAAGGAGATCGAGAGAATTTTTCGGGTTATGGATTGTACTTTGCATGCACGAAGGTAAGGTTTGCACGCATATGCTAGCTGAGGAGGCGGATGATTGGTGGTTGGGAATGTCGCGAAGGTTAGAAAATGCTGGTGAAGGAGTTACTTGGGAGGTTTTCACAAGAGAGTTCAAGAGAAAGTACTACCCGGAGGATGTGCGAGCTAAGAAGGAAGTGGAGTTTCTAGAGCTAAAGCAGGGAAACAAGACAGTAGCTGAGTATGCCGCCAAATTTGAGGAGTTGGCCAAATTTTGTCCCTACTATGCTAATGATCTTTGATTCGGAGTTCTCCAAGTGTGTCAAGTTTGAGAGTGGTGCATACCGATATAAAGAAAGCAATTGGGTATCAAGAGATTCGGGATTTTGCTATATTAGTTGATAAGTGTAGGATCTATGAAGAGGATAGTTCTGCTGCTTACAAGGTTGTGAAGGAAAAGAGGAATTCTCAGTTTCGCAGTAAGCCATATGAGGTTTCAGGTGGTAAGGGTAAGGGAGAGGAGAGTTCGGGCAAGAAGTCAAGTGGGGGAGAAGCTGCTGCGGGTGTGGTGTGTCACAAGTGTGGAAAGCCGGGACACAAGAGTCCAGATTGCATGGTCAACAAGTGCTTCAAGTGCGGGAAGGAAGGTCATATAGCGGCGAAGTGCGAGAAGCAAGATGTGGTCTGCTATAGCTGTGGAGAGATGGGACACATTAGTACCAAGTGTCCCAAGCCGAAGAAGGAGAGGTCCAGCGGGAGGGTGTTTGTCTTAGCGGGTTCGGAGTCTACGGAGGAGTGATGGATTGCATTTAGAGGTATGTGTTTCGTTAAGAGTGTTATCTAGAATCTATTGTTTGTGTGGTGAGTGGTTGAGTTGTGCGATTGTCTATAATATTTAAATTTCGAGAGGACGAAAATGTCTTAAGTGGAGGAGAGTTGTAACGCCCCAAAAATGATTAAATAAATAATTAGATAATTTAATTAAGTGATAATTTAATTAACCTTATTTAAAATAAATATAAGGAAATTAATTCAATTAAGGAGTGGGGTGTAGGAAATAAGCGGAGAGTGTTATTAATTAAATAGGAGGATGTGAGAAAGTAACTAGGAGGTGAAATTAAGGCCCATTGGAGTTAAGTGGCCCAAACCCAATTAATAAAAGCTTTAGGGTCTTAGGAGAAACCCTCACTAGAAGCAAAAGATCAAAAAATTAGAAAGTGGGAAAGGAGAGAAGAGAGGGAGCGGCTAGGGCAAGGAGAAAGGAGAGGAGTTTCGTGGAACTCTTAGAGGAGAGGAAAACGTGGATTGTTGGTGTCTTGGAGAGGTGTCCTTGAGAGCTTTAGTCTTCTTCTTCAATTTTAACAAGGTATGGGGGCTCTCTAGCATATTTAATAATTTATAAATCTTGAAACATAGGGATTAAGGATTAGGAGTAATTTAGGTGGATAATTTTAATGTGTATACGTGATTTGGGTGATGTTCACATGACGTTGTGGTTTCGTTATTGTTGTTGTTTGCGCGATGATGTTGATTTCGTGATGCGTGAATTGCTTAAGTCGGTGTTTTGTTTGTGTTAATGCGTGATGATGTTGATTTCGTGATTGAGCCATGATTATCATTGTATTGCGTTAATGTGCGTGTGCGTTGTGCTGCCCAGTGGCGCCGAGTTCTTTGACCGGTGCGCCATGTCCGGGCAAGGGCGCTAGTGTGCGCTGTGGCTGTGTGTGCGTGTGTGGGGGCGCGAACGTGGCTGCCCCAAGGCGCCGAGATGTGTGCCTGTGAGTGCCGAGATGTGTGCATGTGTTTGGCGTGTGTGGTGCGCCTCTGGGCGCTGCCTGTGTGAGTGTGTGCCGAGGTTAATGAAGTGAGGTGCCGAGGTGAATGAGATGAGGTGACCTAGGTGAGTGAGGTGAGGTGAGGTGCCGAGGTGAGGTGAGGTGCCTAGGTGAATGGGGTGAGGTGCCGAGGTGTGTGTCTGTGTTTGAGTGTGGTGCGCCAATTGTGGCTGTGCGCGTGAGCTGTGTGAGTGATGTGCCGAGGTGAATGAGGTTGGTGACCGAGGTGAGTGAGTCGAGATGAGGTGCCGAGGTGAATGGGGTGAGGTGCCGAGGTGTGTGTCTGTGTTTGAGTGTGGTGCGCCAATTGTGGTTGTGCGCGTGAGCTGTGTGAGTGATGTGCCGAGGTGAATGAGGTTGGTGACCGAGGTGAGTGAGGCGAGATGAGGTGCCGAGGTGAGTGGGGTGAGGTGCCAGGTGTGTGAGAGAGTACCGAGGTGGTGTGAGAGTGTACCGAGGTGTATTTTGTGTGTGCCGAGGTGAATTTAGTGTGTGCCGAGGTGAAGTGTGTGTGTGTGTTCTTACTGGGGCGCCATTTGGGTGCCCAAGTGCGATCGGTGTTGCTAGTGTGCGTGGGTCACTGGGATGGGCGCCAATCTTGGCGCCCAAGCGCAACAGCGCCATGTCTAGGTGTGGGTTCAAAATAGCCCTAGGTGTCGGATTGGTCCCCGAAGTGTCAATTTAGTCCTTAGGTGTTAAAATGGTTCTTTTGGTGTCAAACTAGTCCCTAGGTGTGGGTTTAGTCCCGGGTGTTGACTTTAGTCATTTGGCGTGAAAATAATTATTGGTGATCTTTTAGTCCCTAAAGAAGTACTATTTGTGGTGTGGTGTATTATTGGTGATTAAATAATGGTGAGTTGGGGTCTATGACCTTTCTTTGGTGTTGGTGAGCCCACAAGGCTATTGGTGAGTATATTATTGCTTTCTTTTGGTGATTTGGTGCTTTCTGGTGCATAGTCATGGCGTCGCATAAATCATATGCATTTTGGTGAATAGGCCTCAGCCTCTAAATTATTTTGGTGTTTGGTGAATGCCCACAAGGCAAATTTTGGTGATGGATCCACATGCATATGCCCAGTGGAGTTTGGGTTGCATTTCATACTTTGCATACATGTTCTGATGTAACTGTTTCTGGAGTGATTGCAATTGGTGTAACTGTTTCCGGTGTGATTGTAGTTAGTGTAACTGCCTTGGTGTAACTGTCTTAATAATGTATTTAAAATTGTTGTTTTCTGGTGTGCCTATCTCTCTGTGTTTCTCGCTTTATTTATTATTATCTATGCATTGAGACTCACCTATCGCTGCGTCGTGTTGCCTCGTATGTCGGCAACTGCAGTGTGATGTGATGAAGGTGACTAGAGATCCTTCCTTGAGTATGGTCGAGTCGCTCTGATACGTAGCACCGGGGGGACGTTTACTTGTCATTTCTTTACATTTTGAACTATTGTTTAAGTTGTTATTTTTCCACCACTGATGTAGTATTTTATTCCCGGATATTATTTTGGTGCTATGTATCCTCTGAACTCGAGTTTATTTTAAGTAATTGTTTTGAAGTATATTAAGGTGTTGGTTTTAGATGTGACACCCTCGAGTGGTCGCACCGAAAAGTTTTTCAACTACTCTGATTTTCCAAATTATTTAAATAGTAGTTTATGTAGAAGGGGGGTGTTACACATGTTTCCTTGTTTCAACTCAAGGAACTCAAGTTCTTTCTTCCCTCTGACATCCTCTAAAAAGTACTTCCTCAAGAACTCCCTACGGAACACAGCCCAAGTAACAGCTTCATTGGCAGTCCCTAACCTCTCTCTGGCCTCCAACCACCAGTCATCAGCCTCCTCTGCTAAAGTGTGGGTACCATACCTGACCTTCTGCTCATCATTGCAGTCCATGACCCGGAAAATTCTCTCAATCTCCTTCAGCCATGCCAGTGAACCATCTGGGTTGTACCTCCCCTTGAAGGTAGGAGGGTTCTCCTCTCGAAATGTAGCCGATGCGAGTCCCAAAGATTCTCACCAACATTCTGTTGGTTCCCAACAGCCTGAGCTATGGCTTGCAAAGCAGCAGCAAGAGCAGTATCATCTCTCCTAGCCATATCAACCTAGCACTGCAGCATGAACAATAATTCAAAACTAATTTAAGAACACCTAGTTGTCATAACACACTATGACAGACAGACTTGGCCGGACTTTTGCTCTGATACCACTAATGTAACACCCCATTTCTACCCGGCAATTTATAATAAAAATCAGAGTTTTAAAAAAAAATTATTCCTCTAATACATCCAAATGGGATGCTACACTTACTTCAGTTCAAACAACAACAAAATAAGACAAAATCATTGATTGAGCCAAGGCAATATGCAGCACTCAGCAAGTGGGATGGAAAATCCTCAAAGTACATCAACTCAGTTCACATAATAAAACGTAAACAACTCGCAGCGGAAAATAAGATACAATCTCAGAGAGATACACAACAGTCTCATCAACAACATAAAACATCAATATAGGGTTCAACAACCAAAAGGACTAAACAGCTATAATTCTAAACCCATCCCCTAGGTGCTACGTATCAGAGCAGACCGACTCGGGAAGAGTGAAGGAGATAAGCCTTCACTCATGGCTACCTGTGGTAAACAACAACAGAAAGGGGTGAGTCTCAAACTATATAATAAAGGTCATAATAAGCAGTAAATCAGTTTATAGAAGTCAATCAATCACAAGTTATTTCCACAGCAATCATATTCACTTCAAACATAATTTATGAGAATGAATGCAATGTAGTGCAGTTATGCATGTGGTACCATTCATCGTCCATAGTTTTAGCCCCCATGGCTCATGCCCCCATGGCATCATCATCAATAGTTATAGCCCCCATGGCATCATCATCAATAAATGCATATGTATGCATGAGACCCCATGAACAACCAACAATCAAATTCATGCATCATTTCTCACCTCATCGTCAATTTTGGGTTTAGCCCCCATGGCATCATCGTAACATCATCATCACTTTTACATCATTCACTTCATCATTACAATTGTGTCCCAAGGACTAAACTCCACTAGAGGACCAAAACCTCACTCAAGGACCTAATTGTCACTTAGGGACCAAAACAGCACACCTAGGAAACACACCTAGGACCAAAACACCACCTAGGGACCAAAACATCACACCAGACACAATTTGGCAACACCAGGCGCCAAAAACCCCACAATCTGGCGCCCCCCTGTGCAACACAGCACACATGCGCCAAAACACAAGCAAAATGGCGCCCCTGTGCAACACAGGCACTAGGCGCCAAGAACACAGCAATCTGGCGGCACAGACCTAGACACAGACTAAGACACAAACTGAGACACAGTCTCAGGCACAGGCGCATTCCCAGGCGCCATGGGCAGCACATTTGGCGCCCCTGCCTAGACACAGGCAGCAACTCAGGCGCGCCAGGGCAGCCATTTGGCGCCCCATGCTGTGCCACATGCACACACACACCCAACACACAATTCTGGCGCCACACTAGGCGCCATGGGCAGCCAAAATGGCGCCGAACACTTAGACACACACACAACCAGAAACTTGGCGCCACACCAGGAATATAGCCTCCTTTCTCCTTGCCCTAGCCGCGCTCCCTCTCTTCTCCTCTTCCCACTTTCTAATTTTTTGATCTTTTGCTTCTAGTGAGGGTTTCTCCTAAGACCCTAAAGCTTTTATTAATTGGGTTTGGGCCACTTAACTCCAATGGGCCCTAAATGCACACCCCCTAATTATTTTCTCACATCCTCCCTATTTTAATTAAATACTCTCTATTTATTTACTACACCCCACTCCTTAGTTGAATTAATTTCCTTATATTTATTTTAAATAAGGCCAACTAAATTATCACTTAAATAAATTATCTAATTATTTACTTAATCATTTTTGGGGCGTTACACTAGCTGCCCTCAATAGGATAGAAATGAACAAAGCTAAGATGGCTCGAGCCTACAACAAACACATCAAACCAAAAAAGTTTGTTGAAGGTGACCATGTGTGGAAGGCCCATTTTCCACTAGGGAGGAAAGACCCCTAGTTGGGCAAGTGGTCCCCGAATTGGGACGAGCCATACATCATTATTGAGGAATTCCACAGTGGAGCGTATCCTCTAATCACTCTAGACGGAGGAGAATTTGAAATGAAGATTAATGGCAGATATCTCAAAGCATATTATCCTACTCTATGGGAAAGTATGCAAGCGGATGAAAGATGGCTTCAAAAGAAAAACAAACCAATGTCAAGATGGCTCGCCACACGCCAGCGCCTTAGCGGAAAACAGATGTAAATTTAAAGACCCTTATTTCCTTGTTACAAAAACCATCCCCTCCTAGAAGATACTAGAACTGGTCGAACTGCATGCACTCATCGGCAAGCTGACCGGAGTAAAGTTGCCGAGATCCTCCACGAGTTCGCCAAAGAAAGGGAATGTAGACTCGTTGTTCATGGACAGACCCATAAATACAACATGAAAGTCAGGATCGATAAAGGATTTTCTCTTGAAGAATAGGGAGCACCTCCGTCCCAAGATACTCCTCTCTGGAGCGCAGGCCAACAGTGAGACCCATTGGTAGAACAATCCCAATCCCCACTCTCTTCCATTGTAAACCAATCCTAGGGAAGGGGCGAGCCACCAAGGCTCCCAAGGCTAGACACCAACACGCAAGAACTTGTGCGGATCTTAGAGGCACGAATCAGGATGGCTCCGTCCCTGGCTAGGACAGTTGGAACGCCTTGCTGGACAACACCAAGAGAAGAACCCCCGGGAGACTGAGGAAGACTAAGGGAGCCATCATCCCAACCAAGGTCGTGATCCTCATTCTGGGAGTCAGAGTTTAGAGGCATGGCGAACCGAGGGGGGGGGAGAACTGTAACAGCCTGGGTCCACCACCCCAGCGCTATTACTCAAAGAACTCCTCTACCCCATGTAGAGTTTTTGCCTTAGTGGGAATCGAACCTCGTACCTCATGTACATTTCCCTCGCATTCCGAGCTGCAGATTGAGCTAGTAGTGGGATTGGCGAGTGAAATGTACATGAGGTACGAGGTTCGATTCCCACTGAAGGCAAAAACTCTACATGGGTAGAGAGGAGTTCTTTGAGTAATAGCTACTGGGTGGTGGACCCAGGCTGTTACAATAAAAAGGCTCAATTGGTAGTGGGAATGCGAGGGAAATGTACATGAGGTACGAGGTTCGATTCCCACGGAAGGCAAAAACTCTACATGGGGTAGAGGAGTTCTTTGAGTAATAGCGCTGGGGTGGTGGACCCAGGCTGTTACAAGAACAACGACAGATAAAGAAAGTATCATGGGAAGGGGAGAGACTAAATGATGCGAAAGGTTGCGAGAGGAGCAAGTAAGCCTGTGGGGATAATGCTGAAGGCTATTTATATCCTGGAGGAAAATCTTAACGGGCGTGTCCTTGGGAACGGCCGCACAGTCATTTCAATTTGCGGGGAGCGCCAAGTGTCAGGCAGCAGTCATGTCCTTCTAACCGTCTCTTCAAGTCATTTCAAGGGGTGTTTGCACCGTCAATCATGTCCTCATGGCTGCACGAGAGCACAAAAAGGGGGCAATTGTTAACACCCAAAAATAAATAAGTCCTTAGGTCAAAGACCAAGAGACGAAAAAGAATCATTGTAGGAAGGCAATCCACTCGACGAGATCCAAAAAGGATATCAGACAGAAAAGATTGAAGTCAAGAGGTTGTCCTTGGGTCATACAGAAAGTCAGAACCCCCAAGGGAGGACTACGCCCGTGAGCCAATGAACCAAATCGAGGGAAAGTAACCGCCACACCCTATAGAGTGCCAAGGACAAGGTGGCTCGGATCGCCTAAAATCTTAACCTAAAGAAGGCTAGAGCAGCCGAGCCACCACATGGCTGAGGCAGGATGGGCGTTACTTGGAAGGCAGAACGTGGCATGAAGATAGAACGTGGGAGCGGTTGAAGTTCAAGCGGAAGAGAGAGGCCGGAGAACGTGGAGCAACGAGAACTTATCCCCCTAACTTCACAGTGGGGATCGTGGGTAGTTACTGCACGTAGTTGAGGGCCTATGAAGCGATTAGAGTCATAGATAGTAGATCAATCCGACGACGGGAAAATGTTAGCTAGTGTAGTGGCTGACGAGGGCCTGTGTATTGATAACTCTATTTTATATAGAGTTATTCATACATTTAAACTTAGATAATTGCTTACTTTCAAGTATAATATGTGTTAAATATAGTAGTATGAATAGAATAACAACATTTGTGATTTAAGATGAATGGCATTCATAACTTAGCATTTTGCATGTATATTGGTATGTTTGATGTGTTTGTTCAATGCTCCTGCACTAGATTTGCACATTGCACCTGCACTACACCTGCATTACACAAGCATGCTTGAGCAACAATGGAAGCACCTCAAATTTCACCAAAACTTTATCACCCCTATGACATCATGCTTAGTCATGGATCACATGGAGGCACATGCCCATTTGCAAAAGGAGGCTCCTAACATAGCCCACCATAGAAGACTAGCTTTGAAGAGTCATTTACTTATTGACATGTGGCCATTCATTATTAGACCTCCCTATACACTTGAGTGTATGCTTCAACTTGTGAGAAAACTTCTGAAAAGTAACCATGGTTACACCTCTAGTTTACTTCAACTACAAGGAAGGGAGCACTTCTCATGAAGACTATATAAAGAACTTCACTCTTCACTTGGAAAATCATCTCTCAAAATCCAATTCACTTCTCACTTCATATCATATCTTGTATTTCAATTTCATAGAGTTGTTTAGGTTAGTTAGTTTTATTTTCTCTTGTAAGAAGGTTGTAAGAAGGCAAGGAAGAAATTGACGACTTCTTCCTTGACTTCAACAGCAACCAAGTGGAGTAGTGCACCCGCATCACTTGGCAACTTCATGCAAAGGAAACTAAAACTGTGTAACTTCTATCTTATTGTTTCCTTTTGTTATTTCAATTATATGAATATGCCTTGTTCTATTTATATGAGCCTTATGATGTCTAGCATGAACTAAACTCTTTTGGTTGAGATGTTCTAACCTTATAATGATCTTTTAAGTAAGTTATTGTGTTCATATGTGATGATTGCATTTTTTTTCTTGTATGATAACTCTTTCATATTCATCTTAGAATTGGCGAACTCAAAGTGAATGCAAATCATAAATACAGACATGATTTATGATTAGAACTCAAGAACTAATAGGGATAAGTATTTAATAAAGGAAACTTTGTTAATTACATGCTAAAACCTAGACATAGGATAGCATAGTCCTAAGGATGATGCAAATACAAGAGTGAATTTATTTAGCATCTTAGACAAAAATTGTAAGAAGGCAAGAAAGGAATTGAAAACTTCTCTCTTTACTTAAACACAAGGGCTTAAGAGCTTGTAATGAAACTCTAAAGAAAGTGACTGAAAAACACATACTGATGCAGCTGCATCAGTGCACCTCCACCACATAAGAACACAAAACTCTTGAAATTGATTTATTTGGTGAAGACATCTCAACTATCATTCTCCATTGATTTCTTACATCTTTTTATTGCTTATTTACATTCTATTTGTTTATCAACACCACCTATTTGTGAGTAGGATAGTGGTTACTGTTCACTAGTAAACGATTGATTCTAAACTTGTAAATTAATTCAATCCTCGTGGAAACGATCTCTACTTTCACTTTATTACTTGATACGATTGTGTATACTTGCACATTTGTGTGTATATCAAGCTCACCATGTATATATAAAACAATAGAGTAGAATGTAAAGGACACGCATCAAACAATCAAACTCTAAATTTATTTCCTTTATCTTCCTTTATCGCACTTTATTTATCTTTACTTTATGCATTAGCTGTAGTAATCCAACACTAGGGTCCCATTCTCACCTTGCTTGACCCTTTCTAGAGGAGTCAAGAAACCCATAGTCGTGGAGCAGAGTTCCCTCCTCGACGCAATTGCTTGAAGAGAAAGGAATCAAAGACTGTCCATACCTCTCTGGCAGACACCACGGCTAGGACTAAGAGTTTGACGACAACAGTTTCTAATACTTGTATTACCAACTGGTGGTCTAATCCACTTGACTACCTAAACTCTATGTAATTTCTCTTGTGTTTTTGGGTTTTGAGCACCCCTAGTGCTCATTCAATGAAATATCGCTTATCTAAAGAAAAGAGTATATAACTTATTATTGTCATATTGAACACGAGAAAACAAAACTTCTATTTTAATTTTATCCAACGTGTCTAACATTTGTATAATATATATATATATATATATATATATATATATATATATATATATATATATATATATAGATGAAATTTTATTATTTTTTATAAATGGAAATTTGATAAAAAAAAAAACATGTGTTTTACAGATTTTTAGTGGACGGTAACCATTACTAGTGGAAAAAAATGTTTTTCATATCGGTTAAAGGAGATATTAAAAAAAGGCTTTTTAGAGTGTTGCTGAACCGATATAGGTAAAGGAGATATTAAAAAATAGGCGCTTATGATATCGGTTGCTGAACCGATAAGAAAAAATTTTTTAATATCGGTTCAACGTAGACCCGTTATTGAAAGTAAATTTTTTAAGCCAGTATAAACGTTTTTTTACATCAGTTTTTTAGTTCAACCGATATTAAAAATAATTTTTTATATCAGTTGTCAAAAGTAACCGATATTAAATCTTGATTACTAACATCAGGTGATTTCAGAACCGATATTAAAATTGGAGTTTTTTTTAAAAGAAAACTGATCAGCATATACAACCTCAACTGCTTTACCAAAAAAAACTCAATTGTTTCCATAAAAATTACAATCTACATATTACAAAATCTTCAACAAAATCTCAACACAATCTCAATTGTTTTTACATTTCCAACTAATATAGTAATTGTGAAAATCTCAATGGACCATAATCCTCCACCTGATCCTGCCACAGAAACTGCATGCATGCGCCTCCCAGTCCACTCATGTAAACAGACACTCTGACCATAATTAATTCGTGTGATGACCTGCATAAATAAACAGAACGAAATGCCATCAACGAGATCTTACATTACAAGAAGAGAAAGTAAAACAAATGAAATGCCATCTAGGTCTGCCAATGTCGAAGAGTCTACCTTGCTTCAGGAACTAATATCTGCTTTTCCTTCTGCGCAGAATAAAAAGGAGAAATCCCAAGGTACGCACATCCAAGAAATTCGAGCCTTCCAAAATTACTTCGGAATAATATGTGATCCTAATAAACTTGATCAAACTGTTTTTGAGGCCGCTTGAATTTTAAAGCAAAAGATCATTGCAAAACTCCCAACATTGTCTATTTCACCTTATGTGTTGGATAAATATACTTTTGCTTTAAAAAATAATAAAGTCAAATTTCCACCTTTGCCAACTAGCAAACTAGCTTTGGCATTTCAACCACCAATGCCTCAATGGTTCTTATGTGGTTTGACCATGGCAATAATTAACTTTCTTTCATCTCAAAAAACAGCTAAAAAAGTAGTTTCAACCAAGCATAACATAGATACGTATGAGGGTCATCTTCATTTGGATATTCAACATGTTCGAGTTACATCTCCCATGGAAACAGGTGATGCATAGAACTCTTAGAAAAATTCAGTTTTCTCTTTATGTATGATTTTACTCACACACTTGACGAATGTTTGTAGTTGTGCCCATTACATCTGCTTCGACAGATGACACAACAACGTCTAAGACGAAGAAGGTAGTGAAGAAGAAAGGTGAAGCCACTATGTCAAAGAAGAAAAGTGATACGACTTCGACAAAGCAAAACAAACCCCCCAAACCAGAGAAACAAGAAGTAAGTATCTTTACTTTTCTCTGTGTTTAAATATTAGATTCGATCTAATGGTTTTATTCTTTTGCAAAGTCGAAAAACACCAAGCAGCTCCATTACTGGTATTGTGACATCCATGGATGATGAGGGCAAGGAGTGATCGCCAGTGCAGAGCATGGACAAAGAGTGGCTCCTGACAGCTAACAGAGAATGGGCACATGGATGAACCGAATTCGCACCGGAATGAGAGGGATCCTAAGAAATTTCGCAGCAGTATGGATTCATCTGATTGAAGGAAGGCTTAAAAAGAATATTTGGACTACCTATACCAATAAGGTGCATCTTCTTTTCAAGAGCCCATCCCATAAGAACTCCATAGTTAAGCGTGCTTGGCTTGGAGTAGTAGTGGGATGGGTGACCTTCCGGAAGTTTTCCGGAAAGCATGCAATTGAGGACAAAGCATGTCTTGAGGGTAAACTTTATATTACCAAAGATGTCTTTATACAAGTGTTTGAGCTCTGAGGGTAGACTTTATATAACCAAAGATGTCTTGTTTAATGAAACTAAGTTTCCTTACTCAAAACTCTTCCAACAAAACACTTCACTGACCAACAATCATCTCAATGCCAAGACTCAAACTCACTTTTTCCCTTACCTTCCTTACAACCACATCAACCCACAACACCTACAAATGAAATCACTGATGCCACACAAGCCTCACCAACACTACCAGATAGCCCCAACTCTAATATTAATCCAACACCTCCTCCAACAAATGCCCCATCTACCCCATCAACGATTAGGTGACCTACAACCTACAATAGCAAATCAGAATGCTAAAATCATGAAAGGGAAGCAACCGGCTACAACAAGTGACAAAACTGCTGGTGCAGGTCATAATACTACTGGTCACTTGCCCAGCTCACCTTTTACTACAAGTTAACAAGTCAAGCTCAGTTTAGTAAAGTAAAAACTTAGGGATTTTAGCATTGATAGTTTTCAATCTATTTTAATCAGTTGTAACGATAAATTCTTCTTGTAAATTGTTGTGAGAAAACGTGATAGTGCAAGTATACACTGTCTAACAAGTAATATAGAGTAAGTGAGATCGTTCCCACGAGGATTTAAGCTTAATCTTGAAAGTTTAATTTGATTAACAATTTAGTGAAGAAAGTAAATGACACACAAGTTTTGGGTAACATAAACAGTAGTAAAAGTAAAGGGTAAAGTGAAATCAGTGATGAGAACAAGTTGATATGCATTTACTTCAGTAGCTTCATTAATATGCAATTAAGTGTATGTTCAATGCTGCAGCACTACACAAAACACAATTAAAAGCACAAAGGGCATAAATATGCCCACTTCAAACCAATTCATCCCTGCAATAACCTAAACACTTATTTACAAGCTAATTCACAGAACATGATAACAAATTCACTTAAAAACAAGCTTAGAAAGCAAGCAATAACCAGCATAAATGAGGGTTATCACACCCCCAAACTTGAACCGTTGCTTGTCCTCAAGCAATGACACTTGACACAGGCAAGCACAACTGAACACAAGCAATCACAATCAATAAATTAATTTAAATATGAAGCATAAGAAGAATCAACCTGAGCATTAACTTTCAGATTTTGCACTCAATTTCATACCTTCTGAATAATGAGTTCCCTAACCTACTCCCGCTCAAAAGTGTGTGTGTGACACTTAACTCAGTTCAGAACAAAGCAAAGTTCAAGTCACTTAGCTAAGACTTAGAGAGGTTTTCTTTTGGGAATGCTAAAGATTTTTCAAAAAGAAGGGTAGACTAACAATTCATGCTCAGAAAGGGGGGTTGAGCTTGATCAAGGGCTTTGATGCAGCAATCCAGAATTTTAGGCCAGTGCACTTATTTAAACATGACTTGACATTGCTGCAGCAACAATTGCTGCAGCATTGCAGATTCAGAACAGTACTTTGTACAGACTTTTGACTTTAATTTGTACTGCAATGCCCTTATTTGATTTTCTTTTTGATAGCATTTTTGCTTTTTCCATTTTTTTTTTGCACAACTGGGCAATTGCAGCACTTTTCAATATATTTACAGACTCTGGTGCTTTGCACCCACATTCAGACTTAATTTTAACACATCCTAAACTATGTGCACATAAACCAGCATTGCTGCAGCTGGGGTTGCTGCAACACTGCATTCCTTCAAGCTTTGCCTTAATATATCTCAGAGTACCCCCAAACTTAGTTTCTTATGCTGCCCTAAGTTTTTAGTAAAAATTTAGCAATTCCCTAGGTCTACCAGCACTAGCCTAGTTTCAGATCATCTTTAATTCACTAAGTTCCTACCTAAGTTCAAGTTTAAGTGTAGGAGCAGAAGTAAAATAGTTCACTCACCAAACAGGGGCACTATTCACTCAATTCTCACCATATCATCACTAAGTGTTTGCTCAACTCTACTTCTATTGCCATTAAACAGAGTACAAAGCCTATATATAGCTCCCCCCACCCTTAGAACTGTGCAGTGTCCTCACTGCAATTAAACTAAGGGGTGGAACTACAGGACAGCAAACAAAAGCAAAAATAGTAGGAACAACTAACACAAGTTAAACACAACTGTAGAGTGCTACAAACACAGGGCACTCAACAGGTTTATTGACAGAAATCAACTAAACAGAAGCAAACTAATAACAAAAACAAAGTACTAGAACATAAATTAAATGAAACACTAAAACAGAAAACAGAAAGGAGATTAAGGTGCAGAAGTTCCTGGTTTTGTTCTTGGTCTTGCTCGAACTGCAGGATTCTTGCTTTGCTTCTTCCCAGAGGCCTTTGATGATTAAACCATAGAAGGATTTAGAACATTCGAGGTTTCTGTTGCTGCAGCACTAATCCTGTATCTGCAACAACAAGACCAGCATCAGAAACATTTGCCTTCTTGTGGGCAAGCACGAAGTCCATAGTCTCTTTGGCTTTCTTGTCAGCTTTAGCCTTCATTTTCTCAGCAGCTTCCCTTGCCAAAGCCTCATTGGCAGCAGCATTGGCCAACCCTTGCATGACAGCAGCTATCACAGAGTTATCATCTTGCTCTTTCTGCACAACACCCTCTTCCGCAACATGCTCAGCTTCCTTAGGTACATTCTCAACCTTCCTCTTCTTCGCAGCTCTCTTTGTCCGTATCTTCTTTGGTGAGACCAACAAATCAGAACCTGCTGCAGCATTATCAGTTGCTGCAGCATCAGTAGTAGCAGTAGCAGATGGTATATCATTGGTTTGTGGGATGACAGGGTGTTGTGTGGGTGTTTGTGGTGGGTTTTGGGGTTGAGGTGAGGGTGTAGGGTTAGTGGTGGGTGATTGGATTGATGAGGGTGCAGTTTCAGGTTGTAGAGATGGTGGTGATTGGTTTTGAGTGGTTTTGGGTGGAGATAAAGGGTCACCAGCAGGTACAACACCTCTGGATTTGTCAGAATTGGGCTCTTCTTCAAACTCAGAAGATGCATCAGAATCACCATCTTCCTCACCTTCTTCTTCCTTTTCTTCTTCACCCACCTCCTCTTCTTCCAAGGAATCAGGGTCTTCCTCATCACTCTCCTTATTTATCTCCTCCAGAACTTCCTTATTCAACTCTTTCTCCTCCTCACTTAGTGATTCATCATCATCAGAAACTAACTCTCCCTCCTCCTCTATAGGTTCACTCTGCTTTTTCTTTCCTTTTCCTCCTCAATATTGACATTGGTCTCGTCCTCATAGACATCATGTTCAGCAACCTCCTCCTCAAGCACCCATTCTGGGAATGTTGGCGCTTCCACATCAGAAAGATCATTCAAATTTGCATCCAGAACAAAACCTATCCAATTATGCTGCTTCTTCAAAAACTCCCAGACAGCACGTTACTGCAGCATGAATTGCAGCAGCATGGTGGGATCCCCGGATGCTGCAACAACATGCTTCTCCTTCAGAACAGTAGGGAATGCATTCAATGGGAAACTCTTTTGCTCTCCTTTAACCTCCACTCCAGCACTTATACACAGAGTTGTAATCAAGCAAGGGAAGAATAAATAACCTGCACTCTTACGATGACAGATCAGAATCTCTCTACTTATCAGCCTTCCTACATCAACATTCTTTTTGCCCAAAATGGCATCCAGCAACATCATTCTTTCCTTCTCCACATTGGTAGCATGAAAGGTAGGCAATAGGGACTGCTTCACGAAGTTGAACCAGACCTTAGCATCATGGTGGAGATTTCCCCTCTTCACTTTGAATTCATTTGCAATGCAGGGCTCCCACGATGTTCCAGGCACGGAAATGCTTTTCTTCACTCCTTCTATTTCCTTCTTCCTCCACTTAGCCACATTGTTTGCAAAGGCAGAGCTATGGTAGTCCAACCCATAGCTTGCATTGATTGACAGAGAATCGAACTCTACTGGGATTCCACGCACTTTGGAGACAAACCTCGGGATGCTGCACGAGCTTTTCCCAACCGGCCTTAGGGGGACAATTCCTTCATAAAATTCACGAACCACAGAAGCATAGAAGAACTTGGGATGTTGCACGAGCTTTTCCCAACCTAATGCATCCACAATGGATGTGAATGCATCAGATTCTCCCTTCATCTCCAGACCGCGCTCTGCCCAGAAATTGATATTCTGGAACCTTCCTTCATCTTTCCCCCCTTGAGCCTTCGTGTTCCTTCTTCGCAATTGGCTCGATTCACCACGACCAGGGTTTGCTTGGTTTCTTCCAAATGATTTTGGTGCACTCGATTTGGATCTTACCATTGTGTTCACACACGTCAGGTGAGGGTTTGCTAGGTTATGGACGGTTACAATGGAGTTTTCAGTGAGTTAGGGATTTGGATCACTGTTTGCAACTGAGAGAGATAGAGATGCGTGGTAAGATAAGTGATGGATAGTGGGTGGTTATAAGTAAGGTGATGGGACGGTTTTTGGGAAAAAAGGGGTTTTAGCGCTTTTAATTTCAAAAAGAGCCGTTGGTTTGAGAGGTATGTGGACGGCTAAGATTAGAAGCTGGGACAGTTAATGACTTGGATTAGACAACCCACTGATGGTGCTCAGACCTTGGTACAATAACTGCTATTATTTTATTTTTCCTCAACTACTACTCATTGTTGCAGCACTGATTGCTGTCACACTCTCAAACTTCAAATTACCAACTAATTCCCTGCAAAACAGACATAAAACAACAACAACACTGGTTTATTAGTTTAAAAACTCTGGGTTGCCTCCCAGTAGCGCTTGGTTTAAGAGTCATCAGCCTGACTACCCTCCAAGATTAGAGGTCTTGCACATCAGTGGTGATTTTGCCCCTCACCACTGGTTCACCATAGTATTTCTTCACCTTTTGACCATTTCCCTTGAAGTGTTGCTTTCTTTCATCACAATATAAATCCACAGCACCATGGGGATACACCTTCTCAATTTTGAAAGGTCCAGACCACCTAGACTTGAGTTTTCTAGGGAACAGCTTGAGTCTTGAATTAAATACTAACACTTGGTCACCTTCCTGCAGCTCCCGTTTCTGGATTCTCTTGTCATGCCAAGCTTTGGTCTTAGCCTTGTACAATTCAGCATTCTCATAAGCAAAATGCCTCATTTCTTCTAACTCATTCAGTTGCAATAGCCTAGCTTCCCCTACCTTAGCATGATCAAAATTTAGCTTCTTCATTGCCCAATGAGACTTGTATTGCAGTTCCAAAGGCAGGTGGCAAGCTTTGCCATAAACCAATCTGTAAGGGGACATTCCCAAAGGAGTCTTGAAAGCAGTTTTGTAGGCCAATAAAGCATCATCTAACTGATTAGACCAATCCTTTCTTGTAGGCCCTACCATCTTCTCTAGCATTCTCTTGATCTCTCTATTTGATAACTCAGCTTGGCCACTAGTTTGGGGATGATATGTTGTAGCAATTTTGTGCTTGACCCCATACTTGGCTAACAGAGCTTCAATCAATTTGTTGCAGAAATGAGATCCTTCATCACTGATTATAGCCTTAGGAGTGCCAAACCTTGTAAAGATATTCTTTTGCAAGAACTTGCTAACAGACTTAGCATCATTGTTAGGCAAAGCAACTGCTTCAACCCACTTTGATACATAATCCATAGCAACAAGGATGTGAACATTGCCAAATGAAGGGGAAAAAGGTCCCATAAAATCCATGCCCCAAACATCAAAGAGTTCAATCTCCAAAATGTTGGTCAATGGCATTTCCTGCTTATTGGAGATGTTCCCACTCCTTTGGCAATTATCACATTGTTTAACAAACTCATGGGCATCCTTGAAAATGGTAGGCCAGTAGTAACCAGATTGCAGCACCTTTGCTGCTGTTCTCATACCTCCAAAGTGTCCACCATGTCATACGCCGCAAAGATGGAATTGCTGCAAAGCGACTTCTTTGTTGTTCTTCATCACCACACATCTTCTAAACAGATTGATCAGGCGGTTCTTGTAGAGAAAAGGTTCATCCCAGAAATATTGCTTGACAACATGGAAAAACCTCCTCTTTTGTTGGTAGTTCATATCACAGGGAACCACCTTGCTAACCAGAAAATTGACTATATCAAAGATACTACGGTCTTTGCGCAAAGATCAGTCCGCAGCGACTTATAGCCAGTAAGTGCTCATCAGGAAAATGTTCTTTGATTTCACCAAATGTACCTGCACTTTCATTTTCCAATCTAGACAAATGGTCAGCAACCTGGTTCTCCACCCCCTTCTTATCTTTAATTTCAAGATCAAATTCTTGAAGGAGGAGAACTCATCTTATTAGCCTAGATTTTGCATCTTTCTTAGCAATCAAGTACTTAATGGCCGAATGATCAGTGTAAACAATTACTTTTGTGCCAATGAAGTATGATCTAAACTTATCAAATGCAAAAACCACAGCTAATAGCTCTTTTTCAGTAGTAGTGTAATTCAATTGAGCTTCTACAAGTGTTTTACTAGCATAATAAATAGAATGAAAGACGATTCCATACCTTTGGCCAAGGACAGCACCTATGGCATAGTCACTAGCATCACACATGAGCTCAAAAGGCTTGCTCCAGTCCGGAGTCACAATCACAGGTGCAGAAATCAGGGCATTTGCAACTTCTGAAATTATGTAGCACAGTCCTTATCAAAGACAAATGGAGTGTCATGCCGCAGCAATTGACACAAGGGCTTAGAAATTTTGGAGAAGTCCTTGATGAATCTTCTATAAAACCCAGCATGCCCAAAGAAACTTCCGACACCCTTAACATTGGTTGGAGGTTGCATCTTCTCAATGACTTCCACTTTAGCTTTGTCAACCTCAATACCCTTCTTAGAAATCTTGTGACCCAACACAATACCTTCTTGGACCATGAAATGGCATTTCTCCCAATTAAGCACCAAGTTGGTCTCTTCACATCTATCAAGGCATAAGTGGAATGTTTACCCAAAGACAGAAATCATCCATAAACACCTCCATAGATTTTTCAATGAACTCAGAGAAAATAGACATCATACACCTTTGAAATGTTGCTGGTGCATTGCATAACCCAAATGGCATTCTCCTAAAATCAAAAGTACCATAGGTACAAGTGAAGGTAGTCTTTTGCTGATCTTCAGGCACTATGGCTATTTGATTGTAACCAGAGTAACCATCCAAAAAGCAATAGAACTCCTTACCAGCAAGTCTATCTAGCATTTGATCAATAAAGGGCAAAGGAAAATGATCCTTTCTTGTGCCCTTGTTGAACTTCCTATAATCCATGCAAATCCTCCATCCAGTTACTGTTCTTGTAGGAATGAGCTCATTCTTCTCATTGGCTACCACTGTGACCTCTCCTTTCTTTGGAACACCTTTGCGCACGTGACTCAGGTGCACTATCGGATATAGGATACACAATGCCAGCATCAAGCCACTTGATAATCTCCTTTTTCACAACTTCTTTCATGATAGGGTTTAGCCTCCTCTTTCCTTCAACACTATTTTTAGTACCTTCATCAAGAATGATTCTGTGCATACAGATGGTAGGACTAATCCCTTTTATGTCAGCCATTTGCCACCCAATTGCCTTCTTATGCCTCCTTAGGGTAGTAATGAGATCATGCTGTTGACTTTTTGAGAGGTCAGAAGCAATGATCACAGACAATGTATCATTTTCCCCTAAGTAGGCATATTTGAGATGCTTTGGCAATTCTTTCAACTCCAGATCAGGGGGTTTCTCTATGGAAGGCACATTCCTCTTGAGAGTAGAATCTTCAAGTTCAAGAGGCTCATATTGTTTAGTCCAAATTTCCTTGACAGTAGCCTCCTCATGCAACAGTCCTTCATCCACCAGTTCACTTTTATCCACTTCAGCAAGAGCTTTCATCAAGTGATCATTTTGCTTGTTGAACTGCTTCTATACTACAGAGTCTAGAGATACAACAAAAGAGTACTCCTCAGTTCCCTTCTCAGGAAGCTTAAGAGCATTCATGACATTGAATTTGATCTCTTGATCATTGACTCTCATAGTCAATTCCCCTTTCTGCACATCAATTAGAGTCTTGCCAGTACCCAAGAAAGGTCTTCCAAGAATGATAGGCACTTCTTTATCTGCATCAAAATCTAAAATAACAAAGTCAGCCAGAAAAACAAATTTATCTACCTTTATCAGAACATCTTCAATGATTCCCTCAGTATATGCAATAGATCTGTCTGCTAGTTGAAGTGTAACAGTTGTAGGCCTTGCAACTCCTATACCCAGCTGAGTGAAAACAGACTTAGGCATCAAATTAATGCTTGCACCTAAGTCACAAAGAGCTCTGCCAATATAGGTTTCACCAATAGAACAAGGAATGGTGAAACTGTCTGGGTCGTTCAATTTGCTTGGAATTTTGCTTTGCATGATCATGCTACACTCCTCAGTCATAGCCACTGTTTCAAATTCACCAAGTCTCTCTTTCTTTTAGTCAAGACATCTTTCATAAACTTTGCATAGTAGGCCATTTGTTGGAGAGCCTCAACCAAAGGAACATTGATGTGAAGTTGTTTCAACACCTCTAAGAATTTATTTGCCAAATTGTTTGTCTTGCTGTTCCTTCTTCAATCTCTGAGGAAATGGTGGAGGTGGCACATCTTGATCAAGCACAGGTGGTGGTGGCTTTGGTGTTGTATCGAGATGTTGCGACATCGATTCTTTGTCGCATCTCATCTTACTCTTTTTCATTTTTTCATTTTTTTCAGAATCTTTTTCTCTTCTTTTGTCACCACCATATGTATTGAATCAAGTGATGGCCCACTCAAATCTTTTCCACTCCTTAGAGATATAGCCTTACATTGCTCCTTACCCTTAGAAGATGTAGCTTCAGTAGTAGAGGGCAGTGCCCCACTTTAGACATTTTCTTCCTGTTATCTATGGATGTTTAATTTCAACGTCTTTGTTAATGTACTTTTTTTAATTTTATAATATTCTTATTTAATTTATAATTATAATTTAATTTTTATTCACAATTATTTGACTATATATTTTACAAACTAACATTGTTGGTCCACTAGTACAAGCTACCATTGGATACAGGGTCAACTCGATCCTTCCGAATTCGCTTCTCGCAGTGGACAAGCTCTATAACACTTACCAAATTTCCATATGCCCAATAACCTCCAATGACCAGGGGAAACAAACAAAAGGCAATTATTAGATATACACACATAACATCTTTCCACATGGCCAAGCGTGAGGGATGCTTAGCACTGCAACAAAAGACAACTATTTTAGTTGTTTATAAAGAAAATCAAAATATTTGACAATGAATAAGCAATCAAAATATCAAACAGGTGGTGTGCTTCTCTCTATTTCATGACTCATCAAAGAAATCTGTTACGGAGTAACTATGTTCTTGTTATTTACACCCTCCTTCTTCAAAACAAAGTTATTGGGCCACCAACCCAACCAATGCCCAGGTCCATCATAAATGGCACAATGCACCTCCTAACTGAACGGTTCAGATCACTTCACTCAAGTGTCTTTTGCCTCTATTAATACAACACTTATTACTAACAAGAAGGTACGCATTAATTATCATATATACTTGCATTAACTCTCCAACTTCTGTCTTTAGCATCGGAGTGGCTTTGCAAGTACACTCACCTCGTCTCGGAATATCAACATCGAACGTGAGCTTCACTGATCAATCTCATCTCCTACCTACTGTCTAGGATCAGCTGACCCTTAATACGGTACTGAACAAAATCCAACATAGTAACGAAAAATATTGAAAAAAAAGGAAAAACTAGTTACCTCAACTTTCTCTCACGGATGGTTCAATTCAATCAGACGTTGCACTTGGTCAAGTGGAGTACCCTTTCCTCCCTTCACACGCTGTTTTTTTTTCAAAAAAATTAAAATATCAAATAGATTAGTAGTAGTACATGAAAATTGCAAAATGAAAGTGAAAATTGAAGAAAGGGAGAATTGCAAGGGGCTCTACGTATTACAGAGAAGAGAAGAGCACCACGGCGTGGGAGCACCGTTGACTTCGAGAGGCGGGGGCGTTACGTCGAATCCAAGCAAGCAGCAGAGCAAGGGGAGTTACTCCATTGTGAATGTGCAAGAGCGAGTGTTTCTCCTCACGATGTGTCTGTGTGCGAGAGCGAGTTACCTCTCTAAATATGAAAACCATCATTTGAGCGCTTTTTTTTCCCCTAAAGTTTTGAACAAGCGCCTTATTTTTCCAATACTTTTCATCAAGTGCCTAATCCCATATCCCCCCGCCTTAGTCCACAGTTTCCAAACACTATTATAGTGCACGGTTCTTTTAATGAAAAGGAGTTTTTGACACAAATTACTCAATGCCTTTTAGTCCACAAATTTTTTAGTGAAGGGTTAATTTAAATTTTATTTTTAGTCCATATTTTTTAATTGTGGTCTATCGGCAAAGGCAACAACTCATCTTTCGAGTCTACGGTTTTAGGCGTTGTCTAATAAATTTTTAAACACAACAGTTAGACAAATGTGGTCTTGGTATCTACGCTTTTTTACCCGTCGCCTATACAATTTAAAACCGTTGCCTAACGACTACTTATCGAAACCGTGGCCTGATATATATCTCAATATCAACACTTGTAAAGGCGTGGCCTATTTCGTGTTTAGGCCACAGTTTTTTACCTGTTGTAATGACTGGCGTGGCCTAAAGTAAAAATGTTGTAGTGATGCTATAAAAAATGATAAAAATAGTATTTGGAAATATCCTAATTCACAAAATAAACAAAAACCCTTTGCATAATTTTTTTAAGCAAAAGAAAGAATATGGAGTCTCATTTGAACCTTATGCAAAACCCTCTTTAAAGCAAAAACATTAACAATGAAAAAGACTACTTTATTGATAAAAAAGAGAAAATAAACAAACAACATGGGAGAACTACACCAATACTCATGAACATAAACAACATTATTATAACTAAAAGAAAATAAAAGCAGTCCTATAGAAGTATGCAAAAGCATCACTATAATGACATTCATCTCAACTAAATTAACACCAAAGTCATTAACAATCATTTGCAGCACACCAAAAATACGAAGCAAAAGAAAAACTCAAGATTTCCTAGGCAAACCTAACATTCTCTTAAAAAATCCATCTACATAATATAATAAGTTGAATATGCAGGATACATAATCCTAAAGAATGAAGTGAATAATATGAAACCTATCATAATTTGAATAATAAGTGCTTCAAATTATAAAAAAGAAGTTTCAGTTTAAAAAGTTACACTTGAAGAAATGAAACATTAGTGATGGTTATAATTAATGATCACCATCAAGTAGCCTCATGAAATCTTCCACATCCATCGTGCGTCAAGGCTGTATCATCAGGATCTGGGTTGAAAGTCATTGGTGGTGCATGGATGTGTTGATCAATAGTCTGTTGATGTTGCTCTAAAGGCATTGTGTGAGACTCATTCAATACTAGAGAATTGTGTTGCTCCACTGTGGTGCTTATTTCTGGAATGGGAGTGTCATGAATACTAGCTCTCAATTTTTTATTTGGATTCTCTTGAATTTTCTTTTGCCTTTCGAAGTACTTTTGGGCATGACTTGCCACTTGAGTGTAAGTCTTTGTGACTACACATTTTTCAGCAATAGCTTTCCAATTCCCTTTACCATACTCTTCAAGTCCCAACAGAAAATTCCTATATTTCAATAGCCAAAAAATATACAAAATAAAAACATATATTTCCTAAGAGTATTGTAAAACATTAAAAAGAAAAGAAAAAAAAAGACCAAAGGAAAATTAAACTGACCTTTGTTCCTCTTTTGTCCAAGTGATCCTATTCTTCTTCACGCCACCAGAAGGTTTGAGAGATGGAATTTGAGGCTTTGAAAGGTCATGATGATTCTTAGCCACCTCTGAATTGGGAGAAAATTTGGGCAAACCAAAAGCATTGAGATCAGATGCAATCACAGGTCTCTCTTTGAATTCATTATTAATATTGCCATGAACATGATTCTTAACCACCTTTGAATAGGGAGAATATCTAAGCAAACCGTAAGCATTGAGAGATGAATTCACATGCCTATCTATGAATTCATTGTAACCATGAGCATGGCCATGGTTCCCAACCACTTGGGGAGAATATATTGGCAAACCAATTTGACCATAACTATCTTGAGCAAGACGATTACACAAAACTACATAATCCATAATGGGCAAACCAGTTTGACCATAAGGATCTTGAGCAGGAAAATTTGAATTTTTTCGCATAATATAAGGATACCATTTCGAATCTCTTGGATCCATAGTGATCAAGAATCTACTTTTCCTGAAAACACAAAGAGGTCATAGAATTAGTAGCTACAACAAATATCTTATATGTCAAACCTTATAAAAGTAATTAAACAATTAAGATATAATACTAGTAAATGTTATTTCAATTGGCACATTACCTATCAATAAAATAATACTATTTTTGTATCCCCGAAAAAAATACTATTGTTTCCACCAATATTAATAACAGGTAGGGTTTAGAAAGAAAAAACTAGGGTTTAGGGTATGGCTTGAGTTGCAAGTAGTGCACAACATAATAAACGTATACTTCAAAATCGTTTAAAACAGCAATTAATACAAGTAAAACCCGTAGCTCAGTCGATACTTCATCTGTTAGCTAAGTAGAAGATCGTAGGTTCGATCAGCAGCATTTGCGATTATTTTGAAAAAAAATTAAATTTAAAGTATAAACATATTCCTTTTCTGAACTTCCGAAAAAATGATATACATTTATTGTTCATAGAGCATAAAAGAATTCCATAATGGAAATATAGAGATGGATCAATTCCTAGGTTTAACCATTAAATGATTGCTTCAAAAAAAGTTTTCTTTATTAAATGTGGGTCAGAAAATAGTTTAAAAAGTGGTTAATATATAGCATACCAGAAAATAGCTTTTGAGAAAGAATCGTCTCTGGAGACTGGAGATCTGAAACTTTAGCAATGGGAGGAAGGTGTAATGTAAGAGAAAGAGTGAGAGAAGAGCGATTCAAGAAAAGAGGGAAATTATGAAATATTTAAAGGGCTAAGGGAGAGCATACAAAGCGTACGCCTAAAGCCAACGAAATTTAAGCAGTATAATTCTACTAGTACTAGAATTAAGCCGAGATAGTTATCACTGTTTTACTTTTACGGTTTTAGTAACTGCCGCAATAATTACACCCTTTTTTTTCTTCTTTTTCACAAGAGTATAAATCACCTTTGTATAGGCATTAAATCATGTCATGAAGTAGTACGTTTGGATAGGCATTAAAATGAATTCATTTTAAAATTCTATAAATACACCACACACACACACACACACACACACACACCTCTATACCGTCCAGATCAAAGCGGTCCCATCTGATGGTCCAACAATCACACCAAGCTCTATATATAGGGACACACCCCTCCAAGATGAAGTACACTTTAATTTCTTGCATATCTCTGCACCTCTCTTGCTGACTTAGGCATCAGAGTGCTTGTAGGTTCCACCCCCTCGGCGAACTCCACCTCGGCAGATCTCCTCAGATCTAATCTTAAACTCGGCGGACTTCCTCACATCCGAGCCACCACAAATCTATCCGAGACACTACAACAAATTATCTTGGGTCGAATCTCCTTCCCGATCTAGGTACGAACATTGGCGACCATAATGGGAGTACAATACTTGCTCTCCAATCCTCCTTTTCAACCTCTTCTCCTACATGGCTCCGAGAGGACGTCTGTCAACACGAGCTCAGTCTCGGGTGCAGACCCTGAACGTCGTAGTTCCCCCCACCACAACTCACACAAACGCCGGAAGGCCATGTGCAGACTCTCTCTGCCGAGGAAGCACATATCATCATGGTCCCCCGTACGACTCCAGCTCCACCCCCGAGAGAGCATCACTTGCTCTCGAATCTTTATTCATAAGTTTCAACATCTATTGCTTCAAAGGGCGTTCCCCACTTTGGGCTCAATCTTGAGAACATAATCAGGAGGTCAAACATCATACACCATGAACAAAGGCATCGAGTCCGTAAGAGAGGCTCACCAATTCCGACCTAGATCTTTCTTACCTGGCCCGGTTGCTGGTGAAATTCGATCCCGAGAAAGTTCATCGCTTGTCCCTCAACAGGGTAGACAAGGAAGAACCAAAAGCACACTCAAGCATCGGCTAGAAGAAACTACTCTGGTCTACTAGATAATCTTTCAGCATCAAAAATGTCCCACTGCGGCCTCCACTGCTCTTTCCGAGCCGGGCCTCCTCTTTGATCTCTGAGCTCAAAGCTCCATCAGAGACCGAATCATTTCGCTTCGCGCAACCAAGCCTTCTCTTTGATCCCCGAGATGCCGAGCTCCATCAGAGACCGAAGGAAGAAGTCCATATCAACTTCGCCCCAATTCACTTCGCGCGAGTAGGCCTACTCTCTGACCTCCGAGCTCAAAGCTCCATTAGAGACCGGAGGAATAATTCCACAGTGACTTCGACCCCATTCTCGCGTTACGTGAGCTAGCCTCCTCTCTGATATTCGAGCTGAATAGCTTCACAAGAGACCGGAGGTTGGGGCCCACAACGCCCCCCCCCCCATCTACAACTCTCCTATGCATTTAGTGAACAGAGCCGCCAGAAAAAGAGATGAGGTTTGGCGGTCGTGGCCGATACTCAAATAATCACAACATCCAAACAAGTAAATTCAAGCAAACAAACAAATAAAAAGCGCATTTTGAGGGCAATAAAGGTGATTCGAGATTAGGAGCCAAAGTAAACAAAATACAAGTGCTTAAAAGCGCGAGAAAAGGACGATGCCTTAATTGTTCATACAAGCCAAAAGTGGCCCCGAACGAAGCCAGGGCCATACTCAAAATAACAAATCAATCTACTGATTGGCAGGTGTTTCAGGCTCGGCACCAGTAGAGGTCTCGTTATCAGCAGCAGGGGTCTCGATTTTAGCAACAAGCTCTGGGTCAGTTTGAACAGCAGGAGCACAAATGACGTCGGCGTCAGTGAGAGGAACGCCACACGGCCTCACCCTGATAAACCTACCGCCTTACGCCTTATAGTCAAGTGACAAGAGGCCGAAGTTGAACTCAGGATCAATCACTGCTACCAATTCAATGCAGCGTTGGAAGCCATACTTGGCACCTTCTGCAATCTGTGGTGCCAAATCCTCCTTTTCCTTCTTCACCTTCTCCAGTTCAGCATGATTTCTCTCCTTCTCAGTCTTAGCCTCAGCCCTAGCTTTCTTCCACTTGTTCTTAATCTTGGACAACTCATTCTCAAGAATCAGAACTTGCTCTACAACCTTGTTTTGTACCGCAACTCGACTTCTCATATCGGCTAGATCCTTCTCTGTCGAAGCAAGCCTCTCCAACTTGGCCTTCAGAGTTCGTTCTCTTCAAAAAGTTCTACAAGTTTATGATCCTAACAAAATTTTAGTTCGGCAGAGGTACTTAGACACTCACCATCAAGCCAATAATTTTGAGCTTCAAATCCGGAGATCTTACCTCGGATGCGGGTAGTCGAGCTCTCTGGGATCTGCTACCTGAGCTTCTTAAATGTCTCCTCCCCGAGCCTGGCAACCCTTGCGCAATCTTGGAAATCTTTCAAAGAAAGCTTTTCTTTACACTTTGCATCATTTGGTTTTTGGTTTTTAAGGGAGGAGGTGGCGCCCCCTTGACTAGGCTCCGCTTCCGAGACTTATCTGCCTCTTGGCTACCCTTGGAGGCTTGCTCCTGAATCGGCCTCGGAGGAGGGTTCTTCATAGAGGATGTTTTTTCCCCTAGGCAGCAGCATCGACATTAGAAGCCGACCTCGAGGGATTACCCTTTACCTTGGATCGGCTTGGTCACCTTCAGGTCGACCCCTGACTCCCCCAGAAGGTGGTGAAAGTTAATCTCACCCATTCTATTTGCACATGACACAAAAATGATTAATCCTCAGAAACATATATATTGGGTCAAATATATTGTATGATTAAGACAAAAACGCTAGCACGGGGACTACCGAAGGACTCCTTCAATTTGGCAGCGAATTTAGTTGCTTCACCAATTGTCGAGGCACAATGGATCTTCAGACCAACCTTGGCTAAATGTTGTCCCCAATTATTTAGCATCTTATAGGAGACAACATCCTCCCATCTTAAGGTCCACAGCTTCACAGCATAGAACTTGGTACCCTAGACCTCTCCATCTCGGGTGAAATGTTCCTGCCGGGTCCAAGACAAAGGGAAGTGCTCCCTCACAGAGTGGTCGTCGTCAAAGTCAGCAATAGATTGCTTCGCCGCAATGCTCATGGCACGAACGCAGAACAAGTCCGACGTATACCCCTTATTAGAATCATTGACCGGCAAAAAGTAGGATCATTCCTTGTTACAACGCAAGCCGACACGGTTCAGGCACAGCTTGTCCGTGCCCGACTCTGGCCTCCGAAACACGTCGAAAAAGAAGCAAAAGACCTTGGCAGAAGGGACTCTCCCAATATTCTCCATGGCGAGCTCGAAGCCTCTAACGAATCCCCAAGTTTGGGGCCAGTTGTGACGGGGCCACCCTTACGAAATCCAGCATGTCCTTCTGAAACTCGGTAAGAGGAATCCGAACCCCCTTGGTCTCCATGACAACCCCATAAAAGAAGAAGCTCAGGCCGGAGGCCTTAGTGCACAACGGGCACCCTTCGACCGACACAAAATTTCCATCTCTGTTCGGGAGGTGCGACAATAAACTTCTGAAAGGAGGACAAAGGTACATCCGACTAGAAATTTGAAAAAATTCTTCAGATCTCAGTTGTGACCCAATTGAAGGCATCTCCAACTAACTCCTCCTCATCTTCTATCTCAACAGATCTTCAACTAACTTCTCCTCATCTTCTATCTTCAACAACGGTGTACGCTAAACGAGCGACATTTGTTGCTTTCAAAATCAAACATTAAGGTGGAAGAAAGAACTGACTTTGGCTTGAAAATACTCGTAGCTCGGCTTGAAGGCTGAACTCGGATGATGAACAATGAACTCGGTTTCCTGAAGAACCCAAAAAACGCAACAGTGCACGACGAAGATGGACGTCAGCACGGTGGTCGAAGGGAAACACTATGTCAGATCGCCCAATACTCACAGAGAAAATCAAGTTAGTGATATTGGCGAAGTGAAGAATGACTCTTTTCCTTTACATATATAGACCACAGAGCTCGGGAGGCAAACTGACGCATCCCATCAATGTGTCGCATCAATGCATGGACCTTGGGGGCCGCTTTGACATTATGACAAACAACATCGGTTTCTAAAGTGTCGCCTCGATTTACCCAAACGCCACAACTGTGGACCACCACTCACGAATCGACACGTGGCATGCCATCATTCCAGAATTTTCTCTCAAGACACCTGGCATCTTACGCCGGGGCCGACCTCACACTTGGTTCAGCCTCGACTTAGGGGGCCATTGTTCCGGGATGGGCCAATCCCCATGCGAAGTTGGGCCAGGCCCAATCTGGGTTTGGTTTCGGCCCAACCTACTTCTTCCAGGGAAAGTCACCTTTGGACCGTCTAGAGCAAAGTGCTCCCATCTGAGGATTCAACAACGACGCAGGAGCTACATATATAAGGATACACTCCTCCAAGATCAGGTACGCTTTCATTTGTTGCTTACCTCTCCACTTCTCTTGCTGACTTAAGCATCAGATTTCTTGCAGGTACCACCCCCTCAGCAAGCTCAACCTTGGTAGATCTCATCAGATCCTATCTCAACTTTGGTAGACTTCCTCACATCCGAGACACTACAACAAATTACCCCGGGTCAAATCTCCTTCTCGATCCAGGTACGAACACACACACACACACACAGAGATATATATATATATATATATATATATATATATATATATATATATATATATATATATATATATATATATATGTGTGTGTGTGTGTGTGTGTGTGTGTGTGTGTGTGTGTGTGTGTGTGTGTGTGTATGTTTGTTTGTGTGGATTGCTAACATACTCTCACTTGAATTTTATAAGTAGTATGTGTTCCTAATTAGACCGGCCGGTATATAGGAGCTCGGCCGCTCTCTACAGGAAGAAGAATTTGTCTATCGGTCGGCTCTATGTTCCCGCATATATGTGTTCGGTAAAACGACCATAATAATGGCCAACAAAGTTATTGGGGAATCCCTAATTTCTCTCCTATGTTGTAACGTCCAAATCGGTCATTATGTGTAATAATTAGTAATAAACACCATTTGTATTATAAATACCGTCCTTAGAGGTTAATGAAAAGATCTCACATTTTTGGGATCATCTCACATATTGATCTAGATCCACTATTCACCATTTATTAGTTGTTTCTTATCATTTTCATATGAAGCACACTATCTCATTATAATCTTGTGTTCGGTTCATTTCACTCACTAGAAACAAATCGAAACATTGGCTCCCATCATGAGGCCAGGTAAAACTTTTCCCGCGCTCCACACAAATTCCCTTTTTCCAAATGCTAATTTCGACGAAAAATGCCATTTCTATCGGTTCCGCATTTGTTCACTATAATTCAACCGGGGACTATAACTTCCAGATCTAAAAGAAAGCGAAACAAAACACTAATCGGCTTATAAAAACACTTCAACCATATCTTCACCACAAAAATATCCGAAACCCCTACCCGGAAAAACTTCTTGTTACCTGTCAACAACGTTAATTAATGTCTCGCAGAGAAACACAGAATCCTCTATTTCTTTCATGTTCGAACCATCGAAGGGATTAATGGATAAAATCATTTCTCTATTACGAATGTAGTAAAGGCGTATACTACAAGAAAAATGATGGTTACCGATGGGCAAAAGTCGTTGGTAAGCCCAAAAGGTCATCGATGGGGTCGGTAACCACCTATTAGGCTGCAAGAGCCAAAATGAAAAATTACACAGCAACCCAATTTTACTATTCTGACGACTCTAATCTTGTTTGTCGGCCGTCGATCACTCTATGGATTAAAGAAATCTCCTCATGCTTGGTTTGGCCGTTTTAGCTCTGCCTTAATACAATTTGGCATGACTCGTGAAGTTAAACACTTTGTTTTCACCATCCAGTCTTTCTTGGACAACATATCTTTCTTGTCATATATATATAGATGTCATCGTAATCATCGGGGATGATGCAGAAGGTATCCAACAGCTCAAAATACATATTTTCAAACAATTTAAAAACAAAAGATTTGGGTCCTCTAGAATAATAAAATAAAAAATGCTTTACTATGTTAATAATGAACCATTATATATATATATATATATATATATATATATATATATATATATATATATATATATATATATATATAATATTTCACCTTTTATTCTGTTAACACCAAAAGTAAATTAGGCCAAGGGTCGAGAAAGTGAAAGTAAGAGTTAAGAGAAGACAAGGGCACCGAGGTAAACCACACGACAATTTCCAAAAGATATTTCTTTGAAGGGACAGTCTCAAAGGAGAGGCTCGAGGCAAAAGACAATGTGAACGCCTTGAGGAGGGGTTTGAGCTCGAGGAACAATGGATGAGGTTGAGGCAAAGACAGTTTTAACCTATAGATCAGCGCCACGACCACATTGGCTCGATTGCTTAAGTACGATAGTTGCAGGCTGAGGATGGGGATCAGCCGAGGAACTATGTGAGCGAGTTAAGGAAGACTTGCATGGAAGGGGAGGAAAAGAGCGGATGGAAGGCGTGGGAGTGTTTGAAGGTCAAGCAAAGAGAATAAGCCTTGAGGAGTGGAGCGAGGAGGTTTTTCATCCCACTCACTGTGCTAGTGATATAGTGGGTTATGGATCTGATTTCTTAGGGCTTAGGAACGAGATTATACGTTGATATTCAATGGATCCCACGGCTAGGATATAAGAGTTTGACGACAACAAAAATTGCACGCCTTGATGGGACAGACACGGGTGAACAAACCATCACATTTTATTTGCCTGGACTGGATTATTTTTAGCGTGCGCCTGTGCGCTCTGGTAGAAACCTAAGTATGGAGCCACCTTCGGTGTCAAAAAAGGCAACTGCCTCCAAGACTAAGATCGCGGAGCCAATAAGTGTGGTTACTGTCTTTTCGAATGAACAACCTCATCAAGATTATGAGGATTCTGTGGTTATGACCACATCATTCATTCGACAACAATTTGACATGGGGATACATGACATAATATACCAAGTGTCCTGACTATTGGCTGACATAGTGAAACCTATAGTGCACAATGAGGTGCAACGGGCCAAAGAGATAGAACAGAGGTGTGTTATGCAAGCTAGTAGCACAATAAACCCTAGTTTCCCCGACCAATCACAGGGAGGACAACCTACTCTCTAGGAGGCACGCATCAAACCCTAACGTACACCAACCCAGTTAGACCTCAGCCGGCGTTCTATAATCAGGTAAATCCTACCCCTGTAATTCCTTAGCTCGGTACTTTTTCCACTACCAAAACTGGGGAGTAGTTTATGGCGAATGTCACTAACGCAACTTCTCTTCAGCAGGGATAAGTGCAATTGGCCAGAAGGCCGCCCGAGGCCCTGGGCTCAATGGGTCTGCTGGTTGGATATTTTGGGATAGTAATCCCCAAGGATAGGATGTGGGGGAAGTAGAGATTGACCCACAAACGGAGGAACCACGTAGGACCTTGAATTTTGGTCACTAGGTCGTACTCCCTGATCTGGTCGAGCATGACTTGGATGCTTTTATAAAGTACGCCGAGGAAGAAGGGGGCCATTCGTAGACAGTGCCACTGGTCATCAAAGCAACAAATGGCTGAAGTTCTTGGACAATATCCGTAGAGGCGGTGTCGTAGAAGAACTTGCAGAAGAAATACAAAAGGAAGGTTATATGCTCTGGATCGGTGATCTCCACTTCGGTTCTTGATTTCTTGATGAGGAACTTCGAGTAGACACCTCCAGCGTGAGTACGAATAAAGTTTATCTTCTCTGGCCAGAAAGCGAAGCTTCAAAAATCAAAGCAACACACATGAGTGGTTAAGGCAATAGCTTTAGATAAAACCGAATTGATAAAGACAAGTGTGGAACACCTAGAAACTAGAAGACACGTGGCATCGATCATCACCGACCATTAGATATTTTTATTTTCGTTCGAATAAGGACATGTGTCCACAGTAGTTTACATTCCTAGTTCTTTGAATAGAAGTTCAGACGAAGAACTCAGTGTAAATCTGTGAACTGGTGAACTCAATATCTAATTTAAGTCCTATTATCTCACACATCTCAATTTATTTGTTTAACGAATCCCTTAATGAAAAATACTAGAAAACAGCCACTCACTGCAATTAACCTAGGAATAATCTATCTAAGATGTTGTAGCAGCTTCTAGATCTTAGGTGACTCACATAGACAAATTAAAACATTGAAAAATATAAAACAGCAATAGAAAAATAAAGCACATGTAGACAAAAATAACAACATTGTGGTAACTGTGTAATAATTGTCAAAAAACTCGACATCACTTAGCATCCAGTTCATTAAACCATGGATCACCGTGTGAATTAGGGTTCACTTACCATTCTGTTCCACTGTATGCGAATAATTATCAGCCCCATCGCAACTCGTTTTTCATGACACCAACACAACAATAATTTCAACCACCCAAACAACCATTTGATTTTACACCAACCCAAAAATATTATCGACGACAATCTTTTGAGTTTGTGAATATTTTGTTTGGTGGGACATTGATATGCCTGTATCGAATAAATATATGTGGTCTTTGTTGGAGTTTGGCCAACCATCGAGATCAACTGATCGGTGTTGGTTCATCTCCATGGCATCTCGACTTAAATGAGGTTGTTTAGCAATACCAGGCACCTACCCCATTGACGGAGAAAGCCCAGCTCCACCTCATCTACATTAATTGTAACTGCGGGCCACCACATTGCAGGACTCGACACTGAATTAGAATACATAATTAAATACTTTTAGTTGTTTAACAAACTATATTTAATTTTATGTTAATTAATTAGATAAATTCCTTTGAAAATTTGATAATTAATTATAGTATTTAGCTAATTATTTACTAAAAAAATTTTAAAAAAAATTATTTATCTTATTAAAAGATGGTTTAATTAATTTAAATATTTATTTTAATGTTTTTATAACTAAGTTCGTTTTACATGAGCCAATTCGAAAATGATTATTTTAAGCTTTTCGATTAATCGAATTATTTTTATTTAATATTACTTTTAAATATTTTACTAATGGTTATTTACTTAACCTCCAAGTATTGTCCACATTGATTTAACTTAAATGCATCTTCTTTTCTATAAAATAAAAACTTAAATGCGTCTTGATACGTTACTTGTTGAACACTCTCAACTTTCCACTTTTTAGCCTAACAAAGTGAGTGGCTATAGGCTCTCTTTGACAGACTTCCTAAAAGAGTGCAAGTCAGTTAATGCAAAACAATAACAACAACAAAATACACTTCATCTCCTATTCTTCTTGGGTTTCATCTCCTGAAATTAAACAATTAATTCATGCTAGTTGAGGCGGATAAATCCTTAAGGGCGCGTCGACAAGACCTCTGGTTGATTTTTCACTGACGTTTTTTTTTGTTTTGCAGGTTCGTTGTTCCTGTTTCAGGTCCTATTTACAACATTCTTAAGGATTTATCATCATGTCTCTGAGACCAACAACAGCGGCAAAAATGAAATGATCTTTGAGTCACAAACACGAACACCAAACTACAAGACAGCAAACGAGAGAAGTTGAAATGCAGCCAATCAGAACAAGCAATCACTCTTCGGCTGAAACTTGTGTGCCCAGATAAGTTTCCTTAACCTCATTCTTAATCTTAATTCCTCAACTTTCAAAATCAACCTTATGAAAGAAACACAGACAACGAAATGAATTTAATAAAATGAATTTGTTTCTTTAAATCTGATCACGAGCAATTTTGGGGTTAGTTGAGTTGTATGTGATAATTTGAACTGGTTATGTTCTGATAGAAATCAATTCTTGAGAGAAAGAAATTTAGAGAGAAATGTATTCATTGTTCTATTCATTTTGTAAATGAGTTTCTTAACTATTGATTACAAGATGTGAGGTATTTATAATAGTAGTCACTACAAGAAAATCGTTGATTTGCCACGGACATTTCCGTGGCAAATGTACAAATTTCCGTGGCAAAACACCATTTGCCACGGATTTGCCTGGACCAAAAATGGTGGCAAAAGCGCGCAAATGCATAAATCGTTTGCCACGGACTTTTCCGTGGCAAATATTTCCGTCGCTAATCCGTCGCAAAGTTAAAATTGGCAAATCCGTCGCAAAGTTAAAGTGGCAAATCCGTCGCAAATTTTAAAAAAAAAAACAAAAAAAAAATTAAACCATATATCCAAAATACTGTTTAATAGTGATATCTATATATATATTAAATAATCAAATACTCTCAACGTAACTATAATCAAATAATCCGAATATCTATACTTATAAATGAAGCTATGAATTAAAACAACTTGTTAAAAGCAATATCTCCTACTTGGAAATCTTCATTAGTAAAATAAATGATTATGTCTTGTACAATAGCATTATGTCCTGTACCTAATGGAAAGATAGCAACTTCTACAATACAATGCAAAATGGACAAAAGGAACTTTTGAGACCACTAGCCCTAATTTTACTAAGAACACGTTAGCAAATCAAATGTTACTCGAATTTGACTAGAATAGAGGTGGGAGATATGTGCGATCTATCACGAAGCCAACTGTCTTGCCAACTTGCCCACCCCATTTTTGCACCCTTTCACTTGTATGTTCCACCTACAATTAAAAAGACTTATTAGAAAGAGTTATTCAATGATCTTGATTTTTCGATGTGCAGACACATCCTATAGTCAAATTATAGTCAAATCTCCATTAAGACTTAGTCCACAAAATAATAGTAAAGCATAAAAGCAACTTGGAATAAACAAATAGTCCAACCAATTTGTTGGCAACAAAAAACCAATTCTTTCTTCTCTATGTATATGATGCTTAATCTATGCCTTCTAACCCAGATTACTAGTCTCTTATTTCTCTCCCAAAGGCATTTTCCTCTTGTGCAATAGTAGCACCTGGAAATGCACTCCCCCAACCAACCAAAATAATAATAATAATAATAATAATAATAATAATAATAATAATAATAATAATAATAATAATGTTGGCAACAGACACAAGTCACAAGTGTAATGCTAGCAATATTATATATCTCCTCCATGACATGAGAAATAGCGGACAACTCTCGAACTCCTATGATCTACATAGTTACTTACCATCTATGAGCTCTCTTTAAAAAAGGGTGTGATATGTTAAGCCTGTACTCTGAAATTCTTGGAAAAGCTCTTCACCACTTTATTCAATGTAACGTCGAGGGCTTCTTTAGTCGGTTTTGCGCTATTATATCCTCTGCATATTACTGCGGTTGAATGAAGAACCCATCTTTCACTATAAAATAAAGATGCCCTTTGTGTAAGCAAAGGAAAATGAACTAACATATATATATATATATATATATATATATATATATATATATATATATATATATATATATAAGTATGTTCCACTAATGCAACATTAAACATATACCTTGTAGTAGGCCGGCCTTGCTTGCTTTGCTATCACAATGAGCCCAGACTTAAGACTTTAGAATTTTTAATGAGAGAAGCCTTTACTTGGAATGCGAAAATATAATTAATTCATTTAGATTAAGATCCTCAAATTTACATCACAATAAAATGGTCCTAAATGAATGATTGAAATACTCTACTAAGCCTTAATCCAACTTGATTATGAATGCATTATCTTTACACACAAATTAATTACCACATAAATCTTACCTTACTGCCAAACTGATTTTCGGTTGTTTTATATAGTAGATATCAAGCTACATAACTTCACAAAGAAGGAAGAAGACAAGAAGCTAGGCAGTAAAAATGGAAATCAAGAACCATCAAACATGTATGCACAAAAATATTGATGCGGGATTATTGATTACCACGGTGTGTTTTGTGTTGGCTGGTGGCGTCATCACATCTGACATGACCTCCTTTTCTTCACGAGGAAACTTGATGTGCCTTCTCGGAAACTTGCTATGCACTTTCGCCCGAAAGTTCTAATAATGATGTTGTTGGAAGGCTCGATGTTGTTGGAAGGCTCGAGCTCTGCGGTGTGTGATGATGCCATCTAGCAAACACCTGCTGTGGTAATCAATAATCTCGCATCAACATTATTGTGCTTACATGTTGTTTGACATTATATATGTGAACTATCATGCCAAAACCAAACATGAATGATGAAATGGGTCAATATCAAATAAACCAAATCAAATTCATGTATTAGAGAACCGATAATGATTGGGTGTAGTATAGCTTCACCGGCATTACAATGAAAGCTTTGACCTAACGGGAAGATCGTGCAACACCGACAACTTTCGGCGGTAACTTCAAATCTGTATCCTCACATGCCATAGATGAGTGTAAAACACAATCAATATACATTCCATACTTTCCAATTCATCAAGTTCAATTTCAAAGTGAAAATATCAATATACTAGTAATATAGTTATGTCATGGATTGAATAGTGTTCTTACTATAGTATAGACTTGATTAGCTCTAGCTTCAACATTAGCGAAAGCTCTCAGTGAACTTGATCCGTTTTGCTTTACTGTCGAAGTGAATGCGACAAATTCTTAAGCATTCTTAGCACTGAAAAAATCGAAAACTATAAGAATAGGCAACATAAAGAAATAGAACATAAAACTTGTATCCAAGGTAGATGCCTCAAACCATGTTCAACAACTTTGCTCAAGTGCATCAATTAAGAATGAACCATGTTTACTTGCCAAACAAATCAAAGAATACTAGAATGAACCAATAAAGAGTACTAGAATGAACCATGTTTACTTGCCAAGCAGATAAAAAATATATATAAAGTCATGTTGGTTCAATGGTGTAAAGAAAGATTCATTTATTTGATAGCAAAAGCAGAAGTGCAGAACTTCGGTTATAAGTGATATAAAAGAGGCATTATATTAACACACACACACACACAAAGGAAAGATGATAACTCATACAAAGACTGTTGAAACCATTAAATTTAAAGAAATGAGTAGCAATGATCCTATCACTGTCTTAGGACCTTCCTTTCCCAAACACCCTAAGTGTATAAAGTACTACACTCATGCATCATGTGAATGTGAATGTGAAGATCTACCCCATATAATTAATGAGTCAAAAAGATAAATCCAATGACTCATATACATCTCATCTGAAGCACTAACAATTCTATAAAAAAATAAAATAAAAATGTAGACTATCTTGGTGAAAGAATATCACAATGGTGAGAAAGGAGAGAAAGAGGAAAACTTTTCTAAATGACCCTGTGGAAAGGAGAGAAAGAGGAACATTAACAACCTTACAAAAGACATTTTGTCCAACACTAGTTTCATTCCTGGATTGGATGACAGCAAATGCATGATTTCTATGGTTTATTGACACACACTACTAAGCATGGTAATACATCGTGGCTACAAATATTGACACACACTATTGAGCATGGTAATACTTGTATGCTTAATATTTTCATTTTTGCCCACGGATGTGAACTCTATCTTCTCGAGGACAATGAAAATACTGATCGGGAAGCCAATTTTCACTTTTGTGGTGAAAAGATCTTAACCCAAGTTATCTTGAAAGAAAAAGCGACAAGCTTGGGATGATTAACTTAAATCGATCGGAAAAATAATCTACATAAAAAAATCAAAGCAATGCACTATATTATAGGAAGTGAATTGATTTGTAGAAACAATAATTTCAACTTAAACTTCTTGCATTCTAAGCCGATTTAATCTATAATAGGACTTCAAAGGTTCCAATTAAAGTCATTTATTAATTAAATCGTAATAATATAACTTTACGACCACCATCGTGAGGATTTGTGTCCCAAAACTCATCACAATTGTATTATTTGAGTCTTCGTTATGGGTGAGGATGCTCTCAAGGCTTAGGCTTCCAAATCTTTTTCTGATCCTGTTAAAATTATTTAAAACAAAGGAATGAAAAATTAAACCACATGCATTTGAAATAAGCAAAGAATGTAATAAACCAGACGGACAACTCAACTCACGATCATACCAATATATGGTTGTAACATTTAGCAACACCTTATTTTACATATCAAATTCCTATCATTGAATGTTAATTCAAACAGATTATCACATTGTCAATAGAACCAACATATACAACATTTTATATTATAATTTATAAGCAATGAACAAGTCTTACAATCTTTCAAGCTGAAATTGTGGTCAAAAGAATTCAACAAGGCAAAAATAGATTTAAGTGCTTAACTCAAACACCAAGAAAAGAGAACAAAATAAATCCAAGTAATAGTCGAGAACAAGGCAAAAATACAACCCGGAGGACATATTCCAAGATAGAACAACTATGAAAAGCATAAAGGGAGGTGCGTTGATTGGTAACCGATAAGCAACAAAATCAAAAGCATCGGCAAAATCAAAATCAAAAGCATAAAAGGAGGAAGCGGCAAATTCATAAAACATACATACGATGAGAGGGAGGCGCGTTTTAGGGTTCAATTCGTTCTTTGGGAGAGTGAAAGCGTTCTTTGGGAGCGCGTTTACAGCAACATTGAGCTTAGGGTTAGGGGTTAAAGCGTAGAATTAGGAAGAGAAGGTTAGGGTTTTGGTGAATCAAAAATTAGGGTTTTAATTAGAATAAAAGCGAGAATAGAATAGAATAGAAGAACAATACTTACGATAGATGATGAAAAAGAAGAAGAATGCTTGCTAAGTTGGTTCGCACACGGGGGTTTAGGTCGGGTAGCAAAGGAGTGGAAGTGAGGAGGAGGAGAAGGCGGTGGTGGCGGCGGCGAGAGGAGGATTCTTTGGAGGCGGCAGCGTGAGGGAAGTTCGAGAGAGGAGAGAGGCGAGGCGGCGTGAAGGAAGAAAGAAATAGAAAGAAGGAAGGCGATATTATCAAACACGCGTATTTGGGGTTTAAGCGAAGGAATTTGCGGCGGGCTTGCCGCGGTTAGTCGTCGCAAATTTGCGGCCGTGTTCTAAGTCCGTGGCAAACTCGGTGAAACCGCGCCTCTTGCTTTTTATACATTGTCGTCGCAAGTCGTGGCAAGCGGTAGCGAATTAATATCCGTCGCAAGTCCGTGGCAAACTACAAGCGGAATAAAGTCCGTGGCAAATGTTGGTGGCTAAATCGGACTTTTCTTGTTGATAACTCATATTTATATGAGTTATTTATACCTCTAATCATTAAATTAAGTAAGTTCTCAAGTAATATTAGTATAGTATTTATTGCATTTCTATTAATATTAGGATAGGAAAGGCTAAACAACTGCTTTGCTATGAAATTGGCACATTTGGTGCCCCTTGTGATTATTTTGATGTATTTTGTGAAGTAGTGCGGTGTTTAGCGCTATAGCGTCTAACGCTATAACGTCGAAGAGGGCGTATGATTGAGCATCTAAAGGAAAAGTGAAATTTTGGCGCCAAGCTCATTAATCCATGTTCCATATCTTGTGTCCACGATACCTTTTGGCGACATGTGCGGATTTTATTGGATTTGTGTGGACACTTGTCATTGCATGAGTAAAGGAATAGTGGAGTTGGTGAAAAAGTAAACATCACCTTTCTTGACTTTTGGAGGAGAGTTGTACCTCAATGCTAGATATACTAGAGATGCTGATTTCCCCTCATCATACCTTAGAACTTCCAACGGATATAGAGAGAGTATTGGTAGAAAGAGAAAGTGTGACACTTCTTCTTCTCCATTGATACACCTTAGAAGCTTTTGCTATTTTACTTTCTTCTTTTGTATTTTTTTTTTGTACTTTTTCTCATGGTGTAAGGCTGATGATGAGCCATCTTAACGTGGATGATTAGGGAACTTCAAGCTTGTATCTTTTGCACTTGTATTTTCCTTCTTACCTACGGTAATACAAGTAGTTTTATTTGTGTTATTTTGATGTTGCTCAACATGAGCTAAACTCTTTGAGTTGGGTTGCTATAGCTTGTAATGAACCATTAATGCTTCGTATATAATTTCTCACGTTTTGTGTTTTAATCCTTGTGTGATAACTCTTCCAAACTTGTTTTATATTTGGCCACGTAAAACTAGTACCTCTGTGGATTCAGACATGAACCATAGAAAGAACTCAAGGATTAATATAAATGATAAGGTTGGTTGAAGACATTTAATCAATTTTTGCTTCCTCTAGACATAGAAGTTGCAATAGTTTATAAAGCATAAGCTGTGGGATCTTGATTATACAAGGGTGAACCTATTTAGAACCTAGACATAGGCATCTTGTAGTGAAACCACAGCGCTTTAGTATTTGAAAGGCACAAAATATTTGCAACTGTAGCTTAACGCTATAGCGTGTGGCGTTATAGCGTCTTGTTTTTAAAGGAATTTACATAGTGAAAGCAATCCAACTTATTTCTCTTATATTTTAACTCACCGTTAACTTGTTACTTTTACACCCTTTGTTCAACTGAACTTTGTTACTCAACTTATTTGCTACTTGTTCCTCTAAAGTGTAATTCCTTTTTAAACTCTAAAATTAATACCAATCCCTGTGGAGACGAATTCTACTTATCAGTATATTACTTGTTGCGATTGTGTACACTTGCACAATTACTTTTTGCCACAACAAGTTTTTGGCGCCGTTCTTAGGGATTGCATTTAATTTTTATTGTTTAGAAATTATTACATCCTTAGGGAGGTTTTACCTTGGCAATTTTACGTGTTGTGTTACGAGGAAGTGCTATAGTGTCTGATGCTATAGCGTATGCCCAGATCAGAACCACCCACTTTTGAGTTTGATCTGAACCGAGAGAAGATTCGGAAGGTTAAGGCGCTGACAAAGGTTACAACAAATCGGGCTAACTATGTGCGATCACTCTCATCATCTTGGTAGAGGCACACTTGGGGAAGAACTCCTCACAAATTGGAGGGAGAGGTCCAAGAGGTGGAAGGCGGGGTCCTTTTACCCATGCGAAGTTGATAATGAATGCTTGAGTGCAGAGGCGATTCATTAATCAAGGACTGATCAAATGGTGAATAGCAGAGAGGCAGGCCGATGAGAGATTATCTTTGTGTTTGATCCACATTCCATGGAAACAAGTATCACTAGGCCTGTTGTGACTGCTACTCATTTCGAGTTCAAGCCTATGATGTTCCAAATGCTCCAAACAATTGGACAATTTGGAGGTTCATCTCAAGAAGATCATTTTGCTCATCTGAGAAACTTCCTTGAAGTATGCAGTAATTTCATTATCGGGGTGAGTGAGGATGCATTGGTGGCTGTTTCCTTATTCTTTAAAAAAATGAGCAAAAGCTTGGTTGAACTCCTTAGAGTCTAATTCTATCACAACTTGGGAAGACATGACAAAGAAATTTCTGGAGAAGTATTTCCCACCAAACAAAAATGCAAGGATGAGGAATGACATCACATCCTTCAAGCAAAAAGAGGGTGAATCATTACATGAGGCTTGGGAAAGGTGGAAGGAGTTGCTTAGGAAGTGTCCACATCATGGAATTCCTATTGTAATTCAAATGGAGACTTTTATAATGGGCTAGAGGCACCTACTAGGTCCATGTTGGATGCCTCATGCGGAGGTGTAATTGCGAACTCATCCTATAATGATGCTTGTGAGCTTATAGAGCGCATTGCCATTATGACTCTTCATGGCCTCTTGAAAGGTTGAATTCTACAAGGAAAGTAGGTGGGGTTCATGAAGTGAGTGAGGTTTTTGCTCTCTCGGCCCAGTGGCTACTCGACTAATATGATAAAGGAGTGAACACTTTGCCAGCGCTATAGCATCGATGTTATAGCGCTGAAAAATCTCTCTGTGACTATTGAACAAGCTCCACTGGAGAAGCTAGTTGTGTATATTGTGGAGGGCTCATCTGTATGAAGAATGTACAACAAACCACCTTACATTAACTATGTAGGGATACAACAAGAGGCAACAACCCTTATTCTAACACATACAACCACTGGTTGGAGGAATCATCCTAACCGGTGGGGGAGGAAATAATGCTAACACAAGCACAAATGCTCCTGCTATTCCTCTGGATTCCCAAGACAACAACAATGACAACCTCCTAGACAAAATGCTCCTGCTCCTCCTATGGACAATTCAATGGAGTCTCTGCTAAGGTCATTCATCAGTGATTGTAAAACAACAATGCAGACTCATGAAGCATCAATCAAGACTCTGGAGAATCAAGTGGGACAGATTGCATCTGCTCTCACACAAAGGCAGAATGGTGGACTCCCTTCTACTACTGAACCTTCTCCATCTCATGCACCAGGCAAGGAGCATGTGAAAGCAATAACCACCAGAAGTGGTAAAGAGGTAACCACGCACCCAGAATTTAGAGTCAAGTGTAGCTGGAAATGAAAAGAATTTTCCAGACGTTATAGCGCCTGACGCTATAGCGTCAAATGCAAACAGAACACCTGATCCTAAATTGGTGCCTGAATATCCTGCTCCCCCTTACCCTCAAAGGTTAAAGAAGGCACATGAGGACAAACAATTTAATAAATTTCTTGAGGTGTTAAAACAATTGCACATTAATGTTCCTCTAGTTGAGGCATTACAACAAATGCCCAACTATGCCAAATTTATGAAAGATGTTTTGACAAAGAAAAGAAGGTTGGGAGAATTTGAAAGCGTGGCAATGGCGGGAATGCGGCATGTTGATGCAAAATAAACTCCCGAGAAAGTTAAAGGACCACTGGTAGTTTCACAATACCTGTTCCATTGGAAATTTTTATTACAGTGCGTGCTTTATGTGACTTAGGGGCAATTATTAAATTAATGCCTAAGTCCATTTACACACACAATAGGGTATAGGAAGCGCGGGCCCTATACGTAAGCCTCGGTTAGGCGATAGGTCACTTGCCTATCTGAAGGAATCTTGGAGGATGTTTTAATTAAGGTAGATAAATTTGTTTTCTGTTGACTTTGTTATTCTAGATTTTGAAAGCGGATCTGAGAGGTACCTATAATTTTAGGTAGACCCTTTTTTGGCTCTGAGGAAGACACTCATAGATGTACAAAAGGAGAATTGACAATGAGGGTTAATGACCAAGAAGTGAAGATCAATGTTACGAATGCATTAAAACTTCCGGATGTCAATCTTGAAGAGTGTTCCTTTGTGGTTTCTCTTGACCAAGTGGTTCAAAAACATTTTCAAAAACTAACAACCACTTGGGAAAGGTGCTAAACAATCTTGAGGAACATGAATTGTTGAAGGAAGAAGAATTTCAAGAAGGCAAGCAAGTGTGAATGAGGTTTGGGCTAGGAGATATGAGTCACTAGAGCAAGAAAAGTCAAACCTCAAGAAGAGTGTTCCTTCTATTATTCACCACACTGATCTAGAGTTGAAAGAATTACCCAAGCACACTGAAATATGCATATACGGGGGAAAATGAGACTCTACACTGTCATCATTTACGCTAGTTTGAACCAAAACCAAGAGGTGAAGCTCATTACAACTCGAAGAGAGGCACAAAAGGCAATAGGTTGGCAAATGTCGATATACATGGGATAAGTCCTACAATCTGCATGCACGAGGATTGTGTTAGAGGAAAATGCTAAACATAGCATTGAAGGTCAAAGAAGGCTTAATCCCATAATGAAGGAAGTGGTGAAGAAGGAAATCCTCAAGTGGTTAGATCACGGGGATTGTGTATCCTATTTACGATGATGCATGGGTTAATACATGCAATGTGTTCCCAAAAAGGGTGGTGTCCTTTGTGATCACAAATGACAAAAATGAGTTGATTCCCTGAAACAGTGGTGGTTGGAGAATCTGCATGGACTATAGGAAATTAAACAAGGCCACAAAGAAGGACCACTTTCCTCTCCCTTTTATTGACCAAATGTTGGGCCGGACTTCTTTGGTAAGGACTATTCTTGCTTCCTTGATGGCTATTCGGCTATAACCAAATAGCAATAGTTCACGAAGACCAAGCAAAGACCACGTTCACATGTCCTTATGGCACATTTGCTTTTAGAAGAATGCCGCTTTGGGTGTGTAATGCCTACACAACCTTCGAGAGATGTATGATGTCCATATTCTCGACTTCATTGAAAAATCTATGGAGGTTTTTATGGATGACTTCTCTGTGTTTGGGGATAGCTTTGAAGTGTTTGGATAACTTAGAAGAGATCTTGATAAGATGTGAAGAGACAAATCTTGTGCTCGATTGGGAGAAATGTCACTTCATGGTGCAAGAAGGAATTGTACTAGGGCATAGGATCTCAAGAAAGGCTTAGAGGTAGATAGGGCCAAGATTGAAGTCATTGAAAAATTGCCACCCCCTCGAGTGTCAAAGGTATAAGAAGTTTCCTTGGGCATCTTTGGTTTCTGAGGAGATTCATTAAAGACTTCTCAAAGATCTCAAAACCTCTATGTCAACTCCTTGACATGACACCACTTTCAACTTTGATGATGCATGCCTTGAAGCCTTCGGAAGTTAAAGAAAGCTCGATTCTTGCACCCATCATTGTTGCCCTGATTGGAGTAAACCATTCGAGCTCATGTGTGATGCAAGTGACTATCTTTGTGGAGGCTGTGCTTGGGCAAAGGTATGATAAAATCTTTCATTCCATTTACTATGCAAGCAAAACACTTATTGAAGCACGGTTAAATTACGATTCTTGAAAAAGAGCTATTAAATTGTGGTTTTGCCTTTGATAAATTTAGATCATACTTGGTTGGCACAAAAGTAATTGTTTTTCTGAGACCATCCGGCCATCAAGTATTTGATCTCTAAGAAAGATGCAAAACCAAGGCTAATAAGATGGGTTCTCCTCCTCCAAGAATTTGACTTGGAAATTCATGATAAAAGGGGTGGAGAACCAAGTTCTTTGACCATTTGTCTAGACTTGAAGGAGACAATGCAGTGCGAGCGAGGAGAGATTAAAGAAATCTTCCCGGATGAGAAGTTGTTAGCGATGCTTGCGTGTGAAAAAGTGTAGCAGCTATAGCGGTTGCGCGCTATAACGCTTGAGACGCTATAAGCGTCACGAAGACCTTTGCTCAGTGGTTTCTTGATATCGTGAATAACTTGGTAAGCGGTGTGCTGCGGTCTGAATTATCAACAAAGAAAAGGTTTTCCATATAGTGAAAGATTATTATTGGGATGAACCTTTTCTCTACAAGAAATGCCAAGACCAAGTGATAAGAAGGTGCCTTGCGGAGGAAGAACAACCTCAAGTGTTAGAGCATTGTCATGCTTCACCATGTGGTGGACACTTTGGAGGAACAAAGCATTTGCAAAAAATCTTTGCAATGTGGGTATTCTTGGCCTACATTATTCAAGGATGCTCAAGAATGGGTAAAGAGTTGTGCAAGGTGTCAAAGGGTGGGAACATTTCAAACAAGCATGAAATGCCCTTAACCAACATCTTAGAGATTGAACTCTTTGATGTATGGGGCATGGATTTTATGGGTCCCTTTCCTCCTTCTCATGGGAATTTGTATATCTTGGTGTTTGTGGATTATGTTTCTAAATGGGTTGAAAATTTGTGGCTCTTCCCAACAATGATGCCAAGTCGATCGACAAGTTTCTGCGAGAAGAACATATTCACGGATATGGTACACGAGAGCAATTATCGGTGATGAGGTTCTCACTTTTGTAACAAGTTGATTGAATCTCTATTGGGAAAATATGGAGTGAGGCACAAAATTGCCCTTTGCATACCACCCACAAACAAATGGGCAATTTGAATTGTCAATAGAGAAATCAAAAGGATGCTTGAAAAAATGGTGGGACCTTGAGAAAGATTTGGTCAATCCATCTGGATGATGCATTATGGGCTTACGGGGCTGACCTTCAAGACACCTGCAGGAATGTCTCCATCTGGACTTGTGTTTGGGAAAGCATGTCACCTCCTATTGAGTTGCAACACAAAGCTCATTGGGCTATAAAAAGCTCAACTTTGATTGTGATAGAGGCGGTAAGGCTAGGCTCTGCAATTAAATGAACTTGATGAGATTAGACATCTTTGCCTATGAGAGTTTGACCATTTACAAAGAAAAAACAAAGATGTGGCATGACGGGAAGATCTGAGCAGCAGAGGTGATTGAAGGAGGCCAAGTGCTTCTTTTCAATTCTAGATTAAAATTGTTTCTGGCAAGCTTAAATCAAGGTGAGTGCAGCCACTTTTAAATTAGTCAAGGTCTACCACTATAGTGCGGTGGATTTATTTGATCAAGCAACCAACACCACTTTCAAGGTGAATGGGCGAGAGAGTAAAACAATACCATGGTGACAACTTTGTGATGAGGATAAGACCTCAATTGATCTTCAAGATCCCTAACATCAAATGAAGAAGTCGGTGATGACTCTTAAAACAAAGCGCTCTTGGGAGGCACCCCAGATTTTAATTAACATTTCTGTTTATTTTATTTTATTTTGCGGGAGGGAAAATTTTTGTGTTGAGAATTTGGGAACTTGAAGGCACTGAAGTGTGATGTTGTGTTTATAAGCGTCAGAGAGGAAATGGTAGCAAGAAGAATCATTTTTATTTCAAAGTATGGGGCGATTATAATGGCGTGGCACCTTGCGCATACTGTGCACTTCAAGCTGCTGCGCCCTATGCGCCACGTGTGGTTGCCCGATCACTTGATCCTCGCCCATCAACAACGGTCACATCATTCAATTCCCATAACCTCTCACTCAACCACTCCCTTCTCTTTCTCTCTTTCTAGCAGGTGATTCTCTTTCTTCTTCCATAACCCCACCGTCTCATAACTTCCATTCACGATTTCTCTGCAAATCAATCTTGCAATCTGTTCCAAAAATTCACAAAACAACCCCAAATCTTCAAAAATCTCAAAATGGTGAAAAAGCAGTCAATTGAAAAACCCGGAGAAAGGCCAAGACCACTTTGAACCCGGTTCCTCAAGAGCCATAGACCCAAAGGGCGATCTGCGGCGTTCTTTGGAAGATGAACTTCATCGCGAGAAAGGGGTTTCAAAGCGAAAAAGCTCTGGCGTGTTCACATCCTTTGTTATAGCGTTAGGGTGGCGAGAAATTCATCAAGCACGAGAGGAATTTGTGGTGCCTGCGGTGAGAGAGTTTTACAAAGGAATTCCTCCTCGAAAGGGGGAAAGCCCGAACCTATTCTATGGTTAGGGGTGAAATGGTTAATTTCAGCCCAAGTGCCATCAATGACCACTTCAAGTTGGGTTGTGCGGAAAGGCCACGGAGAAGAAGCGTCGTGGGGATGTGACGAAATGGAGGAGGTCGAGAAGAGGATCTGTGTGGAGGAAGCTACATGGGAGAGGTTTGGATCGAGTTTAAAGTCAAGAAAGCATTTACGGTGGATGAGGTTTTGCAATGTGGTTTACTTTCATCGAGGCATTCACTCATGCCTACTTCCCACACAACAAATGTGGAGAAGGACGGGTTGATAGTGCTTGATGCTATTACGGAAGGTGAAAGCATAGATGTGGGCAAAATCATTGCAAGAGAAATTGAAAAGCGGTGAAGGTAGCGGTAATCTTTACTTTCCATGTTTAATTCTTGAATTGTGCAAGCGGTGAAGTTGAAATTGAAATTCGTGATGAGAGGAGGACTCCTCAAGGAGATATTCTGCTTTGTGTTCAAGCCCGGACAAAGAAGTGCTAGCGCTATAGCGCGTCACGATGCTATAGCGCTCGATCAATTGAAAAGAATCAGCGGGCCTTGTGCAAATTTGTGAAGGCTAAGTTTGAATGGGAGAAAATTTGTCTTTGGAAAAGTTATCTAGGGGCAAGGAGTTAATGGAACCCCTGTGTTCCCCAGTGGTTAATTGAAGATGAGGGTGTGAAGGAGCCACTGACCAAAAGAAAGGGTGAGTAAGAAGCTGCTGCTGAGATCAATCAAGAAGAGAGCAGGAGCCACGCGCTTGAAGAAGGTAAAGAGCCTGCTAAGAAAAGGCAAAGGTGAGTAGTGAAGAATCCCTCGACACGAGGATTTAGAAGAACTTCGGTGAAGAAGATGAAGAGGAAACAAGGAGGGTGATGAAAGAAGTCAATGATTACGAGGAGGAAGAGGATTACGAGAGTGAAGAGAAGTCACGGTGAAGAGAGCCGAGAAAAGGAGGAAGGATCGAGAAAATGAAGAATACGAAGAAGTACTGCTTGATCCCACACCAAGCCCCACAAGACTACCCTCACCTGAGCCCGAGACCGGATCATTCACGAAACCCCACAATCTGAACCAACCATACCTCCACGGAACCCGCCAAAAGAAAAGTCACCTCACTGCTCAGCAAACACGAAACCTAAATGAACCACCTGACCCGGAACCATCGGTCAATCCCCAATTCCCACAAAAGAACAAAGTCCACCACTGTTTCACCACTGACATCCTGTTTCCCAAAATCCTGCTTTGAGGGCCTGCTTTAGTGCTATAGCGTGCGAGGCGATAGCGCTGCGGCTCGGACAAGCCCAATATCATACGTGTCAAGTGGAACAAAGTCTCTAGGCTTAAACAAAGAGCCCGAAGGGCCCTCGATCAAAAACTAACATTATTGCGGGTTACGAAGAAGAAGCTCAAGCTATGGTGAGAGTCCTCAAGGAGGTAGCGAGCCAGTGCCATCGGCGCTCAGCAATGGCGAAGGAGAAGCATGTGGCGGCAAAAGGCCAGCGTATGTATCTGCGCGAGGAGGGCCGGGAGGCAAGGCATGCGTGATTGAGGAAGTTGATGAAGGAAGTGTGCGGCGAAGCCACAATGATGCGGAAAGGAAGTATACGAGCAGGAGAAGGAGGTGCTAGCAAGTTAGCGAGAGATGAAAGCGAGAAAAAGAAAGCGCTCTGGTGGAGCGCTATAGCGTCTGAGGCTATAGCGCTGAGGAAGAAGCGAGAAGGAAGAGAAAAAGAAGAAAAAAGGCTGCAAAGCCTCCTCGACCATCCGTGTTAGCTCGAGGACCAGTGCGGTCTAGTTAAGAAGTGAATTTAATTTTCTCTTTGTAGAAGTTTAGTGTTTTGTGAACAAGAATAAATTGTGAAGCGCTATAAGCGTCTGTCTTGCGCTTCACAAATGTTTTAAGACTTGGTTTACTCTGTTTGTGTGTTAATTTGAGGCCTCTCCCTAATTCTTTAAAGAAGCGGTGAGGACCTGCTGCTCACTTTTGTTAATGGGGAGGACCTAAAGTTGTTAATGTTTTTGATGTTTTTGTTAATGTTTAAAAAAAAAAAAAAATAAATAAAAATGTTACATTTCAAGTGCCTCAATTTTAAGTATAGTCATTGAATCGTTCCCCCGGCAGGCTAATTGTAGTGATAATTGTGTGAGTGAGTAAGAGAGTAGTGCTTTTAGATGAAATCTTTGTTTATTATTGCTCTCACACGTAAATCTCTGTGCTTAGAAGAAACTTAGCTAGCCGAGGACTATCGAGGTTTAGGCTAGTGCGAGTTAACCAAGGTGAGATCGAGGCTTGACTAAAAACTTGAAAGAGTTTTGAAGCAAAAGTTTGGGGGTGTTGGGGCTATATAAAGGTTAGGTACAAAGGTCTTAGGGTGGTCGGTGACTTAGAAGTTTAATGTAAATATGTTGTAAATTTGTAGTTACCCAAAACAAAAGCTAGAAAACATGTCCCAAAGGCAAAGAAAAGGCAAAGCCTCATGTTAAAAAAAAAAAAATATATATATATATATATATATAATAATTCTTTGAGAGCCAAGTAATGAGGGGATTTATGACTAGTAAATCTGTTATCTTTGTCCAAGCGCTATAGCGCCAAGCAGCTATAAGCGTGGTATTTAGATTCAATAAGTTAGGAACAACGACCATAGACTTGAAGTGCCTAGTTAAACCCCTTTGTCATGCTGAAAATCCCGTTTCTGTGTGAAAATGTTAATCTAGTCATTGTTTTGAAAGAGTTCTTGATTTTACCAAAAGAAGACCATTCTTTCCAAGGCTAAAGAGAAATCCAAATCTAGCTAGGAATTGAGATGAGTCGAGAGATCACACACACACTATTGGAGCGATAATAAGCTTAGAAGTTGAATAAATGCATTGGTGTGTTGGTGTGAGTGTGAATCTGAATTGTTAGCCCATTGAGAAAATGTTTGAGTGAGTATGCTTAGAAATGAAGTGTTGATCAGAGCATGTGTGTTGTAAATAGTGTCAGTTTGTTTGTCTTTGCAAGTGTCATTACTTGGGGACAAGCAATGGTTTAAGTTTGGGGGTGTGATAACTCATATTTATATGAGTTATTTATACCTCTAATCATTAAATTAAGTAAGTTCTCAAGTAATATTAGTATAGTATTTATTGCATTTCTATTAATATTAGGATAGGAAAGGCTAAACAACTTTGCTTTGCTATGAAATTGGCACATTTGGTGCCACTTGTGATTATTTTGATGTATTTTGTGAAGTAGTGCGGTGTTTAGCGCTATAGCGTCTACGCTATAACGTCAAGAGAGCGTATGATTGAGCATCTAAAGGAAAAGTGAAATTTTGGCGCCAAGCTCATTAATCCATGTTCCATATCTTGTGTCCACAGTACCTTGCTGACATGTGCGGATTTTATTGGATTTGTGTGGACACTTGTCATTGCATGAGTAAAGGAATAGTGGAGTTGGTGAAAAAGTAAACATCACCTTTCTTGACTTTTGGAGGAGAGTTGTACCTCGATGCTAGATATACTAGAGATCTTTGATTTCCCCTCATCATACCTTAGAACTTCCAACGGATATAGAGAGAGTATTGGTAGAAAGAGAAAGTGTGACACTTCTTCTTCTCCATTGATACACCTTAGAAGCTTTTGCTATTTTACTTTCTTCTTTTGTAGTTTTTTTTTGTACTTTTTCTCATGGTGTAAGGCTGATGATGAGCCATCTTAACGTGGATGATTAGGGAACTTCAAGCTTGTATCTTTTGCACTTGTATTTTCCTTCTTACCTCTGGTAATACAAGTAGTTTTATTTGTGTTATTTTGATGTTGCTCAACATGAGCTAAACTCTTTGAGTTGGGTTGCTATAGCTTGTAATGAACCATTAATGCGCCGTATATAATTTCTCACGTTTTGTGTTTTAATCCTTGTGTGATAACTCTTCCAAACTTGTTTTATATTTGGCCACGTAAAACTAGTACCTCTGTGGATTGGACATGAACCATAGAAAGAACTCAAGGATTAATATAAATGATAAGGTTGGTTGAAGACATTTAATCAATTTTTGCTTCCTCTAGACATAGAAGTTGCAATAGTTTATAAAGCATAAATTTGTGGGATCTTGATTATACAAGGGTGAACCTATTTAGAACCTAGACATAGGCATCTTGTAGTGAAACCACAGGCGCTAGTATTTGAAAGGCCAAAATATTTGCAACTTGGTAGCTTAACGCTATAGCGTGTGACGTTATAGCGTCTTGTTTCTGGGAATTTACATAGTGAAAGCAATCCAACTTATTTCTCTTATATTTTAACTCACCGTTAACTTGTTACTTTTACACCCTTTGTTCAACTGAACTTTGTTACTCAACTTATTTGCTACTTGTTCCTCTAAAGTGTAATTCCTTTTTAAACTCTAAAATTAATACCAATCCCTGTGGAGACGAATTCTACTTATCAGTATATTACTTGTTGCGATTGTGTACACTTGCACAATTACTTTTTGCACAACACTTGTAGTGAGTGAGGTAGGTGTAATTATAACTATTTGGTAATTGAATGCTAACAGCCCCAATAGATCTAACCAACACAGTACAACTAACAGACTAATTGCACCATACTAATTTGCTAATGCACCTCTTTACAATTACTAGCTGTAGTATCTTTATTCTCTATTACACCCCCCAAACTCGCAGTAGTGTCAAGTTGGGCCACAACTCTGAGTTGCTACGAAAGCCCAAAAATAATGATGCAGCTAATGGCTTAGTCAACGCGTCAGCTAGTTGAGATGAGGCTGGTACATGATGAATCTCCAAACACTTCGACATCACTTTCTCTCGCACAAAATGAAAATCGATTTCCATATTCTTCGTCTTCGAATGCAAGACCGAATTATGAGCAATCCTCACCGCACTTAGGTTGTCGCAAAGCAGTGTCGGCGTTTGGAAGGGAACACGAAGCTCGGTGAGTAGAGATTGAACCCATAGAAGTTCAGCGGTGGCGTTGGCGATACCCTGGTATTCAGCTTCGGCACTCGATCGTGCAACAAGCGTTTGTTTCTTCGAGTTCCATGACACCAAATTGGGGCCAAAATAGAGGCATGAACCGGAGGTGGAGCGGCGATCGTCGATGTTACTTGCCTAGTCATAGTTGCTATAAACCCTAACGGAGAATGGTGTAGTTGTGTGAGCATCTTAAAGAATAAGACCCATGTGAATAGAGCCACTCAGATAACGAAGAATGTGTTATACGGCTCACTAGTTCAAATCAAGGGGTGAAGACAAAAATTGGCAAACCTTGTTGACGCTAAACGCAATGTCTAGGCGAGTAAGTGTGATGTTTTGCAGAGCACCCACGATGGACCTGTATTGAGATGGATTTGTGTTCCAGAGCACCCACTATTAAAATACTCTGGTTGTCCTAAGTGTTTGAGTGCAAACTTTGTTTGTAATTTGCTAATTAGGTCATGAATGAGGATTGAATGTGAACCAGTAATAAGGATGTAGATAAACAATGAGTGATCACATTTGCATGCAATGAATCCAAACTGAAAAAGTGCTTGTTTTAATCTATCAGACCATGCTCGAGGGGCCTGTTTAAGCCCATATAATGATATGTGTAGTTTGCATACTAGATTATTGTTGTTAGAGATAAAACCAGGTGGTTGTTGCATGTAGATGTCCTCTTCTAGGTTGCCATTGATAAATGCATTATTAATATCTATTTGTTGGATTTCCCATTTGTGTGTTAGCATCAAAGTGAGCAGAATTCTGATTGTTGTTGGTTTAATCACTAGGGGAAATGTCTCCCCAAAGTCATGTCCTGGCAATTGGTTCTAGCCCTTAGCAACTAAACGGGCTTTATACTTGTTAATAGTCCCATCTGCATTTTCTTTTATTCTATATACCCATTTTGAACCCAATAGCTTTTACATTGGGTGGAAGCTCGATTAAAGTCAAGTTCCATTTCTAGTGAGTGCTTCATACTCATCTTTCATGGTAGAAACCAATTGGGGAATGGCCATAGCAGACTTCACACTAGTTGGTTCCATATGTGTTAGAAAAACTCTAGGTTTTAAGTGTCCTGTTTTTGCTCTAGTGAGCATGTGGTGAGTGTTAGTGTTAGGTGGGGGAGGAGTGAGTGAATTGGACACTTGAGGAGAGGACTCACTAGAGGAACTAGACTCATGTGGGTGAGAGTGATTAGTAGGACTAGGAGGTGGTGTGATGTGAGGAGAAATACGTGTTGAAGAACGTACAGGGGGAGGGGAGCTAGTAGATACTGGAGGACAAGTAGGAATGACAAGACCTGTGGATGAAGTAGGCACAGAATTTTGTGTAGGAAGAGAGTTGGAAGGAAACATGGTAGGAAAGGGGAAGGAATGCTCATGAAATTGGACATCTTTAGAGATGTATATACGACCACTGGAACTAAGACATTTGTAGCCTTTATGTCTAGGTGATAAGCCTAGATCGATGCACTCAGTACTACTAAACTGTAGTTTGTTTTTGTTATAGGGTGTAAGAAGGGGAAAGCAAGCACAACCAAAGGATTTTAAATGGGCATAGTCAGGTACAATATTGAATAAGGCCTAATAGGGTGAAATGAAGGTGGTTAAGGTTGTAGTGGGCATTCTATTGATCAGGTGAACTATAGTAGTAAAATTGTGGTTCCAATTGGTTAGAGGCATGGAAGCATGGGCTAGGAGGGAAAGGCCAGTCTCAGTTATGTGTCTATGCTTACGTTCTACAGTTCCATTTTGGTGAGAGGTATAGGGGCAAGTTTTTCTATGAGTGATTCCTAGAGATGAGAGATAGTTGGTGAAGGGTCTAAATTCACCCCCAAAGTCAGTTTGTAAGACTTTAATTGTGGCTCCAAACTGTGTTTGTACCATTTTATTAAAGCCCAGGTAAAGGCAGCGATAGATAACCACGATATGGCTTTAAGGAAATAAATCCAGGTATATTTTGTGTAGGCATCTACAAAGGCAATATAGTATAGGTATCCTTCACGAGAGGGTGTGGGAGAGGGGCTACCAACCTGACTCTGTGAATTCAGGAGGGAACTCTACAGTGACAGCATCTGGCACATGAAAAGTTAGGGCAGCAAAACATGCCTGAGGAGCAGAATTTTCCGAGGTAGTTGGAGGAGCAGTGGTTGGAGTTGTAGTGGCTTGATTTGTTGGAGTAGCAATGCTCACTGGTGGAGGAACAAAGGATTCATCAAATCTATACCAGCAACTAGTCACATCATGCCCATATTTCCCACATAGTTGACAAGTGGGTTTAGAACCATTTGTTGGTGTTGTGTAGTTAGGATTGTGATATGTATTGGAGGTACCTCTTGACCTACCACGTCCCCTGCCTCTATTGAACCTATACCCGCCACGAATGTAAGATGGATAGGGGTTGTTGTATCCATTACAGGAAGTGTTTGTGCCAAGAACTTGAGGGTTTACTTGAGGATTAGCTTGCACAGCATTAGCAGTAGGAGTGGTGGTAGTCAATTCTTGACGAAATTTCTCCAATTGAGCTTCTTGGACTAGTAACAGAGATTCAAACTCTGTGATATCTGCAGTTTCTGGATTTCCATAGTATAGCATGACAAAGGCATTATACTCCTCTGGTAACCCTTCTAGAATAACATCCATGAGATCCCTATCTTTGACATCTTCACCAATTGCAATTAAGGAATCAGCAATAGTATGCATCTTAGTTAGGAATTCAAATATAGATTTACTGCCTTTCTTGAGAAATTTTAACTCTGTACGTAACTGCCTTGCCTTGGCTTTGAGCTGTGAGAAGAAATGTGTGTGAATTTTGTCCCAAACTTGATAACCATGTTTGCAGTTCAAGACTCTAGGAAGAACAGTGTCTGATAGGGTTGAAAGAAGCCAGGTATAGAGAGCCTCGTCTTGAACGATCCATTTCTCATACTTAGGAGAAAGTTTGTTTGTTGCTTCATCAGCAGTATTGTTGAATTTGACTGGGATTTGAGGATGAACAAGAAGTGCTGTGGAGGTTGTGAGTGAGAATCACTCCTCCACTTGTTGATTCAAATGAGAAAATTCTTTTCATTCAATTTTATTGATAACTTTGGTCGATTATGAAATTTGAATGAAGCGAAAGTAGGATTTGTGGTAAAGCTTTGTGTTTGTTTTGGTTGTTGTGTTGTAGCATTATTTGTTGATGTAACGGACGCCATTGTTAATATGATGCAGGTGAAAGAAAGATGAAGATTTGCACCAGAAAGAAGAAGAATTCAGAGGTCAAGAAACTGCAGCAATGGAGTGGGAAAACGATGCAAGAAGCGAGAGGAAGAAGATGATACAATGGCGTAACGACTTTCTGTTAGAGGCCCAGGCTATCTGCGACTGATACCATGATAGAAATCAATTCTTGAGAGAAAGAAATTTAGAGAGAAATGTATTCATTGTTCTATTGATTTTGTAAATGAGTTTCTTAACTATTGATTACAAGATGTGAGGTATTTATAGTAGTAGTGACTAGGTGTAATTATAACTGTTTGGTAACTGAATGCTAACAGCCCAAACAGATCTAACCAACACGGTACAACTAACAAACTAACTGCACCGTACTAATTTTCTAATGCACCTCTTTACAATTACTAGTTGTAGTATCTTTATTCTCTATTATGTTCATATGCATACATGGTGATTTTCTAAATGCCCCTGATACTAATTACCTATTTATGGGTGATTATGTAAGTGAGTTATTTTTTTAATTATTTTTTGTGGATGAATTTTGTGTTAGGGATCAAAGATTGCTTTTTGATCTGTACTTTTGTTTTGCCAAGAAAAGTACTTGGTAGTTTGAATAAAGCTACGAGGAAAATAGGATGGTGTTGAATCATTCACTACAACAGATCTAGTAGATGGGCAGCGTTTTTTTTCAACAATGGGCAGCGTTTTTGGTGGCTTCTTGAAGGTGTGGCGGCTATTCACTCCAACAATGGGTAGCGTTTCCTAAAAGCGCCACCCATTGCAAAACACGTCCTCCCAAATACTTAGCGCTTTTTAAAAAGCGTTGAATATATCAAAGCGTCCTCCCAAATACTTAGCGCTTTTTAAAAAGCGAATATATCAAAGCGTCCTCCCGAATACTTAGCGCTTTTAAAAAGCGCTGAATATATCTAAGCGTCCTCCCGGATACTTAGCGCTTTTAAAAAGCGCTGAATATTACCCCCTTATACCAGTAGCTTCATTAAAAGCGTGAGTATTACCTATTTGTGTTACTAAATACCCAGTAGCTTTATTAAAAGCGTGAGTATTGCCTATTTGTGTTACTAAATACCAGTAGCTTTATTAAAAGCGTGAGTATTGCCTAAATTTTTTTATTTTTTCTGTTTTGTGTGTTTTCCTTTTTATATTTACAAATTACATGCTGACCAATCAATCAATACATATGAGAATCAATTTGCTAAGAGGAACACAAATTACATAAGAGGAACCAAAACAAAATAGCTAAGAAGTTTCATTATCTAATTCATATGTATCCAAAACAAGCTATCAAGTTACAATATTATGAACCAAAAACTAGCTAAGCTAACTTATATGTATCCAAATGAAACTTTAAAAAAAAGCGGGAGAGATAGTGCACCATTCTCCCTAATCTAAACAATCTGCTCAATGAGTATGTGTTGCTTTGACAATCGCTAAAATACTGAAATTATATAAATAAATAAAATTAGAATTGAAATGGTTAAATATTGGAAAGAACCACTATTAAATCGAAATCATATAAAAATATATTAGAAGTAGATACCTTCTTTGAGGATAGTCGTTTTCTTTCGGGTAATTATATCCTTCATATATTGCATGACGTAATACCCACAATCAATGTTATTCAATTGTTTAGGACACTACAAAACATAATTAGATTAGTTAATTGTTAGATTGAGTTGAATATAGTTTTTGACAAAATAATGTAATGTATAAGTTAGAAACTTACAACTATTGGTAACCATCGTAGTTAATTTATTCACTCCCCAATATGTCCTTAAAGCCATTGAATAGAATGTCATATAACTATATTAATAACAATATATACATATATAAGTAAAAGTAAGAAATGCGAGAATGACACAAAATAAACACACTGTTAAAAAGCTCCACAAACTCCATGTGGTTTTGTAATGATTTTGAAGTGAGTCAAAGGTAAATACGGTTTTTGCTAGGATTAATTGCATACAAAACCCAATGTCTCCTACAAAAAAATTTAGGAATAAGTAATTGTGACTATTAAAAAAATGCATGTTATATAAGAAATAATGAGTAAAAATTCTTACCTAGATTAGCAGGTGCTAGAAGTAAGACATCATCATCACTTCTATTTTGAGCTTCCTTAAGCGGTCATTGACATAATCAAAAGCAATGACTGGTTTTGTTCCACAAGTGATTGATAATTTATGGTGGGATTCACTTGATGAAAGGTTGTACTTTAGGACACAAGAACAAATATCTATGTGTATGCATTGGAAGGGACCACAATGTCCTAAATACAAGTACCTACATTTAGATATATATATATATATATATATATATATATATATATATATATATATAAATTAAATTAACGATATAATAAAATTAAATCGACAATGTCAAATAATAAATTACATAGTACTGACATATATATTCATAGCCATGCAGGTTGCCTCATCAGCATCACATACAAACACGGATATCCTCACGTCAGACTATATGAGGCAAGTCGGCTCAAAAATTTCTTCCTCAAAATTTATGATAAGCAATTTGTCTTTCATGATGTATTTCTCAAATGCAGCGTCGGCCTCACCAATCTTCTTATAAGCTTCAATGGAAGAGGAAGAGGCGGTGAGACCTGATTGGAGAAGGGTGGGATGAGTCACTTGGCGAGAAGAGGAGGGCTGATCGGTCACTTTTGGAGGAGAGCGGTGTGAAACTTCTACATAAGGGGGTGGTGAGACACTTTTGTAGAAGGGTGGATCGAGACACTTTCTTGCCAATAGATGTTTCCTTGCAGCACTTTTCAAAGGAGATCTTTTCTTCTTGGTAGACACTTTCTTAGATTTTTCATTTTGGCGCATCTATGTTTAAACAAAAATAATTACTTAGTTAGCACAAATTATATGACAAAAACTATAATTAGTTAGTTACAAATATATTGTCACTTACAGCGACAAGAGGCGGATGGCCATGCCACAAAGGTACCAGCTGCTTGTGACACCGTCGGTATATCAATCTTGTCAATCGGAGCAGGCAATGGTGCATCCTCACTAAATGGTACCGCAACTCGACTCTAACATGATTTGGAGGTAGGGTACATTGTGCATCAAGGACCCAATTCGTTACATGTGTAGCCAATTGCAACCATTTCATGTGGGTTTGAGATATACAATTCACACTCACACTCATTGTTGTCTAAATCAATTATAAACCACAAAATAATAAAGACATTATTGATGTTATATATATATATATATATATATATATATATATATATATATATATATATATATATATATATATATATGTACAATAAATCAATTATAAACCACAAAATAATAAAAACAATTAATACCTTAGTTGTGGCATGAGTGCGGCTATCTCGTACCCTTGCTATGTGTGCGAGGGTTGGTCTTTGAGTGGCATAACATGGCCATAAAGTGATCGCATATCATTAAGTTGAGCTTGCAAACTTTCATACAATGCCATCATCTTTCTCGGTGGTGGGCGATCATGATTCTCATCATAGACTTTCTGTTTTGGTCCAAAGTACTCGGTTGGTGCTACTCCAAATCCAACACCCCGCATGCGACCAGAGTATTCTTCTTTACCTAAGGCACGTGTAAGGATTTCTTTTTTGAGCAATCGGTGAGCTCTCCTGTGACCTTGAGCGTGATATGGCTTCTACTGATTCACAAAACAAAAGTATAATACATTATAAAAATCATAAAAGTTACAATTAAAATCGGTGAGCTTGAATTTAGGAAATACTTACAATTCTTTCAGACACCTCCTTAGTTTTAGGATCAACAATCTCCTTTTCTTTGTTTAGTCGAGCCTCTACCCACAAAACATGTCGCTCAACACCTTCTTTAGTAGGATCTTTCCCACTCTCCACCAACTATATTTAAATTTACCAAATATTAAGAAACTATTTATAAAAAGTTTCATGAAACTAAAAAATCAAGCTTATTGTGCCTTACCAATCTCTCTTCAATATGTTGATATGGAGTAGCACCGCCTCTATAAGGATACTCACTGACCCGAAGCACACTTTCGATTCACCTCACTTGCTTTCTATTAAGAGAGATAAGTATACATTAATGTATAATAGATAATTGTCAAATATAAAAATATGTTATAACTTAAGATAGTAGCACTAACCAAGAATTTTGGATCTTGGTCGTCTCTAACAAATGTACGCCAATCCTCCTCTGAAATAAACCCACTATATATTGGTGGAGGATTCCAATTGATGTTTCCATTATCATCTTTAAGCCAATTTTTGTTAATGTCGTTTGAAATTTTTATGACACTTTCCGGCTTCCTTCATTATCCAGTCCTTTTAGAATCATCCACATCAAAATATTTACTGCTTATGCACATTAAATGAAAATCATATAAATAAATTTATATATATATATATAGGACTACAAAATTACTAAATAAGATTACCAAAAAGATCTAAAATTATATACTGTATTGTTACCCACTGACTCATGTTTTGTTTCTCCAAAAGCGGGATTCTTTGTGCTCACCCAAGTAGTGATTGTTATTGGTATCATTTGTTTTACCTTACTACCAATGAAAGTAATCAAATGAGTCTTTGTTTTCTCAATTAGCGGACCACTTAACATTCCATTGGACTGCATTATGTAAATAGTAAATTAGATCACAAACAATTAAAACTTAGTATTGAATGAAGTTAATTAGCAATTAATTAGTATCTTACACTTAATTTTCTTTTCCTTTACTTAACAGGTTGATGATATCCTTTTTAGCTTTGTCATTCCACGAGAGCACGCTACGATATAGTTTGTAACATCATGATCACTTTGCCCTCACGGTGTCATGCCCACTATCACTATGATACGCCATCTTACTGCAATAAAACATAATCATTGTTTGTTATATTTATCCATTTAAAAAACATCCAACAAAAAAATAAATAATCGAGTCAAAAAAGATGAAAATAAGATCCATGTCTATAAAATAACATCTATGTCGGTTACCTTTTCCTTTTTTCGATACAATTTTTTTGCAATTCGCTCCTTGGTACTTTGTTTTTGTGAATCGTAATTCCATCAGTATGATCCTTTCTAACATACACAACATCCTCTCTATAAGTATTTTCCTCTTCTAGTGATGTCCCCAAGAAAGAAAGTGTCGTCCTCGATACCATCATCATTGGTTTCTTGATCATAAATGTAATTCACTAATTTTTTTGTGTCGATGAAACAATAGACCAATTGATATCAATCGGATCGGTGACATAAAACACTTGTTGAGCTTGGGATGCCAAAATAAAAGGCTCATCTTTATATCCCAACTTCTTGAAATTCACCCGCATGAACCCCAGACTCATCAATCGTAAACCATTATTATTGTCAACCCATTTACATTGGAACACGGACTCTGAAACATGGTGTAATCCAACTCCCATATTTGTTCAATGACCCGAGAAGTATGACATATTCGGCGTATCACGGGATTTTTGTCTTTGGCACTTGATGTATGCATAGCTTGAGCAACAAGAGTCACCCCACTATTTTGCATTTTACTACGATCATCATGGGTTTTGTATAGAGCGTGTAGCAGATTAATTAGATAGGCTGGTGTAAGAGAAAACATGCATATTTGGACCTTTTGCTAACCATCTCAATCTTTTTGAAATCGAAGTAGGATTCATAACAAACTCGAAATCAATGTGGTCTTTTAACCACACTATGAAACTCGATTGTGTTCCTTTGTTAACCAAACTTCACTCTTATATGGGTAATCACTCTTAAGTATGTCCATGTGCTTGGCAACATATGAATCAACCTCACTATCATTTGTGCAAAACATATAAGTGTGCTTGATGTAGTTCTTCCCTTGACACCATAACTATTTTATATCCACGACATCCCTTTAGTAATGCTTCCTAAGTGGCGAGACCTTGGAAGTCCCGAGAATATTCAAGACTAGATAGATGGCGGTGCGAGAACTCATGACTTCTTCAACTATGTAGCGCTCAACAATACAACCCTCGGGTCGTGATCGGTTTTTCACATATCCTTTTAATATCTTCATGTAGCGCTCAAGCGGATACATCCATCTCATGTAACATGGGCCACACAATTGTGTCTCTCTAATCAAATGAAGCTATTAGATGAATCATTATATCAAAAAATGAAGGTGGGAAATACATCTCAAGCTCACACAAAGTGTGATAATTTCTCTTTGCAATGATGGCAACTTTCTAGGGTCAATCACTCTACTACAAATCGCCTTAAAGAAGTAACAAAAGTTTGGTTAGCGTTTGGCGCACTTTCTTAGGCAAAATGGATCGTATACCAATTGGGAGCAAATTCTCCATTAGAACATGACAATCATGGGACTTTAAAGACTTTAACTTAAGGTCTTTCATGGATACAAGGTTTGTAACATTTGAAGAATACCCCTCTGGAACTTTTACTCCATGAAGAAACTTACAAAACACGGTCTTCTCCTTTTTAGATAGAGTATGAGTGGGAGGTAGATATGTGCGTGTACCCTTCTTTATCGGACCCATTCTGGTCTCGACCCCATACTAAGCAAGTCAACCTCGAGTTGATGGTATCTTTAGTCTTTCTGGCATATTGAGTAAGGTACCAATGACACTTTCAAAGACATTTTTTCAACATGCATCACATCAATGAAGTGTCTTACATATAATGACTTCGATATGGCAAGTCAAAGAAAATCGACTTTTCTTCCACCCCGTTTGGCAACCTCTCTGCAAATGGCTTCCCAAATTTAATGTTCAAATCTTTCACCTTTTCAAGCGGTTGTTCACCCGTCAAAGCCGTGGGAGCTTTACGGGTTTCGGTATTCCCATTGAATGCCTTTTTCAGCGATCGATCTTGATGAGTAGATGGCAAAAACCTACGATGACCGGGGTAGATATTCTTCCTACCATGTTCCAACCACATCAATCGGTGTTATCTTCACATATAGGGCATGCACTGCGACCTTTCGTCTTGTACCGGATAGATTGCCGTATCTTTGGAAAGTCATTAATTGTGCCAAAAATCATAGCCCTCAAGTTGAAACTTTCTTCCTGAACCCATCATACACCTCTACTCCATTCTCCCACATTAGCTTCAAGTCTTCAATTAAAGGAGCCAAGTATACATCAATATCATTTCGGTTGCTTGGGCGAGAAATTAACAAAGACAACATCATATATTTGCGTTTCATGCAAAGCCATGGAGAGTAAGTTATAAATCGCTAATATCACGGGCCATATCTGTGGGAGCTACTACGAATACCGTGCGGGTTAAAACCATCGGCGAGACAATGCAAGTCGTAGGTTTCTTGGATCCAACCCAAAATCGGGATAATCAATATCAAATTTTTCCATTGCGGAGAATCTGTAGGGTGTCGTAACATGCCATCTTTAATCCTTTCATCCTCATGCCATGTCAAGTGTTTTGCATCTGAACGAACTACGGTACATACGCCTAAATCGAGGAATTATGGGAAAATACCACAACACCTTTTACGGAGGCGAGAATCTTTCTTTTTATACGCGATGCATTACATTTAGGACACGACTTTAAAAATGCATGTTCATTCAGAAATAGAATGCAATCATTGGGACAAGCGTGTATCTTCTCATAGTTCAAGCCAATGGACCCTAACATTTGTTTTGCATCATACGTCCGAGAAGGAGCACATTATCCTTGGCAACATTTCTTTCAATAGTGTGAGTAATTCGATAAAGCTCTTATCCAGTCCATCCGTGGCAAGTTTTCAAGTTATACAACTTTATCACGACCAATAATTTTGTGAATTCGAGTACAACCCTCATACAACTGGCGTCTCTGCATCCGTTATCAACTTCTCAAACATTTGAGGGCGGTCATTAAGATCGTCTTCAAAAGCCTTTGCCATCTCTTCAAATTCATCCCCAACAAGCGTAGGTATTTCGGTGTCAGCGGTGCACATCTCTCGATACTATTACCCATATTCGAAGATTCAACTCTTTCCTCACCATGCATTGTCCAACAAGTGTAAGTTTGATCAATTCCATTACCCTTTAAATGTCCCCCAACTAAATGCATTAAGCGATTTTACATAGCAACAATGTAAGCGAGAGGACATATCATATTACTAGATCTCACTAAGCGTTGAGCAGCACTGAGTTCACAAAATAATCCACTCCATCTCTATATTCCTTGGGCGAGACGATTGGCGGACATCCACTTTCTATCCATAATGTCCCAATATCTATAATAAATTCGGATAAGAGAATTTACAATTTTATTGAAGCTAAGACATTCAATCAACTACCTAGTAGTTTCAACTAAACAAATCAAAGACTTTGATGTCTTCTATATAGTCATTAATTCTTCATATAAAATAAACAAAAAAAAAAAAAGTACTGAACAAGTGGAAGCAACTTTGAAAAATATCCAACATTTGTGAACTCGAACTACAACGAACTCTCGAACCAAGACAAACTCGAACAACGATCATGAAGCTCAGACAAAAAAAAACTCCCAAAACCTAACAAACAATTCGCATATTCGATTTAGGCATATTTGATTTTACTAATATAGATGACACACACTTTGCTTAAAAAATCTATCCTTTGAGAATCAAAATCTCAACAAAACCAAGCAACAAACACATATCAACTAATTTCTCTCCTATCAAACACATTCAACTAATTTTACACATATCAAACACATACAAATACATTCAACATATTCCTCTCCTATCAAATATTTTTTTTTCACACATTCAACATATTCCAATCAAACTACATATTCATCTCCAACCTAACAAAAAACCTAAAAAACAAAAAACAAAATAGAGAACTAACCTTTGAGAGAAGATGAGGACAAGCAATGAGGACTATGGGTGCTAGAGAGGATTGAGACAAGCAATGTGGGTTTTGGGGTTATTGTGGGTTTTAGGGGTTATTGTGGGTTTATGGGTTTGTGGGTTTGGGGGGTGGTGCTAGAGAGAGCGAGAGTGAGGAGAGTTGAGAGAGGAAGAGCTAATGAGAGTGAGGAGAGAGAGAGAAGAGCAGTGAGAGAGATAGGCGTGAGTTTATGGGTTTGTGGGTGGTGCTAGAGAGAGCGAGAGTGAGGGAGAGTTGTGGGTTTTGTGGGTTTTGGGTGTGGAAAGCTTGAGAGAGAGAGGCGTCTGTGAGAGAGAGAGAGAAGAGAAGAAAGCGAAGGAATGAAAATAAGAGAAAGCGAGCGGGCAAAAAAAAAAAAAAAAGTAATAATACTCAGCGTTTTTAGAAAGCGTTGAATATATATAGAAACGAGTTATCGATGGGGGCGTTTTTAAAAAAAAGCGAGTAGTATTACTGCGCGTGATGGGTAGCGTTTGGACAAAAGCGAGTATGTGTGTAAACGCGTCCTTCAATGCGCGGCGTTTTTAAACAAGCGCTGAATATTTCCCTTTCTCGTCATCCATATACTCGGCGTTTCTTTTAAAAGCGAGTATTCCCTCTCGTCATCCATATACTCAGCGTTTCTTTAAAAAGCGTTTGAGTATTACCCTTTCTCGTCATCCAAATCGTGGCGTTTTCTAAAAAACGCTGAATATTCCCTATGCTTTTTCATCTATAGGTGGCGTTTATTAAAAAACGCTGCTTATGGTGGCGCTCTTTTTTAGCCAATCTGGCGTAGTGATTGATTGGACACATCATCGTTCTTTAGCCCACTATTTCGTTTGATCTCATTTATAATCAAAAAAAAATATTTTTAGCTTAATTAAACGACCAGTGTATTTAGTCTATGAATATAGACTACATACATTTGTTAAGTACATTTTTAGGATAATTTATTTTAGGTTTTTTTGACTTTATTTTCCTTTTTTTACTAAGGGTATTGGTCTAGTCCCTCTTGGCCTCTCTTTTACTTTCTTACTTTTTTCTCCTTTTTTTAATAAAATCATGAGGTAGTACTCTTTTTTCGTTTTGATGTTTTTTAACATCAGAAGGTTTTGACCAAACTCTATTCCTTCTCTTTGCTAGAACAAAAAAGTAAGTGCATTGTTTCTTATAAACAAGATTCGAAGTAAAGTCACAATTGTTCTCAAAGTTAGTTGATTACAGACTAAAGTATATTCTCGCACAAGTGTCACCTTACCACTGTCGTTATAAATACATATACTTGTCATTTTGTCAAGAGTGGTTTTGTTATTAAACAATGTTTTAATTTATCTACAGTGGCACGTCAAATAAAGGGGGGAAAAAAGAAAGAATCTTGATTTTTGAACACCTTATTTTTCAACACCTTATTTTTTCTCTATTCCTCTTTTCTTATCAAATCATTCACCTATTATATATCTATCCTATCACTCTTTCTATTTCTTTCTCTCTAGGTGCTAGAGGAGTGTATGGGTGTCTAAAAATCATTTTTGAAAATGAAATTTGTAAATAGGAGAGTTTACTATTATCCGTATAAAAGTCTATCGTTATTTAGATAAACTCATCTCTGGCTGGTTTGTTTAAGATTGTTTTAGAATTGATTCTGAAAAAAAATGAGTTTAAAAAACTGATTTGTGTTCGTAACGATATTTTAAAAATGGGTTTAGAAGACTTGATTTTGTTTTTGGTGATAAATATAGAATCACTTTTCATGTGTAAATATACAAATAAAGGATGCATCTCGCACTCAATTGATCTTATCCAACGCAAAAACTAAGAATTCCTATTTTCATCCGAATCAATTCCACTCACCCAGATTCAATCTTATCCATAGCAATTTTAAATTTTATCACGTAAACACGATAATAATGTTTTTCAGTTCCACTTGTCAAAAAAAAAGATTTTCAATTCCACAAGCACAAGAATGTTGGACTCATTTTCGCTCCTAGAATTAATTTTAAGTTGCCCAAAATCTAAAAAATAGACACTTAATGTTGGACTCGTTGCTTGAAGAACCACTATGTTTATAAATAATATATGTCTAACATCTCTATATGTGCTATTGGAAAGTGGTCAATTTGATAGTTATCTAAACAATGCATAGAAACACTCTTAGAAGAAAAGGACATGGTAAATTTGATAGATTCTTGCTTATACTCCCTCCGTTCTTGATCTTTGCTACTTTTAGCCTTTCATTTTTGTTTCAAAATAATGGTACTTTTAAAAACCCAATGTACAATTCACTAAAATTTTCCAATACTGTTTATATTTATTGAGTAATTTAGAGTTTCAAAGTATAGATTTGTTGTTCCAAGACAATCACAGAGGGGTGCTTTAGTACTTGACTAACACAAATTAGTACTTCCACCTTAATTTGTGAGTAACAAGCCAAAAGTACCAAAGATTATAAAATGGATAGAGTGTTTTTTAATTATCATTTTACTGTGGTATGATAAATAACATGCATTTTTAATCCATTCTTTAATCAATTTAAATCTTGCTATTATAATATGATGAAGATTAGTAGAGTATGTAATTGTGCACTTGTGAAATGTTCACTTAGATAGCTCTAGGTAGTTATGGGATTTGTTTAGTAAGCTAAGTTTGTTACTATGATTAGATAAGATAAAGTTTGTTATATTATTAAGATAGAGCTATTTTACAATGATGAGATAAGATAGACTCATTGTAAGTCTCACACCTATATATGTGAGCAAACTTGTATCATTCTTGAATTAATCAAAACAGAATTCTCTCAAACCAACATAACTATACTTCTAGTATGGTATCAGTTGGCTACTGATTCTTTGCCTAAATCGTCATTCTCGTTGTCATTCATCTCTGATTCTTCTCAAAACTTTGTTGCTTTGTCGCAAATGGCGGAATTCGATCAAGTAACAAAGGTGCGTGTTTGTAGGATAGGGTACATGTCAAATGTGATAGTTTATTGTATTTATTTTTTAATTTTCATTTATTGTTGTATGATAAATAACATGCATGTTTAATCGCTTTTTGTGATCAATTTAAATCTTGATATAATAATATGAAGAATATTCAAAACTTTGGATTAGACTATAATTTCATCACATATTTTAATCAAATCAATTTCTTCACTTTCTTAGTTTCATTTAATTTCTTCTTTTTAGTTATATTTTCTCCTTATTGTGTATCTTTTGTATCGATATATACAATTTATAATTTCTTTTAACTACTGTCAATGACATGTGATTGAATAATAAGACAACTATTATTTGTGGTAGTACAATAAAGCAACTATTTATATATTGTATTTTTTTTGTAAATCAAGGTATCCTCTACGACCACTGTAGAGACTAATCCTTTGAAGTATCAGAGATCTATTTAAGGATCGATCTCTCCCAACAAATCTTTTCTTTTTGAAATTAAGTAAAATAAAACAGCATAATATTTACTAAAGTATATTACATCGATCTAGACAAAATAAAATATGATTTAATGCTATATATATATATATATATATATATATATATATATATATATATATATATATCTTAAAATACTACTCTTTATTAATTAATTAATTAGCATTGAATTTAGGTTATAATATTTCCTAAGATGGTAAAACATTAAAAAAAAAAGACCAAAGGCAAATTAAACTTACCTATGTTCCTCTTCTGTCCAAGTGATCCTGATCTTCTTCACGCCACCAGAAGGTTTGAGAGGTTCAATCTGAAGCTTTGAGAGATCAACATGATTCTCGGCCACCTCTGAATTTGGAGAAGATTTGGGCAACGCAGAAGCATTGAGATCAGATGCAATCACAGGTCTCTCTTTAAATTCATTATTACTATTGCCATGAACATGATTCTTAACCACCTTTGATTAGGGAGAATATCTAAGTCAACCATAAGCATTGAGAGATGAATTCACAGGCCTATCTAAATATTAACATAACTGTGAATTCATCTCTCAATGCTTATGGTTGACTTAGATATTCTCCTAATCAAAGTGATTAAAATCATGTTCATGGCAATAGTAATAATAATTCAAAAGAGACTTTGTGATTACATCTGCTACAATTTGCCCAAATCTTCTCCAAATTGGAGGTGGTGAGAATCATGTTGATCTCTCAAAGCCTCAGTTGAACTTCTCAAACCTTTTGGTGGTGTGAAGAAGAATAGGATTACTTGGACTGAGAAAAACGAACATAGGTAAGTTTAATTTGCCTTTGGTCCTTTTTTTTTTTTTTTAATGTTTTACCCCTTAGGAAATATTATAACCTAAATTCAATGCTAATTAATTAATTAATAAAAAGTAGTATTTTATGTGATATATATATATATATATATATATATATATATATATATATATATATATATATATATATATATAGAGGCATTATATTATGAGAGGACTTTTATGATGAGAGGGTGAGAGGAACCAATCATGACCATAGATCAAATCAAGAATGGTTGAGATTAAAACAAAAAGTCAGCGTGATAACTACCACACTTTCTAATCACAACCACCGTGTTTGTGTTATAGGGTCAAGATTTACTCTCTCTCATCTCTCATAATAAACTCACATATACATACATCCCCTATATATATATATATATATGGCATTAAATCATATTTTACATATATTGTCTTAGATGTAATATACTTTAGTAAATATTATGTTGTTTTACTTAATTTCAATAAGAAATGATTTGTTGGAAGAGATCGATCCTTAATTAGATATCGATACTTCAAAAGATTAATCACTAGTTTACAGGTGTAGCTCATATGTGCTCAGTAAAACGACCATAATAAAGGCCAACAAAGTTATTGGGGAATCCCTAATTCAGTTTAAGCTCTACAACTGATTCAACTGATTCAACTAATCTAACTGATTTACAAGAAGAAGAATTTATCGTTATAACTGATTACAACATATTGAAAACTATCAATGCTAAAATTCCTAAGTTTTTACTTTACTAAACTGAGCTTGACTTGTTAACCTGTAGTAACAGGTGAGCTGGGCAAGTGACTAGTAGTATTATGATCTGCACCAGCAGGTTTGTCACTTGCTGTAGCTGGTGGCTTCCCTTTCATGATTTTAGCATTCTGACTTGCTATTGTAAGTTGTAGGTCATCTGATGGTTGATGGGGTAGATTGGCCATTTGTTGGAGGAGGTGTGGGATTAATAGTAGAGTTGGTTCTATCGGGAAGTGTTGGTGAGGCTTGTGTGGCATCAGTGACTTCATTTGTAGGTGTGGTGGGTTGATGTGGTTGTAAGGAATGTAAGGGAAAATGTGAGTTTGAGTCTGGGCATTGAAATGATTGTTGCTCAGTGACAGTGTTTTGTTGGAAGACTTGTGAGTAAGGAAACTTAGTTTCATCAAACAAGACATCTTTGGTTATATAAATTCTACCCTCGGAGCTCAAACATTTGTATCCCTTGTGTTGAGGTGACAAGTCCAAATTTACACACTCAGCACTCCCAAATTCAAGCTTATGTTGATTGTAGGAGCGAAGGTAAGGATAACAAGTGCAGCCAAAGACTCTTGGGGATTGATAGTCAGATGTTTTGTGATACAGGGCCTCATGAGGTGAAATAAAGGATTTGTGGCAAGAGGATGGAAGTCTATTTAATAAGTGAGTTGTTGTAGTAAAGGCATGATCCCAATAGGACTTAGGTATGGATGCATGAGATTGGAGTGTGAGGTCCATTTCGACAATTTGTCTATGCTTTCTCTCAACAGTCCCATTTTGGTGACTAGTAGGAGGGCAGGTTAAACGCTGAGTGATACCTTGTGAGGCTATAAGGTCGGTGAAAGGCCTAAAATCACCCCCAAAATTTTTTTGAACAGCCATAATACTAGCATTGTGTTGTGTATGGATGTGAGCTTGAATTTTTTTGAAAGCTGTAAAAGCATCAGACTTGTGTTTCAGAAAATACAACCAAGTAAACTTAACAACTGTGTCAACAAAGGCAATGTAATAGTTATAACCAGATTTAGATGGGGGAGGGGGAGGGTCCCCTCAGATCAGAGTGAATCAATTCAAAGGGGGGTGTGTATTCAGTGACAGAAGCATGAGCAAACAACCTATGAGAGTTACCAATACAACAAGATTTACACAAAGATATATCAGTTTTATTAGGAATAGTAATGTCATACAATTTCAGAATTGAAAATATAGTATGTACATTAGCATGTCCTAACCTAGAATGCCATAAAAGGTAATTTTGATAGCATTGCTAGAACTAGATACATTTTTATTAGAAGGAGAAACAATGTTTGTAGACACAGTAGATTTACAAGAAGGCTTATGCAAAAAATGAATATTAAGCCTACTGATAAGCCTCCTCGATCATCTTTTAACTACAAGATATCGGTTAAACTCGATGAATCCAACTACCTCGCGTGGTTGCAGCAAATAGAGTCAGTGCTGCGCGCTCACCGATGAATCCCACTACACCAACAATGCCTCCCTCACCTCCTACTCCTCCTAATCCTACCCCAAACACCTCACCAGCTACCCAGTCACCTACTGGAACTCTTCCCTCTACTGCATCTAGCACTATCAATGCTGATAGCTCACCTTCTCCGTCACCCTCACCTTCTCCACCACATAATACTCATCATATGCAAACCAGGTCCAAAACTGGTCACTTACAACCTCCTCTATATCCCACACTCCATCTCACTACTACTAAACCAAATTCGGTCCAACAAGCTCTCACTTCACCTGAGTGGACTAAGGCAATGCAGGCAAAGTTTGATGCCTTGCAAAACAACCAAACTTGGACCTTAGTTCCTCTTCCTCCCAATAAACGTGCAATTGGTTGCAAATGTATCTTTAGACTTAAAAGAAAACCCTGATGGTTCTATAAATAAATACAAAGTTTGATGCCTTGCAGAACAACCAAACTTGGACCTTAGTTCCTCTTCCTCCCAATAAACGTGCAATTGGTTACAAATGTATCTTTAGACTTAAAGAAAACCCAGATGGTTCTATAAATAAATACAAAGCTAGGCACATTGCCAAAGGTTTCAATTAAAAATATGACTTGGAATACTCTGAAACTTTCTCACCTGTGGTTAAACCTATCACTATTAGGATTGTTTTGACTCTTGCTTTATCTTTCCTGAGAAAGAAGGAATCCGTATGGCAAAATAAGGAACTTAACTGATAATTGTAGAAAATCCATCCCTTTTATGTAGGGGCTAACACTATGTCATATCTTATATCAGAATAATGAAACAAATGATAAAGGTGTAAACAAAGCATGAAGAATATGCACAACATGGAGAAATGTTTAATTCATGATATTAAGTTTAAGCAAACATTGTCAATTTAAGGGCAAGTAATAAGGGCAAGTAAAACATAGTTGTTTGTAAAAGTCTGGAGGGTTATTAAATCAGATCCTTAAGAGAACCTTTTTTTATAACAGCCATTGTGAAGTCATGGTCTTATAATAATTGTATGATTAATCAGCAGTCCAACTCTGCTCAACAATTTCACGTACTCTTCTGTTGTATTCACGCTTGTTTTCACTGAACATTCGAGCAGCTTCGGAATTCGCTGGCGAATTTGGGTTTGGATCACACAACAATGACTGCAAAAATATAAAGCGACTTAACTTCAATCAAAAATTGTATAAACCAAGTGAAACGCATGCAAAAGCAGAAACTAATCTTTCTGTAGTCAGGTAGAACCATGTGGGCAGAACCACTTTTATTTTAATGTTGCTGCGTTCTCGAGTTATTTTAACACTAAGGATCATATCGCGTAACAAAATGAGCTAAGATATCGCAAGTGGATAATAGAAATGGCTGACACAAAAAGAAAATGCTGACATATGTAGAGCCAAAATATAGAATATCAAAAGGCCTAACAACTGCTTTTTATCAGAACTATATGAAGCACCAATTTGTGAAAATTACTTAAAAGTTTGGGTTGACTAGATTCAAACTATAGAAATAAGAATGAACTTAAATGGATTGGACAAAAACAGCAAGACTAAAAAAGATGGATGACTATATTGAAGGCAGTTAATGGATGTATTATGTGAAACTAATTCAAAAAAAGGCAGTTCTTATTTCATAATTTCAGAAGACCAATGCAGGTAAAGGCATTCAGGAAACTTGTTGAAGTACTCAAGTATACAAGACAAAACTAATTTGTATGACTTATTTTAACTTTATTTGTGGTAGAGTAAATATTTTCAACGTTGATGAATCTGTATAGTAGACGAATCGATGGGCAGCGTCCAATCAAATCATTTTCAGCTTGTCAAAAAAAAAATCATTTTCAGCATTTGTTGTCTTAAATTAAAACCACTCAGAAATATAAAATGAATTACCTGGATTGAGGTAAGTATTGCAGCTACATCATATATTGGGCTCCACTGATTTTGTAAAATGTCCAAGCATATACTGCCATCTGCATAAACTAAATTACCAAGAAAAATCTGGCTTAGAACTACATTTGAAGTTACTATCATGCTAATTAAATCGGATTCCATATCACCGCTTGAATATGATAGGAACCTTGGGCCTAAGACTCAAGGGACTGATCCAAGTATTGTATCAACAGCTAATAGGCCCACAACTTGGAAGGTGTACACTAGGAGGCCCAAACTGCAGGACAGTTAGTTTGTTAGTCTAATTGTCAGGGGTATGTATTCCTTTGTATATAAGGGGGGGTCAATAGTTAGTGGAGGCATTATGAATTGTAACTGATTTTATGTTTTGAGGAGAGCCATTCTCTCTGGTTTAGGAGTCCTTGGACTCTGGATATCTTGTATCATCTTGAGCATATTGCTCTACATCTTGAATAAACACATTACTGATTCTTGATCTAGTTTTGAGTTTCTAACAGAATACATTCTTATATCTGCAAATTTTCATAAATTTGGGGTATCAGATCAACATGTCAAGTCGTTAACAATGAATAATTCAGTGGTCAATGCTTTAAAAATTCTAATTAAATTTACAAGTGTGCAAATACATCGATAAATGTCAAAATATCATATCCATTTAATATTTATTAAACAACCATGGTAGTTTGTATTGCATGTATAGTACGATTCCAATCGTGATATGAATCAAAATTGATGGCCAGCAATGTGAACTGTGTAGCTTATCGTTTTGTGGCATGAATACTTGCCAGAGTCACGATACGGGAGCAATTCAAATGATACACAACCCTTCAAAACTCGTGGATTCTGTTTCGCTAACCAAGTTGGGTATCGCGACCTCTTTCTCTAACAAAATTAGTTTTAGGGTTTTTTCCATTTTTAAGCCTAGATAGAAAGGTTAGATAGTCCGTTTTATATTATACTCACTTCTCATTCAGTAATACCCTTCAAAAATCAGAAATAGGACCTTTGCCTCGTGCTTGCTTGCGCATCCTCCACTATATAATTCTATAGGTTAGTTATTGTTTCCTTTTTTCTTGGCCCCCACCACTTTGTTTGGTCCTCCACCTATCTATCTTATGGCTTTTCTCTTATTTACTCGCCACGTTTTTTCCACTTTTTTAGTGGCTAAAACAAGTCAAACAAAGAAGACAAAGAAGCATCATATTATTATTATTATTATTATTATTATTATTATTATTATTATGTGGAGTCACTATGCATATGTTCCACCTAATAGGATCTGGTGAAATGCAAGTATTGCTCACATATTTATTGAGGTGGTATTGCAAGAATGAAACATCGTCTTGCAAGGACAAAGAAGAATGTGAGAAATGGTATTCGGTTCCTAATGAAGTCAGAGAGATTTTGTGAGGTCAGAGAAACATGAATCCAAAAAGAAAAATGTTTTAAACAAGGAACTGAACAAGAAAATACAAAAAAACAACAAAATTTGGTGAATGCAAGATCTTTGCAAGACGGAAGACTCTAAGAGATGCTTTGCAAGATCTTTGGCAAATATAAAAGGGTATTATATTAAAACCTCCAACTTATCATGAGGTGAGAGTATTTAAAAAAAAAAGAACAGTTGACGGTGTTAAAGGAAGTATGAAGTAACACAAGAATGATTTGGGAAAATAGGGCTGCATTTTGATCTGTGACAAGTGGTAAGTCACTTGCCAATTTACGGTCAATAGTCCAAGTGAGATTGTTTTCTTCAAATCGATCAATACTACGCTTTCTTTATTGGCTTCTAGGATACAATAAAAGGGGAGGATAATGTAGTACAAGTTGTGACAGATTGTATTTCTAATCTTGTGGCTGTTGAAATGATGTTAGAGAAGAGAACATTTTGGTCTCCTTGTACAACGTCAGGGTATTGATTTGATCCTTGAAGACATTCAGAGCTAACTATTATTTTTAATATTATTGCAAACACCAAAAGGTCGCAACATTTATTTATAGACACGTGATGGTTCTAAGCCTATATAGGAAGCATTCCAAAGAAAAGGAATTAGCTAGGAAGCATTCCAAAGGAAAGCAACAAGGTCGCAACATTTATTTATAGACACGCGATGGAATCCTCCTATTAATTCCACCATGGAATCCAATAAAAACAATTGTTTGGCATCCTTGATCACATCACTAATCTCAATCGATTTTATGAGAACATTCTCACTTGGACTATTAACCAAAACATTGCTAAGTGACCTACCAGGCATTGACAATGCAGATAATTCAACTAAATGTCATTGTAACTACAAAAAGGGATTACAGGGGACTTTTGTACTTACTGTTTGGATGAAACATTCGAGAAACGAAGCGCACAGTGGGTGGCTTATTAGGATAATCCTCTGTGAACTGAAGTGTCAACTTAAACGTACCTGAAAGACACATATCCCCATTAAAAAAATTCCAAAAATTAGAAAACTCTGTAACAAGGCATAAGAATTGAACAATAATCCAAAAACTGAATACCTAAAACTAAAACTCATGTATGTACTAATCAAATAAAATAACAAAATCATATTAGACGGTTCCAATAGGCACATTAAATAATCCTCTATTATATTATTCGTACAAAATTTGACAAATGAAAGACACATTTAAAACATTTCCCAACTCCTCTAAAGAGTTCTAGCACTTAGAAAAGCATAGCAATTTGACTACACTGGTTGAACTGCTCATCCAGTCTTTCAGATTAAAAAGGCAGAAGATAGAACTGTACCTCCATCCCAAGGGGTGTCATCTGGTCTGTAAAAGCACCAAGAAAAGCATAATCAGATTTCTATTAGATGTTCAATTATCCACAAACTAAAACCGAAAAAAAAAGGGTGGGGTGGGGGGGGGGGACACACACACACACGCATAAATAAAATAAATAGTAATTGTAAACCTGCACATACCCAAAGATAACAGCATTCCAAAGCATGATATTATTGTCTTGGGGAGCCCCACTGATGCCAGCAGGAGGATCTTGTTGCAACCTCTTAAAATCTCTCATCAGTCTCTTTCTTGCGGGAGTCGACATCTTCACCACCTATATCTCAATCAAGCACAAGCCAAACATTAGTAATCTATCATTGACATGCCCAAGTGTATAGAAAAACAAGTGACACAAAAAAGGGAAGTGGGTGAATGAACAAGATTAAACAATGAAAAAATCTTTGAAAACGTAACAAAGAATACATTAAGGGTGTGCTTATGAGTTTGGAGAGAGAGGAAAGGGGAAGGTAGAGGACTAATAGTAGTAATTGATTAGTAGGGAGAAAAAGCATCCCAACACCCTCTAAACCCCTCTCCTAGTATATTTTTGAGATCCTCCAAAATCCTTCAAATTTGAGGGAACTCAAAATAAACCGAGAGGTGTTTAGAGGGGCTTGGGGATAATTTTCTCCCCATAACAAATGAATTACTACTATTAGTCCAAACTATAAACACATTTAGGTTTAGAAAATACAAACAAAGCCCAAAGAGCTTAACAATTATGAAGCCAGTAATACTTCATGACCAAACTTCAGAAATATTCATATATCAATCAAAAAATAACAACCCAATTTCAAGAGTTGTATTCAATTCATAAATAATCCTCTATGTATGCACAAGTGAGTTAAAAAGATGGATTCATATTCACTCAGTAGTCAGTAGTCAGTCAGAGACTAAAACACCAGAGGGGTTAAAGCTATTTCATATTTTTTTACCAAGAAAGAAAACAGCAGAATGAAGAGTTTCCAAACATCAATAACCTTATTCCCACAATCAAGAATTTCAATTCTTATCAGATGCCCTAGATCCACACCACTCAATTTCTAGCCTAATATGTACCAAACAAAGATTAATACCTACTAAGAAAATAATCAAACAAACAAACAAACAAACGAATAAGGGGCTGTCGGAATCAAATTCCAGAGAAATTAATTTGAGTATCAATTGATTTGATGAAAACCGTTCACGGGAAATAAAAAAAGAGATTTTTGAGCGAAATTGGGAGAGAGAAAGAAAGAGATAGAGTACCGACTTGCGAGTGAAGAACCGTGGAGAGAGAAAGAAAAGATTGAAGGTCGGAAAGAATTGTGGCTGTGGAGAACCCAATAAAGAAAGTGAACGCAGAATTCTGATTTGGTTATCACAGTAATTCTTCCATGGGGACGGGCTTTTGAGAGAGAGATTCTTTTGCTTCTACTATTATTTTTTCACTAATAATTTTAAGGTGGCTTCTAACTGATCGATAAACTAGATCCTTCCTTCGTTTAAATCGATGATTTTTTATTTTAATAAGCAAAAATTGTATTAATGGGAGAGAGATTTACCAATCTCATTTACATTAAAGAAATGAGAGCTTAAATTGATGGTAATATAGTCTAAAATATTATGAATATAGTAAAAAAAAATTATTAATACAATTTTAATTGCTCGTAATATTTTTAATTATATTCTCAACAAAGAAAATATTTTTAATTATATCTAATTTTCAATTTAAATGGTATGCTCGTGGGATACTTAGTTTATCTCTCACTATAAAAGCACGGTCGACTCAACACCTACAGAGTACTAAAGCTATGAAGTGAGACTCGTGAGATAATGAAATAACACAAACTCTTAAAGTATCTTTGGATGAAGTATTTTTGTTGTACTATCCTTGAGTTTGTAATCCCAGTAGGCTGAATCTAGTAAATTGTGTAGGTGCAAATAGTATAGGCCCACTATATGTTAATGTAAAGTTGGGCCAAGTCCATGTTTTGCAAGTAATACTGTTAGAAGTTAGTTTTGTTTGTTGTTGTTATCAGCATAGTTTGTAATGCTTCTGCAGAAGCATATATACATTGTAAATGCACCTTCACTAATCAATGAAATCAGTACATTCAAGCACTAATACTCTCACAATTGGTATCTAGAGCTTGTGTAACCGATTCCTAACCGAAATAACCGCAGTTTGTTTCGATCTTGAAGAAGATTTTGTGCCCTGAAAAGAAAAGCTTCGATTGTGTATCACCGGAAACTATGGCGTCAACGACGGAGGAGAAAGCCTTCGTGCAACCAGCGATTCCCAAATTTGAAGGGCACTACGAGTATTGGTCAATGCTAATGGTGAATTTGTTGAGATCCAAAGAATATTGGAGTCTCGTGGAAGATGGAATTCCACCGCTCACTGCTGATGCAACCCAGGAACAAATCAAAACTGTGAACGACGCGAAATTGAAAGATTTGAAGGTAAAGAATTGCCTATTCCAAGCAATTGATGGCAGCATAATTGAGACAATGATAAAGAAAGACACGGGAAAGGATATATGGGATTCCATGAAGATGAAGTACCGTGGAAACACAAAGGTCAAGAAAGCTCAGTTGCAGACCCTACGAAGAGAAATGGAGCTTCTTGGATAGAAAGAGAGAGAGGCAATCAATGATTTTGTTGCAAGAACGTTGGCCATCGCCAACAAAATGAAGGCACATGGAGATAAAATCGGGCAAACTGATATTGTTGACAAGATTCTTCGATCCATGACAGAGAAATTCGCCTATGTTGTATGTGCAATCACTGAGGCTCATGACACATATAATATGTCTGTAGATCAATTGCAAGCTAGCCTATTGGTCCATGAACAAAGAATGAAGGAATACAAAGGGGAGCACAAAGGAGATGAAGAACAGGCTCTGAAAACCACTGTGTCAAGAGGTGGTTGGAGAGGTAGAGGAAGAAATCAAAGGGGAGGTCGTGGTAGAGGAAGGCAGCCCAACAAACACTACAAGAAAAATGGGATTTTTTGGCGGATTTTTCCGCCAAAAAAACACCAATCGCCGCAAAATCTGGTATTTTCAGTGGATTTTTCCGCCATAAATGGTGGTGGCAACGTATTTTCGGTGGAAATTCGCTGATAATTTCCGTGGATTTTAAGTCATTTCGTGGATTTTTATGGGAAATTTTGCGTGAAATTCATGGTACTTTCGGGAATTTTGAACTTTCTCGCGGATTTTTCCGCCAAATTTTTTTTTTTTTTTAAATCCGCCAAAAATTTCTTTTTTTTTTTTTTTAAATCCGCCGAAAACTACACCTAAATCCGCCGAAAAATACTTTTTTTTTTTAAAAAAAAATTTAAAAACATTTTAAAAAAGCTGAAAAAACGTTTTTAAAATTAAATAAATTTTAAAAAAAATATATAAATAACATATTTAAATTAAAAAACTAAAATTGTGATAAAACCAAATAAAATGTTTTTTAACAATTAATAAATTTAAATTAAAAATATAAATAGCATATTTAAATTAAAAACTCAAATACCAAATAATAAATTTCCATAATCAACAATAAAAAAAACATTCATAATCAACCAAATAATAAACATCCATAAATTCAAATCCAACAAATCACTCCGATATCCATAATAATAAACATACATAATCAAATATAAAACTACTAAGGTGCGTGCTCATCGGAGTCATCACTGTGATAATATTGATCACCTCGTGCTGGTTGATCATCATTGAACAAACAAGCCTCTAACGCACTATAATTTAGATCAATATTATTATTGAAGAGATGGGGTGATTCTTCTTTGAGGGTTGAATATACTATTCGCTTGAGGTGGTGATCAGTCTTTGGGGAAGATCTTTGGGGAGGATCTTTGGGAAGGATATCGAGGTGGTGGATCTTGCTGGGGGGATCTGCTTGAGAATAATGGGGTTGGGGAGTATCTTTGTGGATCTTCGCCGAGGGTACGGAGGATACCGAGGCCAAGAGGCGTGGTGGTAGGAAGCCATATGTGATGATGATGATGATGGCCTCGAAGGATGGTTCATCTGAGCCATCATCTGCTTAGCTTGCTCAGCAGCGCGCTCCTCAATGATCCTAGCGCACTCAGCAGCGCGCTCCTCAATGATCCTAGCTTGCTCTTCCGGTTATGTCGTGCATATTGCTCCGCTTGCTCGTTCAACCTCTGGTTAAATTGCTTTGGGTCAATTGATCTACCCGCTGCGTTGGGAAGCGATAAGAACGACCAAGTACTCTGTCCCCGAATATGATCGACTCGGCAAAATGCTTTCTTGAAGAACTTGGGTCCCATGCTACGGATCTGTCAAACGATCACTCTTTTGTGGGCCAACCGCTCTATCCCACATAGAGCGACCCACTCTAGCCTCCTCCTCACGATCGTGACCATTGCTCTGCGGTGAGACTCACGCCACTCGGCCATCCCAAAGATCATAAGCATCCTAAAAAACAACGAGATAAATAAATAAATATTAATAAAAAAACAATAAAAACAATATAAATATAAATATATATATATATATATATATATATATATATATATATATTGTATTTAAAGATAAATAACTAATAACATAATGTAGTTTTACAGAATCCTCCTCGCCCTATCGTGGATAAATGAACCATCCTCCTCTCGCATATACAAGTTGCGATGCAACTCGAGCAAACCGACCTCCGTCCCAGATTCTTCCTCCTAGATACATAATTTTATTATTTAATAACAACTACTTAATTAATTAACACATAGTTAATAAATTTAATTAATTGATGAATAAAAGTAATAGTTATAAAATTACGTACCATGCTGTGGTGATGAGTTCCGCACTAACAGATCCACGAGTGATTGCGGTAAGCGCGGCATTTTCGAAGCACGGTTCTTCTTAGCTTTCTCGCTTTATTTTTAAATTCAGGAGTGTCCCAATACGCGGCGATTCGCATAAGCCTCGGTCCCATAAAAGCGAGTTTTGCCTTTGCTTGCCGCCGTACACCCTGCAAAGATTTCCGTGAGTATCTATCTTTGCATCTCTTGTTGAACGCATGCTCAACATCTTTCGTTGTTCGGTAACCATGTACATTGTTCCTATTTAAAAAAATTAGAAGAATATTGTTAATCTGAGACAAATTAAACAATTCAATAAAATAATTAAAAATTAATTATTTCATAGAACTTACTTGGAAAGAATTGAGCATGGCCCTAAAATAGTTTTTCCCATCTTCTTTATCTTTTTCTTAGCGGTCAATTTTTCCAACCTTTGAAAAAATTATTGAATTGCGTTATGATGCGGTGGCTGCGGGCTTTGAAGGAATAAACACGAAAATTTTTAAAAAAAGTGAATATTTTGGACCACGAAAGTAGTTGTATAAAAGGCAACAAAAATTAATAAATAATTATATACTTACGAATCTCCTTGAGGCACCACGATGCGGCGACCATCTTCAACATGTGTCGGTAGTAAGTCATCCCCGCCAACGATCCAGGAAAGAGGTGCAAAGACTACTACTACTACTCGCACCATCTGTGGTTGGCTTTGGCAAATATCGCCAAGAGGAACAACACAACGACGCGGCGTCTGTGGTTTGGCGCGTTAGGCGAGTAATAATCTTTGGCTCCCACTGCCGTATCGCGACAGTGGAGGAACATCGTATGTGTCGTCTCGATCGGATGAGGATCCGGATGATGATGACATACCTATATACATATATATATATATATATATATATATATATATATATATATATATATATATACATACATTTAAATATTAAAAAAGAAACATGTATATATATTGCATAAACATTCGTACAAATATTCATACAAAATAACCATAAATATCCATACTATTACCAGTTACTAATTAAGTACCAAATAAAACAGAATAACTAGAAAAACTAATTTGAATCCCACTCATTCTCAAAATCATCATCATCAGATGAGCATGGAATTCTTGATACACCAATATGTTCTTCTGCATCTTCATCAGCATCTTCTTCGTCATCAACTTCATCGCCGGTGTTTGGTTGATCACATAAACGAGTAATGGGTTCCACTTGAATCACTTCATTTACATTAGACATCTCATCCATTTGAAATGGGACATCTTCCAGTGTGTCATTTGTCTCAATCCGGCCTCTTGGTTTTGTCTTAATAACCAACCACGCCTATCAGTCCGCGTTGATGGATAAGGGACATAATAGACTTGTCTCACATTTTGAGCAATGACGAACGGATCATACAGTCGATATCTACTACTCATTTTAATGTCGACTGTATTTGACTTTGGATTTACCCTTGTTCCTCGAGCAGACGGATCAAACCAGTTACAATAAAAAAGCACTACCGTCTGACTATAGTCTAGATAGGGGTACGCAACTTCGTATAGACAAAAGACAGACAAAGCTAATTCATGTCTAGGACATTCAACATCCATTTCATTTCGACTGCTTCTTGGAGCAAATTCATTCTTGAAATAATAAGAACAAAAGTTGGTTGTTTCACGGTGTAAGTATGAAGAACATATCGATCCTTCAACTCTAGCTTTGTTTTTCACCGATCTTTTTGAATCACCCATGAACCTAGATAATTAAACGATATGTTAATTAATTAATTAATTAATAATGTTATTTTTTAAACTTCCTTAATTTATATTATAATAAATAATCGACCTTTCAAGCGGATACATCCATCTCAGATTGGGACAGTCCGCCAAGTTTAGCTTCGGATCACGAGATGCACCCGGTAGATGCTCCATAGAATCAAAGAAACCAAAGGAAATACTCTCTCCAACTTGCATAAGATAAGTGGGATGTCTTGTTCCATTTTTGTAAGATCATCAACATTTAGGGTTCTTGAACACAAATTCTTAAAGTATGTACTTATTTCAATCAGTGGGTCAAAAAGCGTGTGTTGGCAACGAACTAAAAGCGATGGGAAGTAAGCACTCCATGAATACATGACAATCATGACTCTTCATCCCATGCAACTTCCCATTATCCACATCCGCACATCTAGATAAATTGGAAGAATAACAAATGCGGCATTTTCAACTCTTTTATCCACCGATAAACTGCTTTCGCTTCTTCCTTAGATAAAGTATAATTGGCTTTGGGTTTCAATGTCCTAGTACCTTGCTCAACCAACAACAAATCCTTTCGTCTAAAATAATGAGCTATGTCCTTCCTAGCTTTCTCATTGTCTTTCGTTTTACCTTTCACGTCCATGACAGTGTTAAATATGTTATCAAAAAAATTCTTCTCTGTATGCATTACATCCAGATTGTGTCTCAGTAGATTATCTTTCCAATAGGGAAGTTCCCAAAAGATACTTCTCTTTGTCGGTTGTGCCATTGCCCATAGCCTTATACGGACGAGAAACAACACCCGCTACGACTTCCTTTGGAGGATGTCTTTTAACACGCCCCAAACTTCCTCCGGTGTCAAACTATGAGGAGGTCCACTTGTTTCAACATGTCCTTGATGAATGCATATTTCTGCTTTCTAAATGGGTGATCCATAGGTAAGAACCTACGATGCGAGTCAAACCACGAAGTTTTCCCTCCGTATTTAAGAGTGAAAGCCCTTGTGTCAACCATGCAAATCGGACACGCCATCTTACCATGTGTTCCCCATCCGCACAACATTCCATAGGCGGGAAAGTCATTAATTGTCCACATCAAAGCCGCCTCATTCTCGAAATTTTGTTTGCGTCTTCGCATCATAAGTTAAAACACCATGCCACAACCTTTTTAGGTCATCAATCAAAGGTTGCAAATATATATCAATACCATTTGTTGGATTGCTTGGCCCGGAATAATAGCATTTAAAAACATGTATGGTTTAGACATACACATTTCGTGGAAGGTTGTATGGGGTGACAATAATCGCCAACAAGAATACGGTGATGCCGATGCTTGAATATAGGGTGTGAAACCATCGAGCATAAACCAAGCGAACATTGCGTGGATCATCGGCAAAATCGGATGAACACGATCAAAATGCTTCCAAGCTTCACCATCGGATGGGTGACGTAATTCACCGTAATTGTTTCTATTTTCATGGTGCCACGTCATTTTACGGCGGTCTCCATTGATGTAAACATCCTCTGTAGCCTTGGTATAAGCGGCAGATAGAACATTGCTTTTCCGTGGAACCGGTTTGCCTCTCGCTCGTCCACTTTCTCTGGCGCACGCAGAGCGTGGCTCTCCACACAACTTGCATTAGTCAAATTTCCATCATTTATGCCAAACTCATTATTATAATAGAGCATGCAACTGCGGACACACAACAATCAATTCTTTTAGATTTTAAGCCAAGCTTCGATACAGTCTTTTAGCATCATAATAACTCTGCGGCAAAAGTCCCTTAATAGGGGTTGCATCCAACATCATTTTGGTCATATATTCCATGCACAACTTCGGCAACATTAAATTGAGACTTAAGACCCAACAACCGAACACACATTGATAATTTTGAGTCTTTAGATCCTTCAAATAATGGTTTATTTGTCTCACTCAAATACGTGTAAAACAATTGCGCTTCCTCATTTGGAACTTCTTCAAAGATCATATTCCCGGTTCTTCAAAATCCAAATTTACTCCAACGACATGAGATATCATTCCCTGATAAACATCTAACGCGGGTTGCATGATTTGGCCAGATCCAGATGTGGAAGCTACTTCTTCAACCGGAACATTAGTACTTGAAAGATATACTTCAACGGAACATTAATCGCGAGAGCGACTACGCAGTGTACCCAGTGCTGCTACGCGTGGCGACTCCATATCCAATAATCGCCTAAACCCATTATTGTACAAATGCATTCTCGACTTCATCTTCATTTTTTATAAATCGAATTGAACATTTCGCGCACGGACATCTAATTCCCCCTTCTCGCGCAAATCCTTCGTCACGCTTAGCACAAAAAATAAACTCTTCTACTCCTTCTGCAAATCGTCTCTTTAAACCGCTTCTTCCAAGATATAATCGATCATACATCCAACTATGATCCATGTTTTCTAAATCCTAGTACTACGTGTGCTACAATAAAAATTATCATAAACAATAACTAATTACTTTTCATTTCATAAATAATAAATCAAAATTTATATTTTCTTACTTACATATTCATACACATATACACATACACATATACAAATATCATATGATCGTATGCATACACATACACATATACACATACAAATATTTACATACATGCACTAACAATGTAAACATTACATTAATTAATTATAATATAAATAATGAATTTTCAAAAATATAATAGATTTTAACAACTTAAACAAAATCATGATTGTACAATGAATTTTCGAAAAACTAATATATTCTTGTTTAGTTAATAGAGTGTTAGTTAAAATGTATTAAAAACATAAATTAATAATTAAAAAATAGATATAATTTATTCTTTAACTATATAATTCGTATTTCCTCTAAAATATTAACAAAAATTAAAATTTAATAAATATATTAATTATTTTATTTCGGATTTATCTATTTTTTATTAAAAAAATATTAACATATCTATTTTTTATTAAAAAAATATTAACAAAAGTTTAAAAGTAAACAAAATTTTTTTAAATACATTAACAATTTAAATACACAAACAATTTAAACATTACATTAATTAATTATAACATAAATAGAATTAAAAAAATTTCAAACATTTTATATAATATGTTATCGTAAACGTAAATATTATTCATTTTAACACTCTATTAACTAATAAACATAAATAACATTTTAACAATAAATTTTTATTCATTTTAACTAACAAGTCTATCAAAAATTTTATTCATTTTTTATTAACAATAAATTATCATGATTGTCGAAAATATAATAAAATTTAACAATTTAATCAAAAAAATGATAATATAATGATTTTCAAAAATATAATCAACTTTAACAAATTATTAAAAAGAAGGATTATACAATAAATTTTCGAAAATTTAATATATTATTGTATTTTCTAACTATAATGATAATATAATGATTTTCAAAAAAATGATAATATAATGATACATTAAATTTATTTTTTAACTACTCTATCATTATATTTCGTATTTTCTAAATAGAAATTAAAATTTAATAAATATTTTATTTATTTTATTTCGTTTTTATGTATTTTTAAAAAAAAAATTAATATATGATTTGATTAATCACTAATTTCGTACTTATATTATCATAAAAAAATATTAGAAAAAACTAATAACTTCAATAACTAACTAGCAGGCAGTCTTGAGAAGACTCTGACTTGATGCTAAACCGGAGTCCTTCCAATAAACGAACAGAGCTCACCAAACTCAAATAACTCCTAAACAAACAACACAACAATTAGTAACTAATAGTTTATAACAAAGCATAAGCTAAAATAAAAATTAAACTAAAACAAACCTTCAAAAAGTTGAGAGAAGAGAAGAAAAAACTGAATTTGATATAAGATTGAGTGAAGAAATGCTAAAGTTTAAGAGAGTGGAGAATTTGATAGAAGTTTAAGAGATTGGAGAATTTGATAGAAGTTTAAGAGAGAGTGAAGGATGAAATGAATGAAATGAATCAGAATAAATAAGGGGAATGAAAATAGCCGTTAACCGAGCTTGTTATTTTCGGCGGAAAAAATACATTTTCGGCGGATTAATTGCGTTATCCGAGACTGTCATTTTCGGCGGAATGTCTGTCATTTCCGGCGGATTTGTTACGCTCCAACGAGGCACCCATTTTCGGCGGAATGGCTGTCATTTCCGGCGGATTTCAAAAATCAAATCTCCCGCCTGTTTTATTTTAAGCGTTTCCGTGATCGTCTCCTCGTTTTAGTGGAATAATTTTTTTTTGTCTGAGGCTTAATTACTATTTTATAATCCGCCAGAAATGCATCAGAATCCGCCAAAAATATCACAAATTCCCCCGGAAGTTTCTGGGGGATTAAATCCCCCACAAACTACAAAAATCCGCCAGAACATTTCTGGGGGATTAAAATCCGCCAGAACATTATGCCTTGTAAATTGACTTATTCTTGTAAAGACTCGATTCAATGCTACAACTGCAACAAATATGGACACTATCAGAATGAGTGTTCAAGCTGGGATGTGAAGGCAAATTATGCAGAATGTAATGAAGAAGAAGAGCTTTTGCTTATGGCTACCTGCAATGACATGGCAGAATGTAATAAAGAAGAAGAGCTTCTGCTTATGGCTATCTGCAATGAGTTGGATGCTTCAGAAAAGGTATTATTTCTCTGGTACCTTGACTCTGGATGTAGTAACCACATGTGTGGTAGTAAGGAATGGTTTTGTGAACTAGATGAGACATTTAGAGCCTCTGTAAAACTAGGAAATGTGTAACACCCCGTTTCTACCCGGCAATTTATAATGAAATATCAGAGTTTAAAAATTTATTTTTCTATTCATCCAAACGGGATGCTACACTTACTTCATTTAAAACAACGACAAAATAAAACAAATTATCTATTAAATCAAAATGATACGTAACATCTATCAAGTGGGAATGGAATCCTCAAAACTCATTAATATAGTTCACATAACAGAACTTAATACATCTCACAGCGGAATGAAGTTAAATCTCAAGAAAACCAAATCATAGTCTCACAATAATGCATTATTCTCAAATAAAGTTGTTCAACAGTGAAACAAACAAAAACTAATAGAAATCTAAGCCCATCCCCTAGGTGCTACGTATCAGAGCAGACCGACTCGGGATGTGAAGGAAATGAGCCTTCACTCATGGTTACCTGTGGTAATAAACAACATAAGGGGTGAGTCTCAAACCACATAATAAGGCTTATAATAAGTAATATGCTAGAATATAGAACTACACCCATCACAACAACACTCTTATATTTTATTTATATAAAGTCATATACAGTGACTATCATATTATATATATATATATATATATATATATATATATATATATATATATATATATATATAAAACTCAACAATAAATATATATTCATTTACATATATGTACACATATACTAGTTACACAACAATATCTTTTATATATATATATATATATATATATATATATATATATATATATATATATACAAACTTCAAACAATTTTCACGTATATATATATATGTTGTACCCATAGCACTTACACAGTCCATATACAGCAACTTCTACAACATCTACACTTATGTATACATATACATATATAACAACATTCACACCGCATGAATATCACACTACTCACATTTTATAATAACATAAGTATCACACCGTCACATCACACCCAACAATATTATCAATGATGCGTATGCATGTATGAGGTGCAAAATGCATGTGGTACCATCATCACTTCTCATAGCCAATTGGGCACGTCGCGACCGCAGCCGAAAAATAAAACGTCGAGACCGCAGCCTAAAAAAATGCATCGTCGCGACCGCAGCCGAATGTATGCATGTGACTCCATGAACACACCACAAGCACAATTTCTCACAACAACAAGTCACACACATCATCAATTTCATTTATAACGTCGAGACCGCAGCCTAAAATTCGTCACCAAACACGATTCGTAGACCCATCATCACTCAACAACATCACTGGCACATAAAGTGTGCAAAGACACCACCACAAAGATCCAAAAGCAAAGACGGAAACACAATTGACAAAGACACGAGCAAAGACTAGGTGCCAAAAGCAATAACAACATTAGCCTAACATTTTATAAAACACATGCTAAATAAGTTAGGAAAAACATTGACAAGTACGAAATCGATTCATGATTTCTTGTTTTCAAAAGGGGAATCGATTCATGGCTTTTATCTTCAAAGAGGGAATCGATTCATAGCTTTCATTTTTAAAGAAGGAAATCGATTCTTGTTTTCATTTCTAAAGGAGGGAAATCGATTCTTGCTTTCATTTCCAAAGGAAGGAATCGATTTCTAGCTTTGTTTCTAAAGGAGGGAAATCGATTCTTGCTTTCATTTCCAAAGGAAGGAATCGATTCCTTGCTTTCATTACTAAAGGGGGAAATCGATTCTTGCCTTCATTTCTAAAGGAGGGAATCGATTTCTAGCTTTGTTTTTAAAGGAGGAAATCGATTTCTGGCTTCCATATAGAGCCCAGAATCGATTTCCAAGTTTCATTTTGGAGGATAACAATCAATTCTCCTATTTGTTTAAAACTCACAATTACATACATCTTCAAAATCGTCCAGATACAATCACAATAAATCACATACACCTAACCACTCATACACTTTTCAATCAAACACATTAGAGACAATCAATCAACACACATTCAATCATTTTCAAATTCAACAATAGAATTATAAGAGAAATGATATAAATCCTAACCCTTACATATAACCCATTCTAAGCCCTATTATAAGGTAAGACCCACCCTTACCTTAAGTTTTTTCGAAGACGAGGTGATCTCTACGAAGCACCAAAGTAACCACAGCAACAAGGACTCCTTCTTTCTCCTTCTTCCTTCCTTGCTCACGATCACTCTCTCTTCCTCTCCATAGCGCCGTCCCTCTCCTCTCTCCTTCGCTAGTTTCCCTTTTTTTCTTCCTTTGCTCCAAAATGAGCCAACCCTAGGTAAACCCCATCACCTCATGCGCCTACTGGGCCTTTGGGTCTTGGGCCCCCTTTTCTATCACTTAATTAATTGTTAACACCACCCCCTTGATTTAATAAAATACCATATTTTTATTTCTAATATTTTTCCACAATCTAATCCCCAATAATTTATTAAATAAATAGCCAATAATTTTTTGGGGCGTTACAAAATGGAACTAAAATCATGGTTGTATGAAAGGGTAGTGTAAAACTAAAGATAGGTGGTCTAATTCAAATCATAACTGAAGTGTTTTACATACCTGATCTTAAAAACAATCTGTTAAGCGTTGGTCAACTACAAGAAAAGGGATTGAAAGTAACCTTTGAGGACAATGTTTGTACTGTGCACCATAAGAAGAAAGGTTTGATCATAGAGTCTAAGATGATAGGGAAAAGAATATTCCCTGTATCTGCATCTCCAGTTCACAATAGCCGTTTTAAAATGGAATGTGATGATAATGCTAAGCTGTGGCACTGTAGGTATGGCCATTTAGGCATGACTGGTCTCAAGCTTCTCTCTCAAAAAGAGATGGTGAGAGATTTACCTCACATAGAGGATGACAAAACAGTTTGTGATAGTTGTCTGGTGGGTAAGCATCACAGAGATAGCTTCCCTAAAAGTAGCTCATGGAGAGCATCTCGTAAATTGGAATTGATACACTCTGATATATGTGGTCCCCTTAATCCTGAGTCCAATAGTAAAAAGAGATATTTCATTACTTTTATAGATGATTTTTCTAGAAAAACATGGGTGTATTTCTTATCTGTCAAGTTTGAGGCTATTGAAATGTTTAAGAAATTCAAAGCTATAGTTGAAAATGAGTGTGGTGAAAAGATTGCAACATTAAGAATTGATAGGGGAGGGGAATATACATCTAGTGAATTTGTTAAATTCTGTGAAGAGCATGGTATAAAAAGGCAACTAACAGCAGCATATAGTCCTCAACAAAATGGTGTGTCTGAGAGGAAAAATAAGACAATACTCAACATGGTAAGGAGCATGCTTAATGATAAGGAAGTTCAAAAAAGCTTTTGGCCTGAAGCAGTAAACTGGAGTGTATTTCTGCAAAATAGATCACCTACAATTGCTGTGAAAGACAGAACTCCACAAGAAGCATGGTCTGGCAGGAAACCATCTGTGAAGTGCATCAGAATATTTGGGTGTATAGCCTTCTCTCATGTTCCTGAAGCTAACAGAAAGAGAAGCTTGATAGCAGAAGCAGGAAATGTGTATTTCTGAGCATCAGTGAAGAATCAAAAGCCTACAGGCTCTTTGATCCATTAAACCAGAAAGTTATCATCAGCAGAGATGTAGTATTCAATGAAGAAAAAAAATGGAACTGGAAGGGCAAAGAAAAAGCAGATCAAGTGCTTGAGTCACAAGAAGAAGAAAATGCTACTGAAGCAAGCAATTATGCTCAACCAAATGAAGCTGCAGCAGCAAATGACTCTGAGGAACAACCTGTGAGTTCCAACAGTAATCAAGAGAATAATAGTGAGTCTGATGGGGAAGGTGTGTTGCACCCGAAAAAGTCCCTGAGGGGTTTTTCTTCGTTTACAACCTTTTAAAACAATGAAGTTGAAGTGGCATATAGAGTCACAAGAAGGGGGGGTTGAATTGTGACCCTTTGAAAATTTATATCCTGCAACTTAGAAAATGTCCTCTCAAGTTGATACTTGGAGATGAGATAGTTAGCTTAAAACAATTTCACAAGACATACTCTTCTTGAGTAGGTTCCATGTATTGAACCTTCTCTAGTTAAGTAAGTTCAATTCATAATGAGTCTTGTGTTGTATTTATGCATAGAAACATTTTGTTCATCAAATGAATTTTATCCTTTTGTTGAGCATGGTAATTCAGTGTTTGATAACTTGAGGAACATATTACCAAGACATATATATGTGAAGGATAAACTCTTTAATGTAGAGAAGCTTGTGAGAATGAAATCATTTGATTGAAGCTTCTATAAATGTTCTTAAAACAAGATATGTTTTATGCATAAAATTCATGAGTAGGTTAGTAACAATAGATGGTCAATATAAAACACTAACTACTTAATGAAGAAGGTTAGTAATAATAGATAATCAATATAAGATACTAACTTCTTAATGATGAGGATAGTCATGAATAATAGCTTGTAAGAGATATGTTGGTTTTAACTTTGAGATTAAATCATAGATTATAAGTTCTTAGTTAAAAACCATTTTCGTAAGGTTGAATAAATCAACCTTCTCATAGTTTGGACAAAGGTGAATATGTTATAGCATGTTAGAAGATAGTAAGGAAAGCTAGTAAATAACACAAAGAGAGTTATGAGGTTCACCCAAACACGGCTACTCCTCTCCCCACGCCCCGTGAGAGTTTCCACTATTTTCCAAATAGATTTTACACTTGCTTTAGCTTCACTTGCTAAAGACTTTCACCTCCACTCTCTTTTGATCACACACAAAAGACAAGTTCTAACTTTCACGAGAGAATCACCAACAACCCTCACTTTTCACTAGGTAGCTTGTTGAGAAACTTTTGAACTGAATCACCAACAACCCTCACCTTTCACTAGGTAGTTTGTTGAGAAACCTTCAAACCGAATCACCAACAACACTCACCTCTTACTAGGTAGTTTGTTGAGACACCTACAACTTAGACTCACCAACAACACTCACCTTTCACTAGGTAGTTTGTTGAGAGACTTTTGAACTGAATCACCAACAACCCTCACCTTTCACTAGGTAGTTTGTTGAGAAACCTTCAAACCGAATCACCAACAACACTCACCTCTTACTAGGTAGTTTGTTGAGAGAATTACAACTTAGAATCACCAACACCACTCACCTTCAACTAGGTAGTCCATTTGAGAAACAAGCACAATATTCCTTACAATAAGGGTTTTGGGGTTTTGGGATGTTTAAGAGCTTGAGAATAAATTACACAAAGTGTATACAATGATGCTCATCAAGCTAACACACACTCACTAAAAGAATCCTGAGAATTTTACATTAGAAGCTTGGAGTGTGGGATGAGAAGGTTGGATGTTTCTTTGAGAAGCTTGAATGATGAGAGGTTCCAACCCAAACTCATGCCTTGATTCTTCAAATTCCAGCATTTAAATAGCCATTGGTACTGAATATAGTCTGTTACAAATTGAATTTGAGTTGAAGAGAGCCGTTGGAAAGTTGTTGTAGGTTTGTAGATAGGATATGATGACTTTGTGCTTTAGTTGTAGCCTATCAACCTTCTCAAGCAACCTTTGTGCTTTGTCTTGTGTTGAATGACACTTTATATCGCACCATACTTCCTTTTCTTCTTTTCGTCGGTTCACAAGTACTCTCTAGTAGTCTACTCAACAACTATGCTTCATTTGTAATCTTTGGATGACTTGGAATTAATTTGAATCAACCTTCAAGCTTAAAACACCTCAAATGTGCCATATGAATAATCATTCATTACCTCCTTTTATATTCAAACTTTCAGCACATTTTATGACTTGGAATCTTCATTTAATTCACCTTAAGATCATTCAAGAAGAGTTAATGTGTTTGGGATAATTTTGATATGGTTTCAAAGAACCTACGAACATTGTTTCTTCCTTCACTTTAACCTTCTTAACATTGAACTTATACTTCCAAGGTGTTTTGTTAGTCAAACTTCTTTTGACTTCAGTCAAACTTTCTGTTGACTTTTGGTCAACCTTCGTTGACTTTCGGTCAACCTTACGCTTGACTTTCACCAACCTTACGTAGAAAGTTACTTTTTCTAAGCTTCTTCAATCAACCTTCGTACCTCTTTTATGGAATAGGTCAACCTACGTTGACTTCAATCAAACTTTCGTTGACTATTGGTCAACCTTGTGTTGACTTTTAGTCAACCTTTCGCTTGACTTTCGGTCAACCTTACGTAGAAAGGTCAAACCTTTCGTTGACTTTATTTTGTAAGCTTCTCATGAGTTAACCTTCTCAAGGCTTTTCTACCTTTATAATATACCAATATTGTAGACCATGGTAGAGCCTTAGTTTGCTAAGTCTTGGCTTGGTTAAACCTTCTCAAATGATTATTCCTCAAATAAATGAACTTTGATGCTCCTAGGAAGAATCATTTATTACCTTCTCTTTTTCTAATACCTTCTCTTGACTTTGTCAAACCTTCTGTTGACTTAGTCAAACTTTCTCAAATGATTATTCCTCAACCCAATAAACTTTGATGCTTTTAGGAAAAATCATTGAGTACCTCTTCTTCATTCATCAATGAGAGTGATTGTTCTTTAGTTGTTGAAGTTTCCTAGAGTAGGTTGCTTATTTGAACCTTCTTATCTTTGAACCTTCTCCAACTATTTTAACCTTCTTTAACTATTGAACCTTCTCATATGTGAACCTTCTTATGTTTATTTCTACCCTTGACTTTTTGCATGTTTTAGTCTTGCTCTTTGATATGCTTCTTGATAAGCTTTTGAACCTTTGAGTAAGAGAGCATTGGTAGAATATAACCTGATTAATGACTATGAGAATCTCCTTTGTAGAGACTTGTAGAAACCTTTGATCCATCTAGTCATTAGGTTATTAGGACTCTCTTGATAGGAATTCACTTTAGATGATTTGTATTTACTTTGATTTCCTAATGTCTCTCTTTTCTCTTTGTGAATTTCCTAGTCTCACACATTGTAATAGTAAAGATAATATGTCTTCATGAAGCTTGCATTACTATTCTTGTAACTTTGTTGGTGCTACTCTGATTCTTCAATTTGTTGAGAATGGCATGCAATGGATTGATCTAATTTGCTTCTAGCATGTCCACTTGAAAGAAACTGTTCTTTTCAACAAACTCAAGACACCCATTAGTAGAACACCATTCGAATACTTAAGCTTTAGTTCATAAGGTTTGTTATCATTAAAACCATATATCAAAAAGGATTTTATCTCAACAATCTCCCCCCTTTTGATGATGACAAACCTTTAAGAACAAATCTTAAGTTTTACGGATGGATATAATAATACATGCAAGAATGTTGAGTTACTATCAAATTAAGCTCCCCGAACTTATGCATGGAGTTTAAACTCCCCTAAACTTATGCTTGAGTTAATTAGCAACATTCTATATTATTATATCTATCTTTTATTCTCCCCTTTTGACATCTATCAAAAAGAATTAGAGGGGAGGTGGATCAACATATCAAACTCAAGTAGTTTGCATTTAACATGGTAAGCATATTCAATGTGAGAAAAGATCTTAGTTAATATTGCAATGTAGACATAAGAAATCATAGTAATTAGAAGCAATATAACTGTATCGTGTAATTCATCACATTCTTTTGATTCATAAGGAATAGATAAAGAGATTTGAACTTAGCATGTTTAGACATTGAGGAACATATACTTTCTTTAGTTCAAAAACTCTCCCTTTGGGTTTTCAAGGACCATTATTTTCCTTTCTTTAGAAGCATCTCTTCCCTTCTTATTACTCTCATTATTAGGCTTTGGAGAAAAGCCTTTTATATATAAGAGGACAACCTCTTATAATGCATTTTGTATAGGGTTCAATGAATATAACATTCTTTACCACCCTCTTGCCTTAGAAGAAAACAATATATAGGACATTTTTAGTTTATTTTTCCTCAACCCATGTATGGCAATAATCCCTTGGATATGAACAATGGGGGATAACCAATTTACCATTCTTAGTTCTACAAAGTCATTTAAAGCATAATGCATGATGGTGATAGCTAAAATCAAAGCTATACACTCTTTCAAAATTTGTGATCACACAAGTGAACATAATGCACATTCTTAAGCTTTCTCAAAGTAGTCAGAGTTTGTGATATATCATAGAATCTATTTTCACTAGTTTTCATTGTTTTAAAAGACACTATTAAAACATATATCACAACAAGATTATGCAAGCAATCAAGACTCATTTTGCAAAAACATGCATTCATATGCTATATGGATCTCACATATCTATTTTTGAGTGGAGACTATGAAAGTGAAACAAGATTACCATATAATTATTTTAAAACAGATCTTTCTTGTTTAGAATGTGTCAAATAAATATTCAAAAGCATTTGTGAGAAGTTTCATTTTTCATAAATCAGATTTAGCACTTAGTGCTCATTTAATATCAAACATTTTCAAGAAAGCAATCAATTTTGCATGGAGAAACAAAAATGAGAATCAATTTTTGGAAACCTTCCAATCTTAAGTCCAATGATTGAACATCAATATAGAACATGTTGAAGAAGGATATTTTGTAAACATAATATCAGAATCTCAAATTTTTGTAAAACCAAGATCATATTCCTAGAGTTAGGCATCAAGTAAAGTATAGGTTTCTCAAGATATGCAAATTAAGCTTTGATTCTCTCAATATTTTGTCTTTAGATTTATAAGTGCACATGAGGCTTTTGGAAACCAGATATAACATTAAATATGCACCAAAATCAGATTTGATAAAGGATATAATATGACTTAGATTAAATGATCAACATGAGGCTTTGTCATTTTTCCTTCTCAAGATATTAAGTTAATCACATTTTGATTTGAGAAAATAACTCCTTACTTTAAAAGATTTTCATAGGAACATGTTTTTAGAAAGTACATATCTGAATTTGGCAATAATATGATTAGTGCACATTTGAAAACTTGCTTTGAAAGATGTTAATTTTATCTTGATGATTTGAAAACTTTTTCACCCATTTTATACACCAAAAGAAATCACATGATAAACACTAGGTGCATCTTTGTAAGACATGATTTATATGGGACTCAACAATGCATCAAATGGTCTAACACTTTGAAAGATTCAATTCATATTGATAATTGAAACGTTTTTAACGAGTGCCTACAACTCAATGAAGCTATTTAAGACAACAAACCATATATCCAAAAAGGTTCATGAAAGTTATAGCAATATGGAATGTTTAGAATCAAAGGTTGTGGAACAAGATTCTTTCAATCATTGAATTATTCATAAGAGTTATTAGAACATTTGTTATTTTAAACATGATGGGGATCAATTTGCACTACAAGATATTAACACATATAACATTTAGCACCACATCATAGATATTAATATAGTATGTGAGACTATATTTCGCAAAGAATGACACTTGACATTGCAACATCTTATCTAACACTTTTTAAAGAACACTTCATTTTAAATAAGTTTTTTTTTTTTTTAACATGTGTTCATAAAGCTTAAAGCATTATGCAATTATGAATTGCAATTTTGACTATGATCACTATATCAGTATAAGAAACTTAGAACTAGAGACTGTGCAAACATATTTTATGTAGAACTAGACACATGCACATTTCAAGTTCAAAGTAAGTGATGATGCATACAATTAAGCTTTTAAGATCATATATTGCATCAATCACTTTAGCATGCATTCATAGGAATAAACAATCAATCTTATCATATCACATAATTCATATATATCAAAATAAAATTATGATGAGATTGAGTATACCTCCTTTAATGACTTTTTCTACGAAGACTTCTTATGATAAGATCATCCTCAAAGACTTTGCAAGATCATCAATTCATGCTCATTCATATATCATCATAGTACTTTGTGAAAAACCGACTGATGGATGAAGAAGGTTGTTCCAGCATTTATTTTTCTTATTGAGCTTGATATGGCTTGTGTTTATCTCTCAATATCTTTCATCTATTTCACTTCCAATCACTTGTATGTTAGATGGACTTTGAGTTTCTTTCTTTGAAATCTCTTTAGAGCAAACTTTTCATTTTTGAGAGGTTTCAGATCAAGCTTCTTCAAATCTGCAGAAGCTTCTTCAATTCTACTGAAGCTTATCAATATCCTGCAGAAGGTTGAGGGGATGATGAAATCTGGTTTTGGCACACTATGATCCCTCTCCCTTTGAGATGGTTCCAAGTTTCTTTATGAATTTTCTCTCGCTTCTTGGATCCTTTTATCTTGAAGCCCATGGAAGGATTTCAATCCTTCCAACATATTTTGCTCAGATTCATCCTTCATCATTTCACAATGTGTGTACTACCATGAAGTTTCAATTTATTCTTCTGAGCATCTTTTGAGTTGTATGAGTTTGTCTTTATCTCTTTATTATCAACTTCCAAGAGGCATTTTCTTCTCTTTTTATCATTCAATGAGGATTCCTACATCACAACACAAAAATGATTTTGGTACCCATTCTTTTTGGGTCCTTATGTGTTAGTATACCTCCTCTAGCCATTTTTGCTCACATGGTAACATAATAAGGTCTCAACCAAGATATTTCAGTTTGAACATACATCATTGACAAATGATTGTGAAAACATCTTGTAGGGAAGTATGTGTGCAATTTCTCCTTTTGTCTAAGCATTTATCACCCATTATAACCAGTTTGGACATTTTTACACATAAAGATCTTTTGACAAAAACTTCCAAGTTAATACTCAACTCAATTTCTCATTTTCCCAAAATTCAATTTCCTTTTTTTTAAAAGAATGAGTTAGTATCTTAGAAAGCACAATTTTTTAGATAACATTATGCATAAGTGTAAAGAGAATATTTCTTACTTATGAATGAACCATTTTTCAAGAACACATGCATATCAATATCCAATTAGGATTTTTAAAAGATGTACAGAGATATTTATGCATCATGAACTTTAGTTCATATGAAAATCATTTTGATCATGTAAGAAATAAGCACAAGACCTGTTGCTTTGTAACAAGAGATAAACGTGGTTTTAGCCAGTAAGTTTTTACCAAGTTTCTGAAAAAGAAGGATGATATACATGAATGATATTTTTCCAGAAACAGTTAGTTTGGGGCATATAACCTTTGTTGCATAAATCACATATTTCTAGCCCTTAGACATTCATGATGTTTTCTTGGCATATGAATAAAACATGTAAAATCTAGCCAATGAGTAAGATAATAGACAATTAAAATTTCATGTAAAATTTTAATGCTCTTACCTCACTAACTTATCATGTTGTCATGAAACTCACCACATTTTTGCAACCTCATGGATCCATCAGATCACAACATCGTGTACGAGCACGCAATGGATCCATCAGACTTCGTTAAGTCCTTCGGATTAGTTGTGTCAGCCTAAGGCACAGCGTAAATCCATTGATCAAATCAGTTCCGGACCTGATGTTGATCGGCCGCTCGAAAAGGCCACCCCCAGAGTTCGTAAACTCCAGAGTTCGTAAACTCCATCAATCCAGAGTTCGTAAACTCCATCAATCCAGAGTTCGTAAACTCCATCAACCCGGAGTTAGTGAACTCCCACAGAGTTAGTGAACTCCTTCCACGAGCATCACAACATCGCATTATGCGAGCACGCGATGGATCCATCGACCGTTAAGTCCTTCGGATTAGTTGTGTCACCTAAGGCACAACGTAAATCCATTGATCAAATCGATTCCGACCGATGTTGATCGGCGCTCGAAAAGGCCACTCCCGAGCTCGGACTCGACAAGAGTCCGTTAAAAGGTTTTAGGCAACCTCCGAATTTCCAATTTACCGCTTTTCCCAATTTCATCGCTTTTTCCAATATATTGCTTTTCGTTAATGCGACGGTGTTAACCCCTCAAAAGGAAAATAACAAAAGATTTGAACTTTTCTCAGGCGGACAAAATTAGTATTATTTCTATATCTTTATTTCCATTTCACCAACAAATATGAAAAGGCCAATTCATATTTTTGGCGAAATGTGAAATAAAGAGGGGGCAGCTGTAATACCCCAATTTTGTCCGCCCTTTTTAATTTAAGTCAATTTCAGTTGTCCAGCTCAACTAAATTGAAATACTGTTGTTTAAATTAAGCAGGCACGCGAATGATCAATCTTTTCGTGCGTTCTTCAATTTAATCTTCGTATTTGGGTTTAGTCGTACATAAGTAGTGTCTTTAGTTAATGAGCTCATCTCTCCTATTTGAGTCTCGTTTTAGCGTATTCGTCTAGTCTGGCCCGTTCTCGTCTTTGTGTTTGGCCAGACTCTTTTTATTATTATTCTTTTTCTGCGCAGTTAATTTATTTTGAGCTTATGTATATAGTCCAAGATTTCAAAAATTCCATTTAGTGTTATTTACAATTTAAAAGTGTTTAATAGTCCAAAAATGTCAAAAAAAATACTATTTAATTTTTATTACAACTTAGGAGAGTCCAAATGTCCAAATGTCCAAAAAAATACAAAAAATAATAACACAAAATATACAAAAATAAATAAATTCGAAAATGCAAAAAATAATAGAAGCAAAGAAGAACAAAGAATAAAGAATAGAGTGGGGTTTCAAGCAATGCTCTCCAATTTCTTTGGGCTTGGGTCCAGACCTAAAAAGAGTCAAAACCCAGTCAAAGCAATTAATGACTAAACCTAGAATTTTAATATAAAAAGGATGGTCAACAGCAGTAGAAAGACACGAATTTCAAGATAAAACAATCACCAAAAAAGATTAGGGTTTTGCACTGAAACCCTAATCACCTAAACAGATTTGTTTAGATCTGAGCAGTCAAGAGAAAAGAACAAAACAGCAACGATAGAGCCACAGTTAGATTAACAGTAGCAGTCAAGAGAAGAAATCGAAGTCCAGGTTGGTGATCCTTTTTTTTTCTGTTCCTCAGATCTGTAAATAAATTGCAAATATGTATGTTTCGTTTTTTATTTGGGTGCTCTAAACGTGTTAAACTGAGAAAAACAACCAAATCAAAAAAAAGCTCAAACACAGAACCATTAGCAAATGACAAACAGAGACATGGTAGTGTATCAGAATCCTTTTTGAAGTTAAATAAAGATAAGAATCAGGTCTTTTTCAAACTAATTTGCAATCTGAGCATAAAATCAAAAAACGGAGTTAGAACAGTCAAGACAAAGAAACACATCAGCAACAAACCAGAGAAGTGATATGAGTAGAGAGGAGGCAGAACAACAGGGTACCGAGACAAAAAAATAAATAAAAAAAAAAGCTGACCTTCAATACGTCGCCGGAGACTTCGTCTTCTCCGTGAAGCTCCGCCTCCTCCTCGCGAAATCGCCTCCGACCACTCATAACCACGCGCAAATCACCCCAAATCGAACCAAAGTAAATAGATCGGAGGAGAGGATGAGAGAAAACTAAAAAAAAAGCAGAATGAATAAAAGCCCGATCTGGATGTGCCTCCCGCGAATAAGCGCCGTCGCAGACTTCGTTCCCCCACGCCGGACCTTCGTGACGCGCCGCGAGCTCCACTCCTCCCCTCCCGTCGCGTCTTCTTCCTTCCCCTTTCGTCTTCAGCTTCGTTTCACATCTCTCTCTCTCCCATGAAGGTTGCCAATTTTTTTTCTCTCTCTTGAAGAGAGGTCAGCGGCGCAAGAGTGAATGTGAGGGATTATAGGGTTTTCTGCGTGAATTGTGGTTTGGGTATTAAATACCCCCACGTTGCCATTTTCTCTCACGTTTTTAGTTTAGTTTATTTTTTATTTTTCTTTTTTTTAAATCAGATTATCATATATTAAATATCACAAACTGAATTACTAGGCATACCCCTCACCTATTACTTCGCTGCACCCTCCTCACTTAAGCCCAATTTCGCATACTGGGCCCTCCTATGCGAATTGGGCTTGCTGATTACACCCCCTGCTTAGTTATACAACCCCCGTAACTAGTAATACCCCCCACTTTGCAATTTTCACCTTTTTCTCGTTTTAATTCTTTTTCAACTCAAATAATTTCTCAATAAATCAAAAAAACTTTGTTAATGGTTTTGCATGAAGCCCTCGCTTGCATAATCATTAACAATGAGGAACTAGTGGTGATCACTTGGAGCCTTTGCTCAATTGATCATCATGAATGCTTGATTTTTCTAAATACTTTTCAATAAATCAAAAACTTTGTTAATGGTTTTGCGAAGCCTCTGCTTGCATAATCATTGACAATGAGGAACTAGTGGTGATCACTTGGAGCCTTTGCTCAATTGATCATCACGAATGCCTAGTTTTCCTAAAAAACTTTTCATTAAATCAAAAACTTTGTTATTGGTCCTGCGAAGCCTTTGCTTGCCTGATTATTAACAATGGAGTGCTAGTGGTGATCACTTGGAGCCTTTGCTCAATTGATCATCATGAAAGCTCGATTTTTCACAATTAAACAAGATAAAAAAACCAAAAAACCTAGAACTACGTAGCTTTGAATTCTCCATCGCACCTGGAGATACGTAGGAGCGGATCCCCTCCGTCAAGCACAATAAACTAAAAACATTTTTTCCTTTCGAAAAACCAAAGCGGCTAACTCTCGTCGAGCGCCGCAAATAAAATTTTCATTAAGTCTTTTTCAATTAAGAGGCAAATTTAAGTATTTTTCAAATCAACACTTAAAATCACAAGATTAATTAAAGGTTCCCTTTCAGTAGAAAGGAGGTGTGGGGCGCTAATACCTTCCCCATGTCTAACCGACCCCCGAACCCAAATCTTTAAGTTTGCCAAAAGACCATCTGCCTTCCCAAAAGGGTTTTTCTTCAATATTTTCCTTATAAAAAATATTGGTGGCGACTTCATTGTCTTAAAAAGTTGTAAACGAAGAAAAACCCCTCGGGGACTTTTTCGGGCGCAACAGCTGGCGACTTCACTGGGGACTAAATTTTTTAAAGAGGGTCGAGCCTAATTAATTAAATATGTGATTTGTGTGTTTGATTTGAATATCTTGTTTTGCCTCTATTCTTCTTCTTTCTCATACAAGCATTGTTGCATTCATATGCATTCGCTTCTTCCTCTTCTATGATTACTTCCCCGTTTATCTTATTTGCTTGTATGCTTAGTTCTTCATGCATATTCCCCCCACTCTTATCATGTTCCCCCCTTCTTGGCTCCCTTTCTTGAGGTAAGCAATGCAATTGGTTGCTGTTGAAACTCTAGGCAGACTTATTTGATATTAAACCCTAGGGTAGACAACATGCTATTTTTTGCTTTTGTCTGGACTGTTCTGGGTTTTCATTTGCAGGTGGGGAAGGGTAGCTATTTCTAGGTATTGTGCCCTCAGCACACACACACACCCTATACTTGTGGGCGTTGAGTGGGGCCTAAAACCCAAGGTCTGAACAAAAACCTAGGAGAGTGGGAACGACTAGTGACTGCCATTCGTAGACCTTTGTCTGTATGGCTCTCATGAAAGTTCCTCCCAAGAGTACGCTTTGTCATGAAGCCTCACACTCGGTAGCTTTCTACGATTGTGGGTGTTATCATGAGGAAGACTTTAGCTCTTGGTTGCCATTGTGAGGAAGTGATTAGAACTTACATGGGAGGATTACCCTTTTCGTCGACTTTAGACCCTAGGATTCCCACCCTTCGTAGGACACGGGGGCACGCCTTTGCTCGTTGCATTTAGCTTAAGCATTCCTTTTTCTCAAACTTTATTTCGAAAGTTGCAATTTATCTTTCATAAACACCTACATGAGGTGGCATGCAGTGTGTATCTTCGAAAAGGTTCAAAGTACCACCAATTAAACCTCATTTATTACTATTTTTCCATGTCATTTCGCATCCACATCATTTCGCATTCACATCATTTTGCACCATTGCATTTGCATCTAACAAAATCCGAAAAATTCGTCATTTGCATTCTTCATGCATTGCATTGCATTCATTACTCATTCTTGTGTTCATAAGCGTGTTCCGTCAGCGAGAAAATCGGCAAAGTTGGTTAGACATCGCTATTTGACGCGTCTACAAGCAAGGAACATGGACAACAATCAAAGCGGCCGACCGGGGCAATCCATCGCCACATCGAGAATCGCCGGAATTCCGGAGATCCAAATCCTAATAGTCGTGGTCGTGAAGGTCGAGAATCAAGGGAATCAAGTCCTTCAAGTGAGATGGAAATCATGAAAGCTCAAATGGCGAGAGGTCATAAGAGTCTTGAGTGCCTTAAGAAATGTTGGTACACCGGTGAAGCTACTCATCTTTGGGGTGGACAATACTCCTCCCCCTCCTGGGTGGGGATCCTCAAGCCCTTCAAAAAAGTGCAATGGCCTCCCTTTGGTCTCCCACTCAGGCTACACGCCTCCTGCTGGCGACACAAATCCCGGAGGAGATCCTCCAAGAACCGCGGGCAAGCTCACTGACGTAGTTGCGAATGAAGTTGGAGCAGGGACGCCTCAAGCCTGCATCCAGATCCCAATCCTCGCTCATCGCTCCGGGAACTCCGCGGGTTTCAATTGGCCAATGACGGTCCATCCCCAAGTTCGAGGACCAACACGAATACAATTCACTCACGTGACCCACACGTGAACCCACCGTAGTGGACGATGAATAATCCTCATTACTGGCGTGAATGGTTTCCTCTGAATTACCCTACTAAAACCAGGAGTCGATGATCGGATGCTAGAGGAAGAAATCAATGAAGACGCAATATGAAGAGTGCCTATAAAAGAGGGATGTTGGGATACCCTAGGGAGCCCAAAGTGGAAGGTTTGATTACCTAGTCGGATATGATGCTCCGCGAGTGCTCAAACCGAATGAAGGACATCCAAACCTACAGGATGGGATGAGGAAGATGAGCAACACAACCAAGTTCTTTGCCATCATGGATAGTTCTGAGTCTGAAGAGGGTGGGGCGAGTCTGGTTCGTCGGTGAAGAATTAAAGAATTGGAAGGCTGCTGATTCTCCTGTGACTTTTAATTAGTTGTAATGCAACCCTCGTGGCTCGCCAAGGCCATAAGGACTAGTTGTTAGGGGCACGCATGTTTTTATTTTCGTAATCATTATCATCAATAAAAACGTTGTTTTTGAATCTCCATCAATAAAAATCATTTCTCCATATTTCATGTGTCCTCTTTCCTGTTTTATTATTGTTTGCTTGTTTGTTTCGCTTTTCATTCTGCTTTTTCGCTTCGGCAAAAGGCAGAACCACAACAATTGTCTCTGAAAATAACAGTGCCAACAATCCCTATTACGACTTTGATCATCCAATTAACCAAACTGAAGGGGATGTTGATGAAAACTGGGAAACTCCTCCGGAATTAATGAGATTAATAGAGCAAGAAGAAAAGATCATTCAACCTCATGGGGAGTCGATTGAGATCGTCAACTTGGGTACAGAAGAAGATAAAAGAGAAGTTAAGGTTGGTACCGCCATGGAAAATGGTGAACGCAAAAAGTTAATCCAGCTCTTGCATGATTATGCTGACGTCTTTGCATGGTCGTACAAAGATATGCCGGGGTTAGATACCGACATTGTTGAACACAAGTTGCCGGTTGTAACACCCCGAAATAATTTAATTAATTATTTAATTAAGTTATTTGAGGTTTACAATAATTATTTAAATAAATTAACTAACTAGGAGTTATTTAATTTCGGGAGGTGATTTGAATTAACGGGGAGGGGTGTGAATAGGGCCCAAACCCATTAGTTGGCCCAATTTCTATTAATAACCTAGTGGGTCTCCAAGTTAGTGTCATTCCATCCAAAAAAAAAAAAAAGAGAAGCCGTGAGAATCGGAGGATTTTGTGTATGCAGCGCGCAGCGTGAGAAAGGAAGAAGAGGAAGAAGAGGCTTCTCTCAAATTTCTTAGGTAAATCGTTTAACCCACTATTCTCCATTCTTCTCCTTTGTAATCTTCAATCCTTTCCTTATTTTCGGGCTGTTCTCCTTGTGTTTGAACGAAGGATTCAGCGTGAGTTGAAAGGAGGAACGAAGCTTGGGTGGTGGTGATTTTGGTGGGTTCTCAAGTGTGGAATTCTCCTTCAATTTTCGTGTAAGGGAGTTTCCTTTTATAGCCAATAGTCTCTAAAACATGGGACCATAGGATTGAGTATTGGGATATAGAGGGATGGAATTGGGCGTTTTCTGAATATACATAGGGTACATTCTTTGTATTATAAATTGTATATATTCTTTGTTCTTATTGCTTTCGAACCTACATATGTGTTGTTCTTGTGTTAGAAAATATATATAGAAATTTGTTTGGGTTGTCTCATGAGCCATGTGATTCTTTGTTTGTGTTCCATAAAACCCATGTATTCTTTGTTTTCTTTGTTTTACCAACCATACATCTTTCTTGTCACTGTTTCATGAAATGTATAAGTTCTTCATCAAGTTTTATAAAATATATATGGGTCTTGTCTTTGCGTTTTACCACTATATATGTTCTCGTCTCGAGTTTAAAAAGTACCTATATGTCATTTGGTTGGTGTCTTAAAAATGTATGTACGTTGTTGTCGGTGTTTAAAACAGAGAATACATAGACAGATCGAGAGGCGCCAAATTCCTCGAAAATGGCGCCGAGGGCTGTTTTGGTGTGGGACCGTGAGTCTTTGGTGTAGGTAGCGAGGAGGGGGCGCCAAAATCCCTCGAAATGGCGCCTGTGTGTGCATTTAGTGCGTGTTTGTGTAGTGTTGTTGCAGCGAGAGGCCGAGGGGCGCAATTTCCCTGAAAATGGCGCCTGGTGAGTGAAATGGAGTGTGGCAGTGTGTGTTTGTGCAGGTAGGCAGGGAGGGGCGCCAAATTCCCCTGAAAATGGCGCCCTGTGTGTGAATTCTGTGTGTGATGTGTGCGTGTGGTGCGGGGGGCGCCAGATTCCCTGGAAATGGCGCCTGGGTATGTGACATTCTGCGTGTTACTGGCTGTGCAGGTGAATAGTGTATGGGGCGCCCATTGGCTGCCCCGTGTGCTTGTTTTGGCGCCTAGGAGTGCAAGGGTGCCTAGGTGAGCGGTAAATTAATCCCTAGGTGCTAAAATAAATATTATGGTGTTAAATTAATCCCTAGGTGCTAAAATAAATACTATGGTGTTAAATTAGTTCCTAGGTGCCAAAAATAATTATTATGATGTTGAATTGGTCCTTTTTGGTGTGGCATTTAGCTATGGTGGTTGTTTCTAATGGTGATGGGATTAACGGTGAGTTTAATTGGGTGGTTAAGGGTTTATGACCCCTATTGGTGGTAGGTGTAAATAAAATTATTGGTGAATATTCGGTGTGCTATTATCGTTGTTGTTTTGGTGTGGTGTTGCATAGTCATGCGTCGCATAGGCATGTGCATTATTTTTGGTGAATAGGCCTCGGCCTCATAAAATATTTTGGTGAATGCCTTGGGCTTTTTGGTGATTGGTGAATGCCTCGGGCCTTTTTGGTGATGGATCCACATGCATATGCCCCTTGGCGTTGGTCTGCATTCTCATGCACTTGCATATGTACTGGTGTTTGTTTGGGTGTGTATGACCATTGATGAAATTGCTTGAATCTTTACGGTGTTTGTGTGCTAATGCTTATCTGATTGTGTTGCATGTTTTATTTACTATTTCTATGAAATGAAACTCACCCTTTCTCGCTTGGAATGTTGCTCTATGTGGCAACGTCAGCTGCAGTGTGATGTGGAAGGAAGGTGACGCGAGCACCTTCCGCTAGTATTTGTCTAGTCGGGCTCGATACGTAGCACCGGGAGGATAGATAGATTTTGTCATTTATGTTATATTATGCTTAAATTTCCTTGGATAATCAGTATTACAGTATTTTGGTTGTTATTTCACGCTACGATTTCTATCCGCAGATGCGGATTTATGGTGCTATGTATCACCTTTTGGAGTTATTTTAATTATTATTTGGAGTTTTATGTGGTTGTTTGAATGTGGCACCCTCTAGTGGTCGCACTAAAGGTTTTTCGTAGACTCTGATTGTTCGAATTATTTAAAATAATAGATTAAATAGAAGGGGTGTTACAATTGGTATCGAGCGATTCGGTCTGTCGTACGGTAGTTGAGTCGTCAAGTTATGTAGCACTTAAGTTTTATTCATCGATTACGATTCTCATTTTACGTTGCAAGTACTAGAATGGCGGGGACAGAACGACGCCATTTGCACTTGCGCTGCTGCGAGCTATGGGTGGGGTTGTGGGTGATCTGCGTGGTGTTGTGGACCGAACGCGCGCAGTTTGGCTACCTTCCGGCGGGAGAACCCCTCCTACTTTGAAGGCGGGTACAACCACGATGGTGCCCTTGAGTGGTGGGAGAGTTGGAGCGAATATTCCGCGTGATGGGTCAGATCGATGCTCGAGAAAGTTCGTTATGGCACGCATACGTGAAGAAAGAGGCGATGACCGTGGATGACCGTTAGGCGAGAGGTTGATGGTCGACAATGAGGAGATCACACTGGCCGTGTGTTCGAGAGAGTTCGGAGGAAGTACTACCCGGAGGATGTCCGTGGAAAGAAAGAAGTGGAGTTTTGAGGCTTGAGCAGGTAATATGTCCGTGGATTGAATATGCCGCCAAATTTACCGAGTTGTCCAAGTTCTATCCGCACTATGATGGGCCGATCTTTGAGTTCTCTAAATGCATCAAGTTTGAGAAGCGGGTTACGTCTTTGACATAAAGAAATTCATAGGGTATCAACAGATTCGCGTGTTCTCCGTGTTGGTTAATAGCTGCAGGATTTTTGAGGAGGACAAAGAATGCCCACTCGAGTTATGAAAGAAAAACACAAGAACTTCGGGTCGGAGTAAGTCGTATGAGGTACTATTTGGTAGGGGCAAGGGAAGTTTGTTGGTGGGCCTAAGCGAAGTGGGGGAGATGCTATGCGGTATTACTTGCTACACGTGTGGGAAACCAGTCATAAGAGTCCGCATCGCCCAAGCAAGGATGAGAAGAGGTGTTATCGGTGTGGAAAGCGGGGCACATATCTTCCAATTTGTGATAAGAAGGATGTCGTATGTTACAGCTGCGGGGAGACAGGGCATATTAGTACTAAGTGTTCCAAGCCAAAGAAGGAGCGGGCGAGTGGGAAAGTGTTTGCTCTCGCAGTTGAGAGGCGCTAACGAGATTAGAGGTACGTGTTTCATTAAGCGGTACTCAATTGCTTGCTATAGTTGATACAGGTGCCACACATTCGTTTGTTTTGCTGCATGTCTTTGATAAGTTGAACCTAGAATTATCTGTCATGAAAAGGAGATGGTCATCGATACTCCGGCTAAGGGTTGGTGACTACCTCTCTCTCGTGTGTTAAGTGTCCTCTATTGGTTTTCGATAGAGAGTTTCTTGTGGATTTAATTTGCTTGCCACTAGGAGGCTCGATATCATATTAGGTATGGGTGGTTAGTGAACAACCATGTCCACATCAACCTGTTTTAATAAATCGTGGATTTACGCCCTCCGGTCGAAGGAGAATGCGCTTTGTTGCTGCTGTGGCGGTTGCATAAGATAATGAGGACGAAGTTAAGTTGTTTTCCTTGATGGCGTCATTTGTCTCTTGAGAGCCGGACTAAGATCGACGAGTTGCGAGTGCGGGACTTTTCAAGTATTTCTGATGAAATCACGATGTGCCACCGAGGAGAGGAGGTGGAATTTGGTATTGACTTGGTGCGGCACTAGGGCCGTGTCTATGGCACCCGTATAGGATGTCTGCAGCAGAATTGTCGGAATTGAAGAAGCAGCTTGAAGATTTGCTAGAGAAGAAATTCATAAGACCGAGCGTATCTCCGTGGGTGTTGCTGGTAAAGAAGAAAGACGGGAGTATGAGGCTTTGCATAGACTATCGCCAGTTGAACAAGGTCACAATCAAGAATAAGTATCCACTCCCAAGGATCGATGATTTGATGGATCAAGCGGTGGGTGCTCGTGTATTCAGTAAGATAGATTTGAGGTCGGGGTATCACCAGATAAAGGTTAAGGATGAAGATATTCCGAAGACAGCATTTAGGACTCGGTATGGGCACTACGAGTATTCGGTGATGCCGTTTGGAGTTACAAATGCTCCGGGGGTGTTCATGGAGTACATGAATCGCATTTTTCATGAGTATTTGGATCGTTTCAGTAGTGGTCTTTATCGACGACATTACGATTTATTCCAAGTCCGAGGAAGAGCATGTCGAGCATTTGAGGTCAGTATTGGAGATCTTGAGGGATAGGAAGTTGTATGCTAAACTATCTAAATGTGATTTTTGGTTGAAGGAAGTAAGTTTCCTCGGGCATATCATTTCTGAGGATGGTATAGCAGTAGATCCATCCAAAGTTGATGCGGTAATGCAGTGGGAGGCTCCTAAGTCGGTTACTGAGATTAGAAGCTTTTTGGGGCTAGCCGGTTACTATAGACGGTTCATTGAAGGGTTCTCGAAGTTGGCACTCCCGCTAACTCAGCTGACTTGTAAAGGGAAGGCATTCGTTTGGGATTCTCGCTGTGAGGAAAGTTTCAATGAATTGAAGAGGAGGTTGACCACTTACGCTGTGTTAGCGTTACCAAAATCGGGAGAGCCTTTCGTAGTGTATTGTGACGCTTCTAAGATGGGACTAGGAGGTGTCCTCATGCAAAATGGTAAGGTGGTGGCCTACGCATCTAGGCAATTGAGAGTCCATGAGAAGAATTACCCCACTCATGATTTGGAGCTAGCGGCAATTGTGTTTGCATTGAAGATTTGGCGACATTACTGTACGGTTCGAGGTTTGAAGTGTTTAGCGATCATAGGGGGTTGCAATATCTATTTGATCGGAAGGAGTTGAACATGAGGCAAAGGAGATGGTTAGAGTTGTTGAAGGATTACGATTTGGCTTAAATTATCATCAGGGTAAAGCTAATGTGGTGGCGGATGCCTTGAGTCGGGAAGGCCTTGCGTGTCGGCAATGATGGTTAAGGAGCTCGAATTAGTGGAGCGGTTTAGGGATATGAGTCGATTTGTGGTGACACCTAAGAGCGTCGAGTTGGGTATCTTTGAAGGTCCATAATGAATTCTTGGATGTTATTAGAGAAGCTCAGAAGCAGGATATTAAGCTGGTGGAGATCGCAGTAGGGATTGATAATTCTGATGATAAAGACTATGAGATCGATCGCAAGGTGTATTGAGTAGTGCAGTGGGAGGATTTGTATACACGATAATGAAAGAGATTAAAAGGCAATTCTCGAAGAGGGCCATAGGAGTAAGTTGAGTATTCACCGGGAGCTACGAAGATGTATCAAGACTTAAAGAAGTTGTTTTGGTGGCACTGGTATGAAGCGTGAGGTGGCTCGGTTTGTATATGCTCTGTTTAACTTGTCGGAAGTCAAAAGTGGAGCATCGAAGCTGCGGGGTTGATGCGGCCGTTGAGAGATCCGGAATGGAAGTGGGATGACATTTCCATGGATTTTGTGGTGGGTTGCGAGCACCGCAAGAGGATTTGACGCTATTTGGGTAATCGTGGATGATCGACGAAGTTCGCTCACTTCTTGCCTATTAATATTACTATCCCGGTTCGAAGTTGGCGAAATTTATGTGAAGACGATTGTGAAACCGCACGGTGTCCCCATGAGCATTGTGTCGATAGAGATCCCGATTCACTTACGAATTTTGGAAGAGTTTACAAGAGGCCACAGGTTCTAAATTGAGGTTGAGTTCGGCGTACCACCCGCGAGATGGATGGATGACAGAGAGAACTAATCGATCGCTCGAAGATTTCTTTGGCGTGTGTTCTTGAGCAAGGAGGTTCGTGGGATTCTCATCTACCTTTGGTCGAGTTTACTTACAACAATGATCATCATTCGAGTATTGGGATGGCACCGTTGAAGCATTGTATGGTAGGAGGTGCAGGACTCCTCTGTGTTGGTATGAATCAGGAGAAAGTATGGTACTTGGTCCGGAAATAGTCCGTGAAACTACAGAGAAGGTTAAAATGATCCGTGAGAAAATGAAAGCTTCGCAGAGCAGACAGAAGAGTTATCACGATAAGAGGAGGAAGGATTTGGAATTTCAAGCTGGTGACCACGTATTCTTGAGAGTCACTCCCACGACTGGTGTCGGGCGTGCTCTGAAGTCTAAGAAGTTGACTCCTCGTTTTATCGGTCCGTATCAGATACTGGAGAGAGTAGGGAAAGTTGCTTATAGAGTGGCCTTGCCACCCAATCTTTCAAATTTACACGACGTGTTTCATGTATCTCAACTGAGGAAGTATGTTCCCGACCCATCCCATGTGGTTCAGATGGACGATGTGGAGGTGAGAGAGAATCTCACTGTGGAGACGATGCCAGTAAGAATTGAAGACCGTGAGGTGAAGGTCCTAAGGGGTAAGGAAATCAATCTGGTGAAGGTGGTTTGGTTAGGGGCCGTGGGCGAAAGCACGACTTGGGAATTGGAGAGCAAGATGAAGGAGGCCTATCCGGAGTTATTTGACTCAGGTAATTTCGAGGACGAAATGTTCTAAGTGGGGGAGGATTGTAACACCCCGAAATAATTTAATTAATTATTTAATTAAGTTATTTGAGGTTTACAATAATTATTTAAATAAATTAACTAACTAGGAGTTATTTAATTTCAGGAGGTGATTTGAATTAACAGGAGGGGTGTGAATAGGGCCCAAACCCATTAGTTGGCCCAATTTCTATTAATAACCTAGTGGGTCTCCAAGTTAGTGTCATTCCATCCAAAAAAAAAGAGAAGCCGTGAGAATCAGGAGGGATTTGCAGCGCGCAGCGTGAGAAAGGAAGAAGAGGAAGAAGAGGCTTCTCTCAAATTTCTTAGGTAAATCGTTTAACCCACTATTCTCCATTCTTCTCCTTTGTAATCTTCAATCCTTTCCTTATTTTCGGGCTGTTCTCCTTGTGTTTGAACGAAGGATTCCAGCGTGAGTTGAAAGGAGGAACGAAGCTTGGACTGGTGGTGATTTTGGTGGGTTCTCAAGTGTGGAATTCTCCTTCAATTTTCAGGTAAGGGGAGTTTCCTTTTATAGCCAATAGTCTCTAAAACATGGGACCATAGGATTGAGTATTGGGATATAGAGGGATGGAATTGGGCGTCGAATATACATAGGAAATTTATTCTTTGTATTATAAATTGTATATGTTCTTTATTCTTATTTGTTTACGAACCTACATATGTGTTGTTCTTTGTGTTAGAAAATATATATAGGGCTGTTTGGGGCTGTCTCATGAGCCATGTGATTCTTTGTTTGTGTTCCATAAAACCCATGTATTCTTTGTTTTCTTTGTTTTACCAACCATACATCTTTCGTTGTCTGTTTCATGAAATGTATAAGTTCTTTGTCAAGTTTTATAAAATATATATGGGTCTTTGTCTTTGCGTTTTACCACTATATATGTTGCTGTCTGAGTTTAAAAAGTACCTATATGTCGCTGGTTGGTGTCTTAAAAATGTATGTACGTTGTTGTCGGTGTTTAAAACAGGAGAATACATAGACAGACTGAGAGGGGCGCCAAATTCCCCTGAAAATGGCGCCTGAGGGCTGTTTGGTGTGGGACTGTGAGTGCTGGTGTAGGTAGGCAGGGAGGGGGGCGCCAAAATCCCCTGAAATGGCGCCCTGTGTGTGCATTTGGTGCGTGTTTGTGTAGTGTTGCAGGCAGACTGAGAGGGGGCGCCAATTTCCCTGAAAATGGCGCCTGGTGAGTGAAATGGAGTGTGGCAGTGTGTGTTTGTGCAGGTAGGCAGGGAGGGGCGCCAAATTCCCCGAAAATGGCGCCTGTGTGTGAATTTGTGTGTGTGATGTGTGCGTGTAGTGCGAGACGGGCGCGATTCACGGAAATGGCGCCTGGGTATGTGACATTCTGCGTGTTCTTGGTGTGCGGTGAATAGTATGGGCGCCCATTGGCTTTTGCCTGTGTGCTTGTTTTGGCGCATAGGAGTGCAAGGGTGCCTAGGTGAGCGGTAAATTAATCCCTAGGTGCTAAAATAAATATTATGGTGTTAAATTAATCCCTAGGTGCTAAAATAAATACTATGGTGTTAAATTAGTTCCTAGGTGCCAAAAATAATTATTATGATGTTGAATTGGTCCTTTTTGGTGTGGCATTTAGCTATGGTGGTTGTTTCTAATGGTGATGGGATTAACGGTGAGTTTAATTGGGTGGTTAAGGGTTTATGACCCCTATTGGTGGTAGGTGTAAATAAAATTATTGGTGAATATTCGGTGTGCTATTATCGTTGTTGTTTTGGTGTGGTGTTGCATAGTCATGCGTCGCATAGGCATGTGCATTATTTTTGGTGAATAGGCCTCGGCCTCATAAAATATTTTGGTGAATGCCTTCGGGCTTTTTGGTGATTGGTGAATGCCTTCGGGCCTTTTTGGTGATGGATCCACATGCATATGCCCTTGGCGTTGGGCTGCATTCTCATGCACTTGCATATGTACTGGTGTTTGTTTGGGTGTGTATGACCATTGATGAAATTGCTTGAATCTTTACGGTGTTTGTGTGCTAATGCTTATCTGATTGTGTTGCATGTTTTATTTACTATTTCTATGAAATGAAACTCACCCTTTCTGCTTGGAATGTTGCTCCTATGTGGCAACGCTGCAGGTGACAGTGACTGAAGGTGACGCGAGCACCTTCCGCTAGTATTTGTCGAGTCGGCTCTGATACGTAGCACCGGGGAGGGATAGATAGATTTTGTCATTTATGTTATATTATGCTTAAATTTCCTTGGATAACTGTATTACCGTATTTTGGTTGTTATTTCCGCTGCTACGATTTCTATCCCTCGTACGGATTTATGGTGCTATGTATCACCTTTTGGAGTTATTTTAATTATTATTTGGAGTTTTATGTGGTTGTTTGAATGTGGCACCCTCTAGTGGTCGCACTAAAGGTTTTTCGTAGACTCTGATTGTTCGAATTATTTAAAATAATAGATTAAATAGAAGGGGGTGTTACACCGGTCAAGCTAGAGTGCCCACCAGTCAAGCAGAAATTAAGAAGAATGAAGCCAGATGTGTCACCGAAAAGCCGGGATGAGGTAAAGAAGCAGTTTGATGCAGGGTTCCTAGCAGTGGCCAAGTACCCACAGTGGGTTGCCAATATTGTCCCAGTTCCCAAGAAGGATGGGAAGGTCAGAATGTGCGTCGACTACAGAGATCTGAATCGTGCTAGTCCCAAAGATGATTTTCTCCTTCAAAAAGAAAAAAAACAAAAAAACAAAAAATATAAAAAAAAAAGGGGAAGAGGGCAAATATATAGGAGTAAATAAATTATTGTCCTTGAGTTAATTTTTTGAGAAAACGAGCAATCGTGATTTGAAATAAAGTTCGACCATCTTCCCATATTCTCGAAAAAAAAACTGTGTTACCCACTGTAAGCCAAAAAATCCAAAAATCACCCTAGACAAGGATCACCTCAAATATCAAAAAAGATGCATCACTTTTTATCAAACTCACCCGAGTCAAAAAAAAAAAAAAAAAAGAAAAAAAGAAAAAAAGGGATTTAAAAATGAAAATCCCAAAAATACAAAAGAAATGTAAGTAGTGAGCTGATACACGTTACCACAAAACACAAGAGATCCTTGTCTCAATAAACTGCAAATACTTCCCTTTGACCTCGGCATCCCGCCCTCCCCCAACCGTTAGCCAGGAATAAAACTTCCAAACACCTCATCAAGCCAAATAAACCATCATAGATCATCAAACGTCAGCCAACGCCGAATAAAAATCATCCTACCATTAGCTTCAAACACTTCATTAAACCCAATCATCCTTCCTCCACAAAAACCCACAATCTCCAAAAATCCATTCCGATCAATGATCGATTGCTTTTGTTTTCTCAGAGTTTTAGCTTTAGGACAAATAAGTTTATTTACTTAAATATGTTTGTCAAAAAAAAAAAAAAATCTCAAAAAAAAAGGAGAAAGAAAAATCAAAAGGCTGGCACTCCAAGATTCAGTCAAGTTACATCAGGGCAAAGTTCTAGAGATCACCAAGGGGGTTGAAGGCGCCTCATATTCAAGTATAACTTGATTCGGTGGTTGCCAAGTTTGTCAAGAAAGATCGATCTGCCGTTCACGGTCTTCCCAACAAAATCTTCGCGATAATGGCAAAGAACTTGGCAATGAGAATGATGAAAGACCTATGTCTTGAGTTCAAGATTCAAACATCACAATTCATCCCGTGCATCAGCCCCAAGATGAATGGGGCAGTTGAAGCGGCCAACAAGAATATCAAGAAAATAGTGCAGAAAATGGTGGTAACCTACAAAGACTGGCACGAAATGCTTCCTTTCACTTTGCATGGCTATCGTACCTCGGTGCGTACATCGACTGGGGCAACCCCTACTCACTGGTTTACGGGTCGGAGGCAGTCCTCCCCATTGAAGTTGAAATACCATCTCTGCGCGTGTTAATGGAGACAGAACTTGATGAAGTAGAGTGGGTTCGGTCCCGTCTTGACCAGTTGAACCTCATTGACGAGAAACGGGTGGCGGCAATGTGTCATGGACAGTTGTACCAACAGAGGATGATAAGGGCTTTTGACAAAAGAGTCTGTCCTCGTGAATTCCAAGAAGGAGATCTTGTACTCAAGCAGATCTTGCCGATACAGACGGACCCCAGGGGCAAATGGGCTCCCAAGTATGAAGGACCTTATGTGGTGAAGAAGGCATTTTCAGGAGGAGCCCTAATCCTGGCAAACATGGACGGAGATGAGATTCCAAATCCAGTGAACTCAGATGTGGTCAAGAAGTATTATGCCTAGAAAAATAAACAAAAAAGAAAAAGATAAGCCAAGGAAAAGTTAGCTCGCTAGGCTGAAAACCCGCAAAGGGCGGCCTAGGCAAAATCAGAGTGACCTGGTGGATCGAAAACCCGCAAAGGGCGATTCAGGCAAAAATTAGGGTCAGAAAACTTGGGCTCGGGAAAAGTAAAGGCAATCAGCACTCCCAAAGGTTTGGATAAGCGGGTGATCAGGGTTATGAGTATGGACGGCGGGCACCGTTACTTCAGAGATGAAATCACAAGATCTGTTCCTTTCTCTTGTATTTTCTTAGTTTAAAAGAAAGATTGTAATGCACTTTCAATTGGCGTGACTTTCTGCACGTCCAATTTCTATATCAATAAAAGTCCAACTCTTCTTTCATATGTGTGCTTTTCGTGTCACTGCTTTTCATCTATTCAGTCTCTTTCAAAATGATAATTTTTATGATTGATGAAATTGATTTACAAAACATGTGCACATTCAAGAGCATTACAGGATCATTACGAAATCTTTGAAAAATACAGAAAGAAATGATTTCCCAAGTGAGTAAAGTTGCAAAAAAAAGAAGAGACAAAACAGGCATAACAAATCAGTGCGCCATCCACACGTGATCATCGTCCCAGGACAGCCGCCGTCCGGCAGATCGACTTAACCAGCAAAAAAAGAGCGCCAAAAAAAAAACAAATAAGCAAAAAAAAGAAAGCTGTTAAAAAAAAAAAAAAAAAAAAAAAGAAGAAAAATCACAGAAGGCGGAACACAACAGGACACAACATCTTCATATCATTCATCATTCTCATGTCATCCATACCATTCATCACTCCATGGCATCAAACAGTAGTGCGCTACACTTTCAAATTCGCATCTCAGAAGAGCGAAAGAATAATCAAGCAGAAGAAACATCCCACCAAAATCAATCATTGCATCCATGTGAACCCAAATACCCAAGTGCATGCATTTCATGCACCATTCAAGAGAAGAGTTACTTCGGACCAGGGAGTCCCAAAATCTCATTTTTAGAAAGTCACCATGACACGGAGTTCGTAAACTCCATCAATACAGAGTTCGTAAACTCCATCAACCCAGAGTTCGTAAACTCCATCAACCCAGAGTTCGTAAACTCCATCAAACCAGAGTTCGTAAACTCCATCAACCCAGAGTTAGTGAACTCCCACAGAGTTAGTGAACTCCTTCCACAGATCACAACATCGTGTACGAGCACGCAATGGATCCATCAGACTTCGTTAAGTCCTTCGGATTAGTTGTGTCAGCCTAAGGCACAGCGTAAATCCATTGATCAAATCGATTCGGACGATGTTGATCGGCGCTTCGAAAAAGCCACCCCGAGTTAAGTAAACTCGAGTTCGTAAACTCCATCAATCCAGAGTTCGTAAACTCCATCAATCCAGAGTTCGTAAACTCCATCAACCCGGAGTTAGTGAACTCCCACAGAGTTAGTGAACTCCTTCCACAGATCACAACATCGTGTACGAGCACGTGATGGATCCATCGGGACCGTTAAGTCCTTCGGATTAGTTGTCGTCGCCTAAGGCACGGCGTAAATCCATTGATCAAATCGATTCGGACCGATGTTGATCGGCCGCTCGAAAAGGCCACCCCCAGAGCTCGGACTCGACAAGAGTCCGTTAAAAGGTTTTAGGCAACCTCCGAATTTCCAATTTACCGCTTTTCCCAATTTACTGTTTTTTCCAATATATTGCTTTCTCGTTAATGCGACCAGTGTTAACCCCCTCAAAAGGAAAATAACAAAAAGATTTGAACTTTTCTGAAGCGGACAAAATTAGTATTATTTCTATATCTTTATTTCCATTTCACCAACAAATATGAAAAGGCCAATTCATATTTTTTGGCGAAATGTGAAATAAAAGAGGCACTGTAATACCCCAATTTTTGTCGCCCTTTTTAATTTAAGTCAATTTCGGTTGTCGGCTCAACTAAATTGAAATATCATTGTTTAAATTAGCGGTGCACGCGAATGATCAATCTTTTCGTGCGTTCTTCAATTTAATCTTCGTATTTGGGTTTAGTCGTACATAAGTAGTGTCTTTAGTTAATGAGCTCATCTCTCCTATTTGAGTCTCGTTTTAGCATATTCGTCTAGTCTGGCCCGTTCTCGTCTTTGTGTTTGGCCAGACTCTTTTTATTATTATTCTTTTTCTGCGCAGTTAATTTATTTTGAGCTTATGTATATAGTCCAAGATTTCAAAAATTCCATTTAGTGTTATTTACAATTTAAAAGTGTTTAATAGTCCAAAATGTCAAAAAAATACTATTTAATTTTTATTACAACTTAGGAGAGTCCAAATGTCCAAATGTCCAAAAAAATACAAAAAATAATAACACAAAATATACAAAAATAAATAAATTCGAAAATGCAAAAAATAATAGAAAGCAAAGAAGAATAAAGAATAAAGAACAGAGTGGGGTTCCAAAGCAAATTTGCTCTCCAAGTCTTTGGGCTTGGGTCCAGACCTGAAAAGAGTCAAAACCCAGTCAAAGCAATTAATGACTAAACCTAGAATTTTAATATAAAAAGGATGGTCAACAGCAGCAGAAAGACACGAATTTCAAGATAAAACAATCACCAAAAAAGATTAGGGTTTTGCACTGAAACCCTAATCACCTAACAATTTGTTTAGATACGAGCGATCAAGAGAAAAGAACAAAACAGCAACGATAGAGCCACAGTTAGATTAACAGTAGCAGTCAAGAGAAGAAATCGAAGTCCAGGTTGGTGATCCTTTTTTTTTTTTCTGTTCCTCAGATCTGTAAATAAATTGCAAATATGTATGTTTCGTTTTTTATTTGGGTGCTCTAAACGTGTTAAACTGAGAAAAACAACCAAATCAAAAAAAAGCTCAAACACAAAACCATTAACAAATGACAAACAGAGACATGGTAGTGTATCAGAATCCTTTTTGAAGTTAAATAAAGATAAGAATCAGGTCTTTTTCAAACTAATTTGCAATCTGAGCATAAAATCAAAAAACAGAGTTAGAACAGTCAAGACAAAAAACACATCAGCAACAAACCAGAGAAGTGATATGAGTAGAGAGGAGGCAGAACAACAGGGTACCGAGACAAAAAAAAAAAAAAGCTGACCTTCAATACGTCGCCGGAGACTTCGTCTTCTCCGGCGAAGCTCCGGCCTCCCTCGCGAAATCACCCTCCAGCCACCATAACTCGCTCCGCAAATCACCCCAAATCGAACCAGTAAATAGATCGGAGGAGAGGATGAGAGAAAACTAAAAAAAAAAACAGAATGAATAAAAACCGAATCTGGATGTGCCTCCGGCGAATAGCGTCGTCGCAGCTTCGTTCCCCACGGCCGGACCTTCGTGAACGCCGGCGAGCTCCACTCCTCCCCTCCCGTCGCGTCTTCTTCCTTCCCCTTTCGTCTTCAGCTTCGTTTCACATCTCTCTCTCTCCCATGAAGGTTGCCAAATTTTTTTCTCTCTCTTGAAGAGAGGTCAGCGGCGCAAGAGTGAATGTGAGGGATTATAGGGTTTTCTGCGTGAATTGTGGTTTGGGTATTAAATACCCCCGTTGCCACTTCTCTCACGTTTTTAGTTTAGTTTATTTTTTTATTTTTTTATTTTTCTTTTTTTTAAAATCAGATTATCATATATTAAATATCACAAACTGAATTACTAGGCATACCCCTCACCTATTACTTCGCTGCACCCTCCTCACTTAAGCCCAATTTCGCATACTGGGCCCTCCTATGCGAATTGGGCTTGCTGATTACACCCCCTGCTTAGTTATACAACCCCCGTAACTAGTAATACCCCCCACTTTGCAATTTTCACCTTTTTCTCGTTTTAATTCTTTTTCAACTCAAATAATTTCTCAATAAATCAAAAAACTTTGTTAATGGTTTTGCGAAGCCTCTGCTTGCATAATCATTAACAATGAGGAACTAGTGGTGATCACTTGGAGCCTTTGCTCAATTGATCATCATGAATGCTTGATTTTTCTAAATACTTTTCAATAAATCAAAAACTTTGTTAATGGTTTTGCGAAGCCTCTGCTTGCATAATCATTGACAATGAGGAACTAGTGGTGATCACTTGGAGCCTTTGCTCAATTGATCATCACGAATGCCTAGTTTTTCTAAAAAACTTTTCATTAAATCAAAAACTTTGTTATTGGTCCTGCGAAGCCTTTGCTTGCCTGATTATTAACAATGGAGTGCTAGTGGTGATCACTTGGAGCCTTTGCTCAATTGATCATCATGAAAGCTCGATTTTTCACAATTAAACAAGATAAAAAAACCAAAAAACCTAGAACTACGTAGCTTTGAATTCTCCATCGCACCTGGAGATACGTAGGAGCGGATCCCCTCCGTCAAGCACAATAAACTAAAAACATTTTTTCCTTTCGAAAAACCAAAGCGGCTAACTCTCGTCGAGCACCGCAAATAAAATTTTCATTAAGTCTTTTTCAATTAAGAGGCAAATTTAAGTATTTTTCAAATCAACACTTAAAATCACAAGATTAATTAAAGGTTCCCTTTCAGTAGAAAGGAGGTGTGGGGCGCTAATACCTTCCCCATGTCTAACCGACCCCCGAACCCAAATCTTTAAGTTTTCCAAAAGACCATCTGCCTTCCCAAAAGGGTTTTTCTTCAATATTTTCCTTATAAAAAATATTGGTGGCGACTTCATTGTCTTAAAAAGTTGTAAACGAAGAAAAACCCCTCGGGGACTTTTTCGGGCGCAACAGTGGTGATTTGCGATTGAAGGTGAAAGGAGTTTGTGGTGGTTGGTTCGCGACTGAGTATGGTGGTAGGAGGAGGGAGATGGCTCGGTTTTGGTGGCTGTGGGTAGAGCTGTCAATTTGGGCCCGACCCAATGGCCCAATTTTTTGGGCGGGCTTGGGCTCTAAAAATAGTAGCCCAAAATCAATGGTATGTTTTTTGGCCCGACCCGATTGGCCCGATGATGTTATTGGGCCGGCCCGGCCCGGCCCATGGGCCGGCCCGTTTGTTTTTTGTTTTTGTTTATAAATTTTGAAATATGACAAGTGCTATACATGCTATTTTTACTGTTATCCAATCAAAATATGACAAGTCAATTATTTATTCCACGCCTTCAATTTTGGAGTTTAACGGATCGTCCTTCGTCTTCTCTTCAAACCGTTCTGCAACTCCATTCAAAAATTCTTGAAGCGATTCGACTCAAAAAAAACACCACCACCAAATACCGATCCATAACTGTTTGAGATGCCTTTGTCTTCTTCTCTATTGAAATTGTCTTATTTCAAAAAAAATACCAATTCGGTATAAAGGCAACCAACATCCTAATCTAATCTTAATCCTAATCCTAATCCTAATCCTAATCCTAATGAATCACACTCAAGAAACAAGTAAATTAGAGGCAAAGCGAATAAGATTTGGTAACTCAAATTTTGAGTCGGTAATATCATGAGAATTTAATCACAGTATATCAACTTTCCACCTTTTTTTTCATATATATGAAATCAACTTGATATGCAAGTTCAAGCATTTGTTTTTGAAGTTCTAGACATAGTGGTTGGAAATTCTAATTTTAATTTATACAAAATTTTAAAAAGTCAATGATTTGTGGCCCGTTGGGCGGGCCCATTGGCTCATGGGCTGGTGTTGGGCGGGCTTGGGCCTTACATTTTGCAGCCCATCCGAATATTGGGCTGGCCCGACCCTGCCCATATACATCATTTGGCCCGATGGGCCTGGGCGGGCCGACCCAAACCCGGCCCATTGACAGCTCTAGCTGTGGGTGAGTGATGATGGTGTTAGTGAGTTCTACATTTTTCTGATTCTCCCTTGTTTTGTGTAATTTCTTTGTTTCAGATCTATCTCTGTTTGGATGATTAGGGTTTCAGTGTGAAACCCTAATCTTTGTGTAGTGATTGTTTTTTGAAATTTGTGTCTGCTCCTTCTCGTCTGTTTCTGTGTGTCCTTAGACTGATGGTTGTCTGCTCTTTTATATTAAAATACTAGGTTTAGCATTAACTGCATATTGACTGGGCCTTGAATTATTTTGAAGGTTTTGGAGCGAATCAACCCAGGCCCAGCGACTTGGAGAGCAGCTGCTGGACCCCTAGATCAGCTGCTGCCCTTTTGTTTTTTATGTATTTCCGGATTTATTGATTTTTGTATATTTTGTGTTACCTTTTTTGCATTTTTTTGGACTCTTAAACACTTTTAAATTGTAAATAAAACTAAATAGAATTTTTTTGACATTTTTGGACTATATATATGCTCAAAATAAATTAAATGCACCAAAATAAGAATAATAATAAAAAGAAGTCGGGCCGAATACAAAGTGAATCGGGCCCAACTAAAATAACCTGCTAGAACGAGACCCGAAGAGAAGCAATAGACCCGTTGAACAATAAACGCTAAAAAATTAACTTGGGACCACGTCTGTGGGCCCAAGCCAAAATGATAAGCCCAATAGTGATAAAAGTGACTTAAATAAGCCCACTTAGGTTCGATTAGGCCCAAGTATCGAGATTAAACTGAAGAATGCGCGAAAAGATCGATCATTCATGCGCATGCCTAGCTTAAGTAACGGTATTTCGGTTTAATTGAACGGATAATTGAAATTGGCTTTTAAATTAAAAAAGGACACTATTCTAACTACTTGTAATCGCGTGATCTCGAAAAACAAGTTGAATAAAGTAAGTGACAAAAAGAAGACGGACAAAATTAGGGTATTACAAGGTGAAGATGCAAATCAAGGGAGGACTAGAAGAAAACCAGTGTATCTAGAAGACTATGTAATTCAGTTCACCACTCAAATTGAAGACGCAGAGGAAGAAATGTTGCAAACTGCTCTTGCTAGCATAAGCAATGTGAACACCAGTGATCCTACCAGCTTTGAAGAAGCTGTAAAGCATAAGAAATGGAGAGCAGCAATGGATTGTGAAATGGAGGCCATAGTGAAGAATGATACTTGGAAGTTGGTAACACCACCAGCAAACACCAAAGTCATTGGTGTTAAGTGGATTTTCAAAACCAAATACACTGAGAAAGGAGAAATTGACAAGCATAAAGCTCGATTGGTTGCAAACGGGTACTCTCAAGAGTATGGTGTGGATTACACTGAGGTGTATGCCCCTGTAGCTAGGTGGGACACCATCAGAAGCTGTAAGAAAATGGGAAATATTCCAACTTGATGTGAAAAGTGCATTTCTCCATGGAGAAATAAAAGAGGATGTATATGTGGAGCAACCACTTGGCTATCAAGTGAAGGGTGCTAAAGACAAAGTGTACAAGCTCAAGAGAACCCTATATGGATTAAAACAGGCCCCTAGGGCTTGGTACAGTCGCATCGAGTCATATTTTGTGAAGGAAGGGTTTGAGAAGTGTGAATCAAAGCACACTCTGTTTATCAAAGGAAGGGTGAGTGAAGAATTTCTTGTTATAAGCCTCTATGTTGATGATCTTATATACACAAAACTCCAATGAAATGATGGAGAGTTTTAAGAAGTCCATGATGCAAGAGTTCTCAATGACTAATCTTGATAAGATGAGATATTTCCTTGGGGGCTGAAGTTACTCAAACTCCTCAAGGAATATTCATTAGACAACTCAAGTATGCAAATGAAGTCCTAGAGAAATTTGGTATGAATAGCAGCAAACCAGTGTCTATACCTATTGTTCCTGGTTTTAAACTCTCTAAAGAAGGTGAAGGAAACAAGGTTGATGCAACTTTGTATAAGCAGATGGTAGGAAGCCTGATGTACCTCACGGCAACACGATTAGACTTAATGTATTCTGTAGCCCTGATAAGCAGATACATGGAGTGCCCTACTAAGCTTCACCTGCAAGCTGCCAAGAGAATTATGAGATATTTGAAGGGAACAAGTGACTATGGTATACTGTATGCAAAGACAGAGATGGGTGAGTTGCTGAGCTACACGGATAGTGATTATGCAGGAGATTTAGATGACAGGAAATCAACTTCTGGATATGCATTTATACTGGGAAATGGTGCAATTGCTTGGGCATCAAAGAAGCAGCCAGTGGTGACATTGTCAACCACTGAAGCTGAGTTTATTGCAGCAGCACAATGTGCTTGTCAAGCTGTGTGGTTGAGAAGGATAATGGAAGGACTTGGTCACACTCAAGAAGGTGGAACTGTGATTCTCTGTGACAACAATTCTACCATTAAATTGTCCAAGATTCCAGTGTTACATGGTCGATCTAAACACATTGATGTGAGGTTTCACTTCCTTCGTGAGCTAGCAAAAAAGGGAGAAATAGAATTGCTGCATTGTTGCAGACATTCTCACCAAGCCATTGAAAGCAAAAAGTTTCCAGAAGTTAAGAAGGCTATTGGGCATGTGCAGTGGAAGCAAACTCAACTGATGTGAGCCTTCAAATTGAGCTTATAGCAGTGCAAGGTTTTGAACAAAACAATAGTTTTGATGCAGAACAGGTAGACCTGAATGGAGCTCAATTTGAGGGAGGATTTGTTGTACTATCCTTGAGTTTGTAATCCCAGTAGGCCGAATCTAGTAAATTGTGTAGCTGCAAATAGTATAGGCCCACTATATGTTAATGTAATGTTGGGACAAGTCCATGTTTTGCAAGTAATACTGTTAGAAGTTAGTTTTGTTTGTTGTTGTTATCAGCATAGCTTGTAATGCTTCTGGCATATATACATTGTAAATCCACCTTCACTAATCAATGAAATCAGTACATTATATTCAAGCACTAATACTCTCACAATTTTAAGGTAATACAATTTTTGGGAAGAATAGAAATAATTTAGTTTAAATTATTTCAATTCCCCCAAAAAGCTACATTAGTCCCAAAAATTATTCATTCAAACATTAGTCCCAAAAAGCTATATGGGTAATATTATTCATTGAATATAACTTTAACTCTATTTTCGTATATTTTAATGAAAATAATTGTTGGACATTACAATTGCAACAAAATAATGCAAACAAAATATTCAAGCTCCATTAAATATATTATTTTTTGACAATAACTAAATATACTATTTGGATAGCTTAAATGAATAATTTAAATTGAGAAAAATAAATAAATATATATATATATATATATATATATATATATATATATACACACTAGTATAATTTACCCGTGCAAGTACGGGTCGAAATTCATTTGTTTAGACACCGTAAGGTAATTACTTCAACTATTTTAAATATTTATATAATAGTAGGAAATTAAATTTCGATTTATATATGTATATATATATATATAAATTATATATTATACTTTCAAATGGGATGTGGGGTTTTGTCTGGAAAAGGATTTTGTTTCCTGTCTTATAATGTTTTGTAATAATTAAATGAAGGAAAATTAATATAAAAGTATTCAAACAAAGTACTAAAACGAAAATTGAAACCGATGAAAATATGATTATCATCGAATGTATTCTGAATGAGTTTATAGAAAAACACATTACTATTACTAATGCCGAAAGGAAAAGGATATACGATAATAGAATGTCTCATCTATTTTGTAATATATCCTTCATAATTTGTTTTCGCTAAGCGTGTTGATCGTACCTTGACCAATGAAGTGTTGAAGTAGTTGATGTTTCGTCGAATGGGCCGGTCGTTGAATGAGTGAAAGGACCGGTCCTGGCTTCACGCGTTGAGCACCTCGGGTGGTACCTGCAAAGACACTCCGACGATCTAGTGAGAGGTCGCTCTGGCAGATAGCACAAGGTTAGAGAACGTACCTGATGCCATATGCGAATGGCGTATATATACTGCGAGGTCCGACCGTTTTGCGAAGATTTCGGCCGGCGAGAATTGCGCTCCAAGCAGCGTATTGGGCCGCTCGAGTTGGGCTGGGCCGCAGGTCCAATTGCTTTGCTGGCGATTTCGTATTTGGCCGATACACCCAGGAACAGTTGCCCCCCAAGCCTAGGTCGCTTAAGAGCGGGCTGAGGCTTGAGTCGATGCCCCCAGGGGTGAAGTTATTTTGACGAAACGGACGCGGCCGTTTGCTTTCTCGATAGGACGGTGTCGACCGCTCACCAACTATCGATCTGTCGTGACGGTTGGTCTTCGCTGATATTTAAGACGTGACGTTTGGTGTTTCCGAGGTTGTCGGGAGACAACCATTGGCGAGAAGACGAAACGTTGCGACGCTTCGCCTCCCGGTCCCCTTCGCGCCTTGGGTCCGTACTATAAATAGCCCTTCAGCTGAGTTCATTATTCACACTTTCACGAATTGCTCTGCCAGCGACCGACTTACCTGCCGCCGACTTGCATCCATAGTTGCTTCTATCTACTTGCGACCGATCCACAACATCTGTTTAAGGTATGGATCGATCTCTACCTTTACTTTTTCAACTTGAGTTTTTACTTGAAAGTACTTTGTGCTTTTCCACGCCTCGTGATAGAGGGTGTCAGGTCGAGGGATGGCCAAATCGCCCCCTCTCATGAGTGTTCTGCTCGATCGACCTGACTCGATCCCTTTATCACAGGTGTTTTTGCAGGCCACAGACGAAACTGACCGCCCGTATTCCCGGAAAACCAACACAATCCTTTGCTACATATATGTCGAGGCTGGGCGAGCCTAATCCCCACGAGGCGGAGTCTAAGTCGTCTTCGGGCGACAAAGGTTCTAGCTCTTCGAGCAGTTCTTCGAGCAGTACGAGCTCGAGTCCCCACTCTCCTGGTCGAGGATCAGCTAGCTCGAAGAGCTCTGGTTCTAGGTCCGTCCATTCTGAGGAGCGGCCGTGCAACATTCCACCGCCGGAGGACATCGTTTCTCGAGCGGAAGGAGGGGAAGAAGATGTCGAAGTGGTTATCATTGATGATGATGAAGTGCAGAGTTCCGTCCCAGTCGCGGACGAGGAGATGGTGGAGGCCGAAGGCGGCCGAGCTGAAGAAGTCCACGAGGAAGAAGTGGTTCAGCCCGCAGCCAGTAGCTCTGGTCTGGAGGTAAACATCGGAGGATCGAATGAAGGGTCGGCCGAAGTACAAGCGGGCGAGCCGAGATGTATCGACATGTCTTGGGTATCGGAAACTCTTCGCTCTCATAGGAGCATCATTACCGCTATCGGCCACGTTGCTTTGCCCGACTGCGCGAGCGCGCCGACGATTCACCGGGCTGGAGGGTGAGAGGCATGAAGGACGGCGAAGATATTGCAACTTATTCTCCCAACTTCAAGTTCACGATGTATCGGCTCGTGTTCGAGAGGATGAATATCACCCCTCCTTTTACTGAATTTCAACGTGACGTCCTGCGTCACATCGGGGTCGCCCCTTCTCAACTCCATCCTAACGCATGGGCGTTTCTGAAAACTTTCGAAGTCCTCTTGACTAAGCTGGGTCGGCCGGTGTCGATCATGCTATTATTCTTTACTCTCTTTGAAATGGTGGTGGCTCAGGGAGAAGGCTAACAAGGAGAAGAGGGAGCAGGTCTCCTTTAAGATGCAGAAGACTCATCACCGGTTCTTCAAAGCATATCAAGAATCCTTGGGAGCGGCCTGGAGAGGTCAGTACTTTTGGATCGTTCCCACTGAGGAGGCTGGTAAGGCCGTATCGGAGGTCCAACCGGACGGAATGCTCGGTCCCCCTTACTTCCCCATCATGTGGAACGAGGCTCACTTCTGCAGGCGGCCTGGGGATTACATTTACACCGTCAAGGACTTGGGCGAGGCCGACCTGGAATCCCTGGAAATGATCAAGTCGTTAGCGAGCATGATGCGTCCAGACCCTAAGGGCGACATACCTTGTCGTCCCTTTGTCTTGCTCGAGGGCCAAGATCTGGAGGCCGAGATCGGTTTGCTTTTGAACTTTGCCTTTATATTTTTGCTGTCAATCTTTTCTTCTAACTCATAACTCGTTATTTTGCAGAAAGAATGGCCGGCAAAAATTGGGACGTGATCGAGTCAGTTTTAAAGCCCGCTTCCATTCTTGGGGCCAAGAGATATGACGGATCTCGGCCAGGGGCCGATCAGGAAGGGCCATCAAAAGTACCTCCAACTCCAAAAAGCCAAGGGAAGAAGCCGGTCACCAGGCCCCGGTCGCCTCCTCGCTCTGCTGATCGCTCCCCCAAACGGGCCAAGCACCAGGAGCGGAGCTCGGTCCTTACTAAGGACGACCTCCCTATTCTCTCGCTTGAGGACTTAGGGCAGGTCGAATTCGAGCGATTCAAGAAAAAAACCCATGGTATCTGCAGGCTTCTCTGTATGGGAATAGACAAGATCATGGACGAGATGGCGGGCGAACTTCAAGGTACTTTATCTTTTGTCTGTTGCACCTGTCATGTCTTCGTTTGATTGACTGACCGTTCGACGACCTACATTTTGCAGGAGCTCGGGCCGAAAAAGAGAAAATCTTGACTGAGGCGCAGCAAAAATACGACAAGCTTGCCAAGGCCAAGAAAGACGCTCTTCAGCGGGGCGAGGAGGACTGGGCCAAGCTCGCCAAGAGGAATAAGGAGCTCGGTGGGCAAGTGACAAGTCTGAAGAACGACGTTGAAGCCTTGGAGAAGGATAAGGCCAGGTTCGAGGCCGAGAATGCCGAGCTGCAGGCAAAGGTCCAAATGGTTGCCCAGGCCGGTAGGGAGGCGGCGATCGAGCAGTTCTACAACGCTCTTGCTCAGGCGCGGGCACTGAACTCTGATCTGCAGATCAACTTTGATGAGAAGATGATAAGTCCCTCCCATTTCGTTGCGGATAACAAGATCATGCTGCCTGAGCAAAAAGATGAATATGGGAATGTTGTTCGCCCGGCCACCGTTCTTTTCTGAAGCCTCCGAAGCCCGCCTGCGAGCGGCGTAATTCTTGTAATTGTTTAACTTGCCTTCGGGCACAACAATTTTTCTGCCTTCGTGCAGTTTTCAGTTAGTGGGCGCTCGGCTTCGACCGGGCGTCCCTTGTTTGTAATGACAATTTCTTTTCATTTAGTTTGTTTTTCATTACGTCTATTCAAATTTACATTGTTATGTCTGCGTGTTTCGTACATTTATTTGTCTAAGTTCCTTTCGAACGTATAGGCCGCTCGGCGACCGTTTCGCACTACTTCGAAGTGCTCGTTCATGGTTGGGCCATTTCGATGGCACTCGATTGGGCCATTTCGATGGCGCCTGTTGGGATCATTTCGATGATCTCTCGAGGTAGGTCGTTTCGACGGCCTATTGCGATGGGTTATAACGTAACCCTTGGGCCATTTTTGATGGCGCTCGTTCGATGCCGGCTCGGTGGCACATGCTACAGATCGTTTCGACGACCTGAAGTTTGTGGGTTATCTAACCCTTGGGCCATTTCGATGGCTCTCGAGGTGGATCGTCTCGACGATCTGATCCACTTTGATAAATCTTCGATCGCTCCTTTGCCACGGGCAATCTTGAGCGATCGGTCATACATTCTTGCGAGAAAGTAAAGAACACATCATATTTCTAAAGGTCAGGCCTCTGTAAAAAACCCAGTGGGAAAAAGAGCGCCTGCCTGCTTTTCATTTATAGGTCGGTCGTTCATTACATTCAAATCGTTCATTACATTCAAACGTAATATTTTCTGAGCTTCTCTGCATTCCATGTTCTGGGGATAGTCGCCCCATCCATGGTTTCCAGCTCGTAAGCCCCCTTTCCAGTCTTGTTGATGACCCTGTATGGACCTTCCCAATTTGGTGCGAGCTTCCCCTGGCGTGCATTCTTGTTTCCTACGTCGGCCCGTCTTAGAACGAGCTGACCGACCGTGAAGTCTCTCTTTTGCACGCGAGTATTGTATCTTGCTGCGACCTTCTGTTTGATCAATTGCTCTCTTAGCGACGCTTGGGTGCGCAGCTCTTCAATTAGGTCCAATTCTTCCCGAATAGCTCGGTCGTTGTCGACCACTGCAGGGGGATTTGAGGTTCTCCAATTCAGTTCACCCATTTCTATGGGTATGACAGCATCGGTCCCATATACCAGTCTAAAGGGGGACTCCCCGGTCGATGAATGAGGAGTCGTCATGTAGGCCCAAAGAACGGACTGTAACTCTTCGACCCAGTTCCCTTTCGCTTCATCGAGTCTTCGCTTCAAACCTCGTAGGATAACTCTGTTGGCCGCTTGGCAGCGTTTGTGCGAGGTGCTCGACCGAGGTGAAACGTTGTTTTACCCCTAAATCGGCCAACATCTCTCTGAATCTTTTGTCCGCGAACTGGGTGCCGTTGTCAGTTATTAGTTGCTGAGGGATCCCAAAACGAGCCAACACACACCGGCCGAAAAATTTGCTTACTTTCGCCGAGGTGATGGTGGCGAGAGGCTCGGCCTCGATCCACTTTGTAAAATAATCTACCGCCACGATCAAGAACTTGAACTGGCCTGGAGCAGGTGGAAACGGGCCTAGCAGATCCATGCCCCACCAGGCGAACGGCCAAGGTGAGACAAGACTTTGTAACTCTGTGGAAGGTGCAATGTGGACATCAGCATGTACTTGACATTTCTTGCACTTCTGAACAAGCTTCTTAGCGTCCTCGTCCATGGTCGGCCAATAATAGCCGGCCCTGAGAGCCTTCTTCGCTATGGAACGAGCGCCTTGGTGACTTCCACAAACACCTTCATGAATGTCCTCGAAGACGTGGTTTCGGCCGACCGGCGTGAGACACCTTAACAATGGAGAGGAGAACCTCTCTCGCATACAACTTTCCTTCTATCACCGAATACTTGGTCGCTCTAAGCGACCAACTTTGCTTGCCGGATCGCTTTCGGTTCTTCCCCTTCAACAATGTATCTCGGGATAGGGCGATCCAATCTGAATTCGTGATCGACACACGTAACGCCAACGATCGGCTTGGCTTGGTCGATACGCTCGGCCGGTTTAGCGTCTCACGAATCAAACACGTGATTTCCCGAGTCTTGGTACTCGCCACTTTGATAGTATATCTGCGCCGAACATTTTCGGTCCGAGGCACGTGTAGCACTTCATTTCGGTCGAGCTCGCTGAGCGACTCTCTTACTCTGGCCAGATAACTTTTCAGCACGTCATCCTTGGCATCGTATAATTCTTTAATCTGCGAGACTACCAGCAAGGAATCTGATCGGAGTTCAACCCGGTCGACATTGAAGTCCCTGGCGAGCTGCAGGCCAGCTATGCGCGCCTCATACTCGGCCTGATTGTTCGATGTGTGGAAGGCAAACGTCAAAGACACCTCTACAGCCAGGCCTTCAGAATTTTCTAGTATTAGGCCGGCTCCACTCCCTTTACTGTTGGACGACCCGTCTACGTGCAAGATCCAGGTCGTTTCAACTTGATCTTCTGGGATAGGAGTCATTTCAGCTATAAAGTCGGCCAACACCTGCGCTTTTGCGGCCGATCTGGATTCAAATTTAATGCCAAATTCACTGAGCTCCACCGCCCACTTTATCATTCGTCCCGCCAGGTCTGGCCGATGAAGGACTTGCCTGATTGGCTGATCGGTCCTTACCACGACCTGGTGGGCCACAAAGTAGGGTCTCAACCTTCGAGCAGCAATCAGGAGTGCAAGAGCGAACTTCTCTATTTTCTGGTACCTCAGCTCGGGCCCTTGCAACACTTTACTAATAAAGTAGACCGGATTTTGTTTCAGATCGCATTCTCTGACCAACACAGCGCTCAGAACTTCTTCCGTGATAGCCAAGTACAGGTACAGCGTCTCGCCCGGCAGCGGCTTAGTCATAATTGGCGGATTGGTCAAAGCTTGCTTCAATTCATCCAATGCTCGCTGGCATTGGTGGAAGCGACTTGCAGGCCGCTTTGGGAATGAACCTGGATAGAGCGGCCACCATGCCATTCAGCTGTTGTATTTCTTTTTTAGATGTGGGCGGCCTCATATCGGCGACCGCCCTGCACTTCTCAGGGTTTGCTTCTATCCCTCTTTCAGTTAGGTGGAAGCCCAAAAATCTGTCGGCCCTCACCCCAAAGGTACACTTCTCAGGATTTAGTCTAAGCGAATTCTTTCTAGCTTCCTCAAAGATTTCCCTCAGGTCGCTCACGTGATCTGGATCGGTCACGCTTTTGATGATCATGTCGTCCAAGTACACCTCTGAGATTCGACCGATTTGCCTCTTGAAAATTTTGTTCATCATCCGCTGGTAGGTCGCTCCAGCGTTCTTCAGGCCGAAAGGCATCACCTTGTACTGAAAATTTCCCGATCCGTCACGAAGGGCTGTCTTGTGTCGATCGGGGATACATCGTGATCCGATTGTATCTCGAGTAAGCGCCCAAAAAGGACAATAGTTTGTAGCGAGGCCCCATCGACCACTTGTCAATGTTGGGCGCGGGAAGGCATCCGCCGGGCATGCCTTATTCGGATCGGTGTAGTCTACACACATCCTCCACTTTCCATTCTTCTTTTTAACCAACACGGCGTTGGATAGCCGGTCGTGTATTTGATCTCTTCTATGAAATTGGCCTTTATGAGGTCCTCAACGGCTTTGCAATGCTTGAGATTTTTCCTCGTTCTGAGTACGTCTTCTTTGAGCGACCGACTTGACCCCTTCATCGACTGAAAGTTGATGGCAGGCTACTTCGATAGGAATGCCGGGCATGTCTGATGCCTGCCATGCGAACAGGTTAGCATAGTCTCTCAAACATTGCACAAGGTCTTGCTTCACTTGCTCTGGCAGGTCGCTACCGAGCTTAACTATCTTCGTTGGGTCGTCTCCCAACCGCACATCTATTAGCTCTCCATGAGGTTACGGCCTTTTCAACTGCTTTTTCACTCTCGGGCTAAGTCATCATCGTTATCCTGCGGGTCATTTATGCGGATCATACCGAGCATCCAAATCGATGGCGTTGACTTGATGGCCTTCACGATTGCTTGAACATTTGGGCCAAGGTCTACCTCATCACAAATTTGTTGATCTGGCATCGTGGCACCGTCTTTGCCGCCTCTGAGTCGGCCGCCGCGGGGTAACTACCGTCGTCTTTCTTTGTAGAATTTCATCTTCAGATGTACTGTTGACGCCACGGCCTCTAGCTTGCCCAGGGTCGGCCTGCCAATGATACACTGATAGCATGATTTGAGGGGGAGTATGAGGAACGTCGTGCGGACCGTCCCGTACAAAGTGCTATCTCCAGTGTCGTCACCAAACGTGACCATGAGCTCGATTGTTCCCAACGGGTAGGTGATCGCTCCATTGAAGCCCGTTAGGGGAGTAGGCTCGGCCTGGGGAATTATCTCGCTGCGATCGACCTTGATCTTGTCAATCAAGCCTTCAAACATGATGTCGGCCGAGCTACCCTGGTCGACTAGAATTCTTTGAACTTCAGTATTGGCCATAACTGCTCTGATTACCAACGGGACATAACTGTTCGGCCTGCCATCGTGCAGGTCGCTATCTCCAAACGAGATGGGGGGTCTATTCGAGACCGGTGGGACTGTCGATGTTGAACCGACCATCAGGAGCTCGTCCCACTTTCTTTTTGTGGCTTTATTTGATTCTCTACGGTCCAACGGGTTGCCACCGTGAATGACCATAGCAACGTTGCGACCTCTGGATCGTGGGGCTTCTCGATCTTCAGACCGGTCTTTGTCTTGGACGCTTGAAACAACTAGAGCGCCCTTTCCTCTGTCAGGATCGGTTTCTTTCCGCTTCTCTTGAGGTCGGTCGCCTTCCTCCGACCTCACATACTTTCCCAACTTTCCTTTCTGAATGAGCTCTTCGATATCATCTTTGAGGGCCATACAGTCGTTAGTATCATGACCCTTGCTTTTGTGGTAACGGCAGTATCTTTTAGTCGGTCGTGCCCCCTTCTTGAGCACGAGTGGATCGGGCCGCTTTACTCCCACAAATTCATTATTTTGGCACTCGCTATAGATCTGTGCAATAGAGGTGTTTAGCCTAGTGCGATGATCGAACTTCTTATCTCGAAAGTCAGATCGATTGTCGCGGCGACCTTCGTGCCCTTTGGCGGCATCGCATTTTCTTTTCTTTAGGTCGTGCGCGACGGCCTTTTTCTTCACGCCAAGGTTTCTTCATATGCCATGTGGACGTTAGCCCTTGTTAAGAAGTAGCTGAGATCTTGGTAATGATTCAATGTAAACTCTTCAACGAACCGGTGGTCCGATCGAATACCACGCTTCAAGTATTTTAACTTGTCCTTGTCTGACAAGTCACGAACGGACTCAGCCTCCGTGTTAAACCGGTCGATATACTGCCTCAGCGTCTCATTATCTCCTTGAACAACAGAGTCCAAGTACTCTTCGTATCGAAATTGGCAGCGGTTGGCAGTATAGTGGGACAAGAATATTCTAACCAGGTCGTCCCACGAGGAGATGGAATTTGGTCGCAGAGACTCCCACCATTCCAATGCTCGGCCGTCCAACGATTGGGGAAACAACCTGCATTTCATGGTCGGTCCCAATTCCCTATAACAACAGTAATTATTGAAGTAACGAAGATGTTTGTCTGGATCCCCTCGGCCGTCAAACTTGGTGAGATTGGGCGGCTTGCGTAGATCCCTCGGGATTTTGTAACGCCTGATCTCCCTGGAGAACGGGCCGTGCTCGTTCTGAATGCCGTTCGACCCAAATGGTTGCATTGCGAGGCATGCCTCGTTACCCGGCATTCCATAAAATCCTCCGGATGGGCCAGTTGGTGGAAGTTGCGGAGCCCTTCTGGGTCGCTCGCTTTGGCCTCTCCTTGGCCGATGCGAAACGTCCCTGATTCTTCCATCTCTGTAATCTTCCAGCTCTTCTCGAGAATCCCAAGATCTGCTTCTCGACCGACGTGACCCGGACGACTCATTGGAGGAGTACCTTGTTGGTGAGCGACCGGTGTCAGGACGGTAGCTAGAATCTTCATGATCATAGGACATTGAACGGCGTCTACGCACGTTCTCGCCGAAGCGATCTGTGTGCCCCGCGCTTCTTGCCGGAGAACGATGAGTAGTGCTCTCTCGGCGAGAAATGCTCCTTCGTGGGGAGCGGTGTCTTCGCGCGGCCGGCGGCGAGCGAAGGTTCTCCGTCTTTCGCACGCGCGCGCGCCCGAATTAACCTCTTTTCATCGAGAGAGATGGCGGCGTGTGTCGCTGCGATCACCGATTTTTGTTTTGCGGGATCGCAAGAGGCGGCTTGAGTGACATGGTGCGGTAGAGGTTCTGAATGCCCGCTTCAATTAGCTCGGGCGCAAGTCTCCGAGAGCAGGCGGTTGAATCTGTTGGAGGACCGGCCCACGGCCCGTTGTGCCGAAGGTTCTTGTCGTGGAAGTCCTCGAGACTCGTGGATCTGTGACGCCACGCCTCCCGGGTCTGCTGGCGATTCTCGCCGGAGGATTGAGTCGAAGCGGCCCGCGTGCGGGGCGGCCGCATGGAGCCATGAATGAGGTAGGATAGCGCCGCCTCCCATCGTGGTCGCCAATTGATCGTACCTTGACCAATGAAGTGTTGAAGTAGTTGATGTTTCGTCGAATGGGCGGTCGTTGAATGAGTGAAAGGACCCGGTCCTGGCTTCACGCGTTGAGCACCTCGGGTGGTACCGCAAAGACACTCCGACGATCTAGTGAGAGGTCGCTCGGGCGAGATAGCACAAGGTTAGAGAACGCACACGATGCCATATGCGAATGGCGATATACTGCGCGAGGTCCGACCGTTTTGCGAAGATTTCGGCCGGCGAGAATTGCGCTCCAAGCAGCGTATTGGGCCGCTCGAGTTGGGCTGGGCCGCAGGTCCAATTGCTGTTGGCAGTTCTCGTATTTGCTGATACACCCAGGAACACGTGTGAACCTGTGGGAATTCGATATTTTTATATATATAGTCAATATTTTATATATTATTTGACTATTTAAATGTCAATTTTGATTTAATATATATACATTCCATATTGCGAAAGAACTCTTATGGTATTTTGTATATTCCTATAAAAAACTATAAACGGGAAATATCAAACTAACACTTCAGGAGATTATTAGAATATGAAAAATCAAGTCTTATTCGTAGATGCAATGTTTATATAAAAATCTTTAAGATTATATAAAGGTTAAAATCTAAACCCTAAATAGTAATACATAATCTGTCTAATGATGATAACTTTGACATTTTTGGTATATATTTCAGCGAATTAACTTGATAATGAGAAATAAAATCGTTGATGATGTAATTAGTGACGTGTCATACTATGTGGATGGTGACATGGAAGATCCATGGTTATATATCATAGAGATATAAAATAATGTACCAAGATTTTTAGTTTTATTTAAAATAACAATGAAAATGATTTAACAATAATGTGTTACGCTTATGAAACAACAGAGTTAGGTAGTCGACTTGGTTAAGAATTGCACTGAATTCAAGAGGGGATGGGTTCGATTCTCTGCTTTGACATTTTTGGTATATATTTCAGCGAATTAACTTGATGATGTGGAATAAAATCGTTGATGATGTAATTAGTGACGTGTCATACTATGTGGATGGTGACATGGAAGATCCATGGTTATATATAATAGAGATATAAATAAATAATTTAAGACTTTTTATTAATCTACATTTGGGCCACTAACTCTTTAAGGAAAAAATAAAATGAAATACTAATCTACATTTGGGCCACGTCATTTAATGATCTAGTTAGTATGCCACGTAATATATTAATAATTAACATATTAAAATTAAATATTGTTAAATAGTGTTTTTAAATAATTACAAATAAAGGTTTATTATCTATTTGAGATTCAGCCCACACCTCCTTCACCTTCCTTTTTTACAAATCCCATTTTAACAAATCCCATTTCAACATCTCCTAAAGTGTTTCCTTGATGTTCCTTTAAAACCTGGTTCCGTGATTTGGAATGCGATTATAAAAGTCAAGTGTGTTTTGATCTTCCTAAAAAACCTTCCTAAGTGCTTGATTTCCTTCAAACTTTTAACAAAATATAAGCACTTATTTGATTTAACTACAAATTATTTTAACTTTTTCCATAAATATTAGTGAATATTGCAAACATAGTAAATGTATGTATCTCTTAAGAAGTTATCATTTTATTCTTTGAAATTGTGCACATATAGGTGAAAGAAGCCATCTTTAATCCAAGCAATGACTAAAATATCACAATAAGTAAAAATTTGGAAAAGCCCAGTCACTTAGCGAAGGTTTAGGCTCGCTTAGTGTAATACCCAGAATTTTTACTTACTTTGTGTGTATTATAATTTTGCATTTACCTGATGTGAAATAATAATTAATTTAGTATCTAAAGAGTGTTTTTAAGAAAAATATTTATTTTTGCAGAACTCGAGAGAAATATTATAGGAGGTTATCAAAACAATTTTCAGTTTAAAACTCTATCAAATTATAGCTAAAAGGTATTTGTCAGTATAAATTTGTACTGCACTAAAAAGTCCATACTTATCAGAAAATTTTGAAATTTAGAACATTGAGTTCTATAAAATATAAAGATCGAAATGATATCTGCAGAATTTTTTTACCTGATGTCTTTTATTATTAAGAGTATAACAAAATAAATAAGTGATAACAAAGGGAGGGATAATATGTGGTCAAGTGAAAGTATAAACAGAGAAGGGATAAGTACGTGTGTGGTCCTTCTTTGCTTGATGACTTTCTCCCCTTCTATAAATACAAACTCACTATTTTACTTTCACACACACACACACTCCTAAAAACAACATCGCAACGTTAGAAGAAAAAAAAAACCTCTCTCTATTCCCTCTTTTCTTCATCTTTTACTTTACTCTCTTGTTATCCGTAGATTTCCGTTTTCTTCTTTTTCTTACTTTTATAAGTTTCTAACCATTAGACTAGGAATAGAAAAGAAACTGTTAACAAAAATATGGATAGCAAACTTGTTTTTTCTTTACCCTTTTAAGTTGAAAACAACAACACCATGTGAAAACAAAATCTGTACTTACAATACTTTGTACAGATGTGTTATTTTTCTTTGGTTGGGCATGTATAAAAGGTTTTACTTGATGTTGCTAACAAAAAGGGACAGGTTAAAAGGATAGGAAAGAGAAGGACCACACAACGAGTTATGGACAAACAAACAAAAGAAGAAAGAACAATATCACTTTTAGAAAGAAGATTGTTGGAATAAGTTAATCTGTCGTATTAAAACTAGCTAAAAACAAACAGTGCTAACTCTAACTTATTGTTTTTCATTTCTTTATATTACTGTCTATTATATTATGTATATACAGATCTTCTATTTTTCGGCTGTTAACATTATCACTAACAGTAACATGTGCAACTTTTATTTACATTGCTTTAGTCTATTCTAATAGTTCTAATGTTTTTTTTCCCTCTTCTTGTACATATTTCTTACTTCACTTTTTTGGTTAAACTAGCTTTATATAGACCAAAAGGTAGTCACGTGAACTACTTTTGGGACTTCATCTACTTCCCTCAAAAGAAAAAAGATCATTTTCTTTATTTTTCTTACATTCGCATTTGTATACTCTTTTAACTAGCTCATCCAAATTAGAACAGGAAATTATATATTCTCTTTTTTGTATATACTATTATATATACTCTTTCTCTTATACTTATAGTTACTGTTATTTTACTTATTTTAGTAGACCTTTTAATTCAATGTTTGGGTGTGGTTTAGAGAAGAATAATTGTAGCATCATTCTAAACTAAGATGAAATGGCTATTTGAATACTTGAGTAAGGGATGCTAATATTATATTAAGTAATTGGAGTTACATTTTAGGATATACATGTTCTTATGCAGACTTAGGCATTAATTCCATTTTTTAACTTGTTATATAATTTCAATGACACTTAAATGCAAATTATAAACAACAAGTGTGTCTATCTAAGGATGTTATTTTCAAAACAAAAGTTTCTTTACATTTTGGAAAGAGGCAAGAAAAAACACAAGTATTAATACCATTTTAGGACTTCAGTAAGGAACTTTAATTACAAAATTGTGTAGTTATATGATTATAGTAAATTAAAATCTAAATTTTTTTGATGAGTAGGTATTGTAGAATTTGAAGCAAGTGGTGATCAGTAAACTGATTTGGAAAAATTTCAAGATAAGGGGAAATACTAATAATAAGTTGATGGGCACAAATGATGTGATGCTTGTGTGCTTGGTGATTTTGTTTGCAAAAGTGTTATGACTTGGATTAGTACTGAGTTTTGTATTTAGTATATCATTATATGCTCTACATTTTTAGAAATTATGATATTTATGTAAGTGAAATATTAGTTTTCTGTTTTACTTATTGACATAACTTAGGAGGATATTGATGAGCTAGAGGTGCAATCTCACCAAGTTGCTCTATGGGTTTTGAGGACTGATTTGTCAAGTTGATTAAGGATTAGATGAGTAAGACTGATGATTTTACTAAGAGCTAATACATGATGTTTCTTATAGTATTATCAAGTATATAAGACTGAGGATAGGTTCAGTTGGGTCAATTACAGACCTTCTGAGGGCACTTGTGTTTCAACCTCCTACCAATGGTCAGTTGTAGCATCTCTGGCTGGAGGAAATCATAATACCCGACACGGTGAGCCTGATTGTACACTACAAGAAATTCGGGGATTACCGGCGGACAAAATCCGCAGGAAATTGGTCATTACCAGGGGATTTTTTCTACCGATCGTCCGCCGGTTAAAACGTCGTAGGTAATGGTTACCGGTGGAAAATCCGCCAAACACACCTAGCTAAATCCGCCGGATTTTTTTTTTTAATAAAAAAAACCGCCGGTAAATTCCGAAAATTTGCCGGTAATTTTAAAAAATCCGCCGGTAAATTCAAAAATCCGCCGGTAATTTTATATTTTCCGCCGGTAATTTAATATTTTTTTAAAATAAAAATACAAATCCGCCGGTAAATTAAATTATTTTTTTAAAATATCCGCCGGTAATTTTGTTTTAAAAAAAATTAAATTCGTTTAATATAATAATTAATAATATTTATTTTTTTAAATTATTTTTCAAAACAGATATTTCAATTTGTTTATTTTTAATTTTGAAAATTTAAATTATTTTATTAATTTTTATTTCAACAAAAAAAACTCTTTTCGAATTAGTTTTTTTAATTTTAATTTTTTTTATTATTCAAATTATTTATTTATTTATTAAGAAGTAAGTAAAAAAATGTAGTAGAATATGAACATAAATAATATAGGAGCACTACATAGAAACGGAGGAACGGCGGCGGGTAAAATTGAGAGCGCATAGTTCTGTGTAGCGCGTTATTTCTAAGCGTCGCGAGTAGTTTTGGCGGCGGTTCCAAGAGCTCGTCGCGACAAACCGCCGCACGTGTGGCGGCGGTTCGCCCGTCAACAAGTATTTTGAATTTTCTGCAAACAGGTTCGCGGCGGTTATTAACACTAGCGGCGGTTATTAACTGTCGCAAAGCTACGCGCCAAAATTTTCCCACCAACACTAGCGGCGGTTGCAACCGCCGCAAGTTAAAAAAATAATTTTTTTTTAAATTTTAAACCCGATTTTTGTTTCTGTACCTTTCTAACCCAACTTGTACCTATTAAAGAAACTACAATTATGCCAAAATCACATACTGACCTTCTAGAAACCAAATTTAGTTCATAATAACTAGAACTTAGTTCATACATCCAAATCTAGTTGTTCATGGCACCAAAATACAACCAACTAAATTAGTTCATAACATCAAAGTACAACCGACTTAATTAGTTCATAAAATCTCAAAGTACAACCAACTAGCAAAACTAGTTCATAACATCAAAATACAACCAAATAGAATCATCTATCTAGATGTCCTACGGGATGGGCTTGCTTCATTTTGTCTGTGTGGACTGGCACCGTAAGAGAGCGTCTCAAATCATCTTGTGATTCCAAGTTAAGCGATTGGAAAAAAGAGCCATAAATAAAGTTAGAATCAATATTGTAGCCAAAACTAAAACCCAAGTAATGAACAATTATTGTTGACTTCACAACCTCCCAATAAGACAATTAATAATATGAATAATTAATTAAGATCTCTTAATTATCTTAACCTCCCTGACATATATGTTTTCTCCATTTCACATTACAAATCCAAACCACAAACTCTCCCATACAGAGTGTCGATGCTCACAGAGTGTACAATTTGATTCAATTCAAACAATAGCACTAAAACTAAGACCGGACTAAATTTCTTCAAAACTCAAGCACCACAAGTTCAAAATTACCAAATTCCTTATACACAAAGATAGAGCAAATATAGCGAGAGAAAGAGCTCAAAGATTCAGAGGGTAACTATCAATCTCCCAAAAACAAAGAATAAAAGAATCTACAAAGACACAGTGAGCTAACTAACATGAATCCCTTACCACATAGACAAATCCAAATTGACCCATTACTAGATTTCACGAATCCCAATTCAAAAATGAAAACCCTTCACACCAATGAAGAAAAATGAACAAATCAAAACTTTGCAAGAGAAAATGATAATAATAACATAAACTTGGTTCTTGCACTATGCTTACGTGTCATTACGTAATGGAAGATTTTTTTACTGTTCCTTAAAAAAACGAGAATCACACAACCGAATTCATCTAAGAAGAAAGAAACAACTCTGCTACCAGTCATTCAAAAACCAGAAACAACTTAAAATAGGCTTAGATGGACAAACCGAAACCAGTCATCTAATAAGAGTATGTGTCAGTGTGCTCACCCCATTTATAACAAGAGTATGTGCCAATGAAAAATGCACCATAATTGACTTCATAACCAATCAAGCAGTAATCGTCATAAATAATCAAGTAGTAATCGTCATAAATTAGCAACTTTTCCATTGGATCAATAAGCATGATTTAATGCATTAAGACAAATATTGTCTCACCGGATTTTGCTTAAGAAGTTGCATAACAAAAGCAAGTTGTTCCTTCAAAAGAGGTAATTCAAAGAACTTGTTCCTTTAGAGCATCAACTTCAGCAGACTTTTGCCTTTAAACTTTCAACCTCAACAACTTGTGCTTGTAAAGAATCAATTTGACTCTGCGTGATTCGTGACATCTTTTCATTAGCTTGAAAATCATATGAATCTGTCGTAGAACGAGAACCTGCTTTCCGAGTGAGTTGGTGTTACATCGAGTCCCATGCCTCGACAATACCTGGGATGTTCTTTCCGAAAACTTCAATAAAGGCTTCATGCTCGAGAAGAACCTCAAGAAGCGCTTGTTGTAATTTTTCCTACATGTATTGAAGAAAGACATAAAGATTTACGATGTGCCCAATAATATGATATGTTGCAATCAAACATAGCTATACATATATGATATTGGACTTACATGGTTTTGTCTTGCTTCATCATTAACAAAATCACAGTTGATTTTTATGAGCAATTTCATACATATCCGCTCTAGTATAAGTCCGCCCATCTCGCTCTTCTTAAATCGTATCACCATATAAATATAGTTAAACCATTTTCTATGATTTTCAAACAATAGAAAAAATGAGATATGATACCATCTCATGTTGCTTTCTGGCAATTGTCTTAGCCCCTAATGTATGAGGAACCTGTTGCTTCGAGCGGTTTTCAGCATTTTGATCTGCCATTGCCTATAAACAAAGTCATTAACAAAGTAATTTATATTAATTCCTGAAGGATATGATAGGGAAAAAATTATTAATGTTTCATTCCTGAAAGATATAATAGGGAAAAAATTCTGCATCCACAATATCAATAACAAAGAAATGAAACCAATTAAGCTGATACTAATCAAATTAAACAACAACCAATTTAAGAAAAGTTATGTTATTACCATAGTTTCAGGTTTCAGCCTATACTCCAAAAACTTCCTCCAATGATCTGGGGAATGTCTCCAGTGGGTCCGAGTATTTTCTTCACGAGTAAGCTCCCAGTTATAATTTTCTTTAAAAAGCTTGCAACGATCGTCCTTCCATTTCTTTCCCAAGCTTGATAAAATCCATTTCTTGTGAGCTCCATCATTTACCACAAATTTTGTCTTTAATACAATTACAATAAAAGATGTTAGTAACAAAACATAAATAACAATAAAATGTATTAAGTAATTTTGCTCTATACCTTTATGTCTTTCTCATAAACATTATTTTTGTAATCCATAGGGACTTCACGCCAATCCGTGTACAAAATAGGGAATTTGTCAAAATGATTTCCAAGAAAACCCAACAACCCTCCTAATAAACCAAAGAATGATCCAAATGGTTGATTTTTGCATTCCATTGGGTCATAACTTTGAATCCTAGGCGGTTTGGAATCAAATCTCGCACTTTTAGGCTTCTTTGGCTGCGATTACCCTCCTCATCTAACACAAAATAAGTCAAAATATTAGTACACCGAAATATAAATAATGGAAAATACACCACCTAATTAGAGTTTATTTACCAATAACATCCACTATCCATTTGGGATTAGTCTTGGGTATTTTTGAAGATGAACCTTCTGAGATACCAACTTCATTTGGAAAGGGCACATCATCGAACTCAGGAATGTCATCTTCCAAAGATGAAGATGGGTTAGGCATAGACACCCTTTGGGGTAGCGGTACCCTATGGGTGCTTCTCACAGAAGAATCATGTCCTTGAACGGATGTGGGTTGACCATTACGGAGGCCATCATATCTTCTTTTAGGAGGCATACCTACCAATACATGTTAGGCAATAAATCAAAATCAGAAGAAATCACATGCATATATTCTATGAAAACTCACATGCACATATTAAATTAGAAAACTCACTTTGGTTAGCAAGTAATGGCATAAAGCTTCTGACATAATCATAAACCTTGATTGATTAGCATAAGTAATGGACAGTAAATTCATAACACCGTATCAAAAAGGAATTTGAAGTAAAGTAAATCATTTAATGGAAACATTAAAAGGATTGAGATCAATCTCAAACAAACTATGTCATAGTTAAACTAAAAGAGTTAGCAACAATATTACATAGAATGAACTACCAATCACATTCATAAAACCATATCTTGATCATCGTCATCAACATTTTCATTAACAGCTGAACTTTCAGGTTCATTATCTAAAACTACTCTTGCTAAAGGAATATGTGTATTATCATCCAAGAAAAATTGTTCCAGATTTTGTGATGGGTATGTCTCGTTGGATGCCACAATTTCATTCTCATCTTCACCCATATCATACAAGTCTCTTGGTTTCAAATGAACTGGTATACTCCAACCTTGTTCATTCTCATCCTCTACATAATAGACCATTTGAGCTTCGGAAGCTCTAATGTATGGTTCATCATCTTCATGTTCTCCACTATGTATATTTCAGTGCAAACTTGATAGAGGTAAAGCCCAACTTATCCATCTTCAAACCTCTTGGATTAGTGGTATTAGCCCATTCACATTTAAACATGACTCTTTGTGAAACCACTATAGCTCAACTCAATGATGTCTACTAATCGTCCATAGTAAGGCACCCTCCAAACCTCATTTGAGTATCACTACCGCTTGAATAACTTCTCGTTCCAAACATGCCCAAAAACTCCACTATTTTGAGTTTTTAGAAACTTGTCTCTCGTTCTAAAGTCCGAAACTTGTATCCATTAACATTAAACGCGGTGAACCTTCTAGCTTGATTAAAAGGACCTTGTGCAAGACTAACAAGAACATCTTTATCTTGTATGCTAAGAGTGTCAAGATTATTCCCAATCTGAATGTCATAGTGTAGATTATTAATCACATTGCGAAAATATTAATGAAATAGAAATAGCATAAACACTTACACGATTGGCGAACCAACGAACAAATTCTCTATGAACCTGTTTGTCTATCTCTGAAGCATTTTTTCCCCTAAGTTTCCTTCGCACAATAGTTCTAAATTGCCTATGTAATTTTATAGTATTAGATGTACCCACGAAAAAGAAAACGAACGGTCAATCTAAGTGAAGAAATACTTACTGAAGATAATAATCAACAACTTGACAATTTGTTAGCACGTGTCGATGAGCCTGTAACTTTTCTCTTGGTGTAAGAGTAAAATACGAAGAACCACCAACCGATTTTCCAATTATAGGAAATAGTTCAGTTATCCGTAACTGAGCCTCCATGGTGTCGGGTTCATCGTCTACACGAGGATGTCTATTCATTCTTGTTTCAATATTGTTTAAATACCTTGAACAAAAGGTAAGGATTTCTTCCATTAGGTAACCTTCTGCTATAGACCCTTCGGGACGTGCTTTATTACGAACGTAGGATTTTAAATGTCCAAGATACCTATATATGCAAATGTCGTTTAGAATAACCATTACATTATCAAATTGAAAACATATAAAAAAGAAGCTAAAACATATATTTTACCTCTCTATTGGATACATCCAGCGATAATGGACAGGACCTCCAAGCTTAGCTTCTTCCACAAGGTGAACAACCAAGTGAACCATAACAGTGAAAAATGAAGGAGGAAATAACATTTCCATGTGGCATAAAGTGACGACAATTTGATTATTCAATTTGTCCAAATCTTCAATTTTCAATACTTTACTGCATATTTGTCTAAAGAATGAGCATAACTCAATCAACACAGCTGAAACCTCATTGGGCAATGATGTTCGCATGGCTAACGGTAGCAACTGCTCCATCAATATATGACAATCATGACTTTTTAACATTCCATTCAACTTAAGATTATCTAAGTCAATGCACCTTGAAATGTTGCTCGAATAACCATCCCAAACACGGTCATGTTCTTTAAAGTTGCCAAAAAGCTCTCTTGCCCATTTTAGTCATTGTAAAGACAAATAAAGGATATTTTCCATTTTCATCCGCCAAAGGTCCGGTCTTATGCCCATATCTTTAAGATCTTTTCGAGCATTGATGTGATCTTTTGACTTTGCACTATCATTTAGCGAGTGTGTAAGATATTATCACATACATTCTTTTCAATGTGCATCACATCAAGGTTGTGGCGCAAGCAGTTATCTTTCCAATATGGAAGCTCAAAGAATATACTTTTTTTCCATTGTTGAGTAGTGTTACCCCTGTGGAAGTCGCGCACCTCTTGTTCTTTTTCTTGTCCCCTCATTCTCTAGTCTTAGTCCAAATTTATTTTCAATGTTAAAACACCGCCAAGAATATCGAGAACTGGACAATATTTTTGGCGGACTACGCAAATCTTGCTCACCGTTGAAGCGAATCCGGTTCAATCTAAATCGGTGCCTCTGTCAAGAAAACGACGATGACCCATGAAACACCACTTTCTACTATGAGGAAGACGACAAGGAATAGAGTCAAAGTTACATGATGGGCAAGCAAGTCCGGTGTATGTGTTCCACTCGAGAAAGTGTTCCCAACCCGGAAAATCACTTATTGTCCACACTAACTCGCATGTAATTTAAACATCTCACGCTTGAAAGAATCATAAGCATCCACACCGTTGTCCACAATTCATTTAATTCTCTAATAAGAGGTTGCAAGTAGACATCTATATTATTGCACGGCATTTTTTCCCGGGAATTATCATCGAAATTATAAAAGATGTACATTTCATGCACACCCATGGAGGAGTGTTGTAAGGAAAGAGAATAAGCGGCCAAATACTATAATTTGAACTCATAACACCAAAGGGATTAAAACCGTCGATAGCTAACCCAAGAGGCGAACATTTCGTGCATCGGATGCAAACAAAGAGTGTGTTGAGTCAAATCGTTTCCAAGCAGAATCTCTAGGATGTCTCATCATTCCATCATTATTGTTATTAGTAGCATGCCATATCATGTCCTTGGCTGTCTTTGAAGATAAAAATAGTCTCTGTAATCGGGGTTTTAACGGAAAGTAGCGAAGAACTTTTGCAGGAACTTTCTTCATACTATTGTCATCGGTGTTAACTCAGTACCCGGGCTTTTTCCTTGATTTCCATCTAGAAGTGTGACAAACTTTACAATTTTCCCTTGCTTCGTCTTCCGTATTTCCCCAATAGAGCTTACAATGATTCGGACATGCATGTATCTTTTCATAGTTCAAACCAAGTTTGGTGATTGTTTTCTTTGCCTCATAAAATGAACTTGGAATCTTTGCATTTTTTAATGCATCTTGCAAAAGTTCTAAAATCATTGTCATGGCCTTATCACTCATTCCACACAAGCATTTGATATGATATAACTTCACCAAAAAAGATAACCTTGAATAGTTTGTACAACCTTCATACAAGGGTTGTTCTCCATCTCTTGCTAATTCATAAAATTCATTGGCTTCATTCCTTTCTAGATTGGTGTTTTGCATCACATCCTCATCTCTCTGAAACTCTACATTGGATGCAACCGGTACTTCATTTGCACAGTGGCCATCGATACCAAAAGCATCATTAATCATATTTTGGATGGGATCTTCAATGATTGTGCTTTGAGTTGCATGTTGAGTGTTCTTGCTCGAGGCGTTATGGTTTTCTATCTCCCCATGATAGGACCAACAAGTATATCCTCTTTGGAAATGGCGTACATCTTAAGTGGTCATATACCACATCCCAAGTCCTCCTTTTTTGAAGCCACAAGCTCGACAAGGACATAATATTTTCCGTTAACCGCACCATGTTTAAAGGCGAAGTTAATGAATCCCTTCACCCCTTCCTTATATTCATACGTGTTTCGCGGCCGTAATCCAAGACTTATCCATTTCTAAAAGATCATATTCGCGCATGGTAGCTGTGAGAATCATTAATGAGACAACAAAATTATTAACAATACAAAATTAGGAAACAAAAATATCACCCAACACGGGCTCAAAACTATGAGACAATGCAGTCCCCTATTTTCAAAAGCGAAGAGAAATAAACCAAAACAATTCACAATCATGATACATAAGCATAATTCAAGCAATGTAATCAAACTCGGGGACAAATGCGTACATTTTTACATGCATTTGAAACTCTAGTTCTTAAGCATTCGTTATTTTTCAATACTACTAACGATCAAAAAGACAGATGCAATTATGATTCATAACAAAGGCATAACATATAACATGAAATTGGTGTGTGACATCATGCACGATTTCCTATAGCACCACTAATAGCAAAGATAAATACTAAACTTCATACTTAAGGAATTTTGACAAAAACACTCTAATTAATAGCTTGAACAATTGTAAACAACATATATTAAAGATAAATATGAAGTAAGTAGGATAAACATCAAGAAGACAAAATATATTGAGATCTCGAATGATACAAAGAGGAGGAAGAGAATTGTACCTGAAGCAACAAACAGCAATGGAAACCGAATCTAGCCTTTAGTGATTGTACATCTCTGTGTTTCCAACCCTAAATCCAAAAGTTAAAATAGGAAGCAAATAAGTACAAGAATCAATCAAAGGGCAATCTACATAATTGCATTTTCTGTTCTACCACTTTCTTTGTCTTAACTGTCTATAAAATTCAAGCTCTTTACTCTATGCAATTTAATCTAATCACCTTAGAAAGTCACACACACATACATACATACTAAAATACTTGAGACCAAATATATATATAGATCAGCATAGGGATCTATATATCTTGTGTTTAGCAACAACAATATGCACAGAACTTTTGTGTTCAGCAACAACAAAAAACAAGTATCACAGAGATCAACAAGTTTTATCTAATTCAATTTTTTTGATCTTCTCCTATCATTTCAGTATTAGACAAACAGAAAAAGTAAATTTCATAAGCTCACATTCACACCCTTCTAAGAATCATCTCACATTCACACCCTTCTAAGAATCAAATGCCCATAGATTCGGTATCATGAGAAGTTCCAAATTAGGCACAGCATAAATCGATCCTTCTGTTTATGCAGCTAAATTCAAACACAGACTTTTGCAACACAGAAGCCTTGCCTGTGGGAGTAGTACTTGACAGAAAGAAATACAAATTAGTGTCAAAAGCAGTTGTTTCAGTTGGGATAATAGGAAGGGATTGTACTTGTTGCACTGATTTTCTCTATTCTTAGAAGAGAAAATGCTAAAGCATAATGAAGAATCCTCCAACAAAATTTATATCAGAAAATGTAGCTTCTGGATATACTTCTAAGTTAAAAATCTGATGCAAGTAACTCTCTCACTCTGAAATGTATGCGTGTCTGCATGCTTTTTTCCACTAATTTTATACATTATTATGCATTTCATAAACAGTATGCATACAAAGAATTGTACAGAAATATTTAGCTATGTTAGAGAAAGATTCAGTAAAACAGAATATGAAATTATGGGATTGGTTCATTTGATCTAAAGTTCTCTGTTAGTACATATTGATTATGTTTGAATCTGGAAACCATTATTTGGATTAAGCTTTATTCACAGATAGCTTTTGTCTCAAAGAGAAGTAGTGTGCATCATTTTACATGCAGAATAAAAATCTCCAAAACTAAATGACACCTTTGAGCAAAGAAAGAAGGTATTTTATGTGCGATTCAAATTTCAATATCACTTTGATGATATCATAATAAAAACACAAACTATGAGCAATATCACAAACATAGATTTCCTTGAAGCAAAAGTTAGTAGTAAGTACATGCTTAGTATGCAGGATTACATACTAGAAGGACAAACAAGAGCAGAAAATAAGATCCAATACAAACCAAATACTAATAATAATAATAATAATAATAATAATAATAATAATTGACTAATCTAACAAAGACTTAATCTTTCAATGGAAGAGAAACCTTGATGCATAAACTTTAATGAAGAAAATCAACAGTAATGGCCACAACTTTCACTTTTTTGTTTAACTAGAACTCTTTTTTTCCATTTCCTCTAGCATGCACCAAAGTAAAAGTACAACACTATTTTAGGTCTAAGGTGTAATGGATTTCTAGACTTGGACAGTGTAATGAGAGAAAAACGAAAGGGGGGCCTGAACAGGGACTGTGGATATTGGCCTGAATAGGATTTATGCGGAAGGTCTCTCAAGATTGAGAGCTCTATATACCATGAAAACATTGGTTTGTATTTCTATGATATATTCCAACAATACATGAGATACCTATATATAGTGCTAGGATAATCTCTGCATTAATTACATATGATTACTATGAGTCATAGCCAATTCATAGTCTAGTCAACAACATTAAATCTGTTATTTGAAAACAAGTATAGCACAAAAAGAATAGCAAGACAGTTCACAAATATAAGCTTTTTGATCAAAAACTTATAGGCACTTTGCAGCAGATTAAAGAAATGATAGTCAAGAAAAATAAGCTTTTTGACATAGCCCTTACTGTACTTATGCCAGATCTGAGTGGAGGAGTTCAACTGAAAACTAGTAAGCTCAAGCTTGATTAGCTATAATACATCGAGTTAGGCTACCTAGTACAGATTTGTAGCTGCCAAGCGCTTAATAAAATCATACATGTGGTTAATGCATAATCAGTTCAATGAATTAACTAACCACTTAACTCAGTCTTATACCTTGCGTCCTCACATTTAATCGAAACTTTCCTCCCTTTCTTTAATGAGCTTGTCCTAGCTTATGTTACATTCAAATTACTATAGTGTTAGACTATTAGTTACTATCTCGAAAGCAATGCGGAGCGGTGGACCACAAAACCGTAAAAGTGGTATAGATAGCGGGATAGTCAATATTGTGAACACTAGAAGGCAAAGTATGTATAACTTCTAGTTAGTATACATAAATACTCAAAAATTAAAAATACACAAAATTAAAGGGGTAGTCATATAACCATACTTAATAATCATAATTCATTCTTCATCAATTGTCACTAACATTCAAAATCAACACATTACATAACTTAAGTTACTTAACCACTAATTGGAATTCTACACCAACACCTAGCATAACATAATCGCTAATCAAAATCAACACCCAACATAAAGTGATAGTTTAAATAGAGTTACTATCTTCAATTCCCAAATCTTCTACTACCACAACATCATTATGCTTCAAAAGCTAACTTTAAAGATAAACTCAAATCGTAACGAAGCAAACAAGAACGCAAAGAAAAAGGGTACCGCAAGGTCCAAACGCAAACCGTAACGAAGCCAAGGTCCAGAAAGCAAGGGTGAGTCTGCATCGAAGAAAGAAAGGGCAAGGTCCGTAGCGAAGCGAGTTGTTCTTGTTCTCGTGAAGTGATGAAAACGAAACTTCCGCATGAGATGAGGTGAAGCCGTGTTAGGGTTTGACGGTGATGGGTGGAGGAGGAGCGACAGCCAGAGATGGGTTTAACTAAAATTCCTGTTGCCAAAACCCTATATATCAGGTGGTGAAGGAGAATCGTATTTCAACAAACAAACAAACAAAATTGTTTAGGCATGAGAAGGAAAATTCTTACAACACGATACAAGTTTTCAAGGAAATCTCTTCTTCCTGAAACAACGGTAACAGAAATGCACGAAATGAATCAAAAGCGAAGAAGCTATAATGAAGTCACAGCAATTGAAAAAGAGAAAGTATTAGTACGTACCTAGGAGAGTGAGGAGATTGAGTCTATGAGAGACGAAAATGAGAGGAGCAAAGACGGAGATAGAAAGTAGAAAGAGGATGAGGATCCTCTGGCGTTGACGAAAATGACGAAGTTGCAGAGAGAGCGGAGTGGGTTTAGGGTTGCAGAGAGAAGTGAGAGTGGAGCGGAGTTGGTTTGACGGTGTGGAACGCTGGAAGAGAAGAGGGAATGAAACACGCTAATTTATTTTTTCTTTAAAATTGGAACCGCCGCGAGACAATTTTTAACCGTCGCCGGTGTAGATGAACGACGGCAGTTGCTAGGAACTGCCGCGAGTGAAAATGAGCGACGGCGGTTGTAGCACCCGCCGCGAATTGTGGGTCGCTATTTAGCCAAATTTTTGTAGTGGAGAGAGTGAGAATGAAGGTAAGAAGGAATAAGAGCGAAAGAGAGTAAGAAATTATATTGGAGAAAATAAGAATTGAGAATGAATAAGAATGAAGGGGAGTATGAGAAGTAAGAATATAGCCATATAGGAGAGAATGAGAATGAAGATGAAGAAGTGTAGAAGAAATATGAATGAATGAGAAGAATGAAGAAAGAGGAAATGTAGAAGAGAGATATGTAGGGAAATTTATGAAGATTGACGAGTATGAGAAAGAAGAAGAAAGATAAGATATAGATAATGTAGAAGAGAATGAGAATGAAAGAAATGAGAGAATGACAAGAGTGTAGGAAAAAGTTTTATTTATATTGAACAGTTTCGGCGGATTTTTGAACATTACCAGCGGATTTAAAAAAAATTAAAAAATCCGCCGGTAATGTTCAAAAATCCGCCGGAAATATTACCGGTGGAAAAAAAATCCGTCGGAAATACTATCTACCGACGGAAAAAATCCGCTGGTAATACGCGAATTTCTTGTAGTGGTACAAGACTATCTATAATGAGGTGCAGCGCTTGGGTCAGAATGATTGGGGTATATATTGGATATCTGCTCATTGCAAACAATCATGTTATGGCAGTTGAAACGACCTTATGCTCAAGATGATAGAGAGATCTCCATGGAGTAGGTTAAATATATCACTATATTAGTTAGCAGATTAACCTTTCGATAGATTGCAGGAAGTACGAGATATTTAATTTATTTGACTAACAATTGTTGATCGATTATACTATTGTATTATTTATATTTTTTAGGACTATGTGATCATGTGCGAATGATTTCATCAAATGTTATTTAAATATGAATCACCTAAACAAATATGCTTGTATATTATTTATTAAATTATTGCATGTGATTGTATATATTATGTGTAACTTGTGTAACCATCGCGTTGCAAACTTGTGTATGAGTATTTCACCCATTACATTTCAGATGTGGACGAGAGGTCGGTTGAATCATTCCAGATACCCTGAGATTGAGTTCCTTGAGGATGAGCACGAAGCGGTTTGGGAACCTAACGGAACAACCCAAATCCTAAAATACACAGTGCTGGTGAAGACAACCGATGGACTTGTTAAAGTACCTGTGAGTATAGTTACTAGTAATATTACCCTAGAGATCAAACTTCCACTGCATACGATGATGAATGCGATACGGCTGGCTGAAGCTGTAGCGGCTCCAAGTCCGGCTAGGACTAGGGGTCCGGGACTTCGTTTTCGACATGCTGAGATATCTGAATGTGCATTCTGATGATGTTGGAATGGGAGAAGCAGGTCATATCAGACATACTGAACCGAGGATTATAGTAGTAGTAGGGTCAAAGGAAATCTTCTTAATGGCCATCTCTAGTGACTTTCCTGGTGTTTGCCTTAGTGATCCTTTGGTGGCGTGATGTCTTATGCCGACTAACTTTAATGTGTTCTAATCTATGTAGTACTTGTTCTATTTAGAAGCCTTTGTAAGGTATTTAGTTGCACTTCATTTGGTTGATGTTTTGTAAGCCCATAGGGCATGATGATCATGGACGATGTCCTCTATCTATATGACACACACACACACACACACACACACACACACACACACACACACACACACACACACACACACACACATTATGTCTAAATATTTTACTTCTCTTAGGAATTATGAAACCTTGATTTTATCTCCATAGAACACTTAAGCCTCATCTTAAATAAATTTCAAGAAATATAATAAAATCATATTGAAAGTAGTTAAAGGAGTTCCATATAAATTAAAGATCGAATTATTTAAGTATAGTGCAACACTCTCAAGGATATAAAAAGGGGGCATTACAATAGTGGTATCAGAGCATGGTCGAGTCTTTCGGGTAAATTTTGGGTTGTAAGTTTGTTTTCTGAACTCTGAATTATTTGGATTGTTTTTTTATATGTTTTGTTGTGTGAACTCTATGAACTATCTGGATTGTCTTCTTATTAGGTTTTGACTAGTATTGCCTTATAGGCCTTCAATGACTCATAGAAATGAACAAATAGATACTGAGAACACTGGAAATGGCAATACTGAGAATAACATGGATAGAGCTATTCAAGTTATATATGACAGAACATGGCTACATCCATTGCATAACAAACTGCTGCGAAGAATCAAAGAGATATTCGCAAACAATAGAGGGAAGAGCAAGCTGTTGAGTCTAAAGGCTTGGTTGACTTTAGACGTCACGATCCTCCCCAATTTCATGGAGAAATAGAACCAGAGAAAGCTGACTTATGGCTTCAAGAGATCGATAAAATATTCATGGTACTAAGATGCTCAGATGAAGCAAAGGTTAGTTATGCATCTTACCTGTTGCTTGGCGATGCAGAATATTGGTGGAGAGGAGCCTGACAGATAGTCGAAGCCAATAACCAGGAAGTTACATGGGAGGTACTTGGTGCTAAATCTTTAGACAAATATTTTCCTAGAAGTGCTAGGACTGCAAAAGAACAAGAGTTCCTGATTTTGAAACAAGGAGGAATGACGGTCAGAGAATACGCGACAAAGTTCGAGTCGCTGGCCATGTATTTTCATTTTTTTCTAGATCAGGTTGATGAGGATTGGCTATGTCAAATATTTGAACGAGGACTGATACTTAACATCAAAGAGTCAGTCTTACCACTTGAAATTCGGCAATTTCAACCGCTTGTGGAAAAATGCAGAAAGATAGAGACAATGAAGGAAGGTGGAATCAACCGGGGCAATCTAGGAGGGTCGTCTAGGTCTAGGTATCCAACTCAAGGATGGAACCAGAAAGGGAAACAGCCGTACAAGAAGCCTTATTCCCGACCCTCTGGAAATAATCAGAATCAACAACCATAACGTCTGATCGCATCTGGTTTTGGAGGTGGACCAATTTGGAATCAGAATCCAATACCCACTCGATGATGTTTCAAATGTGGGAAGCAAGACCATTTGGCTGATACTTGTCCCATGAGGGGAGTGGTGTATTTCAGATGAGGGAAAACGAGACACATGGTGAAATACTGCACTAATCCAAAGGTTGAACCAGTAGTCAGCAACGTGATAACTGAACAGCTAAAGGCGAAAGGAAGAGTTTACATCATAAGTGGTGTTGAGGTTTCTCAATTTGAAGATCTTATACAAGGAAACTGTGATTTGAATGGTAATCCCTTACCTGTACAATTTGATTTTGGAGCAACTCATTCTTTTATCTCTATAGATAGAGTGAAACAGTTTAATTTACCTATTATGTCATTACCTTTAGATTTGATCGTTTATGCTTCAACTGCTAAACCTATAGTGGCAAATTCTGTGTTTAAACTATCCTATTGTTATCCATGATAGGAGATTTCTTGTTGATTTGATATGTTTGCCTTTAACACAACTAGATGTGATTTTAGGCATGGATTGGTTATCTTCTAACCATATCCTTTTGGACTGTGCACACAAGACTTTAGTTTTTCCCGACCCTAGGATTTCAGAATTTAGATCTGCTAATCAAGAAATGGCTTCTTTGAAAGAAGGAGCTCAAGGTTATATGTTGCTATCTTCCTTAGAAAAGGAAAAAGAAGTTACTTTGAGCGAAGTACCAGTTGTGAATGATTTTCTGGAAGTATTTCCAGAATATGTGTAACACCCCTTTTTTTCTAAGCGGAAAATTTGACACCAAAAATCAGAGTTTCAAAAACATTTTTCACTACACCCTCAAGGGATGCTACATTTTTCACCAATAAAACATTCATGGGTGATAGTAAGATTCACCATTAGGAATAGCGTAATACGTAACACGTCATAAATGGGACCAACCCTCAAAAACACCTGTTTAGTCTACATGACAGTAACTCTATCACCACGCAGCGGAATAAGATAAAGGTTTCAAGATAATAATCATGACATCACAAAATACAATCCAGCGATCAAATAATAAAGACAACTAATAAGACTAGTGTTCGTCCCCCCATGAGTGCTACGTATCAGAGCGACGACACCGACTCGACTGGCGAAGGTAGACAAGCCTTCACATGCGGTCACCTGCACGTTACCAACATAGGGGTAATATTCAAACAGAAGGGGTGAGATATCTAACAATATAATAACATGTATGATAGGCAATAAGCTAGAGTTACAGAAGCTATATCCACCACTTTACAAAAACATCAATATACAACTATCAAGGAACATCACCAATGACATGAGTAAATGAATGAGATGCAACCCACACCAACGGGTATATGCATGCGGTACCGTTCATCACCATAAAATAGCCAACTAGGTCATCATCACCTATATCATCACCAAGTTTATTGAGCATCATCATCATCACCTATAGCTCTAAGGCCGAAGCCTTCAATCACCAAAATAATGCTTATGAGATGTATGCGACACCATGAACAATGCACTAGAGACAATCAACAACCATGACCATCTAATTGACACAACAACACCAACATCAACAACTGGCCATAGACCCATCACCTATCACCTTAGTGAATAAAATAGACACATCACCTGTTATCGCATTACCACTAACACCGAAAGCACCAATAAGTTTACAAACAACATCAATATACAACAACATCACGGGTGCAGGATTTCCTACAACAGTGCACCTACTTCGGCGAATTATTTAAAATAGCAAACGACATCGAAAAGTTACAAAAGACCACTCGTTGGAAAGCTGCGAATGTTTAGTTTCTGAATATATCTTTAGAGTTTCAAAAAAATGAGCCAATTAGTACAGTTTTTAGAAACAATCCGAATGGTTCCCAAACTAGACAGATTCTGTCCTTCCACTTCAAATCACTCTAAACTGACTTAAACTTGACCAAATGGAACAAAAGTTTAGCCCTAACAAAAAATTTGAGTATAGTTTCTAATGGGACAAGAATCGTTCAAAACAGAGTTCAATTGAGGACACACGACCTGAAACACTGAACCTATACCCAGTTTAAATCAAGAATTTTGACCTGACTTGGGACACTTATAACTCGAGCTACACTACTCCAAATTTAACCAAACCGGTGCCAAAGTGTCCACAATTAAGTCTATTTTTTAACGAAATAAGTCCCATAATTTTTGGACAAACAAACGTTACCAGTTTTAAAAACACAGAACCTAGGTCCAGAATGCTTCCAGAATATTACCCTAACTTGTGGAGCCTATATCTAGAGATACACAACTCCAAATGCAATCAAACTGGTTCCAAATAAACAAGCATTCAATCTAATTTTCAAAATGACAGACCACATAATTTTTCAATCAGTAAAACATTCTCAGTCACTGAAATACCAAACATATATCAGAACATCTCAAAACAGTGAATTAAACAACACAAATAACCTATATTATGGGTTTTGGGTCACGGGCCTCTTTCTACCACTTACTTAATTACTAAACACCACCCCTTGATTTAAATGAAGTACCATATTATTATTTTAATATGACTATACCAATACAATACCTGAATAATTTAATTAAATAAATAGTTAAATTATTTGGGGCGTTACAATATATTCACAGAATACGACCTGTGCGCGATATTGAGTTTTCAATCGATCTCATACCCGGACCAGGTCCAATCTCTATTGCACCATATACGATGTCACCTATGGAGTTTGCAGAACTAAAGAGTCAACTTGAGGATTTTTTGTCAAAACAATTCATTAGACCAAGTACTCCTAGCACTACACCCTTAGCCTTCCTTTCAACCCCAAGTTTGCTCTCGTACTCCGCAACTAACTCTTCCAAGTGAGCTCTCATTCTTTCCAGTTGACCTTGCAAATCCTTCTCAGCTGCTCTGGATCTGTTTAGTTGAGCTTCAAATGCATAGGCTTTGTCAATAGCTCTATCTCTATCTTGGTTAAGTGCCTTGAGTTCATCATTAGCGCCTTTGAGACATTTTTGCACATCAAAGAGTTTTTTATTGCCCGCGCTCAACTCCTCAACATATTCAGTGATGTGCCTATCTTTGAGAGCATTCTCTTGCCGCATGTTCCTCTTTTCTTGAAGAGCTCTTTCTAACTGAGCTCGTAGTTCAGCTTTCTCTTGTTCAGATTTTGCCAAGGCATTCTTGAGTTTCTCAACTTCCTCATTAAGGACAGGGGTAGGTTCGGGAACTTCTGGCTCAGCTGGAAGTGCAGGACGGAAAGGTAGTTTGACCTCTTAGACTCTGAGTTGAACCCAATGAAGGTAACTTTCCCCTACATTAGTTCCCCTGCGACCCAATTCAAGGCGACCTTTCTTGAGTACTCTGTCCCATGCTCGACTAATTCTTCTCAACATACTAAGATCTTCAGAACCTCTTTTGTCTAGTACGAAGGAGTTCAGGGATTCTGTTGAACCAAGTTGTCTTAAGGCAAGTGCGGGGTTGTAATTGATGCAACCCTTAGTTCCTATGAGAGGGACATTTGGGAAACCCTCACATTGGTAAATGAACTCGTTTGTGTCTCGAGCAAGGGAACACCATGTTATGTCATTTCCCCTGAGGTTGGTGATGTATTGCTTCCATTCAGATTTGATTTTAGCTTCAATGTGATAATTACTTTTGAAGATGTGAGAGACGAACCAACGATACAACACATGTAGGCAACATATGAGCACACCTGCTTTCTTGTCATGGCGGTCATGGAGAGCGTAATATATGTCAGCAAGGATAACTGATGTAGGATTCTGTCCTCGAGTTTTGAAGGCCAGAAAGACGTTAATGGCAGTGTAGTCAACAAAGTCAGGAACATAAGGAAACAAAACAATCCCATAGATAAGGAGTGCTAGGACATCACCGAAGGCAACCCAATCATTTTTACCAGCTAAAATCGAAGTTACTTCTTCCAAGTATTCTCTAGGTAGACCTTCCATTTTCTCCTTTACCACTACTTCCTTAGCTAAGCTTGATGCATTGACTTTGAGGATGCCGGCCAAACTTTTAACCCAAGAGTTGTTTTCAGCATATCGGTAGGGCTTATTGTTCTCAGTGGGGAATTTTAGAATCTGTTCGAACTCTTCCAAGGTTGGAGCCAACTGATAGTCTTGGAAAGTGAAGCACCGAAGTTGTAGATCATAGAACTGGGCTAGAGCAGTAAGGGCCTCTGCTTGCACATTGATCTTTAGGAGACTCAGAATATTCCCATATTTGTTGGAGAAGGAATCACGTCGCCCTGACGGCACCTTATCGCTTAGGTCAAGCAAGCTTTTTATGTCTGGTTGTCTGATTTTCAATTTCACAGTTTTCTTGATGCTTTGATCCATTTTTTTTGTCGAAAAAGGCTTACAATTCCCTGTCAGCAAATTAAAACGATGCATGTAAGGAAAAAATGCATGTAATGTGATATACTTTTTTGTATTTTTTTATATGATGCAAAGAGGAAAAATGCATGTGGTCTATTTTGTGGAAAAATAATAATTTTGATTTTTTCTTGATTTTTTGATTTTCGTTTGTAAAAGACGGCATGCACTAATGTTTGTTTTGAATGCAAGGGTGTTAAGCTCCTTTGTGAACCTAGGAAGGTACCTTATGGAGTGGGTCTAAAGTTTCTTTATAGTGAACCTCACAAGGGTGGTTCTAAAGGATCCTACACATGGTTCCTAGAGCCAAGGACCCCAGTCAAGAACACTGACCCCGACAATAGGCAAGCTATTAGAAGGGATAGCATCCTCAAAAGGAATCAAACTCTAGGTGAGATTTTCGTGACCACCCAACGAGACGTACGTCCCGCAGGCCATCACTACACAATCTCGTTCTAACTTAAGTTTATGCTCGAGTCCGGGTAGAGGACTTTGCTCACAAGTGTGTGAAGTGTAGAAGTGCAGTGTGTGTAGGAGCAATTTAAAACAAACCCAAAGCTGCAAAACAAATATACATACAAGTATCGTCTTCTACCCTAAGGTTTACACAAATAAATAACATAATTATGCAAAAAGCAAATAAATAAATAAAAGGGTAAAAATTGAATTAATCCTAAATTATTTAGACTAGGTTTTGACTCTCTAAAAATAAATAAATCCCCAGTGAAGTCACCAGCTGTAGCGACCGAAAAATCCGGGATATGATTCTTCGAAAGGTTCTTTTAGGAAGCCGCCACCAAATTTTAGTTTAAGGGCAAATTCGGAAAATCCCTTTAAGTTTTAAGATAAGGCGTTGTTAGGGTTCGGGAGTCGTTATGTGTGGGGAAGGTATTAGCACCCCACGACATCCTATTGTTACCCTTTTATTTGTAAAGAAAAGACTTATTTACATTTTTGGTTTTTAATGCTTGACAAGAGTTGAGTCTTGCTCCTACGTACCTCCGGATGCAATGGAGGAATCAAAGCTACGTAGTTCTTCCTGAAAAAGTTTGTGGGTTGGTGTTTTTTAGTGTAGGGATCCTAGGATTCCTTGAACTGCATCTGACCATCGATTCCTAGGACGACTAACTTGGGATTGTACAACCGACTTAGTCCCCTACTTTTTGAAAATAATTTTAGAGTTTTTTGAAAGAAAGTGGTTTGGTGTGAGGTGGATCTGTTTTAGAATAGGTATTCTAGAACTCCTGAACTGTACAGCTCATTAGTTCTAGAACGCTGACTAACCCGATTGTACAACCGACTTAGTCCCCTACTTTTTGAATTTTGAAAGGAGTTGTGAGATGGGTTGATTTTAGAATAGGTATTCTAGAACTCCTGAACTGTACAGCTCATTAGTTCTAGAACGCTGACTAACCCGGTTGTACAACCGACTTAGCCGTTTATTTTTAGAAAAATAGTTATTCGTATTTGTTAGGTTTTCAGGGTTACTGAACTGTACAGCTCATTGGCCCTAAAATAATGACTAATCCGGTTGTACAACCAACTTAGACGTTTATTTAATTTCGAGGAGAAAATTATTTATGTTTGAGTTAGAAAAGAATTAAAAACTAAAACAGGGGGTGCAGATTGTAAATTTGGGTTTTAATAATAGCAGGGTGTTGTATAATTAATAAGGGGTGCAAAGAGGAAAGCCCAGTTCGCATAGGAGAGCCCAGTATGCAAAACTGGGCTTAAGTGGGGGGTGTGCGCGTAAATAAGGGATGCAGATAGTATGCTGAATATTAAAAAAAAATAAAAATAAATGAAAGATACCATATATAACCTTAAACCTAAAAAAACGCAGAACCCTAAAACACATCCCTCCTTCCTCTTGCTCTGCGGCGCCGCGGCTATGGAGAGAGAACCGGCGCGATTTTCGCCGGCTTTTATGGAGGAGAGAGAGAGAGCACCGATAGGTGAGAGAGAGGGGGTTTACGAAGGGAAAACGACAGAAGAGGAAGTGTTTGGCCATGGCGTCTACGCCGGCCTGGAACGCGACGGTGGGCGTTGGCTATGGCGTTTGTGGTGGTGGAGGCGACGAGTTCGGTTCTGGTGAAGTTCGTTTGTGTTCTTCCTTATTTTTTTGGTTTTCTTCTTTTCTTTGTTCACGGTTCTGATATGGTGTTTTGGTCTCTGGGTTAGTGTTTGTTGATATGGTGTTTTTGTGGTTCTGGATCGGTTTCTGGGAGGCTCGCCGGAGAAGATGACCGGAGAGTCACCGTCGCCGGCGAAGGCAGAGGTTAGCTTTTTGGTTTTTTTCTGGCTCTGTCTGGTTTTTTTTCTTAAGCTTTCTCTGGGTCTGATTTCTCCTCTACTCTGTTATTCTTTTCTTTATTTCGTTTTTGGCTCGTTTAATGTTTACGGGTAGGTGTCTGGGTATACTTATTTTCACTAAAAAAGGGGAAACTATTCTGATTTGGACTACAGCAAATAAAAAACAGTTTCTAATCAAAGCATATGAGTGTTTTTTTGAGATGTAATTTTGTTTTTAACCTAAGCTTAATCTGATTTTATTTTCTCTTTACGCATGAACCTTGTATATTATTAGCACATACATTTGACATAAACAGATTTATTGAATCATCATTATATCGATTTCAGAATTAACATTTGATAAAACCTACCTTTATTCCAGCCTCTGTTTTGGCTCCTTTGCGTGTCTGTTTGAACAATCGTAACCACTGCAACAGCTGCTGTATGACTGCCTAGCTGCTACTGCGTCGTTCTTTCGATCTCAAAAAAAAACTTCAGAACCGTGTTTAGTGGATTAGGGTTTCAATGTGAAACTCTAATCCTATTTTTAGGGTGATTTTCGCACTATTTTATGTGCTGAATTCTGTGTGTTTTTGACCGCTGATTGACTGTTTATTTATAGTTAAAAATCAGGTTAGGGCATTTATTATTTTTGACTGGGTTTTGGATAGTTTTTCAGGTCTTGATCCAAGCCCAACAGCAGCTGCAGCAGCTTGGAATGCTGCTTGGAAACTGATCAGTGCATTCTAATGCACTCGTTATAGCTTTTCACTTGGTGATTTTAATTGTTCTCTGTACCTAATTTTTGAGTCTTAGCACGTTTCTAGACTTTGGGTCTTATTGGAGCAGTATAGCAATTTATTGTTTAATTCTTATTTTTATTGCATATTGACCCTGGTCTACTCTGCAGACCATAACTTTGGCTAAGATTATCCGATTGAGGCGTGCAAGCATGCGTTGGAAAGCTAAGGAACAGAGCTACAAATCTTCTGTTGAACGCGAAACCCAATTCGGAAGTTTCGAAGGCCAAAACGGCAAAATACCGAAGCAGTTTAATGTAAAACGGGTTTCGGGCCAGATATTAGTTTGTTAACGGGCTTTTATCCAAGAACCCATTAAGGGATTAGGTTTTTCGTTTTAGTCTCATAGACTTGGCTGGAGCAGCCGTTTTTTTGAACCATCTTACGCATTCCTACTTTCAATTTTACGTTTTGTGTCCTAACCTCCATGGAAGCTTAAGACCCTAGATCAATCTATTGGTGAAGGGTGTTGCTGTAAGAATTTTGAGGTTCAGTGCTTAATGTTTATTTAGTTTTTATGGTTTTAATTCTTTCTCTATCAATTCCATCTCCGTAATTTTTGTTGCAAATTCGGTTTGTGTTTTGCTTAATTACTCAAACTCTGTGATTTGCTTATGTGATTCGTTTTATGATTCAGTTTTGCTGAATCACTTAATCATGATTCTGTTTTGCAACTTTCATTATTCAAACTATTTTATCGCTTGTTTAATCTAGTTTGGATAGGAATTGATAGAGTCTATGACGCTTGTTTATAGGATTGAAAGAATTCAGTTATGATGTTCATTGTGTTAGTGGCGCTTGTTCACTATCACGATTGATTGAACACACTGTTTTGACGCTTGCTTTAAAACTGTGTGAATTCATATAAACTGACTGACGCTTGTTCACTTAGTTTATGATCAATCAAGAGTTATCAAACCTTGCACAAATCTTTATTTTAGAACCGATGATAAATCCGAGAAACACACCCGGAAACAATAGATTGATTGTCTCTCTTTAATTGATTTTCTTTGTTAAACAACAAACTCTTCACAAAACCCCCCTTTTTATTGTTATTTGATCGTTCTTGATTTTGGTAATCTTAGTTTTAGAGGTCCTTGTGAGACGACCAAGGTTAACTTACCTTGTTACTATATTTTACACTTTTCATTATTTTAACCCGCGTGCACGACCATCACGATCAAATTGGCGCCGTTGTGCAGGGATCTCTAATTAGGGATTTCCAATTTCAAGAACCCCACTACCCACTAACCTTTTTCTCTTAGTTTTGCTTCTTTGCAGGTTCTTTCGATTTCGGCTTCGTTCAATTCTGACTCAGATTAAGTGAAAAAAATCGATTTTTGGGTGATCTCGTCGATCTCCTCGAAAATTGGTCGAGAAAATCAGAAAAATTCAAGGAATAGGACTCCCAAAGGAGCTTAGGCCGAAAAATCCAAAATTTCTTCTTTTACATTTTCGTTTCAATTATTTTAATTTTTCATATTTTCAAAAAAATCCAAAAAAAAATTTGCATATCTTTATTTTGATTTTATTAGATTTGTAGTGGTGTTTTTATGTTTTTTAGATTAGATTTAATTCGTTTTTTATTTTCTACCTTAATTTTAGCATTAATATCAATTTCTGATTTGGTCCATTTATTTTGATATTTTTCTGACTTACCTAATGTTTAGCGATTCTTCTTTTTTCTATTCTGATTCTGATTTTGTTGACTATGAGATGACTGCTATTTATGAACCCTCACTAGAGGATCTTGTTAAACAGATAGCTATTCAAAATCTTATATTCCAACAAAGAACGGATTCCACACTTAGGGAAATTGAGATAATATTTGGACAGTTAACCACTGTAGTTAATCAGATGCAGGCCCAGGGATCAAACCAACTGTTTGACCATGAAGTAGTGAATCCTAATGTCTCAAATACTCCCATTTTCAAAGTGCAACTCATCGTTGTTGAAACTCGAGTTATCTACATCGATTGTTGTTATGAAAAATAACAAGATTCTTTGAACATGTTGGTAATGAGCAATACACACCACCACCACCTTCCCCTCAAAGAGAAGTAATGACTAAAAAACACCCCATGGAAGAATATTCCCTTTGTAAAATGGAATTGCTTGATGGTTTGGTTGATTATACATGTTATAATAATCCTTCTCGTTGTACTGAGATTGAAAATACTTTGCAGGTTGTTACACTTTCCATATATGATGTTGTCGATGTAGCTGTTACTTCCTTGGAGCAGCCACATGTTGTAGAGCTTAAACAACTCTCTGAGAACTCTAAATGCGCACATTTAAAGGGAAGTGAAATTTTTCATGTGATTATTTCAGCTAACCTTGACTCTGAACAGGAAAAGCTACCGCCAATTTTAAGGGAACATAGAAAAGGTATCGGATGGACCTTAGCGGACATTCTTAGTAAGAAAGTGTGGCAAACACAACAACAACTCAGCCTCTTGATTCTGGATGTATGGAAGAAAAAGGTGACCAAACATGTGTGCGGTAACCATAAAAGAGCTTTCACTACCAAATACCAACCACACACAAGATTCAAGTTCTCCACATTCAAGAGGGAGTTTTCTTTCCTTATCCTTAAGTTATACATGTTGCTTACATTGAGGACAATGTGTGATTTAAGTGTGGGGGTGTGTCTTTTTGTTTTTATGTTTTTAATTTTTAACTATAAAAAAAAAAATTGTTGCATGTTTTTCCATGAATACTATGTTTGTACAAGTTGTGAGTGATTTTGACTATTTTAGGATCATGGATAATTTGGCATGATTTGATTGATTTCTTGTTGCTCTTGGTATAATAAGTTGGGTATGAGCACTAAATACTGCATCATCTGTGATAGTCATTATCCCTGGTGAGAATTGAGCCTTTTTATGGATGAACCACATTTTTCCATTCTCTCTTTTCTTGTGTGTGACTCACTCATGTTTGTTAGTTACTCTAGAACTTGACTTGATTCTTGTTGAAACACTTGTTCACATGCATGTTTGAAATGATCTAGGCAATTCTGTTTTTCTTACCTACTAGCCAAATAAGCCTACCCTGAATTTATCCCTTTGTGTAAGCCCCTCTGAGCCTTTTTATCCCATTCTTTGTTTTATAGCTCATTACAAGCCTAAAAGAGAAAAACAATGATATTACCCAATCTTAGAGGGTGAAGGAGCTTTGATTTGAAAATTGTCATATCCATAAGTGTGGGGTGTCCAAATTGTGTAATTGTGGTTCTCACTTGGGTTGATTCTTGGGTTTTCAAAGGAAAGTTTGGCAAGTACATTTGTATAGAAAAATACTCCTCAAAAAGAAAAAAAAATGAAAAAAAAAAGAAAAAAAAATAGAAAAAGAAAAAAAAGTCAAAAAGAATAGAAAAAAAAATTGGAAAGTGTATATATCTTTTTATTTTTTGTATCAAGGAGAGTGAATGTTGTGTGAAGAGAGTTATGGAGAGAAGTCTCAAAATAGAGAAGTTTGCCATATCTTGTTCAAATTGGACCCTCTCATGCTCACCTTACAATTGATTTTCATTGTTTCTTTTCCCTCTTTGATTCTTTTTAGCTTAGTCCCCCCTTAGGATTATTCCACCTTGACCTTGGCCCCATTACAACCCTTATAAAGACCTTTTGATCTTATGTGCATGTGTTCTTAAGTGTGGATGTTAGAATCTTGTCAAGCATATGGTAGTGCTAACTTTCATTGATGTGCTTATTATATATATGAGAGTAAACACAAGCCTAGACACTTGAGTGATTGAGAGCATTACTTATATAAATCCTGTGAGGACTCATCACTTATGATTCACTCGTTGGTGCTCTATCCTCTTTTTCTTACCTTGATTGCAATTAACTGCTATCTCTGAATGTCATTCTCCTTGAATCTTAGGAAAAACATCTCTCTTATGACTTTGCATTCATTGGGTTCATTGGGAATTCATGTTTTGTTTTTATGTCTTGTTTTTTGTGTTTTGCCCGGAGTGCAAAAGCTTAAGTGTGGGGGAATTTGATCAGTGCATTCTAATGCACTCGTTATAGCTTTTCACTTGGTGATTTTAATTGTTCTCTGTACCTAATTTTTGAGTCTTAGCACGTTTCTAGACTTTGGGTCTTATTGGAGCAGTATAGCAATTTATTGTTTAATTCTTATTTTTATTGCATATTGACCCTGGTCTACTCTGCAGACCATAACTTTGGCTAAGATTATCCGATTGAGGCGTGCAAGCATGCGTTGGAAAGCTAAGGAACAGAGCTACAAATCTTCTGTTGAACGCGAAACCCAATTCGGAAGTTTCGAAGGCCAAAACGGCAAAATACCGAAGCAGTTTAATGTAAAACGGGTTTCGGGCCAGATATTAGTTTGTTAACGGGCTTTTATCCAAGAACCCATTAAGGGATTAAGTTTTTCGTTTTAGTCTCATAGACTTGGCTGGAGCAGCCGTTTTTTTGAACCATCTTACGCATTCCTACTTTCAATTTTACGTTTTGTGTCCTAACCTCCATGGAAGCTTAAGACCCTAGATCAATCTATTGGTGAAGGGTGTTGCTGTAAGGATTTTGAGGTTCAGTGCTTAATGTTTATTTAGTTTTTATGGTTTTAATTCTTTCTCTATCAATTCCATCTCCGTAATTTTTGTTGCAAATTCGGTTTGTGTTTTGCTTAATTACTCAAACTCTGTGATTTGCTTATGTGATTCGTTTTATGATTCAGTTTTGCTTAATCACTTAATCATGATTCTGTTTTGCAACTTTCATTATTCAAACTATTTTATCGCTTGTTTAATCTAGTTTGGATAGGAATTGATAGAGTCTATGACGCTTGTTTATAGGATTGAAAGAATTCGGTTATGATGTTCATTGTGTTAGTGGCGCTTGTTCACTATCACGATTGATTGAACACACTCGTGTTTTGACGCTTGCTTTAAAAGCGTGTGAATTCATATAAACCGATCGACGCTTGTTCACTTAGTTTATGATCAATCAAGAGTTATCAAACCTTGCACAAATCTTTATTTTAGAACCGATGATAAATCCGAGAAACACACCCGGAAACAATAGATTGATTGTCTCTCTTTAATTGATTTTCTTTGTTAAACAACAAACTCTTCACAAAACCCCCCTTTTTATTGTTATTTGATCGTTCTTGATTTTGGTAATCTTAGTTTTAGAGGTCCTTGTGAGACGACCAAGGTTAACTTACCTTGTTACTATATTTTACACTTTTCATTATTTTGACCCGCGTACGACCGCTGATCAAATTTGGTTCCCCAACACCAGATCACCGAGCAGTTGGTGTCCAGTTGTCCCCAACACCAGATCACCGAGCAGTTACTTATCCAGTACTTCTATGAAGGTTTGTTACCAATGGATAGAAACATACTTGATGCTGCTAGCGGTGGAGCACTTGTTGATAAAACTCCAGCTGCTGCTAAAGCCTTGATTGAGAACATGTCTCTCAACTCCCAAGCGATTCACCACTAGAAGCAAAGATACTATCCAAACCAAGGGTGTGAGCGAGATCCGTGGTTCTTCCAACAAAGCTTTAGAAACAAGAATTGACGAGCTTACTTCTTTAGTGAAACGGTTGGCAACAGGTAAGACCCAAGCAGCAAACTTGTGTGGTATTTGTACTTCGTCTGAGCACCCGACCGATACTTGTCCTATTTTGAAAGATGAGTCAATCACCGAGTTGCCTCAAGCTTATGCAGCAAACCTTTACAATCAAGGAAACAATCGAAAAAGGGTTCCGACCGTCAACTAACAAATACCATCCCAATTGGAGGAACCATCCAAACCTTCGATATGGAAACCAACGATCCAACCAACAACAAAACCCTCCCCAAGTGACCACCCCTGCACCTTCAGGACCATCACTAGAGGACCTTGTCAAGCAAATGGCTGTCAACAATCTCCAGTTCCAGCCCAAAGAAAGAACCGATTCTAGCATTCAGACCTTGCAGACACAAATTGGACGACTTGCTACTTCAATGAATGCCATGCAAAGAAGCCCAAGGATCGAACCAACTTCCCGCCCAAACGATTTGTGAATCCTAGAGGCGCTAATGTGAGTGCAATTTCCTTGAGATCCGGAAAAGTTGTAGACCCAGCCATTGACCCGAGAAAAAAATAAAAGAACTAATGAGGTAACACCTTTTTCACGAACCCTCTTACATTTGTGGTGGAAAGTGGAAAAGATAAGCAGAAAGAGTATGCACCACCAGTCCCTTTCCCACATAGAGTGCTGAAAAATAAAGGGATTGATGAGGAGACAAAGAGAGGGAGATCTTGGATGTTTTCGAGAAAAGTTGCGGTCAACATTCCGCTTCTTGATGTAATTAGCGAGGTCTAGAAATGCACGCCAAGTTTCGAAAGATTTGTGTACCAACAAGAGGAAGATGAAAGGAAGTGAAAGAGTCAACTTGGGAAGAAATATCTCTGCCTTTATTCAGCCCAAGCCTTCATCCTGAAAAGGCTACAAAGTGAGCACAATGTTTCACCATCACTCGAGTCTTGCCACAAAAAGCAGAAAGATCCAGAACTTTTGCTATTCCTTGTACCATCGGGGATAGTAAATTTGAGAATTGCATGCTTGATTTAGGAGCGGGTATTAATGTTATGCCTACTTCTATTTATAATAACCTTAATCTTGGTCCTTTGCAGCATACAGGTTTGATCATCCAGCTGGCGAACAGGAGCAACGCCCGCCCCACCGGGGTGGTGGAAGATGTTCTGGTTCAAGTTAACGATTTAATTTTTCCTGCAGATTTCTACATCCTAGACATGGAAGGAGAAACTAAGTCGAGCAGGGCTCCCATCATTTTTAGCGGGCACGTTCATGAAAACGGCGAAAACTAAAATTGATGTTGATGATGGAACCATGTCCATGGAATTTGGTGACATTGTTGCAAAGTTTAACATTTTTGATGCTATGAAATACCCCTTAGAAGAGCATTATGTTTTTCATATTGAACTGATCTCTGAGTTGGTTGAGGACACTTGTTCTGAATTGTTATCACTGGATTTTCCATCCTTATCTGGGTTTGATGATATTTATTCATGTGTTGATTGTACTGACACTAACCTTTGTGTTGTATGTCTTTGAGATTGATCTTTGCCTTGCGGTGACATGGTTCCTACGGTGAAAGTCGTTGTCAATGAAGTTGATGCTCTCGACATCCCACTGCCCCAAACACGCCATCCATCGAGCCCCATCCTTAGAGTGAAACAACTCCCGGATAATCGAAATACGCTTATTTGGGAAGTGATGAAAACTCCTGTTATTATCTCTTCTAACCTTGATTTCGATCAAGAAAATAAACTTTGCAGGAGTTTTGAAGAAGCACAAGAAGGCAATTGGTTGGACATTAGGTGACATCCGTGTATTAGTCCTTCCTTGTGTATATGCAGATTTTACTTGAGGATGGTGCAGCGAAGAAGGCAGACCCCAAAGCGGCTTAATCCATTGATCCTCGATGTCGTGAAGAAAGAGGTAACCAAACTCTTGCAAGCGGTATTATTTACCCTATCTCGATAATAAATGGGTAAGCCCAAAGACAAAGTTGTACCTAAGAAATCTGGACTCACGGTGGTAAAAATGAAAAGAATGAACTTGTCCCTACTAGAGTTCGAGAATAATTTGGAGGGTTTGTATTGATTACGGGAGATTGAACCGGGCTACTAGGAAGGATCACTTCCTTTACCGTTCATTGACCAAATGCTTGAGCGGCTTTTTGGTAAATCACATTATTGCTTTCTTGATGGCTTTTCAGGTTACTTTCAAATTCATATTGCACCTGAAGATCAAGAAAAGACTACTTTTACGTGCCCATTCGGTACATTTGCTTACAGGAGGATGCCTTTTGGTCTTTGCAATGCTCCTGGCACTTTCCAGCGATGCATGATTAGCATTTTTGCTGATTTTATTGAAAATTGCATGGAAGTGTTTATGGATGATTTCAATTGTTTATGGTTCTTCATTTGATGCATGTTTGAGCAGTTTAAATATGGTTTTGGAGAGATGCATCGAAACTAACCTTGTTTTAAATTATGAAAAATGCCATTTTATGGTTGAACAGGGAATTGTTTTGGGTCACATAATTTCTGAAAAAGGAATTTCTGTAGACCCTGCTAAGATTGATGTGATTTCTACTCTGCCTTATCCATCTTGCATTCGCGAGATTCGTTCTTTTCTTGGTCATGCAGGTTTTTACAGGCGCTTCATTAAGGATTTCAGAAGATAGCTCTTCCATCGCCCAACTTCTTTGAAGAATGACGTTACTTTCAACTTCGATGACAAATGCAAAACAGCGTTTGACGTCTTGAAGAAAGCATTGACCTCTGCTCCCGTCATCCAGCCCCCTGACTGGACCCTCCCTTTTGAGATCATGTGTGATGCTTCTAACTATGCTGTTGGGGCGGTCCTTGCACAAAGAGTTGACAAGGCTGCCCATGTTATTTATTATGCTTCTAGGACTTTAGATTCTGCTCAGTCTAATTACACCACCACTGAAAAGGAACTTACGGCTATTGTTTTTGCTCTTGATAAATTGAGATCATATTTGCTAGGTTCCAAGGTTGTTGTTTTTTCTCGACCATGCGACTTTAAAATATTTGTTGAAGAAGCGAAGCTTAAACCGAGATTGATTCGGTGGATGTTGTTACTTCAAGAGTTTAATGTGGAGATTAAAGATAAAAGTGGAGTGAGAACTTGGTGGTGATCACTTGAAAGCAGGATAGAAAGGGATGTAGATCCTTATCCCATTCAGGATGACTTTCCGATGAGCGACTTTTACTTATGCATGGAGTTACTCCTTGGTATCACGATATTGTTAATTATCTTGTTCTTTGGTATTTTTCCCTACAGTGCATCCAGCCACAAATTCAAAAACTCAAGAGCGATGCCAAATATTATGTTTGGGATGATCCATACCTTTGGAAGTTTGGCGGTGACCAAGTAATTAGGAGATGTGTTCCGACTATGAGATTGAATCAATTTTGCATTTTTCTCATGCATCTTAAGTCGGGGACACTTTGGTCCTCAAAGGATGCAAGAAAAGTCCTAGACTCGTGGTTCTATTGGCCCTTGTTTTTAAGGATGCTTATGAGACTTACCGCACTTGTAAGGAGTGTCAGATAGCAGGTTCTGCCATCACTCGCAAGAGTGAAATGCCTCAGCAACCCATGCTTTTCTGTGAGGTATTTGATGTATGGGGAATCGACTTCATGGGTCCCTTTCCTATATCATTTTGGTTTCTCTACATTTTACTTCTTTGTTGATTATGTTTCAAAGTGGGTAGAGGCTATCCCCACTAGGACTAATGATTCTAGAGTTGTTGCAGATTTTGTCAGGTCTAATATTTTTTGCAGGTTTGGAATACCGCGAGCTATCATAAGTGACCAAGGCACTCATTTTCAGAATCGCACCATGGAAGCTTTGCTCGCAAGTATGGAGTTGTGCACAAAATCTCCACCGCATATCACCCACAAACTAATGGGCAAGTGAGATTTCAAGCAGAGAGATCAAACGGGTTTTAGAGAAAATGGTGCGACCAAACGGGAACAGAAGGATCGAGCCGCCAGTCTAGAAGACGCACTTTGGGCTCAAAGGATGACTTTCAAGACACCCATAGGGATGTCTCCTTATCGACTTGTTTTCGGTAAGGCATGTCATCTTCCTGTAGAGATAGAACACCGTGCTTATTGGGCGGTGAAAAGTTGTAATTTGGAGATGCAACAAGCAGGTATTGAAAGAAAACTCCAATTACAACAGCTTGAAGAGCTTCGGCTAGAGGCTTATGAAAGCTCTAGAATCTATAAAGAGAAAACTAAGCACTTCCATGACAAAATGATTTCTAGGAAGGAATTCTCTGTGGGCCAACAGGTTTTACTGTTTAATTCCCGCCTTAAGCTTATGGCTGGGAAACTTCGATCCAAATGGATTGGCCCTTTTGTTGTTACTAATGTTTTCCCTCATGGTGCAGTAGAGATTAAAAGTGCAGGTACTGACAAAGTTTTCAAGGTCAATGGGCAGCGCCTAAAGCTATTCCATGAAAGTTCAGCGCCTGAAGATGCAAACATAGAGGAGCTTTTTGGAAGCACCCAACTACACTGCTACTTGATCAGGGAGTGCTTCTGTCCTTCTCTCTACTTTAATAGTTATGCCCTTTCATTGAGGACAATGCTTGTTTCAAGTGTGGGGGAGGGAATCATTTGTTTTCTTTGCTTTTATTCGTTGTTTTTGTTTGTTTTCAGTTATAAAAAAAAAAAAAGAAATTGCATCTTTTTGAAAGTTTTGGGCTATAGATTAATCTGAGTTTTAGGTTGTGGAGATTTGGGAAAAGTTCACAAGATCGGTATCGTTTTAACACCGTGAATCTCCTGCTTATGGAAATTAATTTGAATCCTTATTATGACATAGCCTTGAACTCTCACCCTCTGACAGCTCTTGAGTAGTTTATCTTTCCAGTCAGCACCATCTCACACATGCTCTATGTAAGGAAGCCGATGAAAATAAGTGAGTGATCTTAAAAAAAAAAAAAAAAAAAAAAAAAAAAAAAAAAAAAAAAAAAAAAAAAAAAGGGGAATGCTCCTTCTAAGTTTGGTGACCCTCACCCGGTCACTTAACCCAACGGACGTAGAACCTATACAAGAAAAAAAAAGAGAGAGAGATTCCCATTGTTAGTTGGTTCAGAGGCTTCTGGTGCTGAACTTGGTAGGGTGGATTACGGTCCAATCCCCCGCAACTACAATTGGGTAAACAAGGGGTATGCCATTTAATTCCAGAACCCCATGCAAAAAGGATCAGAGTCACTAACCGGCGATAGCCTTACTATAGGTGTGTGGAGATAACGGGCTTAATGTGATTGCGCCAGAATGAAAAAGAGGAAAAATGAGGACGGGTAAGTTAGACTTAGGCATAATAACATGGTTCAGAATGGTTTGTGTATTCAGGAGGCTCATGATTGCACAATTGTGGATTAGTGTTCATACGATGCCCTTAGTGTGCAAGATTAGTACCTATCAACACAATCCTAGCCGAAGAAAAGTCGTGGTCGGAATGAGTAACTCATGGTGCTTGTGTGTTTGCTGAGTTTTTATTTTTATTTTTATTTTGCTCGGAGTGCAAAAGTTCAAGTGTGGGGGAATTTGATCAGTGCATTTTGATGCACGTTCTTCCATGTTTTTACTTAAGCATTTTTATGTTTTGCTTTGTTTATTTTTATGTTTTATAATGTTTTTCTAATTTAGTTTATTTTTGGCTTAATTTGATTTTCGTGTTTTATTTTCAGCTTTAGCAGCTTTCACGGAAAAATTCATAACTGGAGCTGCGAGTATCGGATCGACGCGTTCTAATATGCGTTGAAAAGCCAAGAGAAAGAGCTACAACTTTCATGTTTCAGCAAAAAGCTAATTCGGAGCGCAAGAGTCTCAAATAATTCGTTGAAGTTCCAGACTTAATAAATATTTAGTTTTGGGCCGGGTTTTTTATGTTTTTTTGACCCGTTGGGTTAGAACCCGAATCCTTGTTTTTTCCTTTATACCTAGCAGCCGCGGTACTGTTCACTGGCACTTTTTGCACTGTTCACGAAAATACTTTGAGAAGTTTTGGATACGAATTCTCATGGAGAACTAGAGGATCCAAACAATTTGCTGTATTCAGGTTCCAACACCTTGAGATTTTAGTAATTATAATCCAGGTTTTCTATTCCTTTCAATATAAATCTATGTCTCTTGTTTGCTTAATTCGATTTACATAGGTTATATTGGTTTAATTCGATTGATTGTATGATCCTAACCATAGACATGTTATCGTTTGCTTAATTCGCTATCATGTTTGTTTAATTCATGTTTGCTTAATTCATGAAACTTGATCCCGTTTGCTTAATTCGGATAATAGGAACATACAACTTATACTGTCAATTGCGCTTGTCAAAGATATATAATCGAATAGGAATAGACAATTTGCGGTTGGAATTACGATAATCGATGATAGGCAGGAACCGAATCAGCAAATTGGTTTTTAACGTATTTGATAATCACTTAATTCACTACAAGAAAATCGCTGTTTTGCCACGGACATTTCCGTGGCAAACGTACCAATTTCCGTGGCAAACTGTCATTTGCCACGGATTTGCGACGGACAAATTTTGGTGGCAAAAGCGCTCGTCGCAAACGCTTTGCCACGGACTTTTCCGTGGCAAATGTTTCCGTCGCAAATCCGTGGCAAATCCGTGGCAAATTTTCGTCGCAAAGTCGTGGCAAATTTTTACACCTTCCGTCGCAAATCCGTCGCAAATTTTAAAAAAAAAATTTTAAAAAAAATTAAATCATGTTTACATATACATATACATTATACATATATATGTTTAAGAAAAAAATTATATATACTTGAAAAAATTAAAGTCGTGGCAAATTCTTGAAGACAATCTTGATTTGATAAATTACATATACATGTTTAAGAAAAAAAATATACTTTACATCAATGACATCATCAACAAGCCCATCAAAACTGGGAATATAGCAATGAAGACCTCATATCCAGCTGATGCCAGTTTCCTAGCTATTCCTGCAAAAATAAAAATCATGATATGATTGAGTCGGCAGTCCACAAAGACAACTGACAACTGATGCCAACTAAGGGGGTAAGTGAACAAGTTGAAACTCTTAAAACATGAAGACAAGCACAAACCTTCCAACATGCTGAGAACACATATGGTGCATTAACAATATAATATGTATCTGTCTTTTACGGGTAGTTTAAGTCATCTATTGTAGATATCAAAGTAGATGGAAGAAAGAAAAAGAAACATTTTTTCTTAATTCTTGGCATACCCTCAATTGGTTAAGTCTTTGAAAATTTTAAACCGATCATATCCAAGCCTTTCACACACGTGTCGATGTAATGTCCATGCTTCTTTGTAGTGTTGGCTAAAATAAAATCTTCAAAGAAGCAAGTAGTGCATGAGAAATTATATAAGAATAATTAAACAATTAGGTACTCACCAAGATCACCCCTGTCCCTATATTCATTAATTTGGATATGTGATTGGATATAGTATTTGTCTGAAAAAAGCACTAGCAATTTAAAAAGTCCGCAGCACAAAAAGGAGTTCCAGTCCGGCAATATGTATCGTATTATAAACGTAAAGGCGGGATGAAAATAAACATAAACAGTTTGATATGAGATCCTTACAGATGCTTTGTCATATGTAATCGAGACCATGACCAACAAAGAATGATCGGTATACCTCGCCATAATGCATCCAAAACTTAAAGTCATCATCGAAATAATGGAACCAAACAAACACATGGTAAATTTATAAATGCTATTACAGATGCTTTGTCATTTATAAATGCTATTACTATAAACTATATTGTAAAACTATATACAAGTTTAAACTTTTAAAGCGATTGTAGGTTGTGTGAAAATTTACATAATAACAAGTCTGATGAACAGAGAAAAGCAACCGAGGTTGGGTGGTAAAAATATTAAGATTATTTCAATACGTTGAGCAAAGGTAAGTCATCCACAGGGAAATAAGTCTCAAATTACCTTTAGAACCATTGGCGGCCCAAGCTTCAACCTCCCGCACGTGAACCTTTTATGTACAAGGAAATGATGTTTTAAAGTAAGATATAGCACAACCAAAGCAAAAATAGACAGACAAGAATTGCCATGAAGCAACAAGACAAACAAAAACAATCCACTGAAGTGTAAATAAGACGTACACGATAGTATTTAGCATGGGCAGTTCCTCCACCCCTGAAAATAATCTCAAGAATTTCACTGATGCTATCCAATCTGCAGACGGCTCCAGTTGATTTCTGCTGATTATGTTCTTCAAGGAGAGTTGAAGCTACTTCTATTGTACTGGTAAGCTTAGAAGCAGTCTCTTGTGTGATATTAAGATCAGCCAAACATTTCATAGATATAAAGCCGGGTTTAGTGTACCCCAACTCCTTAGATTCAATAGGCACCTCAAAGAATACGCTTTTCAAGTTTTAGAAGAAGTCTTTGCAAGAAAGAAAATATCATCCCGTGTCTGAGATGGCAGAAAATATACTGCATAATATTTTCAAAGCCCCCTAACCAGAATCTAGGAAAAGAACATACCAATACCAATTGTATACAATTGGCTGCCTTGTCAGATTATCCAGTAAACATATACAACTAAATAAGCTTTTTATTTTAGAAAAGCATTCCTCAATAATTTGACAAAATAAGTAAAAGCATATCTCATAATATTGTCACAGAGAATTGGAACTCTATCTAGCATTTTATTAAATTAAGCTCACCTTTAAGAATAGCAAAATCATCAGGATTTAGTGACTTATCATTTGATTTATCTCTTCTTTCTATTGAAAGACCAATACACGTTTGAGCCTCGGAAATGCAAGCTGTTAGAAGGGAAGAAGGCAGGTCAAAGGAGGCTGCATCAGCACATATGCTTTCCTGCAAAAGGATAACTATCATTTAATAATACCGAGCTAATTTGAATTGCATGAATAAGTTTCGCTAAAACATGCTAGAGTAGTGAAAAGGACAATATCAAATAAATAATTGACAGAAACTATGTTCTATGCAGTAAATCTCCATTTACCAGGTTGTGAGCTTCATCAAATATGAGTACACTATTGCTCCAAGAAATTTGCATAGATTTTCTATTCCCTCGATCAATAAGATAGTTGTATGGAGCAAATACTATATCAACAACAACCTTGTGAAGCTCCTTCGATAGATGATAAGGACAGCTGAAATAAGCAGACACAAAGTAAAACAGAAGTCCAAGTCCAAGCAATCATCAATGGGCTCAGTTGAGGAAACATACGGCCCAAATCTTTGGCCAATATTGATCAAATCCTCGATATCCACAGGCTCTTCTCCAAGATGAGGATTGTCATTCAAGTACTCTACAATAGAATTTCAGGACCATTCTCAAACTAGTCTAAGTCATGGTGATAACACACCAAAACTTCAAAATAAAATACAATAATTTGAACTAACGTTTGATGAACAATTCATAAATGATATGCAACTTCCAGTAGCCCCCAAAAACAATATATTCCATTCTCAAAAACATATGACAAGATTTGAAGTTCAGATATATAATTCTAACCAGTACGAAGTTTAGCGAACTCACATATTATTTGAAGAGCTTCAGCTCTAAAAGGATTCGACAGCAGACAGTTCTTTACATGCTCAAGGGCAGACATCCGAACCTCAACAACTCTATCAGACAACCTCTTTAAAAATTCTGAAAATATAGGCTGAAATGCTTCGGGAATGGAAGTTCCAGGAAGAGAAATTATATCGCCAACCAAGTTCATTGCTTGCAAACGGGTTTCCAACTGCTCCATCTACGAATTTCCAAATTTCAAGTGAGAAACCAGACATTAAAAGAGAGCAAAATGTATAATTTAGCTAAACTTATGCACAAAATGAATGAGGCAGGAACAAATATGCCAAAATATATGATTCTGATAATACAACTTCATACATTCCAAACTCGTAACCTCCACAAAGAATTACTATATTAGAAAGGATCATAATAAGGTTATAACAACATAGTTAAATACCGCTTGAAGAGACAAAGAGTGTCAAAAAGCCAATAAATCAATAAGAACCTTGAAAACATAGATCTGCTGGTTTCAATTTACCCAAAATCAATAAGAACCTTGAAAAAACATAGATACCCAGAGGCCAAAATTTTATAAATAAATAAGATAAGTAGGGTTACCCTTGTTGTAGCTTGCATTCGTTCAACATAAGAATTCATAAGAGGATCCATTGCACCACTCTCAGAGCACACTTGAGCAAGAGAATCATCAACACCGACAATACATAGAACCAAAGAACTCAAAGAACTCCGGATTGAAGTCGTGAAATTAAGAAGAGGAAGTTAGGGTTTTGGTGAATAAAAAATTAGGGCTTTTATGCGAAATAGAATAGAAATGTAGTGGAATACTCACCATTGAAGAAGAATACGAAATAGAATGAGTAGGGTTCGGATTGGCCAAGAATGAAGGATCTTTACGATTACGAGTGGTGGAGAGGAGGAACACGACCGCAGAGAAGAGTAATCGAGGTGGTGGAGTGGAGGAACGCGCCAAAGAAGAGGAACTGTGGTGGTGGTGGTGGTGGAGAGGAGGAACGCGACCAGGAAGAGGAAGAGTGGTGGGGAGGAGGCGAGGTTGAGGGAAGAGAGGGAGAAAATGATGAATGAAATGAATCGTAAGCCTGTGAGGGGTTTAAGTGAAAATGCAAGTGTTTGCCACGGGTTTGCGACGGAATGTCCGTGGCAAATTTATGTCCTTTCACAGGTCCGTGGCAAACCCGTGGCAAACACCAGCGGGAAATTTCGCGCCTCTCCTTTTTACACATGCCGTCGCAAATCCGTGGCAAATTACTGACGGAATAAGCTCCGTGGCAATTGCTGGTGGCAATACAGGCTTATTCTTGTAGTGATTGCTCTATTTGTTAATTCAGATTTTAAACCAAACTCCCCCTAATTCGATTTCAGTCGGTTAATAATTATACAAGAATCCTTGAGAGACGATACTCGAGTTGTCGCTACCGTATACTATATTTTCAAAATACTCGTTTTTGATCCGTGCGCGACAGCGGATCAGAAACCCTAATTTACTGTTGTATTTTCGGATTTGTTTTTATGTGTTTTTTTAGTATTATTATTTTTGTATTTTTGGACTTTTGGGACTATTAAATGCTTTTAAATTGCAAATTAAATTAAATTGCATTTTTTTTGACATTTTTAGACATATTGGACTCTTAAACATTGTGAATTAAACTAAATTGAATTTTTGACATTTTTAAATTGTATGTATGCTTAAATAAATTAAATAAACAAAATAAGGATAAAAATAATAATAATAAAAGGGAGCCAGGCCAAATACAAAGATGAGACCGGACCGGACTTGACAACTGCGCTAAGACTAGACCAAAAATAGAAGAAATGGGCGTGTTAAAAAAAAATTAGCTCGGAATCGCGTTCTTAAGTCTGAATTTAAGCCAACTTCTGACAAAAATGAATTTTGGTAGACCTGTTCACGTACAACTAAACTTGGATACAGATATTAAATCGAAGAACGTACGAAAGGATCGATCATTCGCGTGCGTGCCTAATTTAAATAACGGTATTTCGAGTTACTGAACGTAGTGACTAGAACTGGCTTGGGTTGGTAACCGAGACTCTACAGGAGTATAATTCTCGGAATCATGCGACTCCGAAACACGCCCTTACTAAAAATAAATGACTAAAACAAGGAAAGGAAGACGGACAAAATTGGGGTATAACACTAATCGAACAGGAAAGAGCTGCAGAGTTCAGTTTAGGAATCGATGGCATTTTACGATGCAACAGGAGAGTTTGTATTCCAAATAATTTGGAAATGAGGAAAAAGATTTTGGACGAAGCACATAAGAGCAAGCTGAGTATTCATCTAGGAGTAACAAAAATGTATCAAGATCTAAAGCAAAAAATTTGGTGGCCAGGGATGAAAAGACGGGTGGAGAATATGTCGCTTCATGTCTAACATGTCAGAAAGCAAAGGGTGAACATCAGAAATCTGTCGGTATGCTTCAATCATTGGACATACCAGAATGGAAGTGGGAAAGCATTTCAATGGATTTTGTAGTAGGATTACCAAGGATGACACAAAATTTTGATTCAATTTGGGTAATCGTGGACAGGCTGACCAAGTCGGCACACTTCTTACTCGTGAGAGTTAACTACAATGTAGAGAAGCTGACTGAGATATATATACATCAAAGAAATAATCAGACTACATGGAGTTCCCTCTAGTATTGTTTCGGATCGAGATCCGAAATTCACTTCTCATTTTTTGCAAAGTTTACAAGAAGCTTTAGGAACGAAGCTGAGGCTAAGTTCAGCGTACTACCCTCAGATAGATGGACAAATAGAGAGGATAATTAAATCTCTTGAAGATTTACTAAGAGCATGTATTCTGGACAACAGAGGAAGCTGGGATAGTTTACTACCGTTGATTGAGTTACCTACAATAACAGCTTTCACTCGAGTATCAGAATGGCACCCTACGAAGCTTTGTATGGAAGGAAATGTCAACCGCCGTTATGTTGGTATCAAGATGGGGAAAATGCTATGTTAGGACCGGAGATTGTGCAACAAACAACAGAGAAAGTCAAACAAATCTGTGAAAGGATGAAGATTGCACAAAGCAAACCGAAAAGTTACTCCAATCAAAGGAGAAGGCCTCTTAATTTCAAGAAGGTGAACATGTGTTTTTAAGAGTTACATCAACTACAGGAGTCGGAAGAGCTATTAAGTGAAGGAAACTCACTCAGAAATTCATTGGGCAATATCAAATTATTCGCCGCATTGCAGTAGATTATCAAATAGCTTTACCGCCTTTTCTTTCAAACATTCACAACGTGTTACACGTTTCACAACTGAGGAAGTACATCTCAGATCCATCTCACATGATTGAACCTGATGAAGTACCGTTAAAGGAAAATTTATCGTATGAGACATCTCCTGTAAGGATCAAAGATAGAAGGACCAAACAACTTCGAGGAAAACAAATATCTTTGGTCAAAGTTGCATGGGATCAGGGTATTGGAGATTCAACATGAGAATTAGAAGACAATGTGAGAGCGCTATATCCAAGTTTATTTTAAGGTACACAACTTTGAGGACGGATTTTTTTTTTTAGTCAAATTACAGATAGATGAACTGTTTACTATTTTTCATTCTCACATCACAAGTATGAATAATAAGTAAAGCTGTTATTTCAAATTCATTAGTTAAATTCAGAATAAATATTTTTTGAGATTTAAATTAAATTTAGTGATGTAAGTGCATGATAAGTAACTGTAGCAGAAATGCATCACATGCATAATAAGAAGCACTAGTGTAGCAGAATGATACTCGCAATAATGACAGCTCACCTGAGAAGTTAGTTATTAGGACAGTTAAGCTAGCATAACGGTTTACAATGGATAGTGTTAACCATAATAACTGTTTATCAACTACCCATAGCTAGAGTTTTTTTTTTCACTACTACAGTATACATTCATTCATTGTTTTGAGTCTTGACACTATTCATGAATGCTGAAGAAACCAAACAACAGTTTCTTTGATAGTTCTTTTATTAAATTCTATCAAATCAACCATGGGAGATGCTGATGATAACGAGAGGAGGAAACAGAAGCGAAAGATGAGAGACGAAAACGAAAACCCTCCTTGTCATGGAAAAGATTCAAAGGCCTTGAAGATCAATCATGAGGATGATGATGATGAGTCAGACACAGCATGTTCTTCTCTAAGAGTTGTAAACGCCAACCCTACTGGTAATGAAACTTTAGATGCTGCTAATGACAATATTATTCAATTATTAAACCCAAATCTTGATCCTCCTTTCCAATCCCAACCACCGTCGCTTTCATCACTACCACCGCCGCCCGCACCACCGCCTGGGTTTCCTGTTCCTTTTGTGATGAACAATATTGATAGGGGTGGTACAAGTAGTAGTAGTTCCAATTACCAACAACAACCCCCCAACCCCCCTCAAAGTCAAACCCCTACACTTGCTGAGACTGAGACTGCAAACACCAATGCCAATTCTGGTTCTAGTAACCATAATGATCAAAATGATGGGTAATTTGATACAATCCATCTCAGGAAAAACTCGACTTGTACCTCAGATTTTAGATTTTTGTTGCTTGTGATCTTTTGATTAATAATGTTGCTTGTGATCTAGCAATCATTAGGTACATTTTGTATTTTATGTTTTCAAGGTCAAAAAAGAGAGTAGTTTTAATTAGGGACATTTTGTGGCATCAATCATGTTTTTATAGTTGATCACTCTACTTTTCCTGTAATAATTATTTTCTTATGGCTTCTATTTTTACTTTTCGCTTGTCTTATAATCTCACATAGTTTGTATAAATAATGATGTGTAACGCGTTCATCAAACTTGTTTTACGAATATTAAATAAAAGGTTTAATTGGTATAAACTCTAAAAAATTTACACCGCCAACAAATCAAAAATAATAGTATGAGTGACTTTTACTGTAGTTCAGATAAAATGAAATATTTTGTATGATGCGGCATTCTGTTATTTGTAGACGTTGTAAAAATTTCTTACAGCAAAAGTATCTATAATTAAATAGACACACATTCAATTAAATTCAATGTAAAAAATGTTTTGCCTCTCCAATTTGTGTGAGGAGTCGTGAAAACAAAAGCAAAAAGGAGAGAAGAGGAAGTGAGGAGAGAACAGAGAGAGAGTGAGGGAAACCGTGAGTGAGAAAGGAATAAGAGAAGACAAGAAGAGAGAAAGCTTAGGGTTTGCTTGGAGGAGAAGAGGAAAAGTAAACTAGAGAAAGATCTCAAGACACACAAGAGCTATGGCGGAAGAATAAGGAAGGGAAGATGGTGATTGAAGATAGGCTAGGGTTCCATTAAAGAGGGAAAATTCAATACCCTTTTGGGAGTTTCATCATCATCTCTTAGAATCTAAACTAAGGTAAGAAAGAACCCCCTTTAAAACCTCACTTAGAGTGTGCTTAGGTTTCTTTTTAACTTATCAATGATTTTATGATATTATGAATGATGATTGTAGTTGATTTTGAATGATTGACATAGAGAAATGGTGTTGCATGTGTGTTAGAGGAAAGTGGTTTGTTGGATTGCCTACAAGGTTTTGTTAGAAGTGGTGTGTGAATTGTTGTATGTTAATTTGATTTTTGCTCAAAGTTGGTACATTTACTAGTTGCTTGTTGATATTGAGTGTACATATGTATGTAGCAAACTTTCTTTTTCATATTTTTCTTGCTTAAAGATTGAATAAGGGTCTAGCATTGATTGAAGTTTTGGGTACTTGTTGGATGAAGAAAAAGATCTTTTAAATTTGTATCATAGGTTGCATGATCTCTTCGTCACAGAAAACGGTAATATGAGAGGGTTATGAGAATTTCACTCATAGGTTGCATTATCTCTTCGTCGCAGCAAACGGCAACACAAAGACTACAATCATTTAACTCATACTCTGCATTATCTCTTCGTTCCGGCTAACGACATCCCACAATACATCAAAATAAATGTTTCCACTCAGAGATTTGAGACTCACATAGTACTTTATACAAAGATAATTCATGCAACAATCATGTTTGCTCAGAATTTAAAACACACAAGAATCCATTCTATACAATTCAAGTACCATCCATCTGATAGAGTTAATTTTATTCAAGCAACTTTGAAGTAGACTTCTCGACTGATACTCATCCAAACTTAATATTTTCAATTCATAAATTATAGATAATTATGCATATATTCTCTAATAGCACAAGAGTTGATCAAATTCAACAATTGTACAACAACAAGTTACAACAATACTACTACAACACGCGCGTTACGAAAGTTATGTTCTAACTCTAACTTGCAATTAAATTTTGAGAATCAATACTCAATTAAAATAAGCTATTTCAAAGTGTATTTTGTATAAAATTTTGTCTACTTTCCAATGGTTTAGAAATCCCTTCGATAAGATCTTTGTGGAGAAAGATATGAGCAAAATACTAACTAGATATCAAAAATGAATTTTGAGAACAACAGTCAGTATAAATTAGGAATAAAATATCACATGAATTCGAATAATTTTTCCAATTTTTCTAGAGATAGCCAGCTTACATACTAACGTAATGCAATTGGTCCCATATAAAAATTCAAAGCCAATAATTCGGAAAAATCACGTAATAGGACTGATTTATGCATTATTTTCACTACGAAAAAAACTGGGATTAGCAAGTGAAATTTCCAGGGCTAACAGGCCCATTTCTGTCGCTAACTGCCATTAGCGAGGGACCTGTTCGGTTGCTAAAATGCTCCTCGTTAATCCCATTAGCGAGAGAAATGGAGGTCTGTCGCTAATTACCTAGGGATCTTCCGTCGCTAATTCCCTCGCTAAGTCTGGCAGACACGCTTCCCAAACTTGAATGGCTAATTGTGTCAGTCGCTTATTTTTTTGGACCATGTCAGTCGCTTATTATTATTATTATTGTTATTATTTTTATTATTATTGTCATCATCACCAAGCTTTCCAAAGAGAGAGAGGAGTGAGAGTGGTGGTGGTGGTGGTGGTGAATGGTGGATTAGGTAGAGAGAGAAGAAGAAGAGTAAGGGAGAAAGAGAGTGTGAGAGATCTATGTGGTGATGGTGGTGTGGAAGAAAGAGAGTGAGAGAGAGGTATGTGGTGGTGGTGGTGTGGAAGAAAGAGAGTGAGAGAGAGAGAGGTTGTGGTTGTGTGGTAAAGAGAGAAAGAGAAGAAAGAATATGGTGGTGGTGGTGGTGGTGAAAAGAGAAAGCTCCAAAAGAGAGAGGTTATGGTTATGTGGTTGAGGAGAGAGAGGAGTGAGAGTGGTGGTGGTGGTTGTTGTGTGGTGGTGATGGTGATGGTGGTTGTGTGGGTAAGAAATTTGTGAAGAGAAGAGTGAGGGTGTTGTGAGTGGGAAAGAAGAGTGAGTGGTGGTGGTGGTTGTGTGGTGGTGGGTTAGGGTTTGTAAGTGAGCGGGAGAGATTAGAGGAAGAGGAAGAGGAAGAGGGGAGGAGTGAGGTTGTTGTGAGTGAGAAAGAAGAGTGAGTGGTGTGGTGGTGGAAATGAGAGAAGAGGGTTAAGAATGAAAGAATAAGAGAAGGGTGAGAGAAGAGTGAGAGAATTGGATATTCGATCAAAAAGTAATTGGCCCATAGCGAGGGACTTATAATTTGCCGCTAAGCGTCACTCGCTGTGATCGATCATCGACCGCTGTGATCAAATCACACGCAACGTTCAGACATTAGCGAGGGACTTTAAGTTCTATCGCTAATTCCCTTGCTAACTGTCACTCTGCAACAGTCAGATCATCCTGCAACAGTCAAATCGGCCTGCAATGTTCAGATATTAGCGAGGGACTTGAAGTTCTGTTGCTAGTTCCCTCGCTAATTGTCACTATGCAATAGTCAAATCAGCCTGCAACGTTCAGATATTAGCGATGGACTTGAAGTTCTGTCGCTAATTCTCTCACTAATGGTCACATTTAACGAGGGTCCATATTCCCTAGCTAATTCTGTCGCAAATGCCTGTTTTTGCGAGGGACAAATTTTTCCTCGCTAATTCCCTAGTTAATCCTCGCTTTTTTTTTGTAGTACTTGTTTTTAGAAATTCAAAATCACTCGCAAACAACTTTAAAAGATCTTTTTCTTCATCCAAGTATACAAGTACCCAAAACTTCAATCAATGCTAAACCTTATTCAATATTTATGCTAGAAAAATATGAAAAAGAAAGTTCGCTCCAAACATATGTACACTTAAGATCAACAAGCAACTAGTAAATATACCAATTTTGAGCAAAAATCAAATTAACATACAACAATTCACACACCACTTCTAACAAACACCATGTAGGCAATCCAACAAACCACCTTCCTCTAACACACATGCAACACCATTTCTTTATCGTCAATCATTCAAAATCAACAACAATCATCATTCATAATATTATAAAATCATTGATAAGTAAAAAAGAAACCTAAGCACACGCTAAGTGAGATTTTAAAGGGGATTCTCTGTTACCTTAGTTTAGATTCTAAGAGATGATGATGAAATTCTCAAGTGGGTATTGGATTTCCGCTCTTTCATGGAACCCTAGCTTTCTTCAATCTTCTTCTTCTCTTCCTTGTTCTTCCTACATAGCTCTTGAGTCATGAGATCTTCCTCTAGTTTACTTTTCCTCTTCTTCCTCCAAGAAAACCCTAAGCTTTCTCTCTTCTTCCTTTCTCACTCACGGTTTCCCCCACTCTCTCTACGTTCTCTCCTCACTTCCTCTTTTCTTCTTTTTGCTTTTGTTTCAATGACTCCTCTCACTCTTCTCCATCTATTTCTTATTTCTTTCTTTTATTTAATAGCCCATTTTACTAACCACACCCTCTTTTTTTTTTTTTTTAGATAAGCAAGAGATATATTGAAACCGAACACAAGTCGTGCCCACAAATTACAATGGTAAGGGGAGGGCCTCCTCAAAACCTCCCAGAGCCAAAACCCCCTTGGGAAAAAGACTCTGGTAGGAAAAAGAGTACCTCACACAAAGATGTGCAACAATGGGACCAAACCGTCCTAACCCATTGCTTCTCCCCTTTCTAAAACATTGTCAACGTTATTGTTAAAACCATACATTGAATTACAACATAGATAAACACCCAATTGGGCAATTAAACCACTCCGCCCAGGACGCCTTACACTTCCTCCCCCTCCTTGCCTTGAACCAACTCCAAGTCAGTGCCTTAGCCCCCAACACTATGTTTGTAACAGAAGCAACCTCGCCATTGAATATTATCTTATTTTGTGCCATCCAAATGCTCCAAATTACCGCCATCCAAATGAGATGTTTAACCCCTTTTTGCCTTTTACCTTTTATCACCCTCCCAAATTCCACAAAATGAGAAACTATGTCAACTGCATCATCAACCGAAGACTCCATCCATAAGAGAATTTTTCTCCAAATGCGCTTTGCCACCCCACAAGAAACAAACAAATGATCCACCGTTTCCTCTTCCCTAAAGCACAAAACACAGCTAAGCTCAAGGTTTGACTGAATAATTCCCCTTCTATGCAACACAACTCTAGTGGCAATCCGCTGCAACAAAACCCTCCAAACGAATACTTGAATTTTGGACGGAACGTCACATTTCCATATTTTCCTGCATGCAGAAATTGTATCGGGCTGCTGCAAATTACTCCTACCTGCAGAAAAATTCAACAGAAAATCATAGCACTTCCTCACCGAAAAGCCACCCATAGCATCCGGTACCCAGGACCATCTATCCGCGCTCCGGGACAACACAACAGCAAAGGCAAGAATCGCTGCAGAATCGCCGCAATTTCGCAGCAATTACTCTCGCACTGCCGATCGGTCTGCGCAGAAAAAGCAGACCGACCGTCGGATTGAAGCTCACTCCAACTCCACCCGTCGTTCGCCCATCCGCCGAATTTGTCAATCGTTTCCTCCTTGGACCTGCAAGCATTATATAAGGCTGGAAATAAATCCTCCAATGTGTCCCTCCCTAGCCAATCATCCTTCCAAAACCTCGCCAAATTACCATTTCCCACTTTAATTTTTACTATTTGATGAAACCACCCTTCTTGTAAATTACTATCCGATCCTAACAAGCATAAATCCCTCCACCATAGCGATTTCTTCTCCCACCCTCTTCTATTCTCAGCCATATCGGGCCACCTCCCCCCCCACCCATACTTCTCTTTTACAACTTCCTTCCATATTGCGTAACTGTCTTCGCCCAATAATCTCCATCTCCATTTAGTTAGTAATGCTATATTAAACAATTCCAAATTCTTTATGCCCAAGCCCCCTTTGTCTTTGGGTAAGCAAACAGTTTCCCACTTCACCCACGCCAGCTTCCTATTCTCTTCATCCCCCCCCATAAGAACCTTCTCTGTAGCTTTGTGATTTCCGCAATAACATTTTTGGGAGCTTTGTAAAAGGAGAATAGATATAAGGGGAGGGATGCAAGTACCGAGTTTATGAGCGTCACTCGACCCCCTATGGATAATTGCCTACTCTTCCAGCTATTCAGTCTTGCTCTCAGAGAGTCTATGATTGGTTGCCAAGTACATAATCTACGTGGGTTTGCACCAACCGGCACCCCTAAGAATTTGAAGGGCAGTGCCCCCTCTTTGCAAGCCAGAAATTGAGAAAAGCCCTCCATCATTCTTTCATCTATATTCAACCCGAAGACACTACTTTTTGCAAAGTTCACCCTTAACCCCGAGACCATTTCAAAACTTCTCAAAATCGCCTTCCAACACCGAATGCTCTTATCCCCCCCATCACAAAAAAGGATGGTGTCGTCGGCAAATTGCAAAAGTTCCACCGTTATAGAATTATTGACGCTAAACCCATTAAGTTGATTTGATTCTACAGCTTTCCTCACCAACCCAGCTAAGCCTTTCGCCGCAATCAAAAACAAGAAAGGTGCTAACGGGTCCCCTTGTTTCAATCCTTTCTGTGCCGTAAACTCCCCCGTTGGACTCCCATTGACTAAGACCGAAATGGAGTTCGATGCAATACAAGCCTTCATCCACTTCCTCCATTTCTCACCAAAGCCCATTCTACTCAACATATATTCCAAGTACAACCAACTAACCGAATCATATGCCTTCTCGAAATCCGCTTTCATAACCACACATTTATTTTTTCTTCTCTTTGCCATGTCCACAATCTCATTAACCACTACCACTCCATCCAGGATATTTCTGCCAGCAAGAAAAGCACTTTGATTATCCGAGATCACCCCTTTCAAGACCTTCTTCAACCGACCCGCTAATACTTTCGCGAGCATCTTGTACAAGCAGCCAATAAGAGAAATAGGTCTATACTCCCCAAGCCCTTGTGGATTGCTATTTTTTGGGATAAGTGCAATAAAGGCCGCACTTACCGCCTTGGGAAGTCGTGCACACCTATGGAATTCTTCAAAGAATTTTACCACCTCTACTCCGATGACATCCCAACTTTCCTTTATGAATTTAAAATTAAACCCATCCGGTCCTGGACTCTTATTGCCATCACACTCCCATACCACTTCTTTAATTTCCTCCGAACTAAAAGGTTCAATTAACATCTCGTTTTCAAGCCTAGATATTTGATTAAAATTAACCCCGTCTAATGTAGGCCTATGAAGGTTCTCCTCTTTGAATTTCTCTTCAAAATGAACTTTGACCGCGTTCTTCACGGCCTCTAAGTCTTCTATCCATTCCCCATCCACCATTAGCTTCACAAGTTGTGTTCTTCTCCTATTTCCTTTTATACACGCATGAAAAAAGCGACTATTCGAGTCGCCTTCAGCTAACCATTTTACTCTTGCTTTTTGTGCCAGAAGACTCTCTTTCGCGTGCAATTCCTTCCAAAACTCTTCATTGAGCGTGATCCTTCTCTCGTCATCTACACCGCCCCCTTCAGATGCCATTTTTTCCACCTCGTTCAATTCCCGAATAATGTTTTCAATCTTGAGATCTTTATATCCAAACACATCCCGGTTCCAGACTTTCAATTTCTCCTTTAACTGTTTCAATTTTTCCTTTACCACAAAAGAAGCGCTCCCTGCAACCTGAAATGATGCCCAACAACCTTTGACAAACTCCATAAAATTCTCATTATGGTGGTAAATAAATAAAATGAGTACAATCGGAATAGAAGAATTTAATGTCGAAAACTCCAAAACCGGAGAAAACCACAAATCATTATCTAATGACAACTAGAGAATACAATTATGTGAAACTTTTTACAAAACATAGACCTCTCTCAAACACCTCATGGCCCCAGTTCACTCACACACTCCAAGGAAAATATTTAACTACATCTCACAACACTCTAAAGCAAGAGTCTAAGAGAAAAACAAAGTCAAATACAACTTAAGATGTTTCCGACTAGTGCATTTTGTAATGATGAACTTGAGCCTATTATATAGTCTTGGTCTCCCGCTTCCTTTATAAAAACTAACCAATGTCATACTTTTTCAAGATGCTCAATTTCAATTAACTCCAACAATTTCCACTTTGATTGTAATTGATCCACGAGACATCTTGCGCTTTCATTGTCTATTCTGACTATCATAGTTCAAAAGAACTATCATACTCACCGTAGAGAATACACCTCACCTGAAGCTAAACCACTCTAAGAATTTTATCCATGCTGAAAGCAATCAACATAACTTCTTCAAGATGCTTAATTCCTATCAGATCCATCAATCTCCACCTTGATTGTAATTGATACCCGAGACATCTTGATTGTCCACACCGACAATCATAGTTCAAAACAACTATCATACTCCACCATAAACAGTATACTTCACTTGGAGCTAAATCACTTCAAGAGTTTATTCTTTCGACACATGTCGAAAAAGTTGCAGAAAAATTATGGTGCAACTTCCATGCTTCACTTTTCCGGAAGTTTCATCTTCCATCGACATAATTTTCCACCATGCACCTTGCACAACTGTGAATCCAGTGCCCCGTGCACAATTACGGACCTAAAAATAAAACACGATTTGCGTCATCTTTGGAGCAATTGGCCGAACCCACTCCCCCAGACAATTTTTCTTTACATGCCCATAATTGTTTCCTTTCAACACCTTGTGCAACCCCGATTCTATCAACACATTCATGACTAGAATTTTCCACAAGTCAATATTGATTCTTCCGTCAAATTTCTCGATCCATGTCGAACTTCACAGCACTTGAAAAATTTAATATTCCAGCTATATGCATACTATAAATAGTGCACCGAGTAGGTTTCCAGGAAAAAGAGGTGAGTCACAATGGACACACTTAAACACCAAGTCTTTCCTTAGAGAGAACCTTTCTCAATCAACAATTTCACAATATCAAACTTTTTTTCTAATGTGGAAGATCAGACAAAGCTGCAACCACGGAGCATACTAAGAAATTTATACCCCACCAAATCAAAAGCTTTGATACCAGTTGTTAAGGAAACAAAACATAGAGAAATAAAATGAGCATAATCGGAACACAAGAATTTAACGTGGAAAACTCTAAAACGGTGAAAAACTACGAACAGTTGTCTAATGACAACTAGAGAATACCACAATGTGAGATTTTTTATAACACATAGACCTCTCTCAAACACCCCATGACCCCAATACACGCACACCCTCCAAAGAAAATATTTAACTACATCTCACAATACTCTAAAAAAAGAGTATAAGAGAAAAACAAAGTCAATTACAACTTAAGGGGTTTCCGACTGGTGAATTTTGTAATGAAAAACTTGAGCCCATTATAACCTTGGTATCTCTCTTCCTTTACAAAACTAAACAATCTTAGACTTTTTCAAGATGCTCAATTTTAATTAACTCCAACAATCTCTACTTTGATTGTAATTGATCCACACAAGACATCTTCCACTTTCATTGTCTCTACTGGAAATCAAAGTTTAAAAGAACTATCATACTCACCGTAGAGAGTATATTTCACCTGAAGATTAGCCACTCCAAGAATTTTATCCACGCCGAAAGCCATCGACATAACTTCTTCAAGGTGCTCAATTTCTATCAACTCCAATAGGAATTCTCTCCTTAATTGTGGTACACAAGTCACAAGGCATGAGAAAGGGGGATGAATATTCTAAGGTCTTGGAATTTATTCCTTTGACCTTGAGACATGCATATTCAACTGTGAAGAATGTATTGGGAGTTTCTAGACCTCATTGGAACTGTGGAAATTAATTAGCCTTGATTAATTACTCTTTTTGGAGAAGCCACATTCTTCTCTATAAATAGGAGAACTTGTAAAGAGTTGCTACATCACGTACAAGTGAAGAAATCCTAAGAGCTTTGTATTTCTCTTTGAGAGAAGGAGACAGTTTCATAGAGAGAAAATTTGTATACCATCCGAGAGGGTTAGATTCATAGAGAGATCCTCAGAGATTGAGAGAAACGCTTTGTAATCCTACTTTTATAGAGGAGATATTTTAATTTGACTAGGTCCCATGGATTTTCCCGAGAAGGTTTTCCACGTAAAAGTTCTGGGTCATTCTTCTTCTCTACTCTTTTATTTTAAGCTTCTGCATAATGCCCATTTTCTGTTCGTCGAGGAGGGAATAAGTACTATTGTTTCCAATAGTGGTATCAGAGCTATTGGTTCAAAAAGTCATTGTCTTGTGCAACTCAAGATGGAAGGTGTAGTAACTGAAAAATCTGAGAAATGATTCTTCGAAGTTCAAAATAAAGCCGCCACCAAAGTTTAATTGTAAGGAAAAACAGTGGTAAATCCCTTTTAAAGGGATAAGGGTCTTTGAGACCAAATTTAGGTTCGGAAGGATTTTTTTTAGATAGGCAATTGTTAGTGGGGGTGGGGAAAATCTTAGTTTCCGAGACTTGAACTCGGTACCTCCTTCTTGCACTCATTTGGTGCACTCCTTCGGTATCCCTTAGCTCGCCAACTGAGCTACCTACTTGGGATGTTCGGAAGTTGATTATGCGTGGGGAAGATATTAGCACTCCACGACATACTTCCTAAGGAATGTTACCTTCTAATTAAATGCGTAAAATAATGTTAATTTTTGAAATGCTTATTTTACCTTTTATTGTTGATTATAATAAAGATTCTTGATATTTAAGAAAATAATTGTTTAGAAAAAAAGACTAAAAAGGTTTTTTTTTATTTGTGTACTTGACAGAGGTGGGGGGCCCTCCTCTGCTCCTACATATCTTCGGGTAAAGAATCAAAGGCTACGTAGTTTTTGGGTAGAAAATTTTTTTGTGTTGGTGTTTTATAATTTTTATAGGGGTTTTAGGATGTCGAGCTGTACAGCTTATTCGTCCTTAAGAACTGACTAACCCGATTGTATACAATCAGTCTAATCCCATATTTTAACGAAATTTTATTTTTTTAAAATTAAGAATAATAGTTTGGGTTTTTGAAATAAAAATAATAATTTGTTAAATTACGAATTCAGGACTTTGGAGCTGTACAACTCATTCGTCATAAAACGCTGACTAACTCCATCATACAACTTACTTGATCTCCTATTTATTTTGAAAATATTTATTTATTTATGATAGAAAAGGAATATTTATTTTTTTGTTGGAATATGAATGAAAAGTTGACAAAGAAAAAAATGAAAAGTACAACTAGTGAAAAATGATTATCATTAATATTTAAACAAAATAAACTAATTAATAGAAAATTAAAATAAAAAAGGGATGGGGAGAGAGATAGAGAGAACAAGAGCTTTGTAGAGAGAGAGAGAGAGAGAATGTTTTGAGCGTTATTGTTGAGTGGCTCTGTGTGTGTTCTATTGTGGAGGTGACTCTCCTTTTATAGGTGAAGGGTTAGATGTGGAGACTTGTTGGGCAAACATACTTGTTGGGCCAATATATTTGCTGGGATGAAGGTTGATGCTACAAACACCTCCCCCTTTTTTTGGGAGATTTATGATTCCTAATTATTTACTATTTTTCATTTTCATTTTTTTAATATATTTTATGTATTTTTTAGAAAGGGAAAAAATTTATGTTGGGTCATAATGTGGTAAAATACCCAAATTAACAATGTTTGCCCATATTTGCTAGGGAGCTTTAAGAGTGTGTATTTTACCTAAGACTTCGCAGTTTCTATCTACTATTGACCATAAGAACACAAAAAAAGTTTGGGTGTAACAGAAGGAACATTTGCTCATAATGGAAACATGTTCAAGCTAACTGCAAATAACTATTCCTATTGGAATCCGATGATGGAAGACCATCTATACTTCAAGGATCTGTATGAGTCAATCACAAATGAGGACATGCCAGAAAGATATGAAAATGAATATGAGAGTTTCTTAATCGGAAAGTTTGTTGTTGTGAATCGGAAGTACATCAACAAAAGCTTGTTTGAGCATGTATCGGCTTATACCAATGTGTATGAGTTATGGACGAAGCTTAAATCTATGATTCAAAAGAAAAGTCCCAGGAACAAAGCTCATCTTGTCAGACGACTGGTGAAATTGGAGTACTCTGACAGCCAGAATATGATCGAGCATTTGAACACTTTCAAAGGTATTATGAATCGATTTACAAAGATATGAAGATTGACAACGAGTTGCAAATTCTTCTACTTCTTAGTTCTCTACCTGAGAGTTGGGACACATTAGTTGTCACTCTCAGCAACTCAACACCAGATGGAAAGCTTAGCATGGTTACTATCACAAATAGTTTGCCAAATGAAGAGTCCAGACAAAAGGAATGAGGAATGAGTAGACACTCAAAAGCCACTGTTGTTGAGAATAGAGGAAGGAGTAATCATCAACGCAAATGAAGTCGTGGAAAATCACATGGCAGATCCAAGTCTCACCCAGATGTTTGACTTATTTTTGCTGTGGAAAAGATGTTCATAAGAAGGCAGAGTGTAGATTCTTGAAGAGAGATCAGAAGGCCAGAACCACAACAACGAAAACATGTTTCTTGTTTGTGAGGTAAATTATCTAAATATTGCTTTTGATGATTGCACTTGGGTAGTTGATATTGGAGCATCTTTCCATGTTACTCCTCATGAAGGATTATTCTCATATTATCAAAAAGGATATTTTGGAACAGTAAAGATGAGCAATAATGTCACAAGCAAGATTGTGGGCATAGGAGAAGTGATTCTGTTGACAGAAAATGGAAACAAGCTTGTGCTGAAGGAGGTAAGACATGTACCTGAGATGCATCTAAACCTTATCTCGGCAGGTAAAAAAGATGATGTTGGAATGAATAATCAGTTTGGTGGTGGAAAAAGGAAGCTTAGCCGGGGAAGCATGATTATTGCTCGCAGTATAAAGGAAGACTCTTTGTACATCACGCAGGGAAATATATGCATGGGGGAGACAAATGTTGCTCAAGAAGAAAGCAAGGAGTTGTGGCATAAAAGATTGGGCCACATGAGTGAGAAGAGTTTAGATATCCTCGCGTAAAAACATCTCCATAGCATAAAGGGACAACCACTTGAATCTTGCGAAAATTGCCTAGCAGGTAATCAATGCAGAGTATCCTTCTAGAGATCAGACAATGGAAGAAGAAGAAAACATCTAGATCTTGTGCATTCAGATGTCTGTTCAATGTCTGAAAGGTCCTTTGGTGGTACTCAGTACTTTGTTACCTTCATTGATTACCACTCTAAAAAGTTGTGGGTGTATCCATTGAAGAGAAAGGATGAAGTCCTCCGAGCCTTCAAAGAGTTTCATGCTTCAGTAGAACGAGAAACTGGTAAAAAATTGTATTGTCTGGAAGTGAGCAGTGGTAGTCTTGTAGGTAGGTGGGTTGTTTTCTCATTCTAGATGATCTTCTGATACTATTTTAGATTCGCTTGAAGTTGAGCCATGGAGAGAGATTCTCTGATCTCAAGATTGAGAGAATGAAAAATAATTTTTATTTCTAACTGAATCTCGTTACAAAGTGATTACAAGGTATATACTATGCATATTGCATGACTTTAGCTGATTTTCTTTTGCTTTCTTTTTCAAATTTAATACTGTGTGGAGAAAATCATGTTCTCTTTGGTTTTGTCATCAACCTTAACTGCAAGTCTATTAGTATTAATTCATATGTGAGTCTTCTTCGCTTTTCATTGAGTACATAATTAGTGAAGAACTTTCCTCATTGATGGACTTATCTTTATCAGTGATGTTATTGCCTGCACTGGATGTTTTTGATTTCCTGCAGTCCACGAGTTTGGCATTCTCTTCGTGCTTGGGCAATATGTTTCCAAACTTTACGCTAATATATGTATCTTTAACTTCTATGGTTACTGCATTTATGTCAACTTCATTTACTTTCTGAAAATGTTCTGCAGCAAATCCTTGTTTTTATTTAATAAGTCAAATGTGTATTAATTGTGGGTACAAGGGGTACCACAATCCCAATTACACCTCAGTACAATTACAACTCAAATTTCTCCTCCAATTGACAAACAGTTAAGAGAGCTACCACACCAATTTTCTAAAGTGATAGTAGTTTTAGTATCCTCCTTATGGGTAAACCACCTTCATGTCAAATATTTAATCTGCTGTATCATTTTGTTTACATTAGACAGTCCCCCTAAATACAATTTGATTTCTATTAATCCATAGGGTCCATAAGACCGCAACCTACACCAAATGTCTAATATTCTTCCTGTTCTTGTGCTCTATGGTGATCTAATCTATCTAATATCTATTTATCTATTTATACAAACAAACCTCATATGAAATTATCAATTTGGATCTCTTATTAACATGACACATATATAATTTAAGGGTAAAAGTGTTATTACTCACTCTTTCTCTCTTTTTCTTCTTACACACTCTTTCTTACTTTTTTCACTTTATTCTTACACTCTTTCTTACTTTTTTTACTTTTCTCTTACATCTCTTTCTTCCTTTTTTCTCTTTTTTTCTTACACTCTCTTTCATCCTTTTCATTTTTCTCCTACAGTCTTTTTCTTCCTTTTTTCATTTTACTTTTCCCATAAACAATTATTTTCTTTCTCTTATCACTTCACACTAAAAAAAAAATTATCACCTTAAAATTTTAATTTTTCTCTCCAAAATCGGTTTACACGCTTATTGAAAATCTACTACCACCTCTTATTGGTAATCTACTATCTACCTTTTAATATCTGTTATAATCTACTAATCAACTAAAACAATCAATTGAAACTACGAGATAACTGCAATAATATATAAAAAAAACACGGGATAACTTCACTAATATATAAAAAAACACGAGATTAATATTTGTCATTGATAATTAATTTTTTTGAAGACTACTACTACAAACCTACTATCTAAAAAATAAGAAGACTTAATGACTATTTAAACTACTAATTAATATTTAAAATAAATATTTTTTATTAATAATCTACTATCTAACTTTTACTATCTACTATAATTTACTGATCAACTAAAATTATCTAATATTTCTTATTAATAATCTACTATTTAACTTTTACTATCTACTATAATCTACTAATCAACTATAATCTACTATAATATTTCTTATTAATAATCTACTATCTAACTTTATAAAACATGGGATAACTGCAGTGATATATAAAAAACACGGGATTCATATTTGTCATTAATAATTATAATTTTTGAAGACTTCTATAAACCCACTATCTAAAAAAATAAGAAGACTTAATGACTATTTAAACGGATTAATATTTAAAACACACGTGACAAATATTTTTCACTAATACCTAAAAAATGACAATTGTCACTAATATACAAAAAAACACGGGATAAATATTTTTTACTGATAATCTACTATTCTTCGTTTACTATCTACTATAATCTACTAATTTACTAAAATAATCAATTTAAACTACGAGATAACTACAATGATATATTAAAAAAAACATGATAAATGCACTAATATATAAAAACAAAGGATTAATATTTGTCATTAATAATTACAATTTGTGAAGACTACTATAAACCTATCTACTATCTAAAAAACAAGAAGATTTAATGACTATTCAAACTACTGATTAATATTTAAAACAAATATCTACAAAAAAAAACGATGATTAGCGACGGAATTAGCGAGGGAAATTTTGTCTCTCGCAAAAAACAAACATTTGCGACGGAATTGCAAGTCCCTCGCTAATATGACCATTAGCGAGGGAATTAGCGACGGAAATGAGATGTTCTGGCTGATTTGACTGAGTAGCACGTTTTTTTAGGCAGTTAGCGACGGAAATTTCAAGTCCCTCGCTAATTGACTGACATTTTTGCAGAATTCTGACCCATGGCAGTGGCTTGGAAAACGCGAGGATTAGCGAGGGACAGTCCCTCGCTAATTCCCTCGCTAACTGTAATATATTTTTTTATAATAATCCGAACCACCTCTTCTCTCTCTCATTTACACTCTTCTCTCTTCTTCTCTCTTCTTCTCTCTTCTTCTCCTCCACTCTCTTCTTCTCCTCCACTCTCTTATTCTCTTTTCTTCTCTTCCACCACCACCACTAACCACCACAACCACCACTCTCTTCTTGCATTTTCTTCTCTTCAACCACCACACCACACCACACCACCACCACCGACCACCACCACCACCACTCTCTTTCCTTCTCTTCCACCACCACCAACCACACTACCACCACCACCACCACATAGATCTCACAACCACCACCACCACCACCACATAGATCTCACTCTCTTTCTCCCTTACTCTTCTCCTTCTCCTTCTCTCTCTACGACACCACCACCACCACCACCACTCTCACTCCTCTCTCTGGATATATTGATTATAATAATAATACTAATAATAATAATAATAATAATAATAACAACAATAATAATAATAACAACAGTAATAATAATAATAATACTAATAATAATAATAATAATAATAATAATAACTGATCAGATTGAGAAGCGTGCCAGTCAGATTTGGGAAGCGTGCTGTCAGCATTAGCGAGGGAATTAGCGAGGGACTGTCCCTCGCTAATTAGCGACTGACACAAATTCCGTCGCTAATTGCCATTAGCGAGGAGGATATTAGCGACCGAACTGGTCTCTCGCTAATTCCCTCGCTAATGGCAATTAGCGACGGAATTGGGCCTTTTAGCCACTGATATTTCCTTCGCTAAACCCAATATTTTTTGTAGTGTTTCTTATTGATAATTTACTATATCTCTTTTACTATCTACTATTCTACTAATCAACTAAAATAACAATTAAAACTACGGGATAACTGCACTGACATATAAAAAATACAAGATTAATATTTGTCATTTGATAATTAAAAATGACAAATAATTGTCACTAATACCTAAGAAATGATTGCACTGATCATTTAAACATGGGATAACTGGACTGATAATTTAAAACACATGTGACAAATATTTATCACTAGTACCTAAAAAATGACAAATAATTGTCACAGATATATAAAAAAAAACAACGGATAAATATTTATTATTGATAATCTAATATATATCTTTTACTATCTACTATAATCTATTAATAAACTCAAATAATCAATTGAGACTATGAGATAATTGACATTATACATAAAAAAAACGCGGGATAACTTTACTGATATATAAAAAAATACAATGATGACTGCAATTATATATATATATATATATAAACACAGGATAGTTGCACTTATATATAAAAAACACGGGATAACAACACTGATATATAAAAAGACACTACCTTGATATATAAAAAAACACGCAATAAATGCATAGATTGTTTTTACATGATACTTTTACATTTTTAGATTTTAATATTTATCTATTTTTTATTTGAAAACACTGCATTTATGCACGACAACACCCCGTGCGTATGCACGAGTATATCCTACTAGTTGTATGAAGCATGAAATGCTCCCAGCTCCCATTGAAGCTTCGCTCTGCAATGCCAACCCAGGCGTTAATTAGCTGCCAGACCTGCGAAGATAACCTGCAGCTAAAAAACAAATGCTCAATCTCCTCATCCTCTCGAAAACAAATACACACAATCGTCCTTGACTTTGGTTTGATACTCCTCTCTGTTGTAATTCAACTCGTGCTGTAATTCAACTCGTGTTGGAAGGCCATTCATGAACATCCTCCACGCAAACACTAAGAATTTCGAAGGGGCGGAAGTCCCCCATAGTCTTCATAGCACCTTCAGTTTTTGTCCATCAGTTTCCAGCTCTGCACTTCTTACAAAATGATCATATGTGGATATTACCTTGTACAAATGAGATTTATCCAGCATCCATGACCAGCCATCATCCCTGTCTTTATCCAACAAATAGGACGCAATCTATTTTCCAACAGTGCTGCTTTGGCCAGTTCATAAGCCAACAGCTGTCTACACCAGTTCGGGTTCCACTTCCAGCAGTTCCCACTGCTAATTCCTGTGTCTGCAACAGTTATATAACCTGGTCTTCTGCGGCCTCAAACAACTTTGGAAAAATCTCCAGCATTTTCCATGGACCACACCACTTGTCTTGCCAAAAAAGCACTGTTTTTCTATTCCCTACTTTCAGTTTTGCTGCATCCGTAAACCAGCCCTGTACAAGATCAGTCCCTGCGTCCAGTCTGCTAATATCTTTCCACCACACTGAGTGTTGCCTAGCATTTAAAATACCGTCTACACCGTACAACCGATCCAATAGGTTTGCCCATTCCATATCCTTTTCAACTAACATTCTCCACCTCCATTTCCCAAGCAAATCCAAATTAATTACTTCCATATTTCTTATTCCCAAACCTCCGCATTCCTTTGTGTTCCGGGGTGTATCAGCAAATACCAGGAGGTGCAGTTGGAAATGGGCCAGCGGCCCAACCCAGTGAAAACGGCCCGAGACCGTGTCTTGGTCCGCAATTCTCGGCGACCGGCCGTATTTCTCGCAACTGCCAGGTCGCCCCAGTGGTATAAGTACCACCTCCATCCACAGTATCAGGTACGTTTTCCTACCCAGTGATAGAGCACACCTCTGACTAGAGCGACAGAGTGTCTTTGCAGGTACCACCCGAGGTGCTTTCAAGACCGGTCCTCATTCCTCCTCAACGACCGGACGAAGGAGCTACGAACAACACCTACACTTGGTGATCAAGGTACGATCAATTGGCGACCACAGTGGGAGGCTCGAGCACTATCCTACCTTGAAGATGGCCCCGAAGAGAATTACCACACGGGCATCAGCACAGCACGATCCTGCCGGCCAAGACGCTCGTCCGCAGCCGACCCCAGAGGGCGTGCCAGTGACTATTCGTTAACCCCAAGGCAATCCTCGCCAAGACCCCTCGGTTCAAGACGGTGGAGGTCCGATCTTGGAACAAGTGCAGCAGCTGGTCCCGCACCCACTACAAGAAAAGTTTGTTTTAGCCACCAGCAATTGCCACGCAGCTTATTCCGTCAGTAATTTGCCACGGATTTGCGACGGCATGTGTAAAAAGTTAGAGAGCGAAATTTCCCGCTGGGGTTTGCCACAGACATGTGAAAGGCCAAAAATTTACGACGGAGATGCCGTGGCAAGTCCGTGGCAACCCAATGATGAAAATTAAAACACCCACGATCTAAATCCCTAAATATCAGAACGCTCTCTACCTCACTTTCCTTTCACACCTCTCACGCTCTCACTCTCTCATCTCCGCCGATCTCACTCTCATCTCCGCCGATCTCACTCCCATCCCTCACCCTCACCTCGGTGCTTAGCAAACGTTTCTGCATACTTAACAACCTTAGATCTGAACCGAATTTGCTTAGATTTCACGATTTCTCTCTTTCTTCATTCACTCTTCCGATGTTAAACTCTTTGCTATCTGTAACTTGCGAGGCTCTAAATTTGCTTAGTTAGCTCTTACGTTTTCAATTTCAATGGGATCTACTGTGAAACCGCGAAACTGACTCGTTTTTTTTTTATTCTTGTTTGTTACTCACATTTGCAGCCTCTCAGGCTCGAAATCAAGGTATTGTTGCTTTCTGTTCTCATTCAATGTTTAGTTATGTTTGATTGTCAATTGCCGATATTTTTTGTATTTCGTTTTCTGGCTACTTGAGCTAACGTGTTGTCCTTATCTCCGATCGTAAAAGCTCGCGCAAAGATCGTAAAGAGTAAAATGTGTGGATCTACATCCATGAGAACCATGGTAATGCTTCGCCCTTTCTTTGCGTTGTTTAGTTTACGAATTTAATTTACGATCCGTGGCTAGCATTGGGAATATTTGAAATTGTTTTGATCATTGGATGTTTCTCGGTTGTGCTCGTGTTCTACAACAATAGTTTATGGGGATTTAATCACTAATAATGGTGATGTTTGTTATATGATGCTACTATTGATGATGCATATTTAATTTTAAATTCTTGATGTTACTTATGTTAATTAGGATTCTAGCAAGTTTATACTGAGTCATCAGATCTGGAACTACCAATCTCAGGTATGTGATTGATTATTCATAATCTGGGATGCTGTATGCTGTTACAAACGAAAATTCATCCAATTGATAAATGCAATGGTGGATACCTGTATATTTGAATTTGGCACTAAAGTCAGACACGGGTGTTTGTTGATTGATATCCAAACAAGCCACCTTTTGCATGATGCCTATATTATGAGCTGCTGAATCACGAATAGAGGCACCTATTTATTCATAGCTATATGATAAATTGAATCTAAAATATGAATTAATGACCGAGTGTGTGGAGCAAATATTGAACTATATTAACAAGTAAACTTGTAGTTGCTTTATAAAAGGGTTCTTCTGGTGATCTTTTATATTGAAGCATGACTAGAAATTATTATATTATTTTCTGCTTCAAAGTAGATAGATGTCGGGAGTTGTTTCATTAATCAATCCAAATACATAGTTGCCGTAAAATGACCAACTTCCTTTCAAAATTTCCTAAGAAAGGCTAGTGGACAATCTTATTTTACAGTGACTTACTTTACAGTATGAGTCTGTATATTGGGGTAGTTTTATATTATATGATGTCTTTGTCAGTTGAGCTGTTTGAGGAACATTTTCATCGATAAAATTTGAACAATTTTAGACATTACAATCATCGTTTGGCTTAGATGAATTTTTATATTGTTGTTGACGATGTAGATTCTGCAAGCTGTAGCCGTATTTTGCACTGTTTAATGTATTTGGTTAGCCCGGTTAGGTTATATTATTCTTGTTTTTTTTCTCTAATGGTTTCATGGTTTCTTAATGATCATATATAATTCCGCAACTTGTTATGTGTTCTGTTTATATTCATAGATTGTTTATTATTGATTTCTATGGAGTTTTGCTTGTGTAATTAACACTAATTTCTTTTATGCTATTTCAGACCATGGCCAAATCTTTTGAGGTCACCGAGTTACCAGGTAAGTGAATATTTTTTGGTCCATCTCTTTTCATGTCTTCCTAAAAGCTCTAGATGCATTTGCTTGAAGACGTATCTTTATATATTTCTTATTCTTATTCTGAAGACCATTGGGGCAGGTATGCTATTTCACCTATGATTGTAAATAAACATATTATAGGGTTCCTTTTAATATTGGATTATAGCATGTTTGTACCTTACGATGTGCCTTTGTTTCATATGATCAATTTACTCTGTTTCTTAAGCAATGCAAGGTGCTACTATTCTATTGTAATTCTCATTTTAAAATAGTGTGATTTGATTTGTATTCATTTTCTGTTTTTTGTGTGTAGTCTTATCTGTTTATACTAATTAAACTATTTGATTTATATGGTGTAGTTGAGAATTGTTCGTAGGGAATGTATAGTCGAAACATTTCTGCTTTCGAATTGCTATTTTTTTTTGATGAAATATATATTGCCTGAAAAATTAATTAAAGCTCTCTCCATAAACAGGTTAGGTGCAACCTTGACCAAGCCAAGAGCTTGTTGGAAGCTTTGATCAAGGTATGACTTTCAAGTTGTCTCAAGTGTATTTCCATATTTATACCCTTTTGAATTTATACTTATTGATATACAAACATGACTAGAGGGAGGAGAAAAAAAGAGAAGTAATAGAAAGTGAAGTTACACTACAGAGGATGCAAATGAAGTACAAGGTATATGTATGATTTCAAATGTTTATTTTGTTTGAATATGTTGATACTTCGAGCTGATCGTTAGTGCTAAATCCTGTTTGAGAAATAGAGTTAATTGTAAAGTAGTTTACTTTGAACTGATACACAATTATTTTGCAGCATGAAACAGAGTTTTTGGAAGACAACATCTCTGGATTTACTCCCTTCTCATAGTTTTTCCAATTGAGAAATACAATTAATTGTAAAGTAGTTTACTTTGAACTGATACACAATTATTTTTAACAATGAAAGAGATTTTAGAGATAATTTGTTAATGGAGTGGGTTGTGCTTATTTTTAGCTAGCTTAATTTTATGCAGCATGTATATATGTTTGAAGATTTAATTTTTTTTTTAATTTTTTTTTTATTTTTGCGACGGATTTGCCACGGATTTGCGATGAAATTCGCGACGACTTTGCCACGGATATTTGCGACGGATTAGCGACGAATTTGGGACGGAAACATTTGCCACGGAAAATTCCGTGGCAAACGATTTGCGACGAGCGTTTTTGCCACCAATTTTTGTCTGTGGCAAATGTTGTTTTGCCACGGAAATTTGTACATTTGCGACGGAAATGTCCGTGGCAAATCAGCGATTTTCTTGTAGTGACCAGTAAATCCCGGCCGAACTGGCTGAAGCCGGGATCATGGAGCCCCTACCGGAGCACATCACCCAGGCTGTTCTCCAACTGCTCCAAAGTAAGAATCAACTCATTGCCGACCGCGACGATCTGATATCCCGTCTCGAGAGAGGATCGATGCCAGACTGGCAGCGAGCGGCCAACGAAGAACCTTCCGCCCAAGCTCGTCCTTCCCGAAGAGCTAGAACTCCTCCTCGGAGGAACGTCCGTCCTAGGGGAAGCACCTCTCGACATTCCCCAGCTCGAAGGGTCCGGGCACGAAGATCGCCCGCCCGCAGGAACGCGTGCAGTCGCCGTTCCCCCTCCTATGACTACGGTCACTCGGACTCCATCTACCATCCTGAGTCGGACTGTTCGCCTACGAGATATTCCTCAGACGTAATCCTCCGCCCGAGAATATCGGCCGTTCACGGACCCCTACGACGAATTCAATGATTACCGCAACGGGGAAATTAGAGACGTTTCCAGGCGGCCTAGAAGAAATCACTCCGTGCGAAGCAGAGGGCGGTCGCCCCGGGTACCTTCTGTTTATAGCCCTCCGGTCAGTGGTGGCTTCTACGGGATGCCCACTGAGGCATACCTCACCATGCAGCCATTTAGGCAGGGTGATATCTCAACCGGCCATGGCCCGGTCACCCGAGAGATTAGGCGCTACTGTATTCCCAGGGATCTCAAGAAGCCGCCCAACCTCAACAAGTTCGACGGGCAGGGAGATCTTGATAAGCACATCAGGTACTTCAACAACTACTGCAGCTACAGGGAGTTGGGCTCCACAATGAAGTGCCGATTGTTCCCTCAATCGCTCGATGGTCGGGCGCTCGAGTGGTGGGAGTCGTTACGACCAAACACCATTTCCTCTTGGGAAGGCCTGATCAGAGTCTTCTTGGCAAACTACACTACCAACAGGTGCCAATACCGCTATGAGGAGCACTTGGACACGATCATCCAAGGCGACAACGAATCATTGAGACAGTACATAGAGTGATTCAACAGCGAGGCCGATCAGGTGTGCGACCTGACGGATAAGGACAAACTGAAATACCTCAAGCGGGGCATCAGGCCGGGCCATAGGTTTGCTGAAGAGTTTACATTGAATCACTAGTCGGACCTCAGTACTTTCCTTCGCAGAGCCAACGATCACATGGCTTACGAGGAAACTCTTGCTGCAAGAAAGGCCGCCTGCGCGCGACCTAGGGAAGAGCAGAGCAAGCCGCCCAAGGCTCAAGAAAAGTACCGTGACAACAAGCCGGAATTTCGGCCTAAAAAGTATGAGCACCGGACGAGGCTCAATGCTCCCATAGCCCAAATATTTTCTGAGTGTCAGAACAACGAATTCAGTGATGTCAAGCGGCCCGATCCGTTAGTGCTCAAGAAGGGTGCCCGGGGGACAAAGAGGTATTGCCGGTACCATAAGAGCAAGGGGCACGACACGAATGACTGCATGGCCTTAAAGGACGACATTGAAGATCTCATCCAGAAGGGCAAGTTGAAGCAATATGTCAGGGCCGAAGGTGCCGAGCGGCCTGAGGAGAAAGCCGGAGGACAGACTTCTCAATCCAAAGGCAAAGGCAAGGCAAGGCAAGGCCACGACCGCCGCAGCCATAGAAGCAATCGCGGACAAGGACACCTCCGAAGAGGACGTCCGGATGGCCAAAGGCCGCAGGGTGGCCATGGTTATATAAGGTGGAAACCCTTTAGAAAAAAGGGATTCGAAGAAGGCCATGAAGAGAAAGTGGAACGATCTTATGATGGTTGGATCGACATCTGCAGATCGACCGGCTTCGAATAGGCCGCCCATTTCTTTTGGAGATGAAGACTTGCTGGATGGGAGGTCCAATAGCTACGTTCCGTTGGTAGTCAGGGCGATTATGGCCAATACTGAAGTACGCTGAATTCTGGTCGACCAAGGCAGCTCGGCCGATATTATGTTCGAAGAACTAATTGACAAGCTTAATGTGGATCGGAGTGAGATCATCCCACAGGCCGATCCTACTCCGCTTAATCGGCTTCAACAGGCGATCACCACCACCCTTTGGGAACTATAGAACTCATGGTTACTTTTGGAGATGACACAGGAGCAAGCACCCAATATCGGACGGTCAAGACGACATTCCTGGTCCTTCCTATCAAGTCCTGCTATCAGTGTATCATAGGCCGGCCGACTTTTGGAAAGCTGGAGGCCGTTGCCTCCACAGTTCACCTAAAGATGAAGTTCTACAGTAAGGACGGTCAAGTTGTGACCCTGATGGCTGACATGGAGGCGGCCAAGCTGAGCCATTATCTGTATCAAGACATCTGCGACGAGCAAGATAAGGATACCGACCCGCGGAGTCTTGAGGAAAGACACCAAGTTAACCTTGCTGATCTGGACGCCCGGTATGATCTTGACAGCGAGCCAGAGGACGATGATGATGATTTAGCCCGAGAGCTAAAACATAGATTGAAGAGGCCCGAGCCACATGGAGAGCTGATCGACGTCCAACTGGGGGACGACCCAGAAAAAACGGTCAAGCTCGGGAGCGGTCTACCTGAACAAGTCGAACAAGACCTCATAGCTTGTCTGAGGGACTTTGCAGATCTGTTTGCGTGGCAGGCATCGGATATGCCTGGGATTCCAATAGAGATTGCTTGCCATCAACTATCAGTGGATGAGACTGCTAGGCCGGTGGCCCAGAGGAGACGAACTCAGAATGCGGAGAAAGCTCAAGCAGCAGCGCAGGCCGTTGATGACCTGATCAGGGCCAATTTTATTGAGGAAATCAAGTACACGACCTGGCTGTCCAACGTTGTGTTAGTAAAGAAGAAGAATGGCAAGTGGTGCATGTGTGTCGACTACACAGATCTGAACAACGCATGCCCGAAGGATGCCTTCCCAGTGCCGAGCATTGACAAGTTGGTCGATGGAGCATCGGGCTACAAGTTGTTATCGTTCCTGGACGCCTATTCTGGATACAACCAAATCACAATGTATCCTCCAGACCGGCATAAGACTGCATTCATGACCGACCAGGGCAATTTCCAATACAAAATTATGCCATTCGGCCTGAAGAACGCTGGGGCGACCTACCAGCGAATGATGAACAAGATATTCAAAGAGCAGATCGGTCGGGTAGCTGATGTCTATTTAGACGACATGATCATCAAGAGCAAGACCGACCAAGATCATGGGACCGAGCTGAGAGAGGTCTTTAAAGAAGCAAGGAAGAATTCCTTGAGACTGAACCCAGAGAAATGCACCTTTAATTTGTAGTTAGGGCAGGCAAGTTTCTGGGGTTCCATCTAACTGAAAGGGGATAGAGGCTAACCCAGATAAATGCAGGGCGGTCGCCGACATGAGGCCGCCCACTACGAAGAAAGAGATCCAACGGTTGAACGGCATGGTCGCAGCCCTGTCAAGGTTCATACTTAAGTCTGCATGTAAATCGCTCCCCCTATTCAAACTGCTAAAGAAGGAGGTAACATTCGAGTGGACCGACCAGTGCCAGCGAGCATTGGAAGAATTGAAGGAAGCTCTAACCAACCCGCCTATAATGACCAAGCCGCTGCCGGGGGAAACCCTATATCTATACTTGGCAATTACAGAGAAAGTTTTGAGTGTCGTCCTAGTCAGGGAGAACGACCTGAAGCAAAACTCGGTCTACTTCATCAGCAAAGTTTTACAAGGACCAGAATTAAGATACCAGAAGATAGAGAAGTTAGCCCTTGCGCTACTGGTGGTCGCCCGGCGATTAAGACCTTACTTTGTAGCTCACCAGATCGTGGTAAGAACGGACCAGCCGATAAGGCAAGTCCTCCATCAACCGGACTTGGCGGGACGTATGATCAAATGGGCGGTTGAACTCAGCGAGTTCGGCATCAAGTTTGAGTCCAGGTCGGCCGCTAAAGCTCAGGTGTTGGCCGACTTCATTGCTGAAATGACTCCAACTCAAGAACGCCAACCAAGAGCGACCTGGACATTGCATGTGGACGGCTCTTCTAACAGCAAAGGCAGTGGAGCGGGCCTGATCCTAGAAAATTCAGAAGGACTTGCAGTGGAAGTGTCTTTGACGTTTGCGTTCCACACCTCCAACAACCAAGCTGAGTACAAGGCATGTATAGCCGGGCTGCAGCTCGCCAGGGAATTCAACGTCGACCGGGTAGAGTTACACTCAGATTCTCTGCTGGTCGTTTCCCAAATACAAGAGTTGTATGATGCAAAAGACGAAGTGTTGAAGAACTACTTGGCCAAAGTGAGGGAACTACTCCGGCAATTCGCCGGGCAGAGGTCAAACACGTGCCAAGGACAGAAAACGTCTGGGATGACATCCTGTCGAAGTTGGCCAGTACCAAGACACCCGGCAATCACAGAAGTTTAATCCAAGAAACCCTGACTCGGCCGAGCGTCTCAACCAAACCAAGTAAACCCTTGGCCGTTCTCGTCGCTGAAGTGGAGGAAGAATGGATTGATCCTATATTGCACTATATTACAGTGGGCGCAGAGCCGACCGATCCGAAGAAGGCCAAAACCCTGAGGTTACGGTCTACCAAATATTCTGTAATTGAAGGGAAATTATATCGAAGAGGGCTTTCATGCCCGTTACTTAAATGTTTGACGTCGGTCGAAGCCGACCATGTTTTAAGGGATATCCATGAGGGTTTGTGTGGCAGCCATCAGGGCGGACGGTCCATAGCAAAGAAGGCGCTCAGAGCTGGCTACTACTGGCCGACCATGGACGAAGATGCAAAGAAGCTGGTGCAAAAATGTAAGAAATGCCAAGTACATGCAGACGTCCACGTCGCCCCCTCATCGGAGCTGCAAAGCCTCTCCTCACCTTGGATGTTCGCTTGGTGGGGGATGGATTTGCTAGGTCCTTTTCCGCCTGCACAGGGCCAGTTAAAATTCTTGATCGTGGCAGTGGATTACTTCACAAAGTGGATAGAGGCCGAGCCTCTGGCGACCATAACCTCGGCAAAGGTCAACAAGTTCTTCGGCCGGAATGTCTTAGCCCGCTTTGAATTCCTCAAAGAACTCATAACGAGATAATGGCACCCAATTTGCAGACAAGAAATTCAGAGAAATGTTGGCCGGCTTAGGAGTGAAACAGCGTTTCACTTTGGTCGAACACCCTCAAACGAACGGCCAAGCAGAAGCGGCCAACAGGGTCATCTTGCGTGGGCTGAAAAGAAGACTTGATGAAGCACAGGGAAATTGGGCGTATAGGACGACCCCCCATTCGTCGACCGGGGAGTCCCCTTACAAACTCGTCTACGGAATGGACGCTGTGATTCCAATAGAGATGAGCGAGCTGAGCTGTGATCCCCTTAGGCATGCAGATGTTGGCAACAAGAATGCTCGTCAAGGAAAGCTAGCCCCCAACTGGGAAGGCCCGTACCGAGTCATCAACAAGACCGGCCGCGAGGGGTACGAACAAGAGACAATGGAAGGGGCGATCATCCCCAAAAACGAGCTTAGACCGCCGAGCGGCCTAAGGTGGTGGTTTTCGAAAAGCAACCCAGCACGAAAGCCTTCGAAAAGGCCCAAAACATTCGTAACTTAGAAAAAGTGCAAACGAATAAGAAAATTTAATTCAAGCAAACGAAACAAGTTGAAAAATTCATTACAAAACGAGGACGCCCGGTCGAAGTTGAGCGCCCCAAATATTCAACCGCTCGAAGGCGGAACTAAAGTAGCAGAGTTACAAGTGTTACACCGCTCGCAGGCGGGGGAAAAGAAAAAGTTGATCATTTCTTGGAACGGCCAAGGATCACCGACCGTTTGCGAATCATCTTGCCGTCATCATCCATCCTCGCAGGCAAGACGATCTCTTCGCCTTCGACCACATGATCGGGCTGCACCATTCGGTCGTCATATTGGATGCCTCGGGCGGCGAGCAATTTCATCTGAGCCACAACATTGTCGAATTGGTATAGGGCCGCTCCCTTGGCCACAGAAGCTACCTCGGCGACCTTGTCCTGGATGGCGGCCTGCTTGACCTCCTCAAAGCGAGCGACCTCGACTTTAAGGGTCTTCACCAGTTCAGCGAGCTCTTTGTTCCTGGACCCCAGTTTGGCCTTGTCTTCCATCGCCAACTTTTTGTCCTTCTCGGCGGCCACCAGCTTAGACTCAAGCTCCTTAAACTTTCGTTCGGCCGCGTCCCTCTCTTCCTCGGCACCTGAAATCAAAAACAAAGGTCAGTGGACGGTCAAAATGCCTACGGCCGAGATGACACCAGAATGTACAACTTACGTGCTTGATTGATCTTCAAGTCCTTCAGCGTCTTACTGGCGGACTTGATCAGGTCGACACAAAAGTCCAGGGGGTCCTTCTTGAAACGCGCTAGCTACCTCGGCATCGCTAAAGTCTTCAAGCTCAAAAACGGGGGACTCAACCCGATTTTCCTCTTCTCTCCTCGGTCGCTTAATTGGGGTACGACCGTCCTTGCCTTGGGGGCCGCCCCCGGCACTCCTGTCAGGCCTAGGAGTGTTCTGGCGTTGCTGAGCATTGGAGGCAGGGGTCATCTTTTGAGCACTGGTGGTTACATACTTCTCAAGGCTAAGCCAGTCTGAGGTCGACATTTTCAAAGTTTTTCCTGCAAAAGACATAAAGGCGTTAGCCGACCGATCAAAGAAAAGCAATCAAATATAATAAGTCGAATTCACCGACCGAGCTCAGACACCAGCTTATCCCCTTCGTACAGGCAGAACGACCGACAGGGGATATCCCCTTCAGGATTCTGCGGCAGTAGGGTGGACAGCTCCGTAATCATCCCCAAGGTAGCAGTATCTGCTTCATCTAGGGACGATACGACAAATGTGTACTCGCCCGGCTTCCTAGTAAAATGAGCCGCCCGCCAAGAGAGGGGAAAAAATGGGACTCCTGCCGTGCCGTCCTGAAAAACCTCTACGACGTCCTTGGCGGCGTTCACATCGGGGATCGCCCAGAAATACTGATTCTTCCAACCGCCCGGCAAGGAGTCCGAGTAGGCCTTGAAGAATTTGCGGGGGAATGCCTTCTGATTCTTGAAAGACACCTGCTCTTTGCGGGCCATGTTGGTGCCATACTCACTGTGCCAACTCAATTCAAATAAAGTGAGAAAGAGTTTGGTGGATACACTTCGCTCCAACCGGTCGCATATATGCTCCAACGCCTTCATAAAGCCCCAGCCGTTCGGGTGGATCTGAGATGGGGCGACGCCCAAGTATGTAAGAATGTCCCGTTGGAATGCAGTGAAGGGGGGGATGATCCCCATCTTCTCGAATACGACCATGTGCATCGTGAACTTAACATTTGAAGCAACGGTTGCGATGTTCTCATCGTCCCTCATGCCCTTCACCTTCCACCCCGGCTTGGTGAAGAGGGCCTGCAGGTCGTCCAAACAGAGATGGTCCAGACCGATGAAACTCTTGAAGGCTCTCATCTTCTCGGACACCCACGAAATGTTCTTTTCATCAATGACCGTAGCTGGCTCGGCCTCTCCCTCCGCTCGTTCGCCGGTATCTTCGTTTGGGCCGGTAGTTTGCTCCACTCGTTCGCCGGCCTGCTCAACACCGTCGCCTACATCTTCTTTTTGGCCGGAACCCTCTCCATCGGCCGCCCGATCTTCATCATGGATTGGCTCGGGTTCTCGAGGATCGGGTTCCAAGTCAATCACTTCGTCATGAAGACTTCCCAGAACGGATTGAGTGACATCGACCATCTCTTCGTCACCTACAATGTCGACCAGTTGGTCGCTTCCTTCGTCATCCCGCACAGTTGTTTGAGGTGGTGGCGGGGGAACCCATGACTCCGTGGAAGTAGATAATGAAACGCTATCGCTCGAGTCAGAGCTAGAAGAGCTGGATGGTGAAGCGCTCGCAGGAGAACGCCTCTGCACTTCGAAGATTTGAGAAGGTGCGGACGATCCTTCGGACGATCTCTATTCAGCCCGCTCTGCCTCTTGGGAAGGCTGCGCCATCTTATACGCAAGACTTTGCAGGGGGCACCAGATATTCGGGTAGTCTGCTTTGTTCTGGCCAGATCCACCTAGGAAAGGGAAATTACGTCAGGTCGACCGAGCCAGCGCGCTCGAGAAAAGGGGGCAACATGGTCGTCCCCCGACCGGACGCCTCCCCTTTCACGAGGCATGAAAACTAACTAAAGAAGCTAAAGTAAAGCAGTAATATGCAGAAACTGAAGTAAATAAAGAAAGCCTAAAGGAGCTAGGGATGACAAAATGGGCCGAGCCGGCCCAACCCGGCCCGTTTTGCCTTCGGCCCGCTAAAAGCGGGGCGGGGCGAGTTGGCCCGCCAAAAACGGCGAGTTCAAAAGACTGGCCCGGCCCGCTAAGTGATGGATCGGGTTGGCGGTCCGCCTATTGAATATTTTTTTCAAAGTTTTTGAACAAAAAACTTATATATTTTTAACATTTCAATTTCAATAAGATTTTTCACTTGCTTTTAAAAATAGATTTTTTATAAAGCATTTTTAACAAATTTTTACTTTAAAAATTCTTGATATATTCAAAATAAAAGTATAAAACAATAATAGCATTGGAATTACTAGGATTAACTATATAGCAACTAAAAGTATAAAACAATAATAGCATTGGAATTACTAGGATTAACCATTAAGAAATGTCACCTAGAAGAGAGGAAGAATCGAGATGAGGGAAGGCTGGTGTTGGTCACTGGTGGTGAGAAATGAGAGTGAAACTGTGAAACCCTAAAGGAATTTATTTTTTGGTCAAATAAATGAACTTTTTTGGGAGTGGGTGGAATGGATAGTGGTAAGTGGACTCACGGGAGTGGGCCGCTGGAAATGGAATGAATTTTGTTGAATTTTTTTAAATTAAAATGATTGATCTGAATGATCAATGAAGGAATTTTTTTTTTTAAAAAAAAAAAACAGGCTGGCGGGCCGACCCGGCCCATCCTTGCTTTAGCTCGCGGTTGGGTCAGCGGTCCCAATATCCCAGCCCGGCCCGCCTTTTTTGGGCGGGTCAGTGGGCCGGCCCGGCGGGCCAAACCCGTTTTGCCATCCCTGGAAGAGAGAACCGGAGAAGAAAGGAGCGGACGAGTAGCTCTTGCGCAGCAGCTCACAGATTGCTTGCAGAAGGCTCGGTCGGCAGCAGAGATATGATCTTCAGGTGTAGAAGTCGTGCTGACCAAATGTCCTATTTATAGGAGGGCCCACCAGGCGAAACGACGCGAAGTGACTGCTCGCGTTCCCCCCATCCGTTGCATGGGGAACCTCAAAAGGTGTCTCGGGATACGCAAAGGTCACCTCATTCATTGCGCATTAATGGCAGGGTCGAAGCCCGAACGCCACGCTCGACCGGACGACACGTGCAGCAGCGACCACCCGTTACCAGTAAAGACTCCTTGATATGCTGACCTACCGGGGGGCCTCGATTCAAGCCTCAGCCCGCCCTGAAGCGACCTAGGCTTGGGGGGGCAACTGTTCCGGGGTGTATCAGCAAATACCAGGAGGTGCAGTTGGAAACACTACAAGAAAATCGCTGATTTGCCACGGACATTTCCGTCGCAAATGTACAAATTTCCGTGGCAAAACAACATTTGCCACGGATTTGCCACGGACAAAAATTGGTGGCAAAAACGTTCGTCGCAAATTGTTTGCCACGGACTTTTCCGTGGCAAATTTTTCCGTCGCAAATCCGTCGCTAATCCGTGGCAAATATCCGTGGCAAAGTCGTCGCGAATTTCATCGCAAATCCGTCGCAAAAATAAAAAAAAAATTAAAAAAAAAATTTAAATCTTCAGAATTAAAATAAATGTTGGATAACTCATTATGATGTTAACTCCGCCCATTTTTTTCAAACTTCTCCCAAAATATAGTTATTGGGGAACAAGACATAAAATTTGGACTCAATATCTACTTGAAAAATATGGCCATATAGTTACAACAAAACTTCTCTCGAGGGGAAGAAAATCCTGCTCATCCAAAGACACAACTGGGAAGTAATCGACATCCTGAAATAAGCTCTTAAGTACTTCAGAACTTCTAGCTTAAGCAAGTGCACCCGGATATTGCTTTTTCTTCTCAGAAATTTGCACCGGTGTGTGTAATTTTTGAAGAACTTTCTCATCAATTCATCCACACCTCCTTCTCCTAACTGATAGGACAAGAATGACTTAGTTTACAGAGTCAATGTGATAAAGAAAAGCCAGAAGATGCATTTTCAATAGAACACACCTTCAAAACAGAAGTCTGGTTGTGAGTTTGCCGAGTCTGCAAGTTGGCTAGGAGTAGAATCAGCCCTCTGGTTTGCCACATTGGCTTCCTAATATAGAACAAATGAAATCATATAGAATGAAAAATCTTGAAATCCTAGTTGGAGCAATGCTGACTATGCATTCTACTATCATTTCCTTAAAAATGACCATATGTGGAGTTAATTTTATGCAATAATCAAGTATACGTAGTGCAACGGAAAGTTAGTCCAATTTAACGGATTTGGAATCCAAAACAATGTCAAGAAAATCAAACAGATCTACAAAGGCCCCATGTTTGTTGAAATCTTGGTGAGGGTAAACCACGGACATTGCGAATAAGCGCAATGGCGGCCTTTAATCAGTATCAAGTTATCGTGATAATCAGTCCATTATATTGCAATTGAGTCTTTCGTGACTCTTATATGGAATATCAACAAAATGGATAAATGTATCGGACTCAGTGTTTGTGATGATTGCATCTTCGAATTCCCCCTTGCTCAGCGGAAGAATGTTATACTCGGTTTTTGTGCATTGCATTTCCTTCAACTAGTCCCTATTTTGGACAAAGTGAGAATTATTAAATAAAATGCTTGGGAAATTGATAATCTACTTATTTTCGACAAGATTATGTTGTGACTTGTGAAAAATCACTAGAAAATGGAAGTGAAGATAAATGAAAAGGAAGAAATAAATAAAAGAGATCACCGAGTACTAGTTGTATATGTAATCTGTTTTTAGCACTCTCAAAGCGAAATGAAGCAATATTTCGTGCATTTATCAATTTCTCCTACGATTGTTTGGATAGAACATGACACAAGTTGCAATTTAAGGCAATATAAAGGTGTCTAAAATATTGTGTTCAAGAGATAAATGGTGCATTAATTAGTGTAAACATTGTTACCTTTGTTCTAGATCAAATGCTTTATTGTGTCTTGTAAAATAATCCTGTAGGCATGGTAAACACGCTTAAGTTCACGAATATCACCTGTTCCACCCGTTCAGTAGCATTCTCATCCCGCATGTTACACAATTCACCAAAATCAGCAACCATTAAAATTAAAAAATTAGCAAAAAAATGCATTAACCGGTTTCTTTCTGCTGTGTAAACTTGAGTTGATTAACTAAAATATATTTCACATGGTCTTCTCAAGTACACATATACATCACAACTGGACGTGTTAAATAGATGAATGAACAATTAAAATCCCATATGCATTTTTTACAAACAAAATCATTTAAGCTTTTTATATTCATTCAGTTATAGTTATATCATGTTATACCTATAACATTGCACGATCCCCAATTCTTTGGTTGCATTGGCAACTTTCAAGCGACATGGAGACGCCAACTACGGCCGCGCACTCCGTGTGTGTCCATTGGATAGTATGTGTATGTGGTGTTTATTTGTCGATTCGTCTAAGCTGACTAAAAAATAAAGACATTGCATTGCACCAAAAGGATCACTATTCTTGACAGGGTAATCTCCAACATTGTTGTTTACCTGTTCAAGTCGATGAAGGAGTGATGTTTTGAATTGTCTAACACCCCTTCCACTAGAATTTTTGTCCAAGTTGTGTGCAATTACAAAGGCGTGAACACGACCTGCAATTTAGAATTACTAGTACAATGTTAAATGAATATACTGATAGTAGGCAACATAGAAATCACACCTTAATCGAAATATATGTGTGTGTGAATTACTAGTACAATGTTAAATGAATATATGTCTTATCAATTGTCAAAATTAGTTGAGAAATCTCTCAAATTTTCGTTACATACCATGCACCACTGTAGTTTTTGTATTTCAACCAAAGTGAAAAGGTGGCATCTAAAATTTGCACTGTGAATGGTACAGCACAGCAACTCTTTGCCAATTGAAGAAGGGGATAGACAATATACTAACATCTTGAACTTGATAGTTAATTGTTTTTTTCAAGTGACCACAGAACTGCACCAAGGCTGTTCCTTTCCCACTCTAACTTAAACTTCAATTGTGATAATTCGTGTTCTTAAGGCAATTCCTGGACTAAGATTAAGGTAATTGGATAAACCGACTCGCATTCTTAAGGCAACTCCTCGGACTTAATTTAACGTAATTGGACTTCAAAAAAACCTTCAATGAAAACTTGAGTAGCCATCACTCAAAGATGTAATGACCCATTCAACACACACAACCAAGAAAAGAACAAGAAGAAATTTCTTCTTTTTTTTTTTTTGTTTTTCAAGCAAGTAAAAAGACAAAAAAGTAGTTACCTAAAGAAGTCCCTCCATAGCAACTCAAACATCAACCAATTAGTTCCAATTTTTGACGAGCCACCATCATTTCGGCTTGATGAAGCGGAGACAGATCTATCAGTGATATAATTCATTAGCGGAGACTGAAAATTACGCCCCAAACACCGCCTACATTCATCATTGAAAACACTGCAGAAACTCTTAATGGAGTTGCAAATTTGCAAAACATCAACATCCAAAAACAGAAATGAGAACTAGGAAGGATCATCATAGGAATTTGGATGTCATTGACCACCAATGCCATTAAAACTGACAAAGATGAGAAAGGAATGAACTTAAATATACTTACAAAAATTGCAGGATCAAGATACATTACCTAAAAAGATAAAAAGGGAATCAAAAATGTTAAAATTTCATATAAAAGCAGCATCAACTTTGACCCATACCACAAGTCTAGTACAACAATTTTTCGAATAGAAGTGCTCACCGATGTTTGATTAACAACTCAAACCAAGCATAAAAAATGCTGGAGTAATAATGGAAGCAAATAGCTGTAATAAGTTTCATTGTGTCGGATAACAATCCAGCAGGAAAGGTCACCTAGGACAAGAAATGCTACTAAGCAGAAAGGCTGTAAGAATTTATACCAAAGCATATATACAGAAGGGCGAAATCTAAAATTGTGAAAAGGGCACAGTACCTAGATTATCATCCAAGATATATGGTTCACTCATAATCATAAATAATATCATGAATTGACTTGTAGTACAAAGTCCGAATATTATATAATTGACGTGAAAACCGCCCCTATTCAAAATTTGATTAGTCTAACATAACACTTATCGATTTAGAACTCCGGTTGGTGTCTCGCCAAATATATCATCACAAAACTTGTCGGTGACCTCTCACTCTGCAAGTGTTATGAATGAGTTACAAGTCCAACAGATATAAATACATATACTTTCAACAAATTTAGTAATATCCTCTTTGAAATATAAAGTGATTTGAGGACAAACCTTTGGAGTACCCTCACCTGTGCCCCCAAAGACTGATACCTTCTACGAGCCAATATCCACATTTTTTAGGTGGAGATTTTCCAACAAACAAATGATTGTTCCATATCATCAACATCACCATTCTTACCATTAATTGCTTTAGAAATGTCAGTAGGTATTTCCACATCCTTGCCTAACAATAGAGCATTGCAAAGTTAGAACTTAGAAAAAGTCAAAATAAGATAAAAAGGATAAAATGGAAGACTGGTAAACATCTAACATATATGTAAGACTGGTGGTGCTCCAGAGAAATGGTGTGGTAGACGGCGCACGGTGGTTGCGAGACTGAGGTGGAGGCGAGTTGGGTTGGGGTTTTGGGAAATCGAGAGGTTAGGGTTTGGGAATCTGAGGTTAGGGTTTCGCGAAAATTGGGGAGAAAGTGAGGGCGAGAGGAGAGGGAGAGTGGAAGGCGTCGGAGGAGGGCGGACGTTGAAGCCTTGGGAATTTGTCAACACAAGAAAATCTGTGGAGGGTGGAAGAAGGCGGAAGGTTGAGGGAGAAGAGAGTGGAATGCGTTTGAGGGAGAGAAACGAAACGTTCTGATGCTGGATCGTGGGAGTTTTATTTTTGATATAGAGTTTTATTCGGTTGCCACGGACTTGCCACGGCATGTCCGTCGCAAATTTTTGTCCTTTCACATGTCCATGGCAAACCCGTGGCAAACACCAGCGGGAAATTTCGCGCTCACATATTTTGCACTTGCCGTCGCAAATCCGTGGCAAATTACTGACGGAATAAGCTCCGTGGCAACTGTTGGTGGCTAAAACAAGGTTTTCTTGTAGTGAAATGGGCCAGCGGCCCAACCCAGCGAAAACGGGCCGAGACCGTGTCTTGGTCTGCAATTCTCGGCGACCGATCGTATTTCTCGCAACGGCCAGGTTGCCCTAGTGGTATAAGTACCACCTCCATCCACAGTATCAGGTACGTTTTCCTACCCAGTGATACCTCGCTCGCTAGCACACCTCTGACTAGAGCGTCAGAGTGTCTTTGCAGGTACCACCCGAGGTGCTCTCAAGACCGGTCCTCATTCCTCCTCAACGACCGGACGAAGGAGCTACGAACAACACCTACACTCTTGGTGATCAAGGTACGATCACTTTGGAACATATATTTTACTCCATCAGACCCAAGCCATCTTGCGTACGTCACCTTTCCCTTCCCACAAGAAGTTGTGTTGTATTTGCACAATCTCTTTTAGCACTTTTTTAGGAACTTTAAAGAATGAAAAAAAGTATAATGGAAGATTTGCTAACACCGAATTGATCAAAGTTATTCTTCCACCCATCGAAAGTTCCCTACTCTTCCAAGTAGATAGTCTATCTCTTAGCTTCTTCACCACCAGCTTCCATGTTGCACTCATCCTTGGGTTTGCTCCTATTGGGATGCCAAGGAAATTGAATGGCACATATATAGAATCTTTATACCTTTTGAAATAATTCCATTGTTACCTGCTTCCCTTGGTAGTATACTTTTATAGTTCTCCTTGCACACACTGCAAATAGTTGATTCAGATGTTGAGGAGCTATATTTTGAGCCGTTAATACTGGTAGACGATTCCACAATGTAGCTGGTAAATGAGGTTCAATTTTACAAACCGGTTCTGAATTGTGGTTTTGAGCATCCGATTATGTCTTAAAATATGGGTTGGGTTATAAGCCTTTGAAATGGTTCTGGGTTTTTTATGGTGGTGTGGTCCAGTTAGTAAATTTGGGCTGGTTAACCACAAGTTTTGCACATCCCCTATATGATATTACATAATGTAACTAGTTGACTATGCATATGGTGTATGTCTTGTTGTCACGATTAATATTGTTATACTAGCTTAAATCTTGACTGTTATTCTCATATCTCTTTGTTGTAGCGTAAAGAAATCTCATCTTATACTACTTAATTGAATAGGAATTGTGTTTTACAAATGGAGCATGAACTAAACTGTGATTAATCTTTACAAAACTTTATGAAGCAAACAATAATCAAATACAACTTTTATCATTCGATTTGGTGGTCATGGATGTTTTTGTATGCTAGCTAGAAAACATACTAAACTCTTCCATTTCCTTGTAGTACAGCAATAAACCTCGAAAACTAGAACCTTTAGCTAATTATGATGATGGAAATTTGAATACAACATTTTCTTTTACCCCATCACTATGACCAGCATATGTTGTGAGAGCAGCTGCTAGTGCAGATTGGAATTTTGGGTTTGTTGTGGCCACAATGGAATTAGGTTGGTGGAGATACCCATGAAATGGATGCTTTCCATTGTTCATAATAGAATCATATTGGTATCTATTTTGAGTAGTTGATCCCCCATAGTTGATGCGCCCACTATAAGGACTCCAAGTTGATTGAAGCATACTAGCTTCCAAAGGTGAGATAGTCGATGAAAAATTAGGATTTTTTGATGAATGTTGTGGTGTGGAAGAGAATGATGGGGTGAATTTGCCAATAGGAAATTGAGATTGAGGTGTAGTCAAATCAAGAGTGAGTGTGGGGTGAGAGTTGGAGGAAGAAATTGGAGAGTTTTGAAAGTATGGTTGTTGTGGTCTTGATAATTTTTGGTATTTTGATGTGTAGTTTAGGGCACTAAGGTTATAAGAAACATTGGAATTAACAATGGGGAACATATTTGAACTAGCTAGCCCTTGTTTTGAGGTTAATGAAGAACAATGAAGCATGGAAGCAGCTGCAGAAGTTGTGTAGGCTATGGAAGTAGCTGAGGTAGGAAGGGAATGGTTATGGGTTCCTTCATAGGTGGTAATCAAGATTGACATGTCTTCCACACATCTTTGAACCTGAAAATTGAGAAGCAAATAGATTTGATTATAAGTACTTATATTTTCCTTTATGTTTAAAAAACTTTGAGAAAGAGCTTCACCGCCCATGTGATCTTATTCAGCATGGGTGGGGGTTGGTCCCCGCATTTATATGTGGGAATGGGATACCTAATTTATTCCAAAAAGTGGTTTTCTAAGTTTACAAGTCATAGAATCAACAAACACAAATGGTTGATTTATGAAAATAATGCTATACAACATAGTTGAAAGATGCGGCAAAGAAAGTGAAATAATTTAATGAAATTTTTAATCCTCCTATTCTATTATATATTCTTTTGTTGGCTAAGTAGTCTCATTGAAAAACTCTTACCTGTTTTCTCACTGGACAAGATGGAGAGGTTGTGCATCTATAGTATGCTCGGGGGCAAGGATTTCCTTTTGCAATTTTCTGACCATATTTTCTCCATTGGCATCCATCATTCATCTAATAAAAGTTTAATAAAATTCAAAGTTAATCTTTTGAAAGAATTCAACAATAAAAAAGAGAGGGAGAAAACAACAATACTACAATTTTTAACCATTATATTTTGAATTTTATTTCTACGCAACTATGTAAAACTATTTTAAACATCCATATAATAATATCTTGCACCTAATTCAAACTGTTTAAAAATATATGACATACTCATTAAATAGTGTGGCAACATTTCAAATGATGCATGTGTATTTTTAGAGTACATACAAAATTAAAATTTTATATTTATTTAAAATCTAATATCAATTATTCTTTAACAAAGTTGCATCTTAATCTTTATGCTTTATATTTTCTTTGGTCTAGTGTTTGTTTTCTTTCTATTTAGGATACTATGGTATATATTGACAGGAAAAAAAAAATCAAATCTCACATATAAAATTTTATACTAACCGTTTGTGTGTCACATTTGGCTCTGATACAAACTCTAGCTTTCTTGAATTGAGCACGTCGAGAAATTTCACTTATATCGTCAGTTTTCATTGTCTTCAGAACTTTACTAGGTGGACATTTCTCGCCGAGTTCCTCTTCTTTCCCTTCCCCAATTCTTGAAGGGTCAAATGTGGTGTTTAACCCAAGAGCAAGTCCTTCATCATAATTCTCATCTTCTTTGATCATTTTGTTTCTTTTGAGATTCTTCTTCTCATCCTTGATAGTTTGGCCTTTATATGACATCCCTAGAGAAAGAGAGACAAGTTCACTTTCTTCAAGGCTGGTCATTGTATATGAAGCTTTGCTTACCTTTTCTTGTTTATCTTGTTGAGTGTTGTAAAAGAAATCCATGTTCTCATTCATTGATTGATAATCCTTTACAACTTGTTCCAATGATAGTTTCAATCTCTCATTTTCTCCTCTAGCTTCTCCCATTGACCCCTTAGTTGACTCAAGCTTTTGATCCTGCATATTATAATAAAGATGTTAATTTCACTCGAAAAATTAAGGATGGAAGAATAATTATTTAAATTAAAACCTCAATTTAACTATGAGGCAACTCAAATAGACCTTTCATTACTATATTACGGAGAGAGCATAAAGTAGTTGATTCAAGTAATTAACACTTTCCTTTAGAATGCTTGAAAGTCAGTCGACCCAAAGGTAAGACTACAAAAATTCTAGTTATAAGCCTTACATTTTATCATTATTTTCATAAAGCAAAAATGTCTCATATAAAACCTAACCTTAAGAAAAAAGCCCTCAATTGAAAATTTGCTTTAGGTCTCATCCACGAAAAAAAATATTTTTGGGCAAACCTTGCGAAAAATGCTAAGAATACCAAAACCATATGCAAGGGATGAGAGACAATTAATTTCTAAACATCTGAAAATCTTTTTGAAAAATTTAAAGTAAAAGAAAAAAAACAACTAAACCATATATAGGATAAAGAAAATCACCTTATTGCTATCATTTTCCATCTTGCGAATAATGTAAAAAATTTTGTTGTTGCAATCTCCAGATGAGTCTGGCATCTTTATATACTGAATCCACAGAGTTTGACTTCAATAATCAATAATATAAATTAAAATTCAGAGAATGACAGATTGTCAATAGCTCATAAACTCAAAGAAAACAAGAATTAATTATATTTTAATTGTATTTATGTAATGTATGTATTAGTGGATGTCATATTAAAAATATAAATATTAGATGGTCTCAACTTTTGTCGACCAGAGACATATGCCATCTAATTATTATAGACGTTAAATTCCAACATATATAGTTGAAAAATTGTGTGTTAAATGTCAAAAATAGATATTTGCTTCCTTTGAAGAGCCATTTTTGCAGGCTGCTGCAGTTTTATGCTATTGAGAAAATAGCCCAGCTATCAATGATCAATTAGGACACCTACTATGGGAACTTCAAGGGCCGGCAATGGCAGATTTGACTATACTGAAATTGTTTTGCTAATTTCTATTACAGTTTTACTTATGTCTAATTTAGTAATTAAACTATCTGTAAATATTTTGGGTCTATGGACCTTCAAGGTAGTCCAACGGTAGTCAAATTATACTTCTTTATAAATAAATAAGAAAAAACTTACTTTAACTATCACTTTTGTGTTTTGTTTCCCCATATGAAAAAGGAAATTTTGCCAATTGGACTTTGATTAGCATGTAAATGTTGATGCATGATGGCACCATTTCAAATCTTACACGTAGTAATTAATATTTAGACAACCTTCTCAATGAAGCAATCATATATACCACTAATTGAAGGTAATCACTATACATTAATTGAGTCGGTCGAAGATATTTGTAGGCCTAAAGTAAATTCTAAATAAGGTCTTTTAAAATAAAAGATTACAACATAAAAATGAAGAGTCTCTAACAAATCTAAATTTGGTTTTTCAAATCTTAGATTTGGTTTCTTTTTTATTTGCTGGTTTCTCTATAGAGTCTGTCTCGCGACGCCATCTCTCGGCCAGTTTCGTCTTAGTTTCTGCTGATTTTCTGATTCGTCGCTACTTGGGTGTCGCCTTGCACTATATTTGCTCCTTGGGTGTTGTCCTGCTGCCTTACTGATATTCTGTTTTCAACTTGTGAATTGTTGAAAAACATGGCATCCATGAAAACTAGAGAAAATTTTTAAAGGGCTATTATATTAAAAGTGCTAAAAAAACTTACAAATGAGAAGAGATGATTACAAATAGGTCTAACATCTACCTTAAATACTAATAAACTAATGGACCTATGACCTAACAATCTAATGGGCTTTACTAACAAACTAATGGGCTTACTACCAATTAAGGAAAATAAAGATCAATCCAAATTGGTAGCAGTTGAGGTGCATAGCTCCTAGAAGTCTTCGACCAACTATCGGGCCCCTTTAAGCTTCTTCCAGCGTCTCCACAACATTCACTCCAAATGAATCAACAAACTCCACTCTTGGGCATAACCATCCAAGTGGCAAAGAAGTCATCAAATGCTTAACCAACGGGCATAAACCACAACTCAAGGTTTAACCACTCGGAGGAAGCAATAAACCAACACTTAACCATCAAGCAAAAACCACAACTCAAGGCTTAATCACTTGAAGGAAGCAAAACCATAGGGCAGAAGCAAACATCAACAAGGCCATAGGGCCAATGGCTTAACCACCAAGTAGAAACTATACCTCAAAATTTAACCACTTGGCAGAAGCGCAAACAACAAAAAAACCCAATTAAGGCAACAAGCTTAACCATTCATAATAGAAGTATCGGGCTTAACCACCAAAAAATAGAAGCTAAAATCAAAACAATTAAGGTTAAATATCATCGAAGAAACTCAACAGCAACATGGAATCAGATCATCCATTCATTAGAACACCACATTTCCACTTGTAGGAAAGCAACACACACAAACTAGTAGCAACGATGCCACTCTTCCAAAATAGCAAACAGGGCATCAAAGAGGAGATCTTCAGTAGCTTCTCCACACAACCTCAAAAAAACAAGTATTAGGGGGCGTTTGTTTCGGAGATATAAAGATGATTCCAAGGAATCTAGGATGGGAAAGAAAGATTCCTATGTTTGTTTTGAAAAAAATTAAAAATGCATTCCAGAGAATGTTGCTCACTCAGGAAAGTTGTTTCCCACTTTAATAGGAATGTGATGCCATCCAAAAGTAGTAGTATTCTTTGATTCTAGGATGGGGAGTTTCATTTTTTGGAACAAAATTACCTTCCTAACCCTCACTTATCCCCCACTCACCCACTCCTTAAAATCACCCGCTAAAAAAACTGCTGCCCGCCATTTCCTTTTGTTAAAAGGCGTACGTACCTTCCTCTTTTTTCATTCTCTTCTGAAACAGACGTTAAATTGAAGTTGCTACCATATTTTCTATCATTAAAAATTGGGGAGTAAATATAAGGTGTGTTCTTCTTATCTTGGATCAAATAAGCCATATTTTCTATATTTATATTGCTCCTCATATTTATTATTTAATCTTGTTGTTGTTTTTTTAATAATTAAGTTATCTTTTTTAGCTTGCATTCTATCATTAAAAATTGCTTCAAGAAATATAATTGCCTCTTGTATATTAAAAATTATATTGAATTGTTATTTTTATTTTAGAATATGTCTGAGATATAATATTATGATATTGCAACAAATAAATTGTTCAATTTTTTTATCATGGCATCAGCAAAGAGAAACTCCACCATATAATCTCAATCAGAAACTGCATCAATATTACTCCTCATCGGAGCTGAATATCACAAGACATTTGAAGTCATGAATCGATCAATAGGAAACCTTGTGCCAGCCAATGCACAAGTACCTAATGTTGTGGGCCTTGGACCTTGCAATCACATTCATTGACATGCAACTGACTTCTGAATGATGTATTTCTACATCTCAAGTTAAAAAGAACTGTTATGCAAAACCCTTGAAAAACACGTATTTGTTTCATCAAACAGCTTAAATGCTTCAAAGCAAGCAAAACAAACAATTCGTTCAGAAAACGAATCGGTAGAAAGAGACGACTTCGGAGATGAAAGGAACAATTTCGAATACAGAAATGGAAACCAGAAACGAAGTTTAATTTCAGAAACAGAAAAATGATATTCGAATTCAGAAACAAGTGAGAAGGAATCGATTTAGGTCACATAGGGACAAACCGATCGATTTGCAGAAATTGATGAGAAGTGGCGAACGATTCACAATTAGAGAGGAACAGAGATTCACGTCAAAATGGAAAATAAAATCAGAGTTCGAGCAATCAAGAACGGAAGAAACGTGATGATCAAAAAACACGATGAACAGAAGAAAACACGATTTCTAGAACCGAGAATATCATAGAAAACAAAAATCCAATATCATCGCTTACAATTGATCTTGAATAACATCAAAATCAAGAATCAACAACATAAAAAGAAGAAAAACGAAAACTGGATCTGAAGGAAAAATATAGAAATGGATTTTCTCAATGACAAAAAAAATAGAAAAGGAATTATTGAAAAGGAAAACTAATAAAATAATAGAACGAACTTGAAAGCAACTAAATTCATGGAGGATACTAAGTTTCTTTTCGATCTGTGTTGAAAAAACACAAGATCCATAAAAACTAGAGAAAAGCTTTTAAAAAATTTATTATATTGAAAGTCTTAAAAAAACTTACAAATGAGAAGAGATGATTACAAATAGGTCTAACATCTACCTTAAATACTAATAAACTAATGGACCTATGACCTAACAATCTAATGGGCCTTACTAACAAACTAATGGGCTAACTACCAATATTTTAAGGCTGGTGCTTTCCCCACACCCCCTCCTACTTTAAAACACCCCATCAATTTCTAAATTCCCAAAATACCCCCCTTTAAAAAAATTAAAAACCAACACATCCTCCCTCCCTCTCACTCACCCCTCGTCTCCTTCTCTCTCTCTCCCTCAACCGAACCCTAAACCTCTCTTTCCTCTCACTCACATTCTCCCAACTCACTCAATCTCACTCAATCTCTCACTCAATCTTCTCCACCAACACTCTCAAGAGCACCTAGGTTATTTTCGCCTCCTCTCTCTCTCTCTATTCGCTCCATTTTCTTCAAGGTATGCCTCTCCCCTACGCTCCATTCTCGGTTTTTTTTTTTTCGAACGCGCAGAATTGTTCGAGTGAGGTCCATCGAACACGTGAAAGCGAAGGTGTTCGAATGAGGTTGTGCGAACACCGCTCGAGCAACCTCATTCGAACCGCTGTATTTTGTATGGCCCAAACCGACTTGTTCGAGGGTGGTTGTGCGAACAGTTCGCATGTAGCCATTCGGAACGATCGTTTGTGATGAACTTTCTCACCGATTCTCGTTTGGTTATGTTAATTTGATTGGATTGGTTACGATTGATTGTTGTTTGAGATATGGTGAGGAGTAGAGGTGGTCATGTGAACCAACCTTCTCGAGCGAAGTCGGCCGGCCACCTCCTACGGTTTCAAACCGCAAAAGGAGGAAGAAAGCGGTGAACCCTCCCGAGCTAGAGGGTCGTGCTGGGGGTAGGGGTAGGGTTGATGTTCCTCATCCCCACTTCCAGAGGATATGGGCGGGATATTGAGCGTGATGCTCAATTTCCGGCTATGAGTTAAGCCGGCCCTTCATCCGCTAGGCCCTGCGCCCGCTAGGCCTTCATCCGCTGCTAGGCCTTTCATCTTCAGGCCTTCATCTTCTAGGCATCATGAGGAGGAGAGGTGCCGAGCCTCGTCGAGGAGGAGGTTCTTTGAGCCTCGGGAGGGCTCTTTTTGTTAGAGGCGACATTCCCATTTCTGGTGGACCGGAAGATGGTTCGTCTTGCCCACATCACGGGGCACATATCCTCACCGATTTTTATTTCGGCCGGGTAAGTTATTATTTTATAGTTGAGTGTTGTAAATTTGTTTATTAAGTTGTTGAATGTTTTGGCTTATTGTGTCTTTTTCGAATGCAAAGTGCGGCCGGATTTCTGACCAATCCCACATGGACTCATTATGGCAGTGTTTCATGTGCGATTAGGGACACTGGACGGCCTTCGTGGTTGGTTCCCTTGGTTGGGCTTGGCTTCCCCATTCTCCACAAGCAAGGGGCTGTGAACGCATTCATAGAGCTTTGGCACCTGGATACATCATCATTCCACCTTCCCCGTGGGTGAGATGAGCATCACCCTTGATGATGTATCCCAGGCCGCGACACATCCCATTCTTGGCGGTTCTATGACATGCGGATCGACTTCATGGCGAGGGGCATGGGTTGGTTGAGTTTTTGGGTGCCACACCGAGGATGCAACGCCTGCACTTGGCCGGGTCGTCTCTGTTGGGCTTGTATGGGTCGAGGATAGGGTCTACCACCCACCATAGCCCGAGGGCGGTGGGACCATGCCGCTAGGCCTACATGTTTGTATCTTTTGGGTTGCACCTTGTTTGCCGACAAGTCGTGCAACAAGGTTAAGCTTGGCTACCTTGGTATCTTTGATGGATTTGGAGAGCGATTGGAGACTATTATTGGGGGCCATGGCCCCGCCCATCTCTATGATCGGTGAAGGATGCTACAAGGAAGAAGACCAAGAAGATTCTTTGGTCATCTTCCTTTACTTCAGGTATAAAACATATTCTTTACTTTTAAGTTTGCTTTAGTGTTACTTTCAGATTAATAATCAACCAATGATATGTTCATTACAGGCTTGGATCTTTGAGCACTTCCAGAGTGCGAACTTTTCCTCTTGGGTGGAGCACCCAGAGTATGATGAGAGTACCACAGGCGAAGAAATGGTTGTGCGATGATGTCCCTGGGGCATCAAGTCACATACCATCGATTATGCCTAGACCCGGCCACACCGTGAGGAGGTGACCTGGGACCCCTACACAGCCCATAGGGCGGTCAGACCCTTTGAGGAGCTGGCCAGGTTCAGAGGGTTCATTCGGAGTGGTGGCTGCATGATGCGTCACTTGCCAGATCGAGTGCTCGGGCGGTTTGGGGGTGTCCAAAGACACATTCGGAGGATCCTGCACCTCCTACCGGGGCCGTCTGTACTCTCACCGAGTGTGATGAGAGGTGGACTGGTTGAGGACCACTTGGTGGCGCGGGGCCTCCACTGTGTGCCGTACTCCTCAAACACGCGTGTCGGGCTACTTTCCATGGTACTCTAGGGTCTCACATCCCTTTCTCTTCCCTAAGCATTATCAGCAGCTTGCAGATGAGCCTGATGTCAGCGTGGTACGTGTCTTTTATGTTAATTGCATGATAATGTTTCTTAATATTCTATTTATTTAAGTAATAATGTTATGTTATTTGGTTGTGAGATGCTACAGAGTGATTGATTTGGTTGATGACATTGATGGGGCCATCGATGATCATGTCCCCGAGCGAGTCAGAGCATGTTTGGCGCATCAAGAGGTCGCTCAACCCCTTCCGTGGGTTTAGGAGGAGGTTTGGGAATGTGTATGAGAGAGGAGGAGGCGCAACACCCAAAGTAGGATATGTCTTAGGAGGATATTTGTTTACTTTTTTTGTATAATTTAACTACTTTTTGTTTCATTTGTTTTTTTAATTTGAAATTCCTTTTACGTTGGCGCAAATTTATTGTCATTACGGTAACAATTACGGTAAAATAAAAAAGTTGCACAAGATTTAATATTGGATAAGAACAGAAATTAAAAACACAAATTGCAAAAATACAAGGATAGGAAATTTAAAACGACACGACAGGAAAACAAAATACAATCTAGTTCTACTTAGAACTACTACTACTACCTCTAATTCTACGGTGGATTTCTTCGATGATTCTCGTGTTTCGACGAACAATTCGAGATAAGGTTCAATGAAACCTTGGAATTCTTCATGTTTCTCAAACATTTGTAACGTCTTCGTCATTCTTGATAGGCTTAAGACACTTCCGAATACGATTACGTGGGTTCCACTTACGACGTAGGGGATTCACATTCGATTTTTTTAATTTCTTCTTTGAACACCATCTAGTTTCACATTTTTTATCGCTTTTTCTTTCAATTCGCGAATGTGATGTTGTTCTTAAGCTCGAAATTTTTAGTTTCACGACCATGAACCAACGCACAGGATAGGAGTGGCACGGCATCGTCATTTCATAGTCAACTTTACGGTGTGCGTAAGTATGGGTTGTTGTGGTGCGGGTGGTGGTGGTTGAAGAAGATGCATGACCTCTTCTCGCAGATTCAGATTGTGTCCACGCACAACTCTAAGATCCGCCGCCCCATCGAACGTTAGCTAGATGTTTCATCATTGCGCGGACGTCGTCGTCATTTCGGATCTCCATGATCGAATCTTCGGATACCCCATCATCTCTACAATTGAACTTTTTGAAACGTATACGCTCCACGCCTTTACGCCACGCTCCTCCGGACGAATCTTCCTCTCGACCTTTTCCTTCATTGGGCGAAGGTGATGTCCTTACTCATCCCGCAGAAGACATGGTTAGGACAACGAAAACACAAAGCACCATGTTCGCTTCGGTGGTGACAAATCCCATTGTGGTGAAGCGGTCGTTAGGAATTTGTCGTTGAGTCATTGGGTTGAGCACAATTGCCATTCCATTTCAAATTGGGTTGGGAAGAAGGAGATAAGGTTTTGGTGAAGAAGCAAACTGGTTGGGAAGAAGCGATTAGGGTTTGGTGAAGAAGTTACGAGGATGTGAACCCCTTTTATAATAGGCGTGGTGAAATGTCACCGTTGATTTCATTTTTAGATCACAAACCGAGCCGTTTAAATTCTATCCGTTCAAGCACAATTTCCAAAGGATTTACATCCACTCATTTATCCGACACATTTGTGATTGTAAACCGTTGATTAAAAGCGCTCGGTGGAATCGAGGCGCCCAATACACCGCTATGCCGCAGCAATTTCGCAGCAAAGACTTGTTCGAACAACATAATTCGACCATGTTCGCATGACCACCATCGAACTCGTTCAGTATGACCCTATTCGAACAGTGAAAAACGCCAAGGGTGTCTGTCCATATTTAACACACTCGAACGGCCTCGTTCGAACTCGCTCAAGCCCCGTTTTTAATAAACGCCACCTATAGATGAAAAAGCATAGGAATATTCAGCGTTTTTGGAAAACGCCGCGTATTTGGATGACGAGAAAGGGTAATATTCAGCGTTTTTTGGAAAACGCTGCGTATTTGGATGACGAGAAAGGGTAATATTCAGCGTTTTTTGGCAAACGCTGCGTATTTGGATGACGAGAAAGGGTAATATTCAGCGTTTTTGGCAAACGCTGCAGATTTGGATGACGAGAAAGGGTAATATTGGCGTTCTCCCAAAAACGCCGAGTCTCTCTTTCACCTCACGCCTCCTTCACCTCACGCCTCTCCTCCTTCTCTGCTTTCTCCAACTCATCGAACCTCCTTCACCTCACGCCTCTCCTCTCCATTCTGCTTCACCTTCTCCTTCACCTTCTCCTTCCTTGACCTTCGCCCTCTTCTGCTTCACCTTCTCCTTCACCTCACGCCGCCGTCAACTCCTCCGCTTCCCCCTCTCCCTCTCTTCGTCTTCGTTTCTCAAATTGGGGGTGGAGAAAAAAGTAGATCTAAGAGATAAGCCGCCACCCTCCGACCACCGCGTCTGGGTTTGCGATTGCGCATCATATAAATACCAACCATCGAACATTGAGCGAGAGCTCCATCTCTCTTTCTCGTTTTTCTCCTCCGCACACTCGACTCTCGCCACTATCACTCTTTCAAAATCACCAATGGTCATTACCTTTTCGAGATCTACACACGTAAGAGGGTCTCAAATCCTCGATGAATTCTCTGGAAAGACTTATATTTCAGGTAACACTAATCTCCTCTCACTCAATTTCTCTTTTAATCGTTCTTTCAATAAAAAAATTGTTTTCTGTTATTGATTTTGAGATTTGGTTGTCGAAATTCGAATTGGGGTTTTTCAATTTAGGGATCAATTGACTAAAGATGATATCAAAGTGTATCTTGTCTTTGTTTCAAAAGCCAACCGATTCTTTTCTCAATGTCGCTAAGTTGGTACGATCTTTGAATCGTTCCAGTTGCTATTGATTTAGCTAGATAAACAAACAACTTTAATTCCTTTTGTTTTGGATTAGTTGGGTTTGGTGGTTAATGTGGTTATTAGTTGGGTTTTGATTTATGTTTTGGATTTTGGATTAATTGGTGCCGCTATTGCTTTGGATGTTTCTTGGTGGGTTTTGGTGTTTGGGATGTTTGGTTACACTTGTTTGTGGTGGTTGTCCTTTGACTTGGAATGGTTTTTCCATTGAAGCATTTTTTGGATTGTGGGATTTTTTCAAACTCTCTTTTGCCTCTGGGTCATGTTATGGTATGTATGTTAACAACTCTCTCTAAATATATCTATTTTCTTTTTGGTGTTAATCTATTAAATTAAGATTTAAGAGAATTTATTTATTTAATTAATGATATGTGCAGTTTAGAGAACTGGTATTACAGAATATTGTTACTAATGACTGAGGAAGTTGAAGAATGCCTTGATTGCCGTTGATGCCTTATCTGTTGGTGAGTTATTTCTTTGAGTTCTATAGTACTATCTTTGATTTTTTTGATTAAAAATATGATGTTTTTGTTTTGGTTTTGCAAAGTATGACTATTAATGGATGGGAGATGATGATTCCATTGGCTTTTTTTTGTCGATGCTTGGGTAAGATACTTGAATTGTTCTCACGCTTTTAGATTGAAATTTATATTCCTAGTATTTTAGTAAGAAAACGGAAGAAAAACAAAAGGAATTAAAGTTGTTTGTTTATCTAGCTAAATCCTAGTATTTGACCGTCTGCAAGGTAAAAAAACGAGAATACAAGCGTAAGAAAACGGAAGAAAAACAAAAGGAATTAAAGTTGTTTGTTTATAGGGGTTTGAATTTAACTTGGAGATTATCTTTTAGGCATGTTGGATAATAATTTTGCATCCAAATGTTTTTGTTTGTTGCTCTTCTTAATTGCCTATATTTCCTCTTAATTGAGTTGATTGTAAGAGTTCCTTCAATTGCATTGAAGGAACATATCCTGTAATGGATCACAGATTTTCTCTTTATATGCGATCATGTCATGCATGCGTTTTTGGTATGCATCTTGTTAAAATGGATAGGATAGAGAAAAGATAGAAATCTAGATAAATTTAGTCTTGAAGACTGTCATTTTTGTCCTTAGACATGCGGTTGATTTACATGGCACTTTACTCCTATCCTTGCATTGGTAATTTGGCATCGAGTGAGTCTGTTTCGTGATGAACTTTATATCTTTGTATGTTTGTAGGTTTTCTTTGAAAATAGGTATGAGAAAATGAGTTAAATTAGTTATTATATAGGTAGGCAGAGAGACTAGCTAGTAGTAAAATTAAGCTATGAAAATATGTTACTTGTTCTCCACTTTCAAAGTTATAGATTGTGCTCGAGAACTTAGAAGTAATGTCTCCCGAATTCTCTTATCACATGCATACTTATTCGAGTCACTAGTAGAAAATAATTCACGGCACTTGAACATTTTTTCTTTCATTGTATTGCATGAGTAAGATTGTAGGGTGATAGATAGACCGAGTCATTTCTCTTGAGTCTTGTCCTTTGACCTTCTTTGTGTCCTGTGTATTTATTACAATACAACCATGTGACTATCATCAAATTAATCTACATGGATTACTTCGCTTCATCATATATATCTTCTTAATACCATTTCTGTGTATTTATTTTACCAAGTGAAGTAAATAATGTGATCACCCTTTTTTTAATGGCATTGTAAGTGGTCATTGTTGTTTTTGTGTGCAGAAAGTTGAGAAGGAATGTAAAGACTAAGCACAACAATTGGTTGTTAAATTTGTCTCGATGGAGAGTGGTCGACAAGCAATGACTTGATATGTAATTGTTGTTTTGGATAATTAATTGAGATTTTTATTAATTTCCTTGTATTTTAACTTATTTTTATTTGTTCAAGAATGTAATTGAGATGGATCACGAATGTTCAGATATTTTGTTGGCTTATGCAATAGTTGGATGTATCATTAATTTCCTTTTATTTTTTATAATTTTGGATGTATGATTTAATTTTTGGATGTATTTTGGATGTATGATTTAATTTTTTATGATGTATGATTTAATTCAGTTTAAATACAACAAATTCATAGATATCACTATTAAAAATATTTGGATGTATGATTTAATTTTTTTGTTGCAAATATAAAATAGAAAATACCTGGCGAAAAAAATTTAAAAAAAAAATTAGACAATATTCAGCGCTTTTAATGAAGCGCTGGGTATTTAGTAACACAAATAGGCAATATTCAGCGCTTTTAGTGAAGCGCTGCGTATAAGGGGAAATATTCAGCGCTTTTTTTACAAACGTGCACAGATCCTGGGAAGGCAATGGGGATATATTCAGCGCTTTTTAAAAAGCGCTGCGTATCCGAGGACGCTTTGCAAATATTGGCGCTTTTAAAAAGCGCTGCGTATTTGGGAGGACGGTTTGCAAATATTCAGCGCTTTTAAAAAGCGCTGCGTATCTGGGAGGGCGTGTTTTGCAATGGGTGGCGTTTTTAGGAAGCGCGCCCATTGTTGGAGTGGAATACCAGCGCCACACATTGCAGCGCCAAAAACGCTGCCCATGTATGGAAAAAAACGCTGCCCATCTACTAGATCTGTTGTAGTGAGGTGAAAATTTCTGAAAAAAATAGGTCTTTTGGTCTTTTCACACCCTTATGGGGTGTGTTTAGAGTAGGAGGGGGTGTGGGAAAAGCAACAGCCTATTTTAATATGAATATCAATTACAGTCTGAGAGCAGTCTCCGTTAGGGGAATGAGTTTACACCAATAAATTCGAGGAGGTTTCAATGGATGTTGCTCAGTCAGGTGTTTGGACTAGGAGTCTCGTTTATGTTTTTTGGTAGCTTTGTGTGTTTCTTGTAGTTTTCTTGTTAGCTGGCTTGTTCAAGGTGTTTTGGTTGCTCTGATGATGTCATGGTGGAACCTCTATTTCGCGATGCATGCATGGTTTAGCTAATTGAAGGTGTGTTGGTGTTTTCCAGTTTCTTAAAAAGGTGTAGAGGTGTGGATCCAACACATGAGCTAGGTATTGAGCAGAATTTTAAGAGAGAGTCACTCTCCAACCCATCTTCAAAAAACTTGACAAATATATTCAAATCTTGAATCACATTATGATGCATAGGGTAGTTCTTAAGATTCTTGTTACTAATACAATTATATTTAGGAGATACTAGAACAAGACCAGCAGAAGAAAACGCAACAACACAATTATATATTGCCTTTGCTGACCACATCGTTCCTTGCGTCATGTGGCAGTGCCATCAACATTTATAGCAAACCTCTTAGTATCGTGCACAAATGCTTGATTTACATTGAAATTGTTCCGAATTGGGCAAAATACCCCATAAATTGGGAAATGTTAGTTTTCTCGGTTTAAACCCTCTCATGTTTGCGCTCTTTTGATACAATCTTTCGGTATCCCTTAGCTGACTTATTGAGCTATCGACTTGGAGTTAAATGCATGCGCGATTTAGTCATATTCATATGTAATTAATTCTTGTAATTTTATTATATATACTTTTAAATATGTGTTGATTGTTTAATTATGATTACATTCTTTTTATATAAATCCATTCATTATAAATGTTGGGACTTTATAAGTACTAGGTAAACCATATTTAATTAATTCTTATATATAATTGTATTATGTTTTCCAGGTATGCTATATGGACAACCATATTTACGACAAACACAGGGACACCGTATAGTTATACGCACATACACACACGTTTTCTTTCTTTTTGTTATTTTATCAATTTATATTAAAATCAGTAATGTTAAAATTTGAAGAAATAAAATCCCTAAAAACAATCCCTCTCGCAGCACTTCTTCTCTTCCTCTCCTTCTCCTTCCTCTCTTCCTCTCTTCGAAACGACGAAACCCACAACGAAACCCAAGCATTTGTGTTTTCGTCTCCTTCCTTTTAGCAAGCCATCTACTCGTACCTTTTTTCTATTTGGTTCTCCTTCATCTATGTGCGATTTCCCTTTAGTTCCCTGTCAAAGAAAGGAAGCACATAACTGATGAAACGCAAAGAAGAGAACCACCAAGAAGATGAGAGAACCACAACAAGGTTTCGGTTTCAGTTTACTCTTAAAGGTACTTTTTCTTTTAGTTTCGTTTGCTTCTTTTTTTTGGGGGGTGAATTTGATAGATTTGGTTTTATGTCCCAATTATTTGGTTTAGGAACTATGAAATGTAAATTTGATGAATATTAGTAGTTTGTAGGGCATCCATTTTCTCAATATCTCTTTAACTTTTGATTTTATCATGTTGGTATCATTGGTTCATAATTTTGGACAGAACCCTTACTTGTATATTGTTGAAGCTTTTTATTTTATGATGAAATGAAATGTTAGGCTGGTGGAATTGTTGATCATCTATCTTTTAAGATTTTCGTATTCATTCTATAGATAGATAGTGCTTGATAAGGTTTTAGCTACTTAAGAAGATTGTTGTTTTGCTGTTGGTTTTAACTTTTTTAAAAGGATTGGATTGAATGTAAGGCTCAATGTTGTTATAGCTTCTCCTTTCCCACTATCCATACACAATCAGTTTCAATATTATATTGTAGGGCCGCTATCTAGGATTGTTGACTATGATAAGTACTTGGTCTATGTTTACAAACCATTTTTTTTCCATCCCACATTTTTAGTTTACCTAATCAAACTCCTGACATTTATATATAGCAGAAAAGCCAAACCTTTTCTGGGGTATGATAGCTACTAATTTCAAGTAAGAAGAGCTATTAAAATAAGTATATGATTTTTAACTAATCCTTATAAGTTTACATGTGTTTTATGCTCTCATTATTTCTATATAGCTATTAGGTTTCAACAAAATATTGGTTTTAGTTAATGATATATATATATATATATATATATATATATATAATTGGTTTTTATTGTGCAGAATTGGTGTGACACCCATGTTTAGAAATTCATGGATAGTACGAATACATTCGTTGAGGGTGGTAGTGTTGATGGAGAAGGTATAACCGACAGTTCGCGGCTGTAACTACGACGATACATGTTTGGTTTTGTTATTTGTGATATAGATTTACTGCCCATAGTGGTTTAGTTCATGGTGACAGGACACTGAAGTTGCATATGCTTTTCTCTCAAATTGTTGTTCATCCAAGTTAACCATTAAATCAGTGATACATCTACCTTGTTCCTATCGAAGGGAGCAGAAAAAAACTAAGTGATATGACTATTAGGATCAGAGTTTTGTGGTTTTTGTTGTAGTTACTTAACCCATTTATTGTTCTGCTATTGCACATCAGAAGACCAGGAGAGACGTGTACGTGCTTTAGGTTTTAAGCTGTAGTTCTCATTGCCCTTTTGGTTTTGTACAGTTGGAGGTGATATACCATACATGGATGTTTTGACAATGTCTGAAATAGACTTCATGGGATCTCGACAATTCGAGACGTATTCGTGACGTTCTTATCTTCAAAGAAATTGTGGACATATGCGGCTCTTAGATTATTTTGTTTTGACAATATATATATATATATATATATATATATATATATATATATATATATATATATATATATATATATTATCCTCTAGTTCTAATTGTTGTAAATGATGTAAATGATCAAGGTGATGCAAATTATGTAAATGATTGAATGTAGATTTTTGAAGCACCTTGTATAGACAAAGTGCAAAAATTAACAATTTGAAACAGATTAACTGTGTATCCAATCGAGATACCCAAATTTGTAGAAAAAGTGACCATCGTATCATGTTCATCAATTCCTTGTGAATTTGACCAATAGAGTAAAAGAAGGGACTAAATGAGTGGTTTGGGACTCATATTTATAAGTACAAGGTCATGGTTTATTGAAATGGCATGAAAAGTAGCAATTCGAAATTGTTGACCAGGTTAACAACTGAAATACCCAAGTTTTTGAAACAAATGACCATGTTATCATTATCATAATTTTCTTGTGAATTTGACCAATAGAATAAATGAGCATACTAAATCAATAGTTTGGGACCCATATCTATAAGTACAAGGTCATGGTTTGTTGAAATGGGATGTAAAATTTGAATTCAAAATATTTCCCCATCTGCCTAACACAGATACCCAAATATTTCAAGCAAATCACCAACCTTTCATTTTCATCAAATCCTTGTGAATTTAACCAACAGACTAAATGAGATTACTAATTTTTCAGCTTGAATCAAATCAGCAACTCCCCTTCACAAATACAAATACCCAATTTATATTTATAAATGACCAACATGTTATTTTAATTTTTTGATTGTGAAACTGAACATAAGACTACAAGTGAGTACAAAATGAGTGGGTTGGGAGTTGGGACCCATAAATGTATTCACAAGGACATGGGGTCTTCAAATGACATCTAATTTCTCAGTTTGAATCAAATGACGAAGTTCCCTTCACAAATACCCAGGTTTTTCATAAAAATGACCAACATGTAATAGTCATCATTTCTTTGTGAAATTGACTATGAGACTACAAGATCGTAATAAATGAGTGGGTTGGGACACATTTATGTAAACAAAATGTGATGAATGGTTCAAATGACATAAATTTTGTCAGTCCTAAGCAAATCACCTAGTTCCCTACAGAAATACCCAAGTTTTTCATAGAAATGATCAACCTGTAATAGTCATCATTTATTTATGAAATTGACTATGAGACTATAATAGGGTAATAAAATAGTGGGTTGGGACACATTTGTGTAAGCATGACGTGATATGGAAATAAGATTTGTAACAAGATCAATTTATTTGGACCCCAAGAATAAAGTATTTTAAGAAGATCAATTCATAGGGTGTTGAAAAGTCTTTTATATATATTGTATAGGATAGTAAGTACCACACATTTGCATCGTAGGGTGTTAAATATCTTTGGAACCCCTGTTGGTCATGTGAACCACTTGTTGTCTTATAAATACTAGTCTTCTCAACTTGTTTCCTTAGAAGTTATCAAACCTACTACACCATATCCATTATTGTTATTCTAGCCATGCCACTTTCTCAAGTAACACAATACCAAATAGGCACAGTCTTGGCCATTGTTTACTATGATGGAGAGGAGGTAACAATGATTAATGGAGTCATGTTTGAAAGCGAAAAGATGAAGTCGATTAGGGTCAAGAATGACATGACCATTGAAGAACTCAAAACGAAAATTGAAGAAAAGAGTGGAGATCAGTCAAGGATATTGCGTCAAATCTACTACAGACGCCCTAAGGAAGCTTATGGGAGTGTTGAGTATATAATCAAGATGATTAATATTACTAGTGACATAGAAGATATGCTGAGCATTCACAAAAGATTTCCTAGGTGTCATAGGCCGATAGAGTTGAATGCTATAACAGAAAGACGTATTGACGTTGAGCGCCGAAATGAGTTATGTCCTTGCCGGGTCAGTTCTATCTTACCTACACTACAAATGCGGTATAATCAATCGAAGGGATGGCGTCAATTTCATTACATTTGAAGCTAACCCACCAGAACCGCTTAGGCTTAAATTTGATATTACAATTCATGAGTTGAAGGAAAAAATTCATCGCAAACTAAGGCTTGGAGAACGTACGATTTCGTGTATCATATACCGTCGTCCCCGGATAGATGGAGAAGGAAGGTTTGTGTGGTCCATGGTTGACATTATAACGAATACCGATGTGAGGAGAATGATGTCATACCACCCGTCAAATACAATTCCTGAAGTTCCTATTGATTTGTGTATTCGCACAACCCTACCTCCTGCTACGTCCCCAACATTGACTACTATGGTTCACCCACCTTTTAGGAGGTCTGTTGAAGAGATAATGGAGTTGTTTCGTGAACCACAGTGAACATGAAAGCAAAAAGATATGTCCTTATGTTATTTGTTTTTGGTTTGTAATATGTAGTTTATTTATTTTATAAGGTGTATTTGACCCTATGAGTCTTAATGTATGGAGGATGGTGTTTCGAATGCTTGTTGATGTTTTAGGAGTAGATTATTTTAAAATTTATAAATAACAAAAAGGAATAAACATTAGTTTACATACTAGGGGATAAAAATATATTCTTACCAAAAAACACCAAATACATAACATAGATTGCAAGAAAAAGGCTATTAATTTAAATTCATTCTTCATCAGGATTTGATAAATACTCATCTGCGCACAGGATGATTTCTTCCTCTACCTGAGACATACCATGACTATTTGCGTGTAGATATGTTTTACATACTCTGATCATCCCATATCGTACTCTCCGTATTGCCATTATGTTATTCTTAATCCTAAGGCGATTCAAGGCTCCATGCATTTCTTCATATTTATTACCCGCAGCATCCCACATTTGAAGTGCTTTTAATTCTGGGATAGGTGCCTCCAAATCTCTTAAGTCCGCTTGTAGAGAAACAGACTCTCGAGAAACAGACTCTCGTGCTTTTATTACCCGCTTGGAATGATGACTCATCACTTCTTCCAGGATCTTTCCTCTCACACTGCAAAGTGTGCTCAGCCCCTAGAGGTGAGCTCTGATGCCAATTGAAGTGATTAATTTGCACAAGAAAGGGGGGGATTGAATTGTGCACTCTTTTTGATTTTTAATACCTGCAACCTTCTGTATTATTTCTCAAGGTAACTTGGATATCAGAAGGTTGAATGTTAGTTACACAAACAATAATCAAGTATGCTAGTAGTGAATGATATTTAACTTTGATGATTTTAGATGTCTTTGATTTAGAAAAGAGAGTTGTTTTCAAAAGATAATCAGAGTTGAGTTTATTTAAAATCAAGATTTTGACTTCAGAAGGTTGATGTATTTAACCTTCTAAAGTATTTGAAAACTTAGGTGATTGTTAAACAGTTAAAGCAAATGATAAGTAAAGCAGAAAATAACACAATAGAGTTATAGAGGTTCACCAAACTGTGGCTACTCCTCTCCCCACGTCCACGTGAGAGTTTCCACTATTTTCCAAATAGATTTTACACTTGCTTTAGCTTCACTTGCTAAAGACTTTCACCTTCACTCTCTTTTGATCACACACAAAAGACAAGTGCCAATTTCCACAGTAGAATCACCAACAACCCTCACTTTTCACGGGTAGCTTGTTGAGAAACTTTTGAATCGAATCACCAACAACCTCACCTCTCACTAGGTAGTTTGTTGTGAAACCTTCAAAGAGAATCTCCAACAACACTCACCTCTTACTAGGTAGTTTGTTGAGATACCTACAATCTTAGACTCACCAACAACACTCACCTTTCACTAGGTAGCTTGTTGAGAGACTTACAACTTAGAATCACCAACACCACTCACCTTTAATCTAGGTAGTCTGTTGAGAAACAAGCACAGTATTCCTTACAATAAGGGGTTTGGGTTATGGGATGATTTAGGAGCTTGTTTATAGATAAATACAATGTATTTCTAAGAATGTAACAAGCTTTGCACACACTCAAGATAGTATTCCCAATTCTGAATTTGTAGTAGCTTGAAGTGTGGATGAGAAGGTTGGATTTCGTTTAGAAGCTTGACTTGAAGGTTCCAATATCAACTCATGGTTTGCATTTGAATTGAGCAGCATTTATATAGACTCCCAATGAAAATATAGTCGTTGGAATGGAGAAAGAGTGTTGGAATTGTTTGTAGACTTGTAGGTAGGCAATGATGTTATGTATGCTTTAGTTGTAGCCTTTTTAACCTTCTAAAGCAACCTTGGTGCTTTATCTTTCCATAAGGTCACTTCATGTCAAGATTCTACTTGCTTTTCTTCCTTTCTATCACTACATTCTGCTCATGTACTTTATATCTGATTTTACATACTTTAATTTTGAAGCTTCAAGCTCCTTTAACATGAACAAACATGCTTTTAATTTACAAACAAAAATCAAGGAGTTCTTTATCATTTAAGATAATATTTCTGAAACTTAAATTCCTTGAACTTCATTTGATCCATTTCAGATTAGGATTTCGAGAATGAATCTCATTTTCCGAAAGCGAAGCTTGAAATCTTCAATCCACTTTTAACCTTCTTGAACTTTAACCTTACGAACTTCTTTAAGAAGTAAATCAACCTTCGTTGACTTCAATCAAACTTTCTCGCTGACTATTGGTCAACCTTGTGTTGACTTTTAGTCAACCTTACGCTTGACTTTCATCAACCTTCAAGGAAGTTACTTTAACTTTTAAGCTTCGATCAACCTTCCGATGGTTTTAACCTTTCGTATTCAACCTTACGTAAGGTACCCTTTTGTAGGTAACCTTCTTTTGGCATGTTTGGACTTGAAATATCACTTAGTTTATTTTGTAATGCCAAGATCTTTGCTATGATTCTATTTCTGTTCTTTCATACACTTGATGAAACTTGTTATAATATAATAAGTGTTTTGGAAAACTCAATTTATTCCTTTAAGTTTGTATCATCAAAACATGGAAAGAGATTTTCATTTCTACAATCTCCCCCTTTTTGGTGATGACAAACTTGAGAATATATTTTAAGTTTTCTGTTTCTCAGGAATAGACATTTCAATCCAAACTAAATGTATTTAACACATTCATAGCAAAGGGATAATTATCATGTATAAGTGCAAAGCAATAATGAGATGCAAAGAAACAAAGACACATACCACACATACATAGTTTTGATAATTATCAATTACAAACCATAACATAGCACAAACTAAACATGTCCAAAAGATAATTAAAATGTCAACAGAAACCCCAAAATATATCACTTAAAACTAAGTAGCTAATAATCTCCATTCTCCCCTTTGTCAACAAAGACAAAAAGGAGGGAAGAAAAGGAAATTAGCTTGCTACTTGGTTGGAGAGGAATCATCTGAAGAATTTGATGATGAAGCGGTGAGAATGTCTGGAAGGGTTGAGGAGGAGGAAGTCGGGAGGCGCAACATTAGGAACCATAGTAGGCACTATGTTTTCCATTACCCATTGTTGATAGGCATAGTTTCGTGAGCTTCGGTCTGCTTTTCTCTTTGAAGTATTCCAATGCTCATCGAAGCTTGTTGTTCTGTACCTCATCTTCTTCATTTGTTTCTCATGGTGTGCTCTCATCTTCTTCATTGCCTCCAGTACTTCCTTCTTGTCTGCATAGGTGAATGAATCTTCCTTGTTCTCTGAAGGTTTCTTTGCTACTGGTGCCTTGTCGATGATGATAGAGGTGCATTCATAGTTTGTGAAGGATCCTAGAGATCCAAATTGTCTTGGCGGATCGGAAGGTAGTTTAGAAGGTCCGAACCTTCGGTACCTTTGGTGCAGGAGGAGTCATACATAGGAGAGAACATGAATCGTGAATATTTTGAAGCAAGAGTATTGCGGTGAAGTTCTAGGATTTTCACGCCATTGGGAAAATAAATTTGCTACTTGTTGAGTAGATCCCGAATGTCATGATGAAGAGGAGCAGGAGTTGATTGTGTATTTGGACCAATTGAGGATCGGGAGTGTGGAGTAATTCGGTGAGAGCAATAGAAGCCATTATTTTGGGGCTAGTGGCTTGATTCGAGGGTTTTCAGTGTAACTTGGTCCTCAATATCCCTAATTACCTCATGAACGGCTTGAGTGATAGGAGATAGTGGTTGTGTTTGTTCATTTTTCTGTTCCTCATTCTCATGGGATTGATTTTCTTGTAGCTCCCCCGAGCTAGACCTCATGAGAAGTGGTATATGGCAAATAAATGATTCCTTGAGAGAATGGGTAATAGATGGCTCTATCGAGAGGGTAGAGATTCTACAAATGAAGGAATGGTTTGAGAAGCGATTTTCGGGTTTTTCAAGGTCTGTTTCTAAGGTTCTCATCGAAGCTTCTTTTTCCATTTGTTCAGTTGTTCTTTTTTGGTTGGAGTGTCATTCAAGTCTAAAGGATTTTCAAAAATTTCTCTCCATTCTTGAGAGGGGTTCTGTCTCAACTAAATTCTCAATTGTGGGATTTGGTGGGGCTAAATTTATGGGCTCAATTCCAATAATGGTTTACTGGTTCTAGTGACTCCCCACGAGGAGTTGACATAGGTGCATTTTCAGTAGGACTTGGTTCTAGGATTGGTTTATCTTGAGCAGGTTTTGTTTTCGGAAAAACTTCTAGTTTCTTGCTAAAAGGTTTCAGTCCCATCTGTTTAGCACTCTTGGACCAGAAGGTTGTTTTTTCATGTATTGATTCTTCCCTAGCCACAGAGATTTTCTTAAATCTGAATAATTTGGTCAAGAACATACCATAGGGTAGGGATGAAATCGCCTAATGGTTTTGCACATATCATCATATAATGAAAGATAATGTATGGAAGGTTAATCTTATTTCTAGTGATCATGTGATAGACTAAGAGTAGATCAATAGGTTTTACTGCTCAAAACTTCTGCTCTAGGAATCGAGAGAGTGGACTACCATATTGTGCATGATACGTGCTTCATCCTTTAGTGCTGATGATTTGAGCTTTTCACTAGGTTTCTTCATCGGAAGCTTGAACTTCCTCTGTGTAACTTCAGTTTGATCATACCAATCTTTTCCATACAAACACACTTCATTCTCGGGAATTTTCGGGGCATTGGCTATTATGGTTGGTGTTACCACAATAGTGGTTCCTTTTACTTGAGTAGTAAAAGAGGATTTGGTTTCACTCACATTCATGTATCCATAGAATTCTTTTATGAGGTTGGGATAAATAGTTTCTCCTTGGGATGAGAATGTTTTGCCAACCTTGATACTCAATGTGTTCTGTAGATTCCAACCGAGAAGCTTTAAGTTCCTCCAACAGATAAATTCTACCAATAAGAACATTCCTCTTTCCCCATTTTTCCTTATCAAACACTTGTATGCAGAAGGGCTTGTTTTTCAACTTCGAAGCTTGATCAAGTTTACGTTCTTCATCAACTTTTTCCTTTCCTTTACTTCCTCCAAACTTTATCTTAAATTTTGGTCTTTTGGAAGAAGATTGGGGTTGAAGAGAGGCTTTCCTTTTCGGTTCAGTTTTGATTACGCCATCATTTCGAGCATGAGTAGAATCATCATCATCAAGGGTGATTGGTTGACTCCTTCTTGTTCCAGGACCTGTATTTCCTTGAGAGAACTTGTTTTGATTCTTGTAGACCTTCGTGAGGAGTGGGTGATGATTTGGAAGGTTTTGTTACGATGGAGGATCATTCAGGTCGGTGTAGGTTTAGAAGCATTCAATAATGCAGGTGGAAGGACATGGGTTGTGGGAGTCTTTGGCTTTCTTCACACATGGGATTTTTGTTCTCACCATTTTTGGAAAAAAATTTCTTCTTGCGAAGAGGGAGGAAGAGAGAAAGAAAATCGGTTTGAGAGAGAATGAGTTCAGATTTGTTTTGGGCGTGCGTGGAAGAAAGTGAAAGAGAGAGAGAGACTAGCCGTTGTGACTTGATGGTTGCAGTTATGACAGGACATAACTGTCATAGAAGTCAGTTTTTAGTTGCTTTAATAACCGCCTCCAATTGACTTTAATTTATCCTTCTCAAATTCAACCTTACGAATTTGATTCTCTCAGTTTAACCTTCGAAGACTTGAAGGTTGGGGTTTTTGACATATTTTTCTCCTAAGGACATTTTAAAATGTGCAAAGCCTTTTTAATAAAATTAAAACTTTCTTCTAACAAAGGCTTGGTAAATATATCAGCTAATTGATGCTTGGTGTCAATAAAAATAAGTTCCACATCCTTCTTTTGAACATGATCTACGATAAAATGATGTTTAATATCAATGTGTTTAGACCTAGAGTGTTGGATGGGATTTTTGATAAATTGATAGCAGCACTAGTATTGTCACAATAAATGGGAGTGCATGTGTACCTTATAGAGTAGTCCTCCAATTGATTCTTGATCCATAGAATTTGAGAACAACAACCACAGCAGAGATACATATTGCGCTTGATGAGTTGATAATGCAATTGAATTACATTTTCTACAAGACCAAGAGATTAAGGATTCCCCAAAATTTGACATGATCCACTAGTACTTTTTTCGTCAATTCTATCACCAAAGCATAGTCGACATCACGATAGCTAATTAGGTCAAAATGAGTATTCTTTTTATACCATAGACCAAGATTAGTTGTTCCCACTAAGTATCTGAATATTCTTTTGATGTGCGGTGAGATGAGATTCTTTTGGAGAAACTTGAAATCTAGCACATAGGCCAACTGAAAACACAATGTCAGTCTACTAGCGATTAAATATAATGATGAACCTATCATACCCCCTGTATTCTTTTTGAGAAATTGGTTTTCCTTCTTCATCCTTCTCAATTTTTGTACAGAAGGATGCATAGGAGTTGCCATGGCTTTAGCTTCATTCATCTTATATTTCTTGAGAAGATCTTTGATGTATTTTTCTTGACTAATAAAGATACCTTCATCAAGTTGTTTAATTTGAAGCCCTAGAAAGAAACTTAATTCTCCCATCATACTCATTTCAAATTCACTTTTCATAAGTTTCCCAAAATCTTTGCATAATTTTTCATTTGTTGATCCAAAATGATATCATCAACATAAATTTGAACAATCAACAAATCTTTATCAAGAGTTTTCTTAAATAATGTAGTATCAATTTTTCCTCTTGTAAATTTGTTTTTGATCAAAAAGTTACTTAACCTTTCATACCAAGCTCTAGGAGCTTGCTTAAGCCCATATAGAGCTTTGGTGAGTTTAAAAACATGGTTTGGTTTCTTTTGATCAACAAAACCAGGAGGTTGATTGACATAAACTTCCTCATTTAAAAACCATTTAGAAAAGCACTTTTAACATCCATTTGAAATAATTTGAAATTTTTGTGTGCAAAGAAATGCAAGTAAGATTCTAATAGCTTCTAACCTTGCTACAGGAGCAAAAGTTTCATCATAGTCAATACCTTCTGTTGGTTATACCCTTGAGCAACAAGTCTTGCCTTGTTTCTCACCACCTTACCATTTTCATCTAGCTTGTTTTACGAACACCCATTTGGTTCCTATAATAGACTGATTTTTTTGGAGGTATCACTAAGTTCCATACCTCATTCTTTTCAAATTGAGAGAGTTCTTCAGTCATTGCTTCTATCCATGATTGATCTTGTATGGCCTCATTGATTGACTTAGGTTCTATTTTGAGAGATTAAGACCATTCCAGTGACATTGTCTCCGAATGAAGTTCTAGTTCTAACAGGATCGAAGTGCTACCAATAATTTGATCTTGTGGATGATGTACCACCATTCTCCAACTTCTTGGTAATTGAGAAGGTTCATCGAAGCTTGAGTAGCTTCATTTGATTGTTTAGAAGGTTGAGCGAAGCTTACGGTTCATCCTTCTCCAATCTGTTTTCATGTTCTGTACTTCTTGATTGGTCTCATCAACATCAATTACTTCACTTGAACTGTTAGTTTCATTAAATACAATATGCATGCTTTCTTCTACAGTTTGAGTCCTAAGGTTATATACCCTATAAGCCTTTGAAGATGTTGAATATCGAGAAAAATTCCTTTATCGATTTAGAATCAAATTTTCCTAGATTGTCTTTGTTATTCAAAATGAAACAAGTGCAACCAAATACACGAAAGTATGCAATGGTTGGTTTTCTATTTTTCCAAATTTCATAGGGGTTTTCTCAACAATTTTTCTAATAGACACTCTATTCAAAATATAGCAGTGTGTGTTTACAACACGCCCAAAAGTATTTTTCAATTTTTGAATCTTCTAAGAGTGTTCTTGCCATTTCTTGCAAAGTTCTATTTTTTCTTTCTACAACTCCATTTTGTTGTGGAGTTCTAGGACATGAGAAATTGTGAGTAATTCCATTTTCATCAAAAAGTTTTGAAAAGAAAAGTTTTCAAATTCTCCCCATGATCACTTCTTACAGAAATAACATTTGTTCCTTTTTCATTTTGAACTTTCTTTAGAAACACTTTGAAGGCTTCAAAAGCCTCATCTTTGTTTTTCAAAAATAGCACCCAGGTGAATCTAGAGAAATCATCAACAATTACAAAACCATATCTTTTCCATTAAGACTAGCGGTTTTGGTAGGACCAAATAAGTCTATGTGAAGTAGTTCTAGTGACCTTTGGGATGTGATCATGTTCTTAGGTTTGAAACTAGATTTCACATGTTTACCATGAACACATGCTTCACACACTCTATCTTTTTCAAAATTGATTTTTGGTAACCCTCGACTAGTTCCTTTTTGGAAAGTTTTGAAATAGTTTGCATGCTTATGTGGCCAGTTCTTCTATGCCAAATCCATTTGTCATTTTCATAAGACATAAGACAAGTTTCTTGAGATAGTTCATCAAGACATAGGCTATATAGATTTTTATTTCTAGATGCAGTAAACAAGACCTTACAGAGGAGATTTCTTTAATAAAACACTTATCGATTTAAAAGAGACTTTATGACCACTATCACACAGTTGGTGATACTTAACAAATTATGCTTTAAACCTTCTACATATTGAACATTCTTAATTTTAGGGGAGTTAGAATTACCTATAGTACCTATACCTTTGATGCAAGCTTTATCATCATTGCCAAAGATGACATAGCCTCCATCTATTCTCTCCATTGAGAGAAATTTATCTCTTCCCCTGTCATGTGCCTCGAACATCCTTTGCCTAAGAACCATGACTTTTTCTTGGATGCTAAGAGGCATTCTGTTTCAGAGATGTTAGTAATGATTTAGGTACCCAATATCTTTTGGGTCCTTCATGGTTAGTCCTCTTCCTATAGAAGCTTTTTTTCGGTTTATAGCATACTGAAATATCATGACCAAAATGTTTGCAATATGTGCACTTTATCTTAGACTTTCTAGTCCTAGATTTCTTCTCATTTTGTTTTTCTCTGAGGTAGTTCAAAAGTTTTCTGTATGGACATAGCTAGTTCTTTAGTTAAAACAGAAACTTTATCTTTGAGAAGGTTGTTTTGATTTTCAAGGTCGAGAGTATAAGATTTGGTTGTTACGAGACCTTATCTTTCAAAAGTTTGTGTTGTTCGAGAAAGTTTAAAGTGAGAATGTTGAAGAGTTTGAACTGTTTTTATCAAATATTCATTTTGTTTTTGAAGCTCTTCATTCTCCCTTTTGCATTCAAAAGTTGATTTTTGAACAAACACACATTTTTGAGCCAAAGTGTTTGAATCATGTAATAGGTTTTCAAAAGCATGTTGAGTATCTTTGCATGAAGCACAAGTTTGTGATTTAGAAGTGCTTACCTCTTCTAGATCGGTGTCTCCTACTGAAGCATGAGTTGATTGATTCCGTACTTGAAGTAGGAAATATTTGAGAAGGTTCCTCGAGTCGACCATGAAACAAAAGTTTGCAGTTTCTTCATCATGGTCCGAGTTGGTATCTTCCGAGTCATCCCATGTTGCAAGTAGAGCCTTTTTCTTAGGTGTGAACTTTCTGTTGCTTCCTTTCAACTTTGGACATTCATACGAAATGTCGAGGTTTGTTACATTCATAGCACACAGGGTCAATTTTCTTTGGTTCCTTCACCTTTAGGTTGATCTTTCTTGAAGAAGGGTTTTCTGTTATTTTTCTTTCTAAATGCCCATCTTCTCAACCTTACGGTGATTAGAGCCATTTCATCCTCATCATCAATGTCATTTTCATCATCTTCACTTTCTTCTTGAGTATCCTCTTGAGCTTTATGTGCCATAGCTTTAGAAGGTTGTGAAGTTTTTGAGAAGCTTTGAGTGCAATGGTTTTAACCTTCTTGGGTTGAAGTTCATCCATGATTTCTTGTTCATGCACTTTTAGGGATCCAAGTAGATCCTCTATTTTGAGAATAGAGAGATCTTTAGCTTCTGTTATAGCGATCACTTTAGGTCTCCATACCTTTGGAAGGCATCTTAGGAGTTTTCTTACTTTAGCTTGATTTGAGTAGGTATTTCCCGGGAGTTCAAATCATTTGTTATTGTTGTGAATCGCTAAACATTTCAGAAATTGTTTCTTGCTCCTCCATTTTGAATGTTTCAAATTTATGAATAAGAAGGTTGATTTTTGCTTCTTTGACTTGGTCTGTTCCTTCATGGGCGATCTTCAATGTATCCCGATTTCTTTGGCGGTTTCTTTTCCCAAGAACTTTATCATATTCACTTCTTCCTAAAGCACATGTTAGATAAAATTTAGCTTTAGAGTTTAGAAGTACCATGCGTTTATCTTGGTGTCCAGTGTTTTAGGTTTGCTCATAGTGGTCCCATCATCAAGAGTTGTAGTAGGTTCAAAAGGACCATCTTCAACAATTCCCCAAATGTCAGTGTCTTGAGATTCTAGGAACAATCTCATTTGATCTTTCCAATAATAGTAATGTTCACCAGTGAATCCTGGTGGTCTATTTGCTGAAGCTCCTTCAGGAAGGAACATTACAGAGTTGGAATGATGACTCATCACTTCTTCCAGGATCTTTCTCTCTCACTGCCTTTGCAAAGTGTGTGCTCACCCTAGAGGTGAGCTCGATGCCAATTGAAGTGATTAATTTGCACAAGAAAGGGGGATTGAATTGTGCACTCTTTTTGATTTTTAATACCTGCAACCTTCTGTATTATTTCTCAAGGTAACTTGGATATCAGAAGGTTGAATGTTAGTTACACAAACAATAATCAAGTATGCTAGTAGTGAATGATATTTAACTTTGATGATTTTAGATGTCTTTGATTTAGAAAAGAGAGTTGTTTTCAAAAGATAATCAGAGTTGAGTTTATTTAAAATCAAGATTTTGACTTGAAGGTTGATGTATTTAACCTTCTAAAGTATTTGAAAACTTAGGTGATTGTTAAGCAGTTAAAGCAAATGATAAGTAAAAGAGAAAATAACACAATAGAGTTATAGAGGTTCACCAAACTGTGGCTACTCCTCTCCCCACGTCCACGTGAGAGTTTCCACTATTTTCCAAATAGATTTTACACTTGCTTTAGCTTCACTTGCTAAAGACTTTCACCTTCACTCTCTTTTGATCACACACAAAAGACAAGTGCCAATTTCCACAGTAGAATCACCAACAACCCTCACTTTTCACGGGTAGCTTGTTGAGAAACTTTTGAGCTGAATCACCAACAACCTCACCTCTCACTAGGTAGTTTGTTGTGAAACCTTCAAATCGAATCTCCAACAACACTCACCTCTTACTAGGTAGTTTGTTGAGATACCTACAATCTTAGACTCACCAACAACACTCACCTTTCACTAGGTAGCTTGTTGAGAGACTTACAACTTAGAATCACCAACACCACTCACCTTTAATCTAGGTAGTCTGTTGAGAAACAAGCCTGATATTCCTTACAATAAGGGGTTTGGGTTATGGGATGATTTAGGAGCTTGTTTATAGATAAATACAATGTATTTCTAAGAATGTAACAAGCTTGCACACACTCAAGATAGTATTCCCAATTCTGAATTTGTAGTAGCTTGAAGTGTGGATGAGAAGGTTGGATTTCGTTTAGAAGCTTGACTTGAAGGTTCCAATATCAACTCATGGTTTGCATTTGAATTGAGCAGCATTTATATAGACTCCCAATCTGAAAATATAGCTGTTGGAATGGAGAAAGAGCTGTTGGAATTGTTTGTAGACTTGTAGGTAGGCAATGATGTTATGTATGCTTTAGTTGTAGCCTTTTTAACCTTCTAAAGCAACCTTGGTGCTTTATCTTTCCATAAGGTCACTTCATGTGTCAAGATTCTACTTGCTTTTCTTCCTTTCTATCACTTACATTTCTGTTCATGTACTTTATACGATTTTACATACTTTAATTTTGAAGCTTCAAGCTCCTTTAACATGAACAAACATGCTTTTAATTTACAAACAAAAATCAAGGAGTTCTTTATCATTTAAGATAATATTTCGAAACTTAAATTCCTTGAACTTCATTTGATCCATTTGATTAGGATTTGAGAATGAATCTGTTTTCGAAATGAAGCTTGAAATCTTCAATCCACTTTTAACCTTCTTGAACTTTAACCTTACGAACTTCTTTAAGAAGTAAATCAACCTTACGTTGACTTCAATCAAACTTTACGTTGACTATTGGTCAACCTTGTGTTGACTTTTAGTCAACCTTCGCTTGACTTTTAGTCAACCTTACGAAGAAGTTACTTTAACTTTTAAGCCTGCGATCAACCTTACGATGGTTTTAACTTACGTATTCAACCTTACGTAAGGTACCCTTTTGTAGGTAACCTTCTTTTGGCATGTTTGGACTTGAAATATCACTTAGTTTATTTTGTAATGCCAAGATCTTTGCTATGATTCTATTTCTGTTCTTTCATACACTTGTGAAACTTGTTATAATATAATAAGTGTTTTGGAAAACTCAATTTATTCCTTTAAGTTTGTATCATCAAAACATGGAAAGAGATTTTCATTTCTCTGATGCATTGTCAATTCATTAAACGTACCTTTTGAAGTTAACGAGTTCGTGACTTAAATACCCAAGTTTTGTGCAATATTAACGATTAGTAAAATTCCAAAATTTACTCTAAGTAATAAGCGTAGTATCACGTTGGCCATTATTTGAGCTTATTTCAACCACGATATGTCGAGTCAAAAGTGTAAGGGTAGTGCATTGTCAATTCATTAGGCGTGCGTTTTGAAGTTAACGATTAATGACTTAAATACCCAAGTTTTGTGAAATATTAACCAGTTAGTAAAATTACAAAATTTACTCTAAGTAATAACTGTAGTTTCACGTTGGCCATTATTTGAGGTCATGTGGACACTGATATCTCTCAGTATAAAGTATAAGGGTAGTGCATTGTCAATTCATTAGGCGACGTTTTGAAGTTAACGATCAAATGACTTAAATACCCAAGTTTTGTGAAATATTAACCAGTTAGTAAAATTGCAAAATTTACTCTAAGTAATAACTGTAGTTTCACGTTTGCCATTATTTGAGGTCATGTGGACACTGATATCTCTCAGTATAAAGTGTAAGGGTAGTGCATTGTCAATTCATTAAACGTACCTTTTGAAGTTAACCAGTTCAGCAGCTTAAATACCCAAGTTTTGTGCAATATTAACCAGTTAGTAAAATTCCAAAATTTACTCTAAGTAATAACTGTAGTATCACGTTGGCCATTATTTGAGCTTATTTCAACCACGATATGTCGGTCAAAAGTGTAAGGGTAGTGCATTGTCAATTCATTAGGCGACGCGTTTTGAAGTTAACGATTCAAGAACTTAAATACCCGAGTTTTGTGAAATATTAACGATCAAGTAAAATTCCAAAATTTACTCTAAGTAATAAGCGTAGTATCACGTTGGCCATTATTTGAGCTTATTTCAACCACGATATATCGGTCAAAAGTGTAAGGGTAGTGCATTGTCAATTCATTAGGCGACGTTTTGAAGTTAACGATTCGTGACTTAAATACCCAAGTTTTGTGCAATATTAACGATTAGTAAAATTCCAAAATTTACTCTAAGTAATAAGCGTAGTATCACGTTGGCCATTATTTGAGCTTATTTCAACCACGATATGTCGATCAAAAGTGTAAGGGTAGTGCATTGTCAATTCATTAGACGACGTTTTGAAGTTAACGATTCAATGACTTAAATACCCAAGTTTTGTGCAATATTAACCGATTAGTAAAATTCCAAAATTTACTCTAAGTAATAAGCGTAGTATCACGTTGGCCATTATTTGAGCTTATTTCAACCACGATATGTCGGTCAAAAGTGTAAGGGTAGTGCATTGTCAATTCATTAAGCGTACCTTTTGAAGTTAACGATTTGACTTAAATACCCGTGGTTTGTGAAATATTAACGATCGGTAAAATTCCAAAATTTACTCTAAGTAATAAGCGTAGTATCACGTTGGCCATTATTTGAGCTTATTTCAACCTTGATATATCAGTCAAAAAAGTGTAAGGGTAGTGCATTGTCAATTCATTAAACGTACCTTTTGAAGTTAACGATTCAGCTTGACTTAAATACCGAGTTTTGTGAAATATTAACCGATTAGTAAAATTCCAAAATTTACTCTAAGTAATAAGCGTAGTTTCACGTTTGCCATTATTTGAGGTCATGTGGACACCGATATCTCTCGTATAAAGTGTAAGGGTAGTGCATTGTCAATTCATTAAAGCGTACCTTTTGAAGTTAACGATTCAAAGCGACTTAAATACCGAGGTTTTGTGAAATATTAACCGATTAGTAAAATTCCAAAATTTACTCTAAGTAATAAGCGTAGTATCACGTTGGCCATTATTTGAGCTTATTTCAACCACGATATGTCGAGTCAAAAGTGTAAGGGTAGTGCATTGTCAATTCATTAGGCGACGCGTTTTGAAGTTAACGATTCGACTTAAATACCGAGTTTTGTGAAATATTAACGATCAAGTAAAATTCCAAAATTTACTCTAAGTAATAAGCGTAGTATCACGTTGGCCATTATTTGAGCTTATTTCAACCCCCGATATGTCGGTCAAAAGTGTAAGGGTAGTGCATTGTCAATTCATTTAGCGACGTTTTGAAGTTAACGATTCAATGACTTAAATACCCAAGTTTTGTGCAATATTAACCGATTAGTAAAATTCCAAAATTTACTCTAAGTAATAAGCGTAGTATCACGTTGGCCATTATTTGAGCTTATTTCAACCACGATATGTCGGTCAAAAGTGTAAGGGTAGTGCATTGTCAATTCATTAGGACGACGTTTTGAAGTTAACGATTCAGTGACTTAAATACCCAAGTTTTGTGAAATATTAACGATTAGTAAAATTGCAAAATTTACTCTAAGTAATAAGCGTAGTTTCACGTTTGCCATTATTTGAGGTCATGTGGACACCGATATCTCTCGATTATAAAGTGTAAGGGTAGTGCATTGTCAATTCATTAAAGCGTACCTTTTGAAGTTAACGACCAATGACTTAAATACCCAAGTTTTGTGCAATATTAACGATTAGTAAAATTCCAAAATTTACTCTAAGTAATAAGCGTAGTATCACGTTGGCCATTATTTGAGCTTATTTCAACCACGATATGTCGGTCAAAAGTGTAAGGGTAGTGCATTGTCAATTCATTAGGACGTGCGTTTTGAAGTTAACGATTCAATGACTTAAATACCGAGGTTTTGTGAAATATTAACGATCAAGTAAAATTCCAAAATTTACTCTAAGTAATAAGCGTAGTATCACGTTGGCCATTATTTGAGCTTATTTCAACCACGATATGTCATTGTCAAAAGTGTAAGGGTAGTGCATTGTCAATTCATTTACGCGTGCGTTTTGAAGTTAACGATTTCAAGACTTAAATACCCAAGTTTTGTGCAATATTAACCGATTAGTAAAATTCCAAAATTTACTCAAGTAATAAGCGTAGTATCACGTTGGCCATTATTTGAGCTTATTTCAACCACGATATGTCGGTCAAAAGTGTAAATATTTCTTATATGTAGTTTCACGTGTGTGATTACTTGAAGTCATTTGAAACTTATATGTGCGGAAAAAGTATATGGCTAGACACTATAAATAGTTAGAAGGTTATGTGTTAGTATTTCTTATCTTCAACAAAGGTAAGGGCCCTTACCATCATGCCTGCACTTTTAATTTTTTCAATTGTGTGCTGATTTTAGAATTTATTTCTTCTTACCTCTACTTTTTGTTTAGGATAAAACACACGGAAGAAGATGAATTACACACTTTACAAAGATTTTCTTTGAATATTCAAATAAGATTGGCACAAGATACTACCCACACGAAATCCTTGAAAGTATGGGTAGATATTGGTCATTAGAGCGAGACAAGTTTATATATAGTTTGTGCCCACAAGACCGATTCGGGTGTCAAAATATGATTCAGTATCGTAAAGAGTGGGAGTATCGTCTGCAGGAATCTGGAAGGCTAAGAGCTCAGTTGGGGCAGTGCTACATTAAAGCCCCAAAGCAAAAATCACTTGAAGTGGTTATAGACAACGATGAGTCACTAGAGAAGGCAGTTAACATGATCCGACACGAAAACAATCAGATGCAAATTCGAAATAATAGGCACCAACTTGTACACGATGCATGCAGAAGAGGTGATTTCACACAAGCCATTCCAAACGAAAGGGATTTTGAGTATGCTACAGACGAGGACTATATACTAATGGAAGCTGATTAATTACGAGTATACCCAAAATTATGCAATCAGTGAAACCAATAAAGAAATAATATAATAAAATAGAAATAAACTAATAAACACACATACACACACACTATATCAAAACACAATTGCATACAATGAAAGGATAAAATCATACCTTTTATAATAATGATGTTTCCATCCTCAAATCTGGGGGAAGTTTCGCTTTCTCTAATACTTCTTCTTTACATGAATTTCTTGGATCAAGTACCCATTTGCATACAAATTCTTTGCGAAATCTAACTATGTCACCCTAAACAAACACATTTGTATTAACAATTTATTACTTTTCCCTTAAATTTTCATTTAACAAAACAAAATATATAATCAATATTTATTTACCTCTGAGTACTCATCCATCGTATTTTCACCGTTCCATAATTCTAAGTACTTCAACACATAAATACCACAATCATGGCTGTAATGACAAATAATATGTATTTCAAACCATCAACATAAATGAAATGAAAGACTAGTATTAACATTGAATTTATACCTAACAACATCCAACGAATCACTTACTGGTTACGTTGTTTCGGCATGTTTTCATAAACGGTCAACAGAGAGTTACACTTTTCTTCCCCTTCAACAATATAATTCAACAACTCTTCGAAACGAGTGTGCTACAAAATAACGATTACAAAACAATTCAACCTTAAATACGACTTAAATTATACCATATTTTACGTATTTGTATAACCTTAACAATTAAAATTAAGAATTGGTTAATAAAATCAATTACCATTGCTGAATCAAGCAACAACCAAGCATCATTCCTTTCATGCTCCAAAGAGTCCAAGATGTACATCTTTCTTTCGGCTTTAACTAGAACGTAGCACACCAATGTTCTTGAAATACAGCTGGGGCAAAAATCTATAACATGTATACAAATTTTACACGTACTATTCATAATACAAATATCAACACTTCAATTTAAATGAACTTATATTACCCACTTACCAAATTGCATGACTTTAACATATCAATGGGACTACTTCTCAAAGAAATGTATTTACAAAATTCTCCTAAACCCCAACTCTTGTGGGTTCCATTTTTGAATGATGGTAATTCAATAACGACCATATCCTACATTAGAAAATCAATACGTCCATTGGAAACTATATTAACCAAATGTTTTTTAAAGGAAATTTCTTTAATAACACGTGTTTTTAGTTATACTCACAGCAAAGTATGAATTAAATAGGAACCGGGTAAGAACACCAGTTTTTTCAATTTCCTCTACCATCATGAATGTTGTAGCAAAAGACAATACCTGCAAACAAATTATTCATTTAAAATACAAACTGTTAACAAATTATGGCAACCAATTGAAATACCACATCTTAGTAGTCAAAAAGGATATTAGTAGTTACATAGTTGTCCAGCCATTTCCTTGGGCCCAGATATTGCATGCTATGTCTTGTAAGAAACTCCTCATTCAACCTAACCATAGTCTGCTTTCATTACAATGACCTTTGTGTCAATAAATCTAATGATTAGTAAATAAACGTGCATCAAAGTAGTTTCAATAATGAATTTGACAATCGCATTTACACGTACTCGTCCTCCATTGACCTTCTCATTTGGCGCGTGCAAAATCTATACAAATCACCCAGCCATTTGTTTACTTTTTTATTATTTGTTGCTGTTTCAACACTTACTACTTCTTCCACCTCACACGGTTTTGTCACATTCTCACTTAAACTTATTGCATTGCTTGTTGATGCCATTCTACAATCAGCTTTTTCATATACTTCCATTTCATCCTCAAGCATCGAAATCCTCATCCTAAATTCCTTTGGTATGCCCCCTATTGTTCCATATCGCTTTCGAACCTCCTCAATAGCTTCTTTCACAATTTCATTTGCATTGTCTTCATCAGTCAAATCTATATCTTCAATAAACTAATAACAACAAAATATTACAAATCTTCTCCATATTTTCCAAATTTAAACAAAACATCATTAAAATCTAATAAACCAATAACTTACATAACTTTTTAATGAAACTAATAAACACTGCTAACCTCATTTGTTTCAAAAATTCTGGAAACAATATGCTTCCCTGGCGGTACCACAATCCACTCTTTCATACGTGGAAAACTTTTGCTTTCTGAATTTCCCCTCAACAACAAGTGCTCAACTGCCCAAAGCTATAACACAAAATAGTTCACTTTTGTAACATAACCAACCACAAATATGACCAATTCAATTTAATAAATTTGTGAACAAATCTAATTAAAATATCTCATTTTTACCTGGAGCGAGGTTGCACAGCCAGCAATATGATGCGCGTCACGGTTCTTTCGTTCGTTGAACTTGGGAGCAATACGATTGACGCTACGAACTAAAAAGTTATAAACAGCACCACCCCAATCATATTTATCCAGTCTACCTAAATCATCTAATATCCTAAATGGTAGGCTTTTCAATTGGGGGTTGCACGAGGAAAGTAGAAAGTGGCGAAAGCAAGGATAATGTATAGCCGACAAAAATCCTCTACATCATCATCAGATGTCAGTTCTCTCAATTTCTCAACAATACTTGACACATTAATAACCTCACTATTGAACAATTGTCTTACTCTAGACCCGACCCCATCATCTTCATAAACGGGTTCTCCAACAACGCGAAGCCCCAACCCTATACAAACATCTAAACTTGTGTGAGCGGAATCATCCTATTGGCAACCCGAATGCTGCGCACTATGTATGTCCCACCTAGTTACTAATTCCCGAAGTAACACTCCACAAATTAAGTTATTTTCTTGAACATCGACTAACCATTTGAAAGGTGTCGTTAGAAGAAGTTTCTTTTGTTTTCCTGTCAAAATTTTGTTAACCTCCACTAATTCCTTCGTATTCACAAAGTGCCTCACTCGTATCTGAATTGCAAATGAATGAAAAATTAATAACCAATACAGAAATATACAAGTTATACAAAATTTCAAATCGTGTCATAACAAACTTACCATTTTCAGATCAACTCAAATAATAGTATCCGTTCCTGAAACATTATAGATCGTTCATTAACTTTATTCAGCAATTATCACAATTAATGAAAATGGTTAAAACACTTCAGCTAAGTTAAAACACTTCATCTAACTTAACTTCTTGTCTAACTCTTTGTTCAGCAATTATCACAATTACTGATAATGTTTCCTGTAAGTTTTATTACCTAATGTGTTTGTCATTTAAAATTCATCAGACCCAACCTAAGGTAATTCGTTACAAAAATAACTAACTGCAAATGAATACAATAAAAAACGGGTTTACATACCTTATTAAAACACGCGAATGTGAACGTCGTTGCTTGCAGTGGTTGCCGAAGACGGAGATGGAAATCTGAACGTCGTTGCCACTAGATTCAATCACGAACTGAGTATTAAGAGGAACAGAGCTTTCACTATTCTTGTTTCCAACGATTACCACACTTGGAGGGAACCTGAGCAAAGACTAGTGGTGAGAATGAGAGAGAACGAGATAGAGAGAGAGTTTGCGAGAGAGTTTTGGCGATGAGGAACGAGGGAACGCGGGATTTGAACAATAACGAACGAGGACGCGGGGAGTTGAAGAATAACGAGCGAGCGGAGGAAGAATTGGAGAATGAGGAAGGAGCGGAGGAAGAATTGAAGAATAAGGAAGGAAAGGAAGAATGGTGAGGAGGGTTACCGAGAGGGTTTTCTTTGAGGAGAAGGGGAGAAAGGAAAGGTGATTTTTGATTTTAATTAAAACAACATTTGACAAAATTTTATTTACTCATTTAATTAATTTTCTCGTATTATTTGTAACAAATGTGGGACCCACAATTATATTACTGTATATTGTCCCCGATTGTCCCTTTTAGATTGTCCGAATATCATTTCAACAATGCTATTTTGACAAAAAAATTTGACAAATCGACAAATCACCAACCTACAACACCAATTACCCAAGTTTTTTTAGACAAATAGCCAAGTTGTCAATTAACCAAGTTTTTAATCCACGCCTCGAAAATTGTGAAAAAAAGCAAGTTGGCTATTTGTCTAAAAACTTGGGTGTGTGTTCAGAGCCAATGACTTGTCGATTTGTCAAAATTTTTTTTGTCAAAATAGCATTTTTCATATCATTTTCCTATGTTTTCAGTGCATCCACTATCACTATCACTTGAGCTGCAAACTCTAGTCTCCTTGTTGGCCATCTAGAGAAAAGCCACTGCACTGCTGAACTTCTTATACCTTGCAGATTTTTCTTTGCTCTAAGAGTAGTGCAGATTCTGTTCCAGAGATCCATGATCTCTCTCCCACTGAGAACTTTGGAACCCCCCTTCAATGCCATTAAGACAAAGCAAATGACCATAACCATTGCAATCAATGGCGGATCCATAGCTTATGCTATGGGTCAATTGCCCCCACCATATAAAAATATTTTAGTTAGTTATACTTGATAAAATTTCTTTTGCCCCTAAAGAAATGAGCTAATTGTTTTTTAAATGAAGGTATAAAGGATACTAATTTTCTCTTTTATTTTTCTAATTTTTATTGTTTTGGTCTTTTCTAATGATAATATATGTTTCGCTTTTTTCTTCTAGCATTAAATATACATAATCAAAAACTTAATATTTTGGTTTTTATGACTTAAAAAAATTGTTTACACAAAATAGAGACCTATTTATTCTCCAACAAATGAAAATTACTAATTTTAAAAAGTCAAATATGTGTCAAACTAACTTTTATAGTGACCAAAGTGTCCACAAAATTATTTTTAAATTACTAATTGATTGATATTTGATGACTAAATTGATATTTTTCATTTCTCAAAGGCAAATTAAGTTTTTGTTTTTGTCAAGGGTTGAGTCTTTACTGTTTTTTATCATGAAATTATATATTTTATTGATGTTTATAATATTTTTTTGGAAAAGTACTAAACTATTTTTTACCCTCACATCATAAAGTTTCTGGATTCACCACCGATTGCAATGAATCACTCCATGCAAAATATGGCTCTGATTATCAAGAGCACTTTCACTAAGAGTTTATGCCAGCCATTGTACATTAGGATTATGAAATGATACCTTCTCTCTGATATAAAATGGCCACCCCAACCTGAAAATCTTTGGCCATATTTTTCTCTTCGAGTAGAGAGAGATCGAGACATGATGGGTTGTTCTTGTTGTTGAAAAAGATATCATCTTTGATATCTGGTAAGGTTTTTCTGGAACTGATCACTCACTCACGTACGTCTTGTTTCCATGCACAGAATATACAGAGTAACATTTTTTTTTCATGCATGACTCGTTCATTGATCCAAAAAAAGCCTTTTAGTAATTTCTTGCTTTAATTATCACCGCATAGCCACATATATAGCTTCACCAACTTTAAATCCCTCTTCCTGCTATACTCTGCATTTTAGTGAACTCGATCAGGATCTCTGCATTATCCTGAGGGTTAGTTGATTAGGGAGATTATGTGTAAATTCCTTTAATACTTTTTTTAATTCACTAGGCGCATAGACAGTTGTAATATTATAACAACTCCTCATTGTTGTGGTTATCTGAGTGATAATTATTTTGAAACAGCTAGCGTTTTTAATAGCGGTGTGACAACTAACTTTGAGAGAGGGAGCAAGTATAAATATTTGTTTGCCATTAAAAACAACTGTCATCAGACAGCTAATAATTAACCAGAAACAAAATATGGTAGCTAGTGCACTTGTTACACTCATTATAGGAATTAAGTTGGTAAAATCAAATCAAACCAAGTTCTAAATTCTAAATTAAAGGAGATGCTTAATTACTCTAATCCAAACAAAATTCAAGCAATTTACAATTACTTTTCTTCTATATGTCATATAAACCAATAATACTCATTAATATTCAGTAGCACCTGCAGAGTGGAACAATATTCTGATGCAAGAACAAAATAAAATTCAACCAAACTAATATCATTGAAACCCAAATTAAAACTCAAGCAAATGGAACAATATTCTGAACCCAATTTACACCACTGAGCCAAATACTTCTTATGAAAAGAAAATATTGTTATATATATATATATGAAACTAATAATAATAGTCAAAACCATCTGGAACCATGAAACTAGGACAAGCAGCAGCAACATTATAGTTATCTTGTTGGTCAAGGAAACATTCATTCAAGAGAGAATAATTTGATAACGTTGTTGTTGGTGGTGGAACCATGAAACTAGCACAAGCAGCGGCAACATCATAGTTTTCTTCTTGATCACCGAAACATTCATTCAAGAGAGAATAATTTGATAAGGTTGTTGTTGTTGTTGAAACCGTGGAACTAGGACAACCAGCAGCAGCAATATCATAGTTTTCTTGTTGATCATGGAAGCATTCATTCAAGAAAGAATAATTTGATAAAGTTGTTGTTGTTGGTGGTGGAATCATGAAACTAGCACAAGCAGCAGCAACATCATAGTTTTCTTCTTGATCACCGAAACATTCATTCAAGAGAGAATAATTTGATAAGGTTGTTGTTGTTGTTGAAACCGTGGAACTAGGACAACCAGCAGCAGCATCATCATAGTTTTCTTGTTGATCATGGAAGCATTCATTCAAGAAAGAATAATTTGATAAAGTTGTTGTTGTTGATGGTTGAACCATGGAACTAGGACAACCAGTAACAGCATCATAGTTTTCTTGTTGATCAGGGAAGCATTCATTGAAGAGAGAATAATTTGACAAAGTTGTTGTTGTTGGTGGTGGAACCATGAAATTAGGGCAAGCAGCAGCAAAGTCATAGTTTTCTTGTTGATCATGGAAGCATTCATTCAAGAGAGAGTCATTTGACAAAGTTGTTGCTGGTTGTGGAACCATAGGAGGACAAGTAGCAGCAGCAGCAGCAACATCATGGTTTTCTTGTTGGTCGACATGGAAACATTCATTCAAGAGAGAATAGTTTGTTAAGGTTGTTGTTGGTTGTGGAACCATAGGACAAGAAGCAACATCATTGTTTTCTTGTTGGTGGTCAAAGAAGCATTCACTCAAGAGAGAAGAGTTGTTTGTTAAGGTTGTTGTTGTTGTTGTTGATGGTGGTGGAGAAACAGCAAGATACAATGGTTCTTGAAGTGAACTGAATCTCTTAGCTTCCATAGTAGCAACTAAATTAAGCTTCAAACGTTCTAAAGAACTCTTAAACTCTTCCACACATTCCAAACTCATATCATCAATAGAAAGATTCCACCAAGAAGGAAAACACAAACTACTATTTTTATCTTCCTCTTTCAGCACTTTCAATTTTTCTTCTCTTCTTTCAATTGATCTTGAATTTCTTCAAACTTAACCCTAATATCTTCAACTTCAACTTTTTCTCTTCCTCTTTTTCTGAAGAAAAAGGGTTTGTTCCAACGAGAAAATGTTGAATGACAGTGTCAGGATTAGGGTAGCCACAAGAATAAAACTTTCCATATGGAGAACTGATGATCAAAGCAGTTTTTGCTTCACATTGTAAGGATAATTCAGTGACCTTATTGAACAGTCCTTGTTTGCGTTTTGAGAATGTACTATGAAGCTTGTTTTGTTCCTCCACTTTCTTGATTTCGATCTTTCGCTTTCGTTTGTTTGATGCTGTTGTTGTGTTGTTTGTTGCTAGTTTCTTTGCAATCTTATCAACATCAAAGGAAGAAGAAGCCATTGCTATTGCCCTGCTTTTCTTCAAAGACAACAAAAGGAAAGAAAAATAACGCTGAATGTAAAAAATTAAACTTTGCTTGCCTTTTATAACGCTGGGTTCTCTCTACCCCAATATTATGAAGTTATGCGTTTCGTGTGGAGGAAGCAAAGGATCGTAGATTTCACTGAGGAGTATAATAAAGATAATCCTAGTAATAAATTCAAATCTTTTAATTCTCAAATAAAATCTTTTGTAAAATTGTAATAGAAAATACTTGTTTTGTTTTTGTACATCATAATCCGAAAAATACGGTTTAATAATGAGAGAAAGATGCTTTGCTGGAGGAAGATTTAAATCAATGGTCAAAAATTTAACATTGTACTTTCATGTTTCAACTAACGGTCATAAAAAAAAACTAATGATGAAAATATTTCTTAGCTGATATTTAGGAAAGATGAAAAATCAAATCTTTAAAATTAAATACAAATACTAACACTAATAATTACTATCATTAGAGTATAGAACAGAGCAAATCAGGATAAAATACGCTTAATAACTAACCATTTACTTACTATCTTTTACTTGTGAGTTGTTTGTGATACAGCAACAATTAGCTTCATAATCTTTAACATTAAAGGCTAAATCTAATGTAAAAAAAAATTAATTTCATAACAAAGTAAATAAGGGGTGATGCTAATATCTTTTGACGTACTTTAGGGTTTAGAAAAATATTTAACTATTCAAATATGCAAAGTTTGTTACTCAATAATCGGTTTGGTGAAAAAAAATATTAATTTTTTGACAAAATATGTAAAGTACGACGCTATACAGTGTACTTTTGAGTCCTTTACGGTTTGGTAAAAGTTTTAACTGTTCAAATACGCGAAATTTGTTCTTAAATAATCTGTTTGGTGGAAAAAAATTAACAAAATATGTAAAGTGTGATATTAAGCAGTGTAATATGGAGAACTTTAATGTTTGGAAAAAATTTTAACACTTCAAATACGCGAACTTATTTCCTCAATAACCGGTTTACACCCCAAAAAATAATAAGTAACGCTATTTGAACCAAAAAAATTGTACCAAAGTGTACCAAAATACGAATATATATAGAATATGAAGGGAATACTCGTATAATATATTTATATTTTTTATTTTAAATTAAGTTTAATGGTATGCGCGTTTAATAAATAAAAATATTATACGAGTATTCCTTCTGTATCTCATACATATTCGTATTTAGGTACACTTTTTTTAGTTCAAATAGCATTACTCAAAAATAATTTCCTCACAAAACATGTAAAACACAACACTTATCACTGTGTACAATACAATACAACATATATTTTCAAAAATCGTGGCTTCTTTTTTTTGACGCATTAATCGTGGCTTCTGGGGACTAACCTTTGAGCTTTGATGTGTGTCAACAGGTGTCACTTAGTCTCTGAGTGTCTTGACAAGTGGTAGGATGTGTCACTGGAATATAGCTATAGATTGAGGTTACCTTCTTTTTTTTTGTTCAACAAAACGAGGTGAATGGTCTAATTAGCCACCATACAATACGCTCAAATGTAGGAAAGCCCAACACCAAAGTTTTTTTTAGATAATCAAATGATATGAATAATGGGGCACTAGGGGTGCACCCAACTCTTACAAGAAAGAGGAAGGGGAGAGGCCTCATTAAAACCTCCCTGGGCCAAAACTCTTTGGGAAAAAGACCCAATGAGGGAAAAAGAGTACCTCAATAGCAGGGATTGGTTACAATGATAATACACACCCTAAGGGGCAATTGCACCAATCGGAGAAGGATACCCCGCTATTTCTCCCCTTCCTTGCAACAAACCAACTCCAAGACACATACTTAATGGAATTGATGATAGAGTTTACATTAGCTACCCCACCCTTAAACATAGTCCTATTTCTAGCCAACCACAATTGCCACATTGAAGCAACCCAGAAAATGTGTCTGACCCTGCAAGCTTTCTTCCCTTTTACACACCCTCCAACCTGTTGGAAGGATGCTATGACTTCATCCTCCAATGTTCCATCCAAGTTCAACCATGTAAAAATACCATGCCAAACCGAACGGGTAAACGAACACCCACAGAAGACATGTGCAGCAGACTCAAGCTCCTGGAAGCAGAAAACGTAGGATAGCTCATAAGGAGATGACAAAATACCTCTCAAGTGGAGATTTTCTCTAGTGGGCAGCTTGTTCATCAATAATCTCCAGCTGAACATCAGTGCTTTCGAAGGAATATCTGATTTCCAAAGTGATCCACAAGCATGAACCATCGGATCCACGTACATTGGAGCATTTCCACGGAGAAAATTACTAACCCACTCATAACACGACTTCACCGTGAAGCCACGGATCGTGTCCGGCAACCATATATACCTGTCTGGGATGTTGTGCTGCAGCTGTACTCCACGCAGCAACTCTGTCAACTCACCCACTGCATCGGGTTCAGCTGATGTAACAGCAGCAGAAGCAGCACCGATCCGCTGCAAATCCCAAACCCATCCCGAGCCCTCCCACGAACCCATCTCCGCAACCGTGAATTCCCTCGTGCCTGAGACCTCCATGACCGAGGGGTATAGTTCAGCTAACGTCTCATTTCCAGCCCACTTACCAGTCCAGAATTTTGTTTTAGAACCGTTTCCAATTTCAGCTTCGCCACATTGTCAAACCAACATCTCCCAATCGGTAACCCGTCACCTAACAACACCAAGTCACGCCACCAAAACGACGTTTTTCTCACCACTGCAGCTGGAGGAAGCTCATTACTCCATGAACAAATATCACCATACCTCACATTCAGTATGTCTTTCCATAAGAGAGTAACATCCTCCGATGTTAATCTCCATTTCCATTTTGCAAGAAGCGATAAATTAAACACTTCAAGATCCTTTACTCCCAACCCTCCTAGATGTTTCGATTTGCACACAATTTCCCATTTGACCCATGCCATTTTCTTCCTTTCAATATCTCCTCCCCATAGAAACATTCTTTGCAATTTTTGTATATCACCGATAACCTTTTTAGGGGCTTTGAACATAGAGAACAAGTACAAGCGGTAAGGATGATAGCACGAGTTTATTGTAAGTCACTCTTCCACCAATGGATAGCTTTGTACTTCTCCATGAGGATAATCTCGCCTTCATGGAATCAATCACCGATTGCCATGTTGATGCCCTTCTCGGATTAGCCCCAACCGGAACCTCCAAGAACTTAAACGGTACCGAACCCACTTTGCATGCCAAGAAAGATGAAATCCCATTCACAACACTCTCCTCCATATTCAGCCCAATTACATTGCTTTTGGCAAAATTAACTTTAAGCCCCGAAACCATTTCGAAACTTCTTAGGATCGCCTTCAAACCCCAAATGCACCTGTCTCTACCATCACACAAGAAAATGGTGTCGTCGGCAAATTGCAACATAGACACCGATGACTATCATCACTAACTTTGAATCCATTAATGCGCCCGCTTCTTCACCTTTACGTACTAACCCAAAGCCAAGACCTTCCGCCACAATTAAAAAAAAAAAGAAAGCTAATGGATCACCTTGCTTAATTCCTTTTTGTGCTACGAATTCCTCCGTGGGACTTCCATTAACTAAGATCGAAATAGAATTTGAGGAAACACACTCGATCATCCATCTTCTCCACAAAGCATTAAAACCCATACGTCTCAACATATAGTCCAAGAATCCCCAATTTACTGTATCATAAGCCTTTTGAAAATCTACTTTCAAAATTAGGCACTGCTTCCTTAATCTTTTAGCCATATCAATCACTTCATTCACCACCACCACCCCATCAAGAATGTTCCTCCCACCTATAAAAGCGTTTTGATTTTCGGATATAACCTTTGAGATAACCCTTTTCAGTCTACTAGCAAGCACCTTTGACAACAATTTGTACATGCACCCAATAAGAGAAATGGGCCTATACTCATCTAACTTCTGGGGATTCTTATTCTTAGGAACAAGGGTCATAAAAGAAGCAAACATAGCCTTGGGCAACCTAACCATTGAATGAAACTCGGAAAAGAATTTAAATACCTCCGGATTAATGATATCCCAACACTTCTTTATGAAGTTGAAATTGAAACCATCCGGCCCCGGGCACTTGTTACCATCACAGTCCCACGCAGCTTGTTTGATCTCCTCCATAGTAAAAGGGCTTGTCAACATGTCATTGTCTTCTTGACACACCTGTTTGAAGAATACCCCATCAAGAGTGGGCCGTGTAAAAACTTCTTCTTTGAAACTTTCCTCAAAATGTTCCTTAACCACCCTTTTGACTTCACCCACCTCATCAATCCAATGATCTCCCACTTGTAGTTTTACTAGCTGTAATCTACGTCTATTGCTTCTAATACATGCATGAAAGAACTTACTATTTGCATCACCCTCTGCCAACCACTTGATCCTTGACTTTTGTGCAAGTAGGCTTTCCTTAATTTGCAACTCTTTCCAAAACTCATTGTTTAACAATCTACGCTGCTCAACCTTCGGAGAACCCCCTTCAGCTGCCAATCTTTCTGCCTCATTTAAATCCTTCACTATATTATCAATGCACAAGTCCCTTATCCCGAAGCTTTCCTTATTCCATTTCCTCAATTGATCTTTCAACAGCTTCAACTTTTCTTTTAGAATGAAAGAATGTCTCCCAATCAATGTAGCCGAAGACCAACAATCACACAACATTTTCATGAAATCTCCATGCTCTAACCAACAGTTGTTGAACCTGAACGGTTTAGGGCCCTAGTTCGAGTTTGAACTAATCAACCAGATAGGACAATGGTCGGATACATCCTTATCACCAACCCACTGAGCTGAGATATGCCACCTAGCCACAAAGCCTTCAGACACCAGAAAACGATCAATCCTGCTCATTGTAACGCCATCGGGGGCGAAGTGTAACACCCCCTTACTCATAATAATTTAATTTATAAAATCAGAGTTCGAAAATCGTTTTTCCTTTTTAAAGACACATCCTCAAGGGAATGCTACGTTCATCAAACATCACTTTCACTTAGCCAATAATACTTTTCACAAATAAATATAATTGCGTGATACATAACACGACTTAAATGGGGCGAACCCTCAAATTCTAACACATCATTCTATTACAGTTCAACACTTATCTTAAACAACTAATAGACTACCCGGCTCCCCAGTTCGACGTCACAGAGCAAGACGCCACAACTAGACTGAGGAAAGAAAGGACCTTCACTCAGGATCACCTGCACGTTGCCGACATAAGAAGCAACATAGAAAGCAGTAGGGTGAGTCTCTTTTCATAAATAATAAAATGTATGATAATCGTTATGCTAGAGAAAGACAACTAGAAACACTCCGACTCAACCAACCACACAACACACCAAGTTAAGGCACACCAACTCCTAATCATCAAAGACACCAATGTGCATGAGAATATGCATGATGCACCCAAAACACCAAGGGCATATGCATGATGGATCCATTAAGACCAAGTCTTCTGCTATCACCTTAGGACCCAAGTCCTCTGCTTTCACCATTATGCTTATGATTTATGCGACACCATGAACAATGCATAACACACAAAGATATACATCATTCAATTAAACCATAACACAATCTCAAGAACTCACCAATTAGACCGCGACCTTACGTTTCATAAATAGGACCTAAGTCCTCTGCCACCTCTAGGGATCAAGTCTCTCGCTCATCAATAGGACCAAGTCCTCTCGCTCATAACCCTAAGGCTAACATCACTCGAGACATCATCAACGCACTAAGGTCGACATCTTTACATCGCCCAATAGCTCTATAGCTAGCGCCCAACTCATGGACATCTCCACACCTCATCACCAACTCTATGGCTAACTTTGATACCTCCTGGCCATAGTTTCTAAAGCTAGTGTCCAACTCATGGACACCTTGCCACCTAAAGTAGTGGACTACATAGTCACTACGAGGACCACAACGTCACCTAGGACTAAAACGTCACCTAGGGACCAAACTTGACTACACCATTCGGCCACTTAACGTTCTCGGCACTAGACAAAGACTCACGCCGGTGCGTGCCGCGGCGTCCCTATGCTACTCTGGGGTTAAAACAAAGACCTAAGACTCATCCCGCACCTCGGTACTCTCGCATCACCTCGGCACTCTCATCAAGTTCCTCGGCACTCTCGCAGAACCCCGGCTACACACACCGGACTGGCGCAGAGGGCACGCCACATTTGGCGCCCACACCGAGACCTCACGCACGCGAGGCATGCCACACTTGGTGCCCCTCACCGTGACCCCACCCACACCAAAACATAACACGCAACATACACCAACACAACGCGCACAACATTTTCTTCGCACACACTCACTGTGACTCCTACAACACCACCTCTAAGCATTCTACACTTGAACACACCACACTTAAACGCAACACCTCGCCTCTCGGCTACTTCACCTAGGCACACTACACTTAAGCACAACAACTCATCTCGATTAATATACTTAAGTACACAACGTATACAACACTTCAATATAACTACGACCTTCCTACATCTCGCCATGCCGACTTTCGACGAACATCTCCCCGTGACACTTCAAGCTGGCCCACACTTAGGCATGATTACACTACCCTTAACACCTCTACACCTCGACAATACATACTCGATCATCATACACTTCACTTAAATAGCTACACTTAGGCATACTTAAATCGCACCTTGACACCTCACTTAGGCAAACTACGCTCGTCATCATTCACCTCGGCTTCTACCTCGGTTACCACCTACATTTACACTTAGGAACATCACCTCCTCACCATTTACCTCTACAACTACCTCGCTTTGCCTCGGCTATACTCACAAAGAACTCCAAGACCACTCGGCACCTCGGCACCCATAAGTACCTTTGCATCTCACAACACCTCTGTGCACACTAATTGCGCCTCGGCATACGCACCCCCGCCCTTCGTCACCACTACACACAAAGACCTTGGCGCACCATATTGCACCTCGGCACACACACCCTATCTCCCCTCATATCTACACCTCGACATATACACCTCGGTATACACACCCTATACCTCGGCAATACTAGCTTAGACGTCCATGCACTACACTTCATCAACTACACATAGGCTTATTCACAACTCACTTCATCATCTACGCTTAGTTACTTCACACCTAACCACACCACTTCACCTTGGCTACTACACTTAGGCACACTACATCTAAGCATTCACTTCACCTCACCCACTATACTTTCACAACACCTCGGTACCTCTTTTGGCACCTCGGTTCTCTACACAACTGCGCCACGCTAAGCTTCACTACACTTGCTATTCCACGCACCTAAACCTCGGTACACTTACCTCGACAGATACACGCTGTAACATAACGTCTGCACTACAGCAACTACGCTTAGGTATATATACACTCCACTTCGGCCACTTCACCTCGGTACACATACCCCTCACCTCGGTAGCTACAAGTCGACACATTACACCCGGCTTACACTTCACTTACCCTACCTCGTCTCCTATACATCATCACTTACGCTCCGTCACCTATATTCAACACTTACGCATTGGCACATAATACGCCTCACTTCGGCAAGTACAATTCGATACCTATACTTAGTATCAGATACCCTTACATTACGCTACTTATACTCTGTCACTCATCTCGGCAAGTACAATTCGATACCTACACTTCGACACATTACGATCATCCCTTAGGCTTCGATACACTTGTCGTTACACACTCCTATCTTGGCATACTCACATCTCGGTAGGATTGCACTGTAACTTAACGCCTGCACCTCAGAACTATACTTAGGTAAATTTATACTATACACCTCGACAATCAGGTCTCTCTCTACACGCCTAGTCTACCTCTTCCTTCCCTTCTCTAGTTCTCACGCTAGGATCATACTTAAGCACACTATTATCCACCTATACCTTCAAAACTGGTTCATCACTCCTTAAGAACTTCACGAAGGTTACAACACTCACACCAGCTCACTGGGACTGAGAGTTTCTCAGCTCCCATTCCTCTCCGTTGTCTCTCATAGGATCTACTCAACATCAATACATCACAACTCCTTTGGAGTGGAACTAAGACACAACTTCAAACACATCAAACACACAAAACATACAAGGCAAAACTCGGAATCATTCCTAGAGTCTACCCACACATAACACACATCATATAATCTATTATAGATGAAGAGAGAGCCCACAACCTCAAAAGATTGAAGAAGTAGCACTCTCTCCACCAAGCCTTCCCGATCCACCAAGAATCACCAACATTCCGGCTCCTCCTCCTTGGCATTGAGCTCTTCCACGCCAAGCTTCCTCTTCCTCTCTCTAAAAGCCATCTCACCTACCACTCTCTCTCTCTTACTTTCCCTTTGCCTTTTCTTAGATTTTGGTGGTAATGGACTCTCCACCATCGACTACTACACCTTAAGCATGAATATGGGCTTAATTCATGGATCATGGGCCTAACTCTCATGGGCCTCTAATCACACTCCCTCCATTACTTAAATTACCACTCCCCTTTTACTAACCACCACTCCTCATTTAAATCAAATACCTCCTAAATACCCTAAAACTCCAATTAATCCTTTGACTTAACCAAATGTTGTAAGCCTTAAAGAACCCACTAAATAAATAATTGAATTATATTTGGGGCGTTACACGAAGTAAATGAACTTCTTTCCCAGCATGGGTACATCTATTAACTCCATGTCTTCAACAAAAGAACTAAACTCCCTCATTTCTGTGTTACAATTTCTATTTAAGCTACCTCTCCTTTCACCCCTGCTAATAACCGCGTTAAAATCCCCCACAAGACACCACAGACCATCATCCACTTCTTCCTTCAATCTACGTAGCTCATCCCACAGACGTCTTTTCCCTGACAAACTACACGCTGAATATATATTCACCAAGTAGCAAGTGGAGTCATGTAACTTAGCAGTCACACACGAAAAAGATTCTCCAAACACAGTAGAGTCCACAACAAATAAACCACGGACCCATGATGTAACGCCCCAAAAATAGTTCAATTATTTATTTAATTGGGTTATTTAAGGCTTACAACATTTTAATTAAGTCAAATAATTAATTTGGAGTTTTATTTTAATTAGGAGGTGTTTAAGTAATGGAGGAAGTTTGATTAGCGGCCCATGATCCATTAAGAGGCCCATGATCCATTAGGAGGCTCATATGCATGCTTTAAGTGAAGTTGTCGAGGGAGTGAGCTCATTTCAACCAAAACTCAAAGAAAAGTCAAAGAGTAAAATAAGAGAGAGAGAGAGAGAGAGGTGCGAAAGCTTTAGAGAGAAGAAGAGAAATCTTGGCGTGGAGAGCTCAAGTTCAAGGAGGAGGAGCTGCTTGTTGGTAGATCGTGAAGTCTTGTGGAGAGAGTACTTATTCTTCAACCTATTGAGGTAAGGGGCTCTCTTTCATCTATAATAGTGTATATGATGAGTATTATGTGTGAGTTAGACTCTAGGATGATTTTTGAGCTGTTTGTGTTGCTTGATGTGTGATTGATGTTGTGTTTGCTTCACTTTGGTGAAGTTGTGATGTGTTGTTGAGGAGTTGGTCATATGAGAGACCTAGGAGAGAAATGGGAGTTGAGGAACTCTCAGTCTCAGGGTGTTATGGTTGGTGTTGGCTTCTTCGTTGAGTGATTTGATGTGAGTTGAACGAATTTCAAGTGAATAGGTGTAGTAGTTGTAGCTTGAGTTGATCATAGTATGAAAATCAAAGAAACGAGGTAAGATGAAGGTTAGGTGCCTAGGGCGACTTATGAGCCGAGGTGTAGTTGAAGTGACTAATTTGCACAAGAAAGGGGGGGATTGAATTGTGCTATCTTTTTAAATTTTTAATACCTGCAACCTTCTGTAATATTTCTCAAGCTAACTTGGATATCAGAAGGTTGAATGTTAGTTGCACAAACAATAAGCAAGTATGACAGAAGTGAATGACAGATAACTTTGATGAATTTAGATGTCTGTTATTTTACCAAGAGTGTTGTTTTCAAAAGATAATCAAAGTAAAACTCATTTAAAATTATGATTTTAACTCCAGAAGGTTGATGTATGTAACCTTCTGAAGTAATTGAAAACTTTGGTGATTGTGAGACAGTTAAAGCAATTAATAAGAAAAGCAGATAAAAACACTGTAGAGTTATAGAGGTTCACCAAACTGTGGCTACTCCTCTCCCCACGTCCACGTGAGAGTTTCCACTATTCTCCAAATAGATTTTACACTTGCTTTAGCTTCAACTGCCAAAGACTTTCACCTCCACTCACTTTTGATCACACACAAAAGACAAGTGCTAACTTACACAGCTTCACCAAGCTGTCTCAACCTACTAGAAAACTCTCTTCTAGTTTCCTAAAGGTATTTCCTATTGAACAGAATCACCAACACAACTCACCTCTCACTAGGTAGTTTGTTGAGAAACTTTCAAATAGAATCACCAACAACACTCACCTCTCACTAGGTAGTTTGTTGAGAAACTTACACAATATTTCTTACAATAAGGGGTTTGGGTTTGGGATGATTTAAGAGCTTGTTGCTAGATAAATACAAAGTATTTCTAAGAGCATAACAAGCAAACACACACTCAAGATAGTATTTCCCAATTCTGACTTTGTTGTAGCTTTGAGTGTGGAAGAGAAGGTTGGATTTCTTTTGAGAAGCTTGACTTGTACAAGTTCCAATTCACTCTCATAGATTGCATTTGAGTAGAACAGCATTTTATATAGACTTTCAATCTGAATTATGGCCGTTGGAAAGAAGGAAAGAGCCGTTGGAAGTTGTTGTAGCTTTGTAGGTAGGTAATGATGATTTTTGAGCTTTAGGTAGTAGCCTTTCAACCTTCTGAAGCAACCTTTGTGCTTTATCTTGTGTTAACATCTTTTCATGTCAGCACTCTACTTCCTTTTTCATCATTTCTGTCACTTCAGTCCCTGTTCATGTACTATACAATATTTTACATGCTTTATTTTGAAGCTTCTGAAGCTTCTTTAACATGAACAAACATGCTTTTAAGATACAAAAATAATCAAGGATTTCCTCTTTACATAGGATCATATTTCTAAAACTTTAATTCCTTGAATACTTCATTTGATGCATTTCAGATTAAGATTTGGATATGAATATGTTTCCCAGAAACAGAAGCTTGAAATCTTAAGTCTTCTTTTAACCTTCTTGAACAACCAACCTTCTAAACAATATTCCATAGTTAGTCAACCTTCTATTGACTTCAATCAAACTTTCTGTTGACTATTGGTCAACCTTGTGTTGACTTTTAGTCAACCTTCGCTTGACTTTCGATCAACCTACCTTCAGAAAGTTACTTTTTCTTTTAAGCTTCTTTAATCAACCTTCTGATTGAAGTAACCTTCTGAACTCAACCTTCTTTAAGGTAACCTTCTGTAGGTAACCTTCTTTTGGCACATTTGAACTTTGAAAACACTTGGTTTATTTGTAGAGCCAAGATTTTTGCTATGATTCTTATTTCCTGTTCTTTTCCACACTTGATTGAAACTTGTTAATCATAATAAGTGTTTAGAAAACTTAACTCATTCCTTTAAGTTTGTATCATCAAAACATGGAAAGAGATTTTCATTTCTACAGTAGTTGCCTAGTTGTAGATGTGTCGAAAGATATGGGAGTCAACGTATAAGTGGGTAGAAGCGTAAGTGTTGAGCGTAGGTAGTGAAGTGTAGGTGATGAAGTATAGGTAACGAAGCGTAAGGTTGTGGGAGTCGAAGTGTAGATGTCGACCTGTAGTTGTCGAGGTGTAGCGCATGTAAACCGAAGTGTAGTTGCCGAAGTGTAGCGTGTATATATATACCTAAGTATAGTTGTTGAAGTGTAGTTGTTGAGGTATAGTGTATATCTACCGAGGTGTGGGTGTACGGAAGGGTAGATGTACCGAGGTGTAGTATAGGTATGTCGAAGCTAGTGTTGTCGAGGTGTAAGTGTGTTGAATCGTAGACGTATCAAAGCGTAGTGTGTCGAAGTGTAGTGAACCGAGGTGCAGTGTAGTGTACCGAGGTGCTGTGTGGTGTGCCGAGGTGCAATGTGAGCGTGCCGAGGTGCTGTTTTGACGCCAGTGTAGCGCAGGTTGCTGCCAGGCGCAACTGTGAGTGCTGTTTGGTGCCGAGTACGTCTAAGTGGCTGAATGGTGAAGCCAGTTTGGTCCTTAGGTGACATTTTAGTCCTTATGTGACGTTGTGGTCCTCGTAGTGACTGTTTAGTCCACTGCTTGTGGTGTCGAGGTGTCCGGTGAGTCTGATGTTAGCCATAGAGCTATTGACTGGTGTAGTGATGTTAGCCATAGCGCTATTGATGATGTCTAGGTGAAATAGACGTCGGTGTAAACGACGGTGTAAACGACGGTGTAACGACGGTGTCAATTCATATGTGATATGATTTGTTTGTGGTTGATGCATTGTCATGGAGTCTCATGCCTCATATGCATCAAACGACGGAGACAGGCTTCGGCCTCGATATGGTAGACTTCGGTCTTCATATCATTAACGACGGAGACGCCCGAAAGGCAAAATAACAACGGTGGTGGTACCACATGCATTATACCCTTGGTGTTGGGTTGCATTCATGCATGTACTCATGCAATTGATGATGTTTTCTTGTTGTTTATAAGATGAGGTGTTATAACTTGATGAGGTGTATTTGTTTATGTGAGCCGAGATGCGTCTAGTTGTTTTCTCTAACATGATGTTTATCATACATCCTATTATATGTGTTTAGAGACTCACCCTTCTGCTTTTGTGTTGCTTCTTATGTCGGCAACGTGCAGGTGATCCTGAGCGAAGGTAGTCCTCATACCTTCTCCTAGTCGGTTGTGGCGTCTTGCTCGGATATGTAGCACTGGGGGGCCGAGTAGTCTATTAGTGTTTTTAATTTAAGCCGTTGAATTGTAATCTTGGTGATGTTTTGAACATGTTTCATTCCGTTGTGATAATGATTATATACATGTTGATGTGAACTAAAACATGTGATTTGTGGGCTCGTCCCTTTGACCGAGGTGCTATATATCTTACTGTTAATTGTTGATTTGCGCCATTGATGTTTGTTTGGTTCTTCATGAAGTAAATGTAGCACTCTCTTGTGAGTGATTTTCGAAAACTCTGATTTTAAAAATTAAATAGTAGTTAATTAGAAGGGGGTGTTACACATGACACATAACAGTCCACCTGATCGCCCATCGGCATCCTTGCTTAAGAAATCAAATTCACCCCTGCCCCAGATAGATGCTACCATCTTCCTAGTTAGGCCACACCGCTTAGTTTCTTGGAACATACAAACGTCAAAATTACCGGAGGAGATATAATGCTTAATTCGCCTTCTTTTCTCCGTTCCTCCCCACCCTCTCATATTTAATGAAAAGACCTTCATTTAGACTGATTATTATTTTTCCCCTTCGTACCATGCCTATTTTGATCTCTTGCTTCCATGTCTCTGATTCTCTCAATATAAACTTCTTCCACTTCTTCTCCTGTGACCCCCAATTCTTGAGTTGCAATCCTCCACAATTTGCCTGCCACCATGTTCTCATGATTCTCTTCATATCTAGCATTACCCGCTCTGATACCTGAGTCTCCCACAGAGTTGTCATTGAGAGAAGACCCATAAGCAAGAGGCACGCTTGAGGAGGCTGAGACCGCGCCTGGAGAGTTACGCACCACACCTGATCCAGTGAGTGAGACTTGTCCCTCGCATGGAGAGAGGATAGGTTGACTCTGATTAGTACTGGACCCAATAATACTGTCATCACAAAAATGGGCTTGCTTACATTTATTCTTCTTAACCCTCTTTCTTCTTTTATTTTTTTTTAGGCTGCCTTTCTTTTTACACACCCCAGCGTTGCTAGTTTCACCTCTCTCTAGAATACCTCCAAAAATACCCTTTTTAATGCCATTATCACTTAAATTCCCATTCAAAGCTGTATAGCCCACCCCACTTAACGTAAACCTGGCCACCTCTTGAGTAACCTTTAACACACCCAATAACATCTTTGCATTTAATCAGCCTAGGAGACGTGGGAGACAAAGCAAACCCCACACAATCATCAACTGTAACCTCAGCGCCGCGCCGCAATACCTTGGGAACTTCAACAGATTCTTTGACACCTGAAACCTCATCGGATTCTTCATCAGTTCCGCTATCGGATAACTCCTCGCCTTCCTCCTCCGACGCAGACAACCCAAAACCACCATCCACCGCAGTGAATAGAGCCGGTTCGTTTTCATACTCATCCTCAGTGTCTTCAGATCCAATTGACTCATGCTTATCATGTGATAAAGACGCATCGTCTCCAGCTTCTTTATTCAGACACGACCAACGATGGGTGCCACACCACTCCTCAACCGACTTAATATTGAATAGGAGCTCATTAATGTTAGCCACAACAACCATGTTGAACACATCAAAACAACCTGTTCTGATACAAATTCTTGCAACATCCATTGTTATCTTCTTCCTTGTAGCTTCGTCAACCCCCAATAACACACTGTATTTCCGAGCCAACATTGCAAAAAACTCCTCATTCCATGCATGTACTGGGATGCCATGACATCTCAACCACACTATCCTTTCAGTATCGGCTTCCCCCGGGCTCCATTGCCGTACATCATCGAACCTCTCGTTTAACCACTCCCCCTCCTCTATCATGGCTTGGATAATCCCTTCCTCTGACTCCTCAAGTAATACTTTATTTGCTCCCAAAGGCGTGACCTTTACGGAGAAGACACCGTTGATGTTGAACCAGTCTTGGATAGAGTACGTGCTCCCCGAGACTTTAACCACCCCAACATACATACGACTGTATTTTTGCATCATAGCTTCCTCAACGTTGTAACAGATCTCGGACAGGTCAATCTTCCTATGGTAAACAATCCTCGGGGGTAATGGATTGGTCGTGAACTGGGGTTGGTTCACATTCCTTCGATGAGCGCAGCTTGCACCTCTCTCTTTCTCCCTGCGAACGCACCTTCCTTCTCCTTCCATACTTTTGTTTCCTTCCTCCTCCACACAGAATGTACCTTCCGTTGTGGCCCCCTCTTCGTTTGAAATGTGTGTTGGTTATTCACCTTCCTTGCATTCCTCCCCCTATCAAAGCGTGGAACATTAGCATGAATCTTGGTCGATCCAATGATAATGTTATCTAGTTTAACCGCAAACACTCTCGGATCACCAATATTACAAAAATCTAACAAAGCCAAACCTCCTCCCGCGCTTGTCTCTCTTCGGTGGTATCACCACTTTAATGACTTCACCATAGTAAGAGAAAGCCCGCAGCATATCTTTCGCACCATGTGAATCAGGTATCTCAGAGAAGTAGAATGAGGTGGTGTCCTCACTGTTACTCCATTTCACGTACGAAGCTACGTCGATCTTCCCCTCCTTACGTTTCAGTTTCATAGTCTTCTTGCTGATAACCTCTTTCCATTCTCCACCAAGCCCTAGCTTAGCTTCTCTCTCTAACTTTTCTCTCTCCTCCATTCTATACATTACATAAGAAAATGAGTCTATATCCCCAACACCAAAGTGTTGGTACGTCTGTGCGTGCACTACCCAACGCAAGAATGTGTGCTAGAATTTGAGTATGATGTTTTCCATGATTCATTCTCTTTTTCCAGCCTTGGAGGACGAGATTGAGAGATATATCATATAACTTTGATTTGACACGTGGCTTGTAGGAAACTTCAAGAAATAAAGAATGAGTTAATTTTTATTTTGGTAGGATGGATGGAGGATTGTAATTTGTACGTGCTGTACATGTTTGTATTGTAGAGCAGATTGAAATGTTATCGTGAATGTGTTTCGAATATCAGTAATGTTATTCAGAAATGAAATGGCAGCCAAACACATACAAATATACGAAATACGTACGGGTATTTGCAAAAATACATTGGTGGGACCCGTTTTATTTAATTGAAAATTAAAATTAATATTTAATTTTTGAAAACAAAAACAGGATGCACGCTTTCTCTCTCAGTTCAGTCTCGCATCTCCACCATTCTTCTTCTCCTCTGCGATTATTTTTCTTCTTTTTCTTCTTCTTTTTCTTCTTCTTCTTCTTCTTCTTCTTCTTCTTCTTCCATCTGAAACAAAATTAAACACAGTTGAAAGCTAGACAGAAACACGCGTTCCGGACTAACTTCATCCCTTCGTTCGTTCCGTTATTTGCAAACAGTCCACTGTTCATCGTTACCTCTGGAAAAACAAACTTCGTTAAATATTTTGGCTTCCTCTCAAATCGTTCGCAATCGTTCACTTCTCACTGCGTGATGAAACCCCTCTTCTGCCGTTTCGTTGACGCCGTCACTCGATGCTGGTGAGGTAACTAAACCTCCTTTAACCAAGGTTCATTTCCCTCTTCCTTGTATATTTTTTAATTTGTGAAATTGGTTTCTACTCTTTGGATTTTAATGATTTTAGGGATTTTTTTGATTGTAGGGATTTTAGGTTTTTCTTTTAATTATTTTGGGGATTTAATTGATTTTAGCGATTTCAAGTGAAGTTGGGGCCTAACATTCATAAATTTTAGTAAACCGAGATAAAAAAAATACTTTTGGATGTTGGGGATGAAAATGCGTTTGGATAATAGTTGATTTTCATAGCTTCAGTTGCTATTGTTTATAGTGCATAATGCTTTAGTTATAAATTATATAAGCTTTTATGCATTATGCACTATAAACAATAGCAACTGAAGCTATGAAAATCAACTATTATCCAAACGCATTTTCATCCCCAACATCCAAAAGTATTTTTTTATCTCGGTTTACTAAAATTTATGAATGTTAGGCCCCAACTTCACTTGAAATCGCTAAAATCAATTAAATCCCCAAAATCATTAAAAGAAAACCTAAATCCCTACAATCAGAAAAATCCCTAAAATCATTAAAATCCAAAGAGTAGAAACCAATTTCAGAAATTAAAAAAGATACAAGGAAGAGGGAAATGAACCTTTGTTAAAGGAGGTTTAGTTACTTCACCAGCATCGAGTGACGGCGCCAACGTCAAGCAGTAGCGGGTTTCATCACGAACTGAGTGAGAAGTGAACGGTTAACGCTTAAAGATGAGAGGAAGCCAAATATTTAACGTAAGTTTGTTTTTCCAGAGGTAACGATGAACGAATGAGATCTGTTTGCAAATAACGGCATTTAACGAAGGATGAAGTTAGTCCTAACGCTGTTTCATGTTTTTCAGAATCGTGTTTAATTTTTGTTTGATGAAGAAGAAGAAGAAGAAGAAGAAGAAAAATAATAATAATCGCAGAGGATAAGAAGAATGGAGGAGATGCGAGACTGAACTGAGAGAGGAAGCTTTTCAAATATTAAATATTGATTTTAATTTTCAATTAAATAAAACGGGTCCCACCAATGTATTTTTGCAAATACTCGTACGTATTTCGTATATTTGTATGTGTTTGGCTGCCATTTCATGTTTGAATAACATTACTGTTCTAATATATACTTCATTAATTCTGCTTCTACCATGAATGGTAGGGGTGGACAAAAAATGTTTGTCCGACCGAATCCGCCATATCCGTGCAAGAATTTTGGTCAGCGGTTGGTTTCATTCGGGTTTCGGGTAAATCCATTGAAAGTAAAAGGGTAACACTCGGTTAAAACGGTCGGGCGTCGGTTCCTTGTTATATAACCCAACAGTAATCCATAACCGAATCGAGATCAGTTCCATGTCTATATCTTTAGCTGGTTTGGTGTGCTAGCTGCACATACTTTTATCTCTTTTTGCACACTACACTGCTTTTTCCACTGCATATACTTTTTTTTCTTCATTTTTCACTGACACACTCAAACTAAAGTAGCCTGTGAACTACGATAGAAAGTATTAAATATTTTAAGCAACTCGAGGTGCAGCTTGTCTGCCTCACACATAAACCAAAACACTCCTAGTAAAAGTATTATATAATAAATTATTTTTTGTAATTTGTTTATTTATATAAAAACTGTAAAGTACTCCTATAATACGTCAGTCTTCTTCCTCGTGGTGCATACGCCATTTCTGATCTTCCAAGCTTCTTTCTCACTGCTAGACCCATTTTTTTCACTGAATGCGTTCAAAAGCTAGAAAAGTTACAAACCGAAAATATCCACCCAACAAAACCGCCGCCCGACTAAACCGCCACCCGTCGGAACCGACTTTGAAAACGGTCGGAAGTGGATGCTAAATGTTCTCGTCGGTTTTCAATCGGATGGACCTCCGGTGGCCCGAATCCGGCCGTAACCGACCGGTGTCCACCCCTAATGAATGGTGTGCAACTTCAAATCCTTTACTTTGTATTTCTAGGTTGTAAATTCTAGTCAGCAAGTGGAGTAACTTCTTGTCCGTAGCCACCACTTTTCATTGTATTTATTATATACTTCTTTTGTTCTTAAATATAAATTTATTTGAATAAAAATATCAGAAATGCACATTGAAAATCACAAGTATATATCAAGACAATTTGTAATGACCCAAGAAGTAGCTAAGGAATTTTTTTTTACCCTCACACTTAAACCAAATACCTTCACCCATCATTTTTCTTCCAATTTTACCTCTAAATTTTATTCAAAACGGATTTACCGATTAAATAGATAAATTTGTTGTCTAAAATTAACACAACGGATTTATCTATTTAGTAGGTAAATCCGCTTTTGATTAAAAAAATTGAAAATGTAATTATGTAGCAAAAGATACTTCCGTTGTGGTTTTATTTTCAAATCGTATTTATATATACATCCGTCAGTTACAAACATACATACATCTGTTAGTTAAATTGTAAATCCGTCTTTAATTTTTTTTGGAACAAACGGATTTACCTAAAAATAGATAAATCCGTTGTGTTAATTTTAGTCAACGGATTTTTCTATTTGGTAGGTAAATCTGTTTTGGATATTTCACTACGGATTTATCTACCAAACAGATAAATCTGTTGTCTAATTTTTCACAATGGATTTATCTATTTGAAAGAGTTTTGGGAAAAATTTAGGGGTAATTCGGTCTTTACAAAGGGATTGTGGGGGGTATAATGTATAGGTGTGGGGGTCCAAAAAATAATAGCCATTAGCTAAATCTCAAATGGAATAAAGTCAGACCCAGTTATCTCGAGGATTTTGTGTTGCCTTAGAAGGGAATTGGTTGTTTGTCTAAAGAGAATCAGGGTCTGCCCAAGGCCCAAGCAACTAAAGCAAGGGCTTTGAGCCTCGAATTTTTCCTAAGAAAAATTCCCTCAAAATCTAATGATAATGTAATATTTACAAAAAAGTTTGTTTAATAACATAATCAACTTTTAATCATCCCTTAAATACCTTCTTCCATGTTTTTTTTGTATAAACTGAGTATCCTCTGCGTGCAACTGCAGAGATTAATCCCTCGAGTTGGGTAGGACCACAATGAGCAACAAAGCTCTACATCAAGAGATTCAACACTGCTGTATGCACAAGGCTGGATTCGAACCCAAGATTTTAGTTAAGCTGAAAGAAATCCCTACAATTTCATCCAAGTACTCTTGGGTACCTTTTTCATGTTTGTTCTTTCCTTCCTAAAAATATGTTTACTCTCTCGATATATGTTTGTTTAGTTACTAAATTTTCTTTTTTTAAATAATTATATTAAAATATGTGCATAAAATTTAGATAAAAATTTGCATATAAAAAATGATTATTATTAAAATTTTGTTACATTAGATTTTTGTGTATCACAAAAATCTAAAAAGTAGTTTATTATTCAAATTTTCTTACAACATTAATTCAAATTTAGATGTAATTTGATAAATGATTTTTCATCAAGAAAATATCAAAAAAAGTTCGATAAATGTAATCTTTTTACAAAATCTTATTATTAAAATATAAAAGGGCTTCATTCTGGAGCTCGTTTTAGTCCTTGTTTAGTGTTGGGCAAGGTTGTCAAAACCGGACCGGGTGGTTCGACCGGTTGAATCGGAAACCGGACCCCTATCCGATCTAATTGAACTTGAGATTCATACAGAAAACCAGATTTCGATTATTTTTCTTAAAAATTGTTATACCATGTTGATTTTTTGAAAAACAAAATGATAAATGATGTTGATTTTTGGTATATGAGATTTTTTATCCTTTTTTATAATTAAATTGATGAAATAAATAATTAAAAAATAAATATGTACACTAATATTACTATGAGAGTACTTCCATTGTAGTATCTATGATTGGTGAATATTATAATTTTATTATTCACTTTATATTTTTTTTTGTTTTTAATCCTATATATATTGTAAAAAATTATATTAAATAGTCTATTTAATTAATTTTGGTTCGACCCTTGATTCAATCGGCTGAACCCTAAGAACTCCGGACCACTACCTCTTCCAGTTTAATGTCCAGTCCGATTTTGATTACCTTGGTGTAGGGTCAGCCCTGGAGAGAACCTGGAAGGTTCTTTAACTGGGTGAGTCACTAGTTTAGCATCTAAGTTTGTTAGAATAATTTCTTAAACAGCAATGTTATATGGACATGAGTTTTTTGACAAAAATCGACAAACACCAACTTACAACACCAACTAACCAAGTTTTTTAGACTATTAGCCAAGTGATCAATTAACCAAGTTTTTAATAAACACCTCGAAAACAGTGAAAAAGCAGGTTGGAATTATCTAAAAAACTTGGTTAATTGGTGTTGTAAGTTGGTTTTTGTTTATTTTTGTCTAAAATTCAATGTCTAAATAACATTATTCTTTCTCAAATGTGTACTACCTTGTTGGTATAGCTATGTGCTATGTATACTATACATATACTGTCACTCATTGAAATGAAGATTTCAAGAATACTTAGTGCATTAGTGTAGTTTTTTCAACAATGTTATATGGACATAAAAATTTAGACAAAAATCGACAAAAACCAACTTACAACATCAATTAACCAAGTTTTTTAGACTATTAGCCAAGTGATCAATTAACCAAGTTTTTAATCAACGTCTCGAAAACTGTGAAAAACAGGTTGGCTAATAGTTTAAAAAACTTGGTTAATTGGTGTTGTAAGTTGGTTTTTGTCTAAATTTCTATGTCCAAATAACATTTTTCTAGTTTTGTATCTTAGTTTTAGCATTTTCCTTGCTTACAAATTTGTTTATGGTTTTGTCCATTTTTGGGTACATTACACAACTGTCCTTTTTTTTTTTAATTTATCAATACAATCCTTTTGTTTTAATGTTTGCGTCTAGACAAACATAAACGTTGTGGAGCACTTATTCTTCTGTCCAAAAAAGTACTTAATTTTAAAATAAAAACAATAATATATACTAGCAGGTTATTGAAAGAAAAAATTTGTATAAGAATTAATTAGCAATAGTGTGTGAGCTATAAGGTCAAGGCTGGAATTTTGTATATATTAATTAATTAATTATTGTACTTGTTCGTACCTGGGTCAGTAAGGAGATCCGTCCTGGGGTAATGTTTATGTTGTCTCGGGCAAATCTTCAGTGGCTCGAATTAGAGAAAATGCGCCGATCTTGAGCTCGCCGCGATGGTGGTTCCTGCAAACACTCTGATGCCTAAGTCAGCAAGAGAAATGGAGAGGTATGCAAGAAATGATAACGTACCTAATCTTGGAGGGGTGCCGCCCTATTTATAGGCGCGAGTATTTCTATGCGCCTTTGGATCCGGCGCGCTCTGGTTCGTTAATCTACGATGTCGTCGCATATTGGGGGTTCCGGATCTCGAGATTGGGCCTGGCCCAACCGCTGGCGGTGGTGCATCTTGGAAAGGTCGGCGTCGGAAACGTTGTGGGTCCTTCCTCTGGTTCTTGACTAAGCATTGAAGCTCGAAGCCAAGAATGATTTCGAAGTCGTTGTGGACTTCTTCATCGATTCTGAACTGAGCATCAAAGCTCGGAGTTCGGGAGGAGGCAGGTGCTCATAGAGCTGGTGTCGAAGCCACTAGGGGCTTCTTCCTCCGGTCTTTGACTAAGCATCTAAGCTCAGAGCCAAAGAGGAGGCTTGCTTGCGCGAAGCAAAAGTGGCGAAGTCGTTGTTGACTTCTTCCTCGGTCCTTGACTGAGCATCGAAGCTCGGAGTCAAGGAAGAGGCATACGTAGTTCTTTGTCGGCCTCGCCTCATACCTTCATCCGCCGAGGGGCCAGCTCAGGTCTGATTCGGGTGAGAGGGGCATTGGATCGGGCTGGTAGTCTGTGTAGCTGATAATCTGCCTTTTCGACAGGCCTCATTAAATGCAGTCAACGAGGTTTGACTCAATATTCCAAGAGAAGAAGTGCTAAGTTCGACTTTGGGAATCGGTTCGAAAGGGAATTCGACGGGACTAAATAACTTAGAAGATTTTAAGAAAGCAAAGGCTCTGTTTGACAGAGGAGTTCACGCACTGATCGAAGAGTACTGCAGTCGAAGACAAGCCTGGCGGTTATAATTTTTGAAATTCTTAAGCAGTTACTTAGTTTTTGAATTTTCCCTCCTTGTGTAAGTAGTATAAATAAGAGTTTTCCTGATGGAAAATGGGTCGCATTTTCTCATACTTAGTCTCTTACGCTCCAACCCTCCAACACACTACCATGAGACACGAGCAACAAGAACGCGAATGTATGAACTTGCGTACCACCCTTTCAATTAAAGCGTTTTAATTGTTCTTTTCTTTCATTTTTATCTTTTTCGCACTCTTTACGTGCTTTTCTTTACTGCATTTCTGCACTTTTATTTTATTTTCTACATCTCCCTCGATAATTCAACGGTTTCGCGCGAGACTGCCAGTTATCTTCTTTACTTTTATGCAAAAATACCCAATTCACAATAGACGGTTTTATACAAGAATCCAGACCGATCTTGGGATTTACTACTTGATCCCGCAAGTCAAGGAGTAATTCCAAACCAGCGGTGTTTACCGAAATCCAGGGTAAACAGTAGCCCGCATTCATGCACATTGGAAATCAGAAATGCTTGAACAAACATCTTTATTGTCCGCAAACATGAATAGCTCGGCTTCATTACATTCAGTACATTTGGGGGATTATTAGATCAACTGTAACAAGTTCTTAATTTCGATGCGTTCCAGGTTCGAGGGATTGACTCTTTCCCTAGTGTTTCCAACTGATAGGCGCCTTTGCCGGTTTTGGATACGACTCCTTCCCAATTCAGAGCAAGCTTGTTTTCCCGTGTGTTCTTACCCCCTACGTCGGCACGTCTGAGTACGAGATCTCCAAGGTTGAACTCCCGGAAGATGACTTTCTGATTGTAACATTTTGCAATTTGTGCCTTGACGATGGCTTTGGCTAGGTGGGCTTTATCCTGGATTTTTTGGACCAGGTCGAGCTCTTCTTTGGTTTCCTTGCCATTTTCCTCCCTCCACGGGAATGACGGCCTCGATCCCATATGTCAATATGAGAGGGGTCTCCCCAGTAGTCGAGTGCGACATCGTACGATATGCCCACAGAACGTATGGTAATTCGTCAGGCCACGCTCCTTTGGCTCCTTTTAGTCTCTTCTTCAATCCCTTCAACATTACCCTGTTGGCTGCCTCGACTTGCCCGTTGGTTTGAGGGAGCTCCATAGAGGTGAAGTGATGTTTTACATTCAGATCTGTCAATAGTTTCTGAAACCCTTTATCGGCGAACTGTGCGCCATTGTGAGTGATGATGATATCGAGTATCCCGAACAGGATCAGGATGTTTTTCTTGACAAACTTAATGCAGTTCTTGGCTGTGATCTAAGCAAGGGGTTCATCTTCAATCCACTTGGTGAAGTAATCGACCGCCACTATGACGTATTTGACCCTGCCTCGGGCCAATGGGAAAGGGCCGAGAAGGTCTATGCCCCATTGAGTGAATGGTTAGGGAGCCGGTAAGGAGGTGAGCTCGACTGGAGGTGCATTGTGCACGTCTGTGTATCATTTGCAGGTGTCGCATTTTCTTAGTTGCTCGACGGCGTCTTTCATCATGGTTGGCCAGTAGTATTTGGCCCTAAGGGCTTTCTTTGCCAAGGCACGTTCCCCGAGGTGATGTCCACAGATGCCTTCGTGGATCTCAGTGAGTACATACTCGGCCTCTTCCCCCTCAACACATTTCAACAAAGGAGAGGAGAAGCCTCATCTAAATAGTTTGCCATCGATCAGAGAGGAAGATTTTGCTTGTCGTCGAACTGTTGTGGCTTCCTTTGAGTCAGTCGGATCAATTCCAAACTTGATGTAGTCCCAGATGGGTTGGATCCACCCCCCAGCCTCACTGATTGCATGTATGTTTGATACCGTGATAGGGGTGAAGTCGACACTGGGTTTGACCAGAGTTTCCTGAATGATGCTTCGGAGGTTGCCGAAAGGTTTGGTATTGGCTAGCTTTGCGAGGACGACGACTCTGGCGTTCTCTGTCTGAGGTACATGTTTAACCTCCTCCTGGTCAAAACGTTGAAGTAATATTCGAACCTATGCCAGATACCTCTACAATATCGGATCTTTTGCTATGATATCCTCTTAAACCCGGGACACTGATAACTCTATTTTATATAGAGTTATTCATCTATTTTAACTTAGGTTATTGTTTATTTTCAAATACATTAATATATAAATATAGCTTATTTATTTAGAAACAACATTTTAATGATTCAAATGTATTAGGACAATGATTTAGCCAAAATGCACATATCTTGTTAGGTTTGATGTTTTTGTCCAGTTCAGCTACTACAAGAGTGGAAACACTGCCAACACTAGGAGTGGAAACACTGCCTACACCAAGAGTGGAAACACTGCCTACACCTGCTAAAAACCAGCAATTTGTACCAAAACATCCAAGGACCAATTTGATGCTTCCACACTTGATTTGTGACGTCATGCCTAGTCAGCTGGAGCAGAGCCACTTGCAGAAGTCGGCGATAAACATAAAAATCATGTTGCAAGGCTCACTTATCTAAAGACATGTGGCACTTCTCCATTGGAGCTACTTGCTTCATTGGTTGTCTGAAATTAATCTTGGTTGGTCCCCTCAGTTGATCTTTCGCGCCAAAGGACCTCAAGGGAGGAAACACTACAACATTTAGACCCTATGGCAACGCCTAAAATTTCAACGGCCAAAAAACCGTTGCCTTAGCCAACAATGGCAACGGTTTTTTGAACCCGTTGCTGATTCATTTTTTTTGAAATTTTTTTTTCGTAGCGTACAAACCGCTCCCATAGGATCTACTGGCGGTTTTTGTTTAAGCTTTATCCAACGCTTTATAAACGTTGCCATAAGGTCTACGGCAACGGTTTTTTGTTTAAGCTTTATCCAACGGTTCATAAACGTTGCCATAGGGTCATTTATTAAAAAGTAAAAAAATTGGGCGCTAAATAGTAGCGCGTTTTATGATTCTCCAAAATTTTTTGGTGGCAAAGGAAAAAAATTTCAACCCAAAAACTCCAAAACCAAAAACACTCAAACACTTGCGTCAAAAAAAAAACACTCAAACACTCAGCATACTTTTCTCAAGAACCCTAAAACCTCGCACTCCATCGATTCATCAACAACACCGTTCATCACTCTCACTCCATCAACAAACGATTCATCACTCTCACTCCATCAACAAACGATTCATCCCTCGCAAACTCTCAAGCACTCCATCACAATCTCTTTTCCTAAAGCACTCCATCGCAAAGGGTTTTTGGAATTAGGAATAGGAATTTGGGAATAAAGTGAAAGGAATTTGGGAATTAGGAATAGGAATTTGGGAATAAAGTGAAACGATTGATCAATTGAAAATGGGTAGAGGAAAATTCAAGAGCAAGCCCACCGGTCGCCGCCAGTTTTCCACCCAAGAAGACATCCGTAAGCTCCCCTTTTTCAATTTCGCTCTATCGATTTTCTTTCCTTCTCTCATCTCCTAAATTATTGCTAAATCCAATAACTTTTTTTGCTGCAAACTTAATTTTTTTGTTTGTTTTGTGAAAGCATGATTATAATATAATAGAATAGAGTGGTGGAGTCGTTTCATATGGAGATGAAACTTGTTGGAATTTTTAGATCTAGGAGAGACTGCCAACTTGTAAAGTCACTCAATATATCTGTTATTGTTTGAATGAATTCAGATTACTGCTCATTTTGTTGAGTTTTGTGCCTTTGTGTTTGATTCTTTTCTCTGAAGCTACAAAGATGAATTCAGATTACTGCTCATAGTTCATCTTTGTACATATGAATTATGATTTAGTTTTGCAAACAGAGTTTGATAAAGAGGGTGGTAATAAGGTACCTGTTACGGCGTTGACACCATTAAAACATGTTTTGAAAAAAGTGGTTTTCCTCCACTGTTTTGCTGTGAACTTGAAAGTTGAAGTTGGTTTCCACTCTCCATGCTTTCAAGTTAGGCAATCCAATATAATATTCTTGTTGCCACTCCCTGCATTTTATATTATTGGTCAGACTAATTAATATGACAATATACATATATGATTCACAATAATTAGAGTGATTCATCATGCACTTAAACTGAAAGCTACAATACCTACTTTAAACGTGTTTTGGTCAAAAAAAAAGAAGAGACTATGCTTGATTGATAATAATCATCATCTTTATCTTTAATAATAAAATAAAAAGATCGTTAGGCTGCTTTCTCCTTAAGAGGTGAGCAAAGCACAATGCAAAAACCCTTTAAAAATTTTAGTAGATATGAGGAAAGATTTTAAGAGTTGTTATTGGTAACCATTTAAAAATTGATTATATTAGGGAGAAATGTATTGGATTGTACATATGGGACTGATAAATCGGACAGGGACTGGAAGTCGGTTACTTAACCAGTTCATGGAAGTGGTAGTGGAACCTACAATTTTTAGTTTACACATGTTAGTAGGGGTTGACAAAATGAAATATGGGGAGGTACTTGTATAATACCTGTATTTGTTCAACTCTGTGGTTGAGTTTAAAAGACTATTTTAGTTCAGTGCTAGCTGTTTTCTCTTTCTATTATCTTTATCAGCCGAGGTAGTTACATATTGGCAATTCACTGTTTGTTATTGTGTTGTGACTTCTTCTCAGTGATTTGATTCGAAGATAGCGTAACGTAGCGTGTGTGCGAATCTCATTTCATTTCATTGATCAATTGAAAATGGGTAGAGGCAAATTCAAGAGCAAGCCCACCGGTCGCCGCCAGTTTTCCACCCAAGAAGACATCTGTAAGCTCCCCTTTTTCAATTTCGCTCTATCGATTTTCTTTCCTTCTCTCATCTCCTAAATTATTGCTAAATCCAATAACTTTTTTTTTGTTGCAAACTTAATTTTTTGTTTGTTTTGTGAAAGCATGATTATTGGTAAATAGTTTTGTTCTGCAGTTTCAGTGAATTTCCATTTAGGATTTAGCAATGTTCTGCATGGTCTCTCTACTTGTTATAAACTATAAATTAAAGATATATTTTTGTAGATATGAGAAAAGATTTTAAGAATTGTTATTGGTAACCATTTAAAAATTGATTATATTAGGGAGAAGTGTATTGGATTGTACATGTGGGACTGATAAATCAGACAGGGACTGGAAGTTGGTTACTTAACCAATTCAGGAAAGTGGTAGTGGTAGTGCCAACCACAAGTTGGCTGCATAACTTAGTAATAATCATAGCAATGTGAATTGTGGGGAGTGATTTTATTAAGTTATGCGAGATAATTGTTAATGGTTGATAATGGTTCTTGATGTTGATATTTACCTACAAATGTACATTTGAACATACTTTTTAAGGAGAAAATAAAGGGGCTGCTAACAAGAAAGGTACAGCTGCAGCACCCATCTTTAACAATTCCTTTCCACATTGATTTTGAGCAGAAATTGAAGCCTTTTTAGAGTCCTTACTTGGTTTTCTTTCTATTGCGGTTTCTTGACACCGAGTCCTCTTTTCGATTAATGCCCTCTTCAACAATTGTTCTCTACTTTCACTTTGGATATACTCGCATATTGCTAGTTCTCGTAATTTTTCTTTGGTTTCAACAATTGTTCTCCACTTTAATGAGTTTTGTCACTTGTGATTGTGAACTATTCTCCACTTTAATAATAGCTTTGAATTTTCCCTTCTGTTTAAATTTGAGATGTTAATATGCTTTTTGTGTTTATAGCTTTTTGTGTTTTATGGTAATATATATAGACGAGGTAATATATAAATAAGTTTTAATAGCCTTTTGTGTTTAATTGCATGGTGTGATAGTCTTTTGAAGAAGTATTTCATCTTTTTAAGGACTAGTGTGATGAGAAAGTGTTCACAGGTGTATCGGCCAAATACTAGATCGCCAGCACAATTGGACTGCGGCCCGGCCCATCTCGATCGGCCAAACACGCCGATTGGGAGCGCATTCTCGGCACGAAAATCTCGCAAAGCGGTCGGACTCTACAAGATATATACGCCATTCGCATATGGCATCAGTGCACGTTCTCTAACCTTGTGCTATATGCGGCGACCTCTCTCACTAGATCGTCGGAGTGTCTTTGCAGTACCACCCGAGGTGCTCGGTAGCGTGAAGCGGACCTCGTCCTTTCACTCATTCAACGGCCGGCCCATTCGGCGAGCAACAACTACTTCAACACTTCACTTGGTCAAGTCACGATCAATGGCGACCACGATGGGAGGCCCGAGCGCTATCTACTCCACTCATGGCTCCACGCGCCGCCCCCCCCAGACGCGGCCGCCGACTCAATCCTCCGGCAGAATCGCAGCAGAACCGGAGGCGTGGCGTCACGATCCCACGAATCTCGTGGACTTCCACGACAAGAGCCTTCGGTGCACAGCGGTCGCGACCGTCCTCCAACAGATTCATCCGCCTGTTCTCGGAGACTTCGCCGCCGAAGCCGATTGAAGCGGGCGTTCAGAACCCCGCCAGGACCATGTCATTTTGCCGTTTTGCAAATCTTGCAAAACAAAAACCGTGTGATCGCAGCATGCAGACGCGCCATCTCTCTCAAGACGAAAGAGGTCAATTCGGGCCGCGTCGCGTGCGGAAGACGAGAGAACCTACGCTCGTGGCCGGCGCAAGACACCGCTCCCCCTCCGAAGGAGCATTTCCGCCGAGAGAGCACTACTCATCGTTTCTCCCAAGAAGAAGCGCAGGCACACGGATCGCCCTCGGCGAGAACGCGTGAAGACGCCGTTCAATGTCCTATGATTATGAAGATTCTAGCTACCGATCGACGACCGCGGCCGCCGCCACGCAGGTACTCCTCCAATGAGTCGTCCGGGCGACACGGCATGCGCAAGCAGTCTTGGGATTCTCGAGAAGAGCCGGAAGATTACGAGAGATGGGAGAATCGGGGACGTTTCGCATCGCCAAGGAGAGGCCAAAGCGGCGACCCGAAGGCCTCCTCAACTTCCACCAACCGCCCATCCGGAGGATTTTATGGAATCTTTGTAGTACGAGGCATGCCTCGCAATGCAACCATTTGGGTCGAACGGCATTCGAGCGAGCACGGCCCGTTCTCCGGGAGATCATGCGTTACAAAATTCCGAGAGATCTCACGCAAGCCGCGCCGGGGCGGCCGCGTGGAGCCATGAGTGGAGTAGGATAGCGCTCGGGCCTCCCATCGTGGTCGCCAATTGATCGTACCTTGACCAATGAAGTGTTGAAGTAGTTGTTGCTCGCCGAATGGGCCGGCCGTTGAATGAGTGAAAGGACCAGGCCCCGCTTCACGCTACCGAGCACCTCGGGTGGTACCGCAAAGACACTCCGACGATCTAGTGTGAGAGGTCGCCGCAGATAGCACAAGGTTAGAGAACGCACTGATGCCATATGCGAATGGCGTATATATCCGTAGAGGTCCGACCGTTTTTGCGAGATTTTCTACGGCGAGAATTGCGCTCCAATCGTGTTTGGGCCGATCGAGACGGGTCGGGCGCGCAGTCCAATTGTCGCTGGCGACCCTAGTATTTCTTGATACACCCGTGAACAATGATTTTAAGACATTTCAAAGAGACTTCATTGTATGATGTTTTTGTTGCATTTTGGTTTTGAGCTTAATATGTGCTATTTAACCTTAAAAACTCTTTATTTTCTCCACACTCCCACTTTTTCAAAAGCTCTACTTAAGAGGAAGAGGAAATCATCACCTAGTTTATCTCCATCGGTGGATAATGAAGACGATCGAAGGTAGAAAATATATATCGAGGATTGCTCTAACAAAATGGCAGGTTTGTTAATAGACGTCAATTTGCTTTGGCAACTCTGTGATTATTATGATGAGTTGAAGGCTTAAAGGTGGCTAATGTAAATTCAGAGGTGTTAATGCAATGCTTTGGATTCAGTAGAGACTGTGTAGAAAAGCGGTAATTCTACAGCACCCTTGAATAACAAAAGAAGAAGAAACGCGTAGGTACTCCATCGGGACACAGTGGATATCATATTTTCTGAAGCAGAATGTGCTCGATTATTAAAAACTTGTCGTCGGGACTTAGATGGTCAGTCAAATCCTAGGCGTGGTGTTGATACATGGAGCAACATGTCTTTGATTGAGAGCAGTACAATGAACTATGTTCACATATATAGTATCAAGTTGATCTGAAAGGTTTTTCTAGGAATTTTCCAGTTCTAATTACTTTTTCCTGTAGCCATATGTGGAGGAAAGCAAGAAATGGAAGGGAAAACAACAAAGCATGGAAGATAGGAAGTGTGAAGAGAAGAGGCCAAGTGTGTGTGGTGACTACTGTGTAACTTCACAACCTGAGGTATATGAATCTGTTGTGAACACAGCAATGGAGATAGCTCTTGAAATAACTGAAAAAACATCCAAGGATCCCTTATTCTTAGTTGATTGGGATTCTTATGATTCATTGGATTTGCCACCTGGAGAATATAAGTAACTCTCTATTATATGGAAATTGTACTATTTATAAGTTCCTCTGACTGCATAAAATAGATTAGCTAGTGAGTTGTGATTTTAACATGGATTTATACTGTCTACATTGTATATGAATGTCATATATAGTCATGGTTTTCTATTCATGGATTTATACTGTCTACATTGTATTTTTTTGGCTTGATAGAACTTTTTTTTGATAGCATCCCGTGTTTCAGTTACAACAATGTTGCCTTCATTTTCTCTGAGTTGATGATATTAAGCACCGAATCTGATTGTCATTTGCTTTGCACTCTTTCTGCTAATGTGTCATTAGGCCATGACTTCTATTTTTTGGATACATCCTCTGGTGAAACTAGGAAGATCAAAAATGTTATTAGACATACTAGTTTTAAGCTTAGAGTTTTATAACTCTATGTAAACACATGAGAGTCAAAGAAGTTTGGTTTTAAATTTACTTAGGTGTGATATTTCTAGTTTCCTAGCTTGTAGGAAATTAGAAGGAGATTAACATTAATCCAAATACTAGAGTAATAAAGTACAAATATTGCATTAATCGAATTTTTTTACTTTTGTAGGAAAATAATGAAGGAGATGAAGGTCTTGATGCGGATGATGAAGAGTTTGAAGACATATGTTGAAGACTGAAGTTTTATTTCTTTTGTACATTTGTTGTGCATTTTTGTAGTAACAAATTTTCTTTTAACATACATGAATTGTTATTTTTGTTGTGTCCTTGAAGTAGCAATATAAGGATCATTATGTCTTTTAAATTCTTTCATTTTAGTAACAAATCGTTTCGATTAAGAATGAGATGCGAATAGGGTAGTTATTTGTGGTTGTCCGTAATAGCAGCAGTTTTATATAGTGTTGTTGTTGGCATAGATTAGTAATATAAAGGGAACGGTTTTTCGTCTTATAGCAACGGTTTAAGAGTGTTGCCATTAGTGGCAACGGTTTTTGTTTCGGTGTGTATAAGGCAACGGTTATCCATCGTTGTCATATCGACATAACAGTTTTAACATGTTGCCATAGGTGGCAATGGTTTTTAAATGTTGCCAAAGTGGGCAGCGATTTTGCAACCGTTTCCTTAGAGTGGAAACAAAACCGTTGCCTTCTATCTGTCAATGGCAGCGGTTTTTCCTATATGTTGCCTTAGGTTCGTAAAACCGCTGCCGATTAGTTTAGGCAACGCCCGGAAGGTCTAACGGTTTCAAAACCGCGTGCAGAGGCTTTGGCAACGATTTTCGGCTTTAGGAGGCGGTTTTTGACCGTTGCCATAGGGTCAAAATGTTGTAGTGAGCTTTCGTGCCTATAAATAGAGGTCATATCTTCACTTGCAAATCATCCTTCATCCTTCATCTGTATTTCTTCATTTGTTTCTTAAAGGATCACTTAGTTTAGTTTATTTTTAGTTTAGTTTTAGTTTTTCTTTACGTTTCTAAAGAGAAGGAAGGTAAGGAGGTGCTTGACAACCACTCCCTTCACTTCTACTTGAAGGAAACTTGTGTAAGGAACTCATCTTGTACTTCAACTTGGGAAACTCATGCAAAAGATCTTCTATTCGAGTAATCTCTATCCTTTTAAGTTCTTTTGCTATATTACTCATTTGATTATGCTCTTTGCAGATTCTTTCTATTATATTATGAGTAACATGAGCTAAATTCCCTTAAGTTGAGATGTTATAACCTTGTGATGAACTTCTAAAGTATGTTATTATGGTTTATGTAGTGTATGCACTTTAATTCTTGTGTAATACTTCTTTCAAAACTTATTCTGGAATTGATCACTTTAGAATAGGTAAACTTGTGGCAGCAGACATGGGCTACATTTATGAACTTAAGAGTTAATAGGAATGAGTGTTTGTAACAACAACTTGTTAAACTAGCTTTAATAAGAATTGCTTGTTAAAACCATGTTAAGCCTAGACATAGGATAACATATTTCCTAGGGTGATACAGTGGGAACTTAAGAGGCAGGAGTGAACCTATTTAGCATGCCTAGACGTAAGGAAGCTTGTAATGAAACTCTGAAGAAAGTGCTGAAAGGCACACACTCATGCAGCTGCATTCAGTGTTCCTACACTACATACTCCACTAAAACTCTTAGAAGTGATTTACTTGGTGAAAACATCTCAACTACTTTATCTAACTCATTCCTTACACTCTTTACTGTTTATATTGTTTTTACTTACTTTAAAAACTCCACACCAAAAATAGTGCATAGTGTAGACACACTAAGTGTACACTCTGAACTACACAAAACTTTACATTACATAATCCCTGTGGATTCGACCTTTCTTATCATTGTATTACTTGTGTGACTATGTATACTTGCATACTTTCCACCACACCAGACACCACCAGTAGCGAATCTGTATTCAACTCAATGAGTTTTGTCCCAAAGTCTAGGGCCAATCTAAGTCCGACAATGCAAGCCTTGTATTCTGCTTGGTTATTCGAGGTGTTGAAAGAGAAATTTAGCGACACTTCGATCATTAACCCCTCAGAAATTTCAAGGATGAGCCCTGCCCCGCTGCTTTTACAGTTAGAGGAACCGTCTACATAGAGCTTCCACTGCAAGGACCTCGAATTGGTGGAGGTCGGCGTCATCTCAGCAACGAAATTGGCAAGCACTTGGGCTTTGAGGGGTGATCGACATTCACATTTGATCATGAATTCAGATAGTTCAATGACCCACTTGATGATCCTTTTGCCAAATCGGGCTGATGTAAGACTTGCTGGATAGGCTGATCCGTCCTAACGACAATTTCGTGTGCCACAAAATAAGGCCTCAGTCTCCTGGCCGCCACAACCAAAGCCAGGGCTACTTTCTCAATTCTCTGATATCTGGACTCGCCCCCTTGAAGCACTTTTCTAACAAAGTATATCGGTCGTTGGCCTACTTCTGTTTCTCGAATCAGTACGACACTGACTGTTTCCTCAACTACGTCAAGGTATAAGTAAAGAGTTTCCCCGTTGTTAGCCTGTATTTTCGACAGGCTAAATAAATGCAGTCAACGATGTTTGACCACGTGCTTTGAAGGAAGCATTTTGAACCTTCGACACTAAGAGGTTGTCAAAGGCGTTTCATCGATCACTGAAGGGATCTAATAGATTCGAAAGCGTGAAAGGGTACATTTCGACGTGAAGACGAAAGAATAGCGGCAAGCTTAAGCTTGGAAGATGGCGTCGAAGAAAGTTGTTTCAATGATGTCGAAGATCTTGCTGATCAAGCTGTCGAAGACTTAGCGGTTCTTAGTTTAAATTTCAAATGTATTAACTGTTGTAGGCAGTTTATTTCCATCTCCTTAGTATATATAGCTTTTCCTAAGAAGGAAAACGGGTCACAATTGTTGCGTTCGTGTTGTAGTCGCAATATCAGTGCAAGTATACACGTCATACAAGTAATAAAGTGGATAAAAAGTAAGAGATCGTTCCAACGAGGATTGGTTTACTCTCAAAGTTCAAGTCTCAAAACACAAGAGAATCAAGTAACAAATCGACACTAAAAGTTGGTGTTAATACTAGAAACGTAAATAAGCAAGTGAATAAGTGTTTGTTGTAAATATGGATGAGAATGAGTTGGATTGCTGCATGCAAGTAAATCCTCTCTAGTTAGACGTTATAACGTTTGAACGCTGTTGCAAAAGAGCTGTGCTTTTCAGTCACAAAACGTCAGAGCTTCAAGTATAAGAGGTCCTATGTCTAGGTTCTAAATAGGCCCACTCCTGTATTTTAAGTACCCACAGCAATTATCTATGAACTATTATCCATTCTATGTCTAGACTTCGATAAAAATGCCTAAATGTCTTTAGTACACCTTTTCGTTCATATAAATCTTTGAGTTCTTTTCATAGACCATGTCTGTATCTATGAATCTACCTATTTTAAGAGGTCAACCTCAAAACAAGTTTGGAAATATTATCATGCAAAGATTTAAAACATATAAACGTCAATACTTCATAACATTGAACTAGAAATTCATTACATGCAAAACAACAACCCAACTACAAGATGTTTAGCTCATGCTGAGCATCTTTACAGAATTATAAGGAAGTAAGATCCAAATACCATACATAGAAGAAAAGAAACTAAGTGCAAAAGATACACCTAAGTAGCCCTTCAGCATGTACGTTGTAGAGACGTTACAACGTCTGAGCTTCACAATAGTGGTTTGTGAAGAAAATAAAAATGGAGTTTGAGAAAAGTAAAAACGAAGAAGTCTGTGTCCAGAACTTCTTTGAGATACTTTCTCTGAAATGGAGGAAGGTAGATGATGAAGGGATTGACTGGAGTGTTGTGGGAGAGTGAGTGTATGAACGTGTCTTGAGAGAGAGATGAGCCTTCATTATATAGTCAATCTTGCTCACGTGTTTGCTGATGTCACTTGCCCACCTACCAAGCCTGTTTGCTCTTCTGACTGACACTGTACAGTGCTACAGTGCGTCATCCTCGTCAGCACATAGGGAATAGAAGATCTTCTGACTTTTTATATCTTTGACCATCATTGCTAGCGCGCCAAAATTGAGATCTTTCACTCTTGCTCTGCTGCCTTTCTACAGACGTGGTGAGGGACGTGGTCACGTTCAGCTCTTAACTGCACAAACACAAGAAACATCAAAACCCTCTCAAAGGCACCACTTGGTGCCAAAATGCACAGATTTAGCAATTTAACCCCTAACTAACTAAGAAACCAGAAACTAACATAAAACTAATTAAACTCACCTTCTATTGCTAGAGAACTTGCATGATTTATCTTTGAGTGAGTATAAATAACTCATATAAATATGAGTTATCAACAATCCCAAAATACTGATTCTTACGCTCAATATTCCAGCGATAGAGAAAACTGAGCAACAGAAGCGAATGTATGGATCTGTACACCACTCTTTTACACTTTTATGCAATTTAAGTTAATTTCTTTAAACTTTTCTTTTCTTTATCTTTCGTTTCGTTTTCTTTTGAGGATTCCTTGGCGTTCAAGGCAATTCTTCTTTTTCTTTTCTTTTACATTTCTGGTGATTTACGAAGAACACGAGGAGTGTTCACACAGTATCTTGTAAATAATCAATGCAATATGCTCCTGAGATTCACTGGTTGATCTCGCAAGTTAATAATTTAGACCAGCGGTTGTTTACCAAAAATCACCGTAAACACACGTCTACTGGCCTCAACAAGATTAGAGGTTTCGAGAGCATCTGTTTGAGCTCGGCCAATGCGCCTCACATTCCTGTGTCCAATTGAATTCGACACCCTTTTCGAGAATGTTGGTGGGCGCATGTCTGGCCACGACTCGCATTTGTGCAGGTTAGACTCTATTCCCCTCTCTGTGAGGTAGAATCTGAGGTCCTTCCCTGCTCTAACACCAAAGGTGTACTTCTCAAGATTGAACCTCAAGTTGTTCTTTCGGGCCTCGACAAATATTTCAATAAGGCCGAAAGGCATAACCTTGTGGCAATAGTTACCTCGGTCGGTCATGAACGTCGTCTTCTTCTGATCCGACGAGTTCATGGCAATCTAGTTGTAACCGGAGTAGGCATCTAGAAAAGACAGGAGGCCGAAACCTGAGGCATTTTCGACGAGTCTATTGACACTAGGGGCCGGGAAAGCATATTTGGGGCAGGCCTTGTTGAGATCGGTGTAGTCCACGCACATTCTCCATTTGTCGTTGTTCTTCTTCACCAGTACGACGTTGGACAGCCATGTGGAGTATTTAACCACTTTGACGAACCCTGTGGAGATCAGGTCGGCCACAACCTTCGACGCCGCCTCGGCTTTCTCTTCGCTTTGCACCCTTCTGCGCTGGGAACCGTATTTTGCGTCGAGGTTTACTGATAAGTGGTGACAGGCCACCTCGGGAAGAATTCCCGGCATATCGGCAGCGGACCAAGCGAACAAGTTGGCATTCTGGTGCAGGCACGCTATTAGACTTTCCCTTACACTGTCACTTAGGTTGGCCCCCAATTTAACTGTCTTGGCTGAGTCATCACCTAAGGGGATTTCGAGAAACTCCCCATGGGGCTCGGGGCGTTTGATTTTCTTCTTTAGCTCTCTTGCTAGCTGATCATCATCCTCGTCCTCGGAACTGTCTGGGTCGTATCGGGGCATCGACATTTGTTTGATTCACCTCGTTGGCCGATGGTGGTAACTCGGGAATTTGTTGATGTTGACGTCGGGCTGCTTTGAGGGAGAGGTAATGGCATCTCCCAGCTGCTTCGAGATCGACAGACAAGGTTATGATTTCGTCTGTCAATGATTAATTTCATCTTAAGGTGTACCGTTGATGCCACAGCGCCGAGTTTGGCGAGAGTCGGCCTCTCGACGATGCACTAGTACGGGGACGTCAAGGGCAAGACAAAGAACTGGGTATTGATGGTCCGAGATAGTTTCCGCTGTCTATAATTCACCATAACATCGAGATAGCCCAACGGTCGAGACTATTTCTTCCCCAAGTCGAAAAGGTATGTGCGAGATAGAGGCTTACGCCGGTGGGGACAGTTTGAGCCGTGTCGAAAGAGCTTCCCTGGTCTACGAGGATTCATTTAACTTCAATGCCCATCACGGAGGCCGAGATAATCAAGGGGATATACTCATTTGGCTTCCTGGTCAGGAGCTCCTGATCGAGAAAAAGCAATGGTGATGCGAATGAAGTCGGTATGGAATTGGAGTGCGTGGTTAGAGTGGTTATATCTTGCAATTTGCGTTTAAGCACCTGCTGAGTGTCACGCCCGGTTGAGACAGAGTGACCACCCTTTACCACCATCGTCATCGAGGAAATCTTGTCCGGAAAGAAGGAAAGAATTCGGGAGAGAGTTCTCCCACTGTGGTCGCCAATGGTCGTACATGGGTCGGGAAGGAGATCTGTCCCGGGGTAATGGTTCTGTTGTCTCGGGCAAATCTTTAGTGGCTTGGTCAGAAGAAATGCACTGATCTTGAGCTCGACGCGGTGGTGGTACCTGCAAGCATTTTGATGCCTAAGTCAACAAGAGAAATGGAGAGGTATGTAAGAAATGAGAATGTACCTGATCTTGGAGGGGTGACACTCTATTTATAGGCACGGGTATTGCTATGTGTCGTCGTTGGATCCGGCGCGCTGATCTAGTTCGTTAATCTACGACGTCGTTGCATATTGGGCGGGCTCCGGATCTCGAGATTGGGCCTGGCCCAACCACTAGCGGTGGTGTGCTAAGCCTCATGGTTCTAAAGTTCCTTTGTAGACGGGGCCCTGGCCCAGTTTGGAACAGTACCTCATGAATTTTTTTTTTCCGATACGCAATGATGTATTGAAAGGAGCACTAGGGGTGCTCTAAACCACATCCTCATGAGTCATGAAGAATGTTTGGATTTAGTTAAATAAAACTCTATTTAATTTGCACCACACAATCTGATAGATCATGGAATAATTAATTAAAAAGCAACCCAAAGCAACCCAAGAGCAAGAGCGCTTGGATGACATGGTAAGGATCTCTTCTAACTTAACCAAAGTGGGGGAGCATGTGATTGAGAGCAGACTGCTTGTGCTCATATTGCTCAACGAAGACTTAAGGGTTCGTTTGATTGTTAGGATAGGATAGAGACAAAATAAGATATGAAACAATATAGAGATATGATAGAGACATTATAACACTATCATATCTTGTGTTTGATGTGCAACACATAATAAGAAATAAGATAATATATATTATTCTTTTTTTAGGTACCTACTATATATTTTAGATAAACTAATATAAATAATGATAATATATATGTGTGTGTTAATGACAAAACTACCATTGTGGCAACTAAATTTTATTTTTAAAAAATTAAATTAAATTTCTATTTATATATTTTTTAAAAATAATTTTATTTTTTTATCACTTATTCTAAACTTTTTAATTTCAATTGATTTTTAATTTTTAGATTATACAAAATGACAAAATTACCCTTATAATATGATCGTACCTTGACCAATGAAGAGTTGAAGTGTTGATTGATTCGTCTATGGGCCGGTCGTTGAATGGGTGAAAGGACCAGGTCTTGGCTTCACGCGTTGAACACCTCGGGTGGTACTGCAAAGACACTCGACGATCTAGTGAGAGGTCGCTCAGGCGATATAGCACAAGGTTAGAGAACGCACACGATGCCATATGCGAATGGCGATATATATCGCGAGGTCCGACCGTTAGCGAGATTTTCGGCCGGCGAAGTGCGCTCCAAGCAGCGTGTTTGGGCCGATCGAGTTGAAATTGGGCCGCGAGTCCAATTGCCGCTGGCGCTTCGTACGGCCGATACATCCGAGAACAGATTGCCCCCAAGCCTAGGTCGCTTAAGAGCGGTGAGGCTTGAATCGATGCCCCCAGAGTGAAGTTATTTTGACGTAACGGACGCGGCCGTCGCTTCTCTCGTAGGCGGTGTCGGCCGCTTGTCAACCATCGGCCGTGCGGTTGTGGCGGTTGGTATTTACCGACATTTAAGACATGGCGTTTGGTGTTTAGAAGGTGCATGCAGAGACAACCATTGGTGAGAAGACGAAGCGTTGTGACTCTTCGTATCCCGGTCCCCTTCGCGCGCAGATCCGCACTATAAATAGTCCTTCATCGAGTTCATTTCTCACACTTCCAAGAATTGCTCGCCAACGACCGACTCATCCGTCGCCGACTTGCATCGAAGCCGATTCGTCTACTAGCGACCGATCCACTACATCCGCTTAAGGTATGAATCGATCTCTCCCTTTACCTTTTAAGCTTGAGTTTTTCTTGAAAGCGCCGTGCTTTTCCACGCCTCGTGATAGGGGTGTCGGTCGAGGATGGCCAGCTCGCCCTCTCATGAGTGCTTTGCTCGATCGACCGACTCGATCCCTTTATCACAGTGTTTGTGTATGCCACTGACGGTTAAGTTAGCGCCTCGATTCGGAAAACCGCCCCGAGTCTTTTCGCCACATACATGTCGAGGGTAGGCGAGTCCAAGTCGTCTTGGGCGACAAAGATTCTAGCTCTTCAGCGGTTCCTCGAGCAAAGACGGGCTCGAGTTCTCGTTCTTCCGGCCGTGGATCGGCCGGCTCCAAAGTACCGGTTCGTGTCCGTCCATTCGCCGAAAGCGGCCGAGCAACTCTCCACCGCCCGAGGACGTTGTATCCCGAGTGGAGGAGAAGAAGAGGACGCCGGCGTGATTATTATTGATGATGACGAGGCGCAAAGTGTCGTCCCGATCGTGGACGAGGAGATGGTGGAGGCCGAGGCGGCCGAGGCGAAGAAGTCCAAGGAGAAGAGGTGATTCACCCGAAGTCGATATTTACGTCCGGAAGTCAACATAGGAGGTCGAACGGGCGGTCGAAGTCCAAGCCGATGTAGCTCGAGATATATCGACATGTCTTGGGTGTCGGAAACTCTTCGCTCTAACAGAGCATTCTTACCGTCGGTCACGACGCTTTGCCCGATCTACGGGAGCGCCTTGAAGACTCACCGGGGCCGGAGGATAAGAGGCATGAAGAGGGCGAAGATATCGCGACTTATTCTCCCAACTTCAAGTTCGCGATGTATCGGCTCGTGTTCGAGAAGATGAAGATTACCCTCCTTTTACCGAATTCCAACGCAACGTCTGCGCGCATATTGGGGTCGCCTTCACGCCTTCATCCAAACGCATGGGCGTTTTAAAGACTTTTGAGGTCTTTGCTTGACCAGGTGGGTCGCCGGTCTCGATGATGCTTTTCTTTGCTATCTTTGAGCCGAGGTGGCTCGCAGAGAAGGCCAACAAGGAGAAGAGGAGCAAGTCTCCTTCAAAATGCGTAAGACCCACCACCGATTTTTCAAAGCATTCCGAGTCGTTGGGAGCGGCTGGAAAAGCCGGTGATTTTTGGATCGTTCCAATCGAAGAGGCGGCAAGGCGTTTCGAGGTTCAACCGGACGGGATGCTAGGTCCCCTTATTTCCCAATCATGTGGAATGAGGCTCATTTCTTCAGCGTAGGCGACTACATCTATCTGATGAAAGACTTGGCGAGGCCGACACGAGACTACGGAGATGATAAAGTCGTTGGCGAGTATGATGCGTCCAGATCCTAAGGGCGACATACCTTGCCGACCCTTTGTCTTGTACGAAGGCCAAGACCTGGAGGCCGAGATTGGTTCGCTTTTGAACTTTTTCTTTATATTTTTCTTTGTCGATCTTGTCAATCTTTTATTCTAACTCATAGCTCGTTATTTTGCGAAAGGATGGCCGCAGCAAAAATCGGGACTGCTCGCCAGTCCTGAAGCTTCGAAGGAGGCCAAGAGATTTGATGGTTCTCGGTCGGGGGATAACCCTGAATCTTCCTCAAAGGTCCCCCAAACTCCTAAGAGCCAAGGGAAGAAGCCGGTCGGCAAGCCTCGGTCGCCTCCCCCCAGTGCCGATCGCTCACCCAAGCGGGCCAAGCGTGATTGTCGGGTCCCGGCCCCTGCGACGGAGGAGATTCCTGTCATTTCGCTCGAAAGCTTGGGTACGGCCGATCTGGAGCGAATGAGATGAATGAAACCCATGGCGCTCTGCGCTTCTCTCTGCATGGGGGTCGAGAAAGTCATGGCGGAGCTGGTGGCCGAATCTGATGGTAATTTTATTTTTAGTCTTGTACTCTTCGTCTATCTTTGTTCGACCGACTAACAACCCGTCGACCTGAATTTTGCAGGAAAAGACAAGGCTTTAGCTGAGGCGCAGCTAAAATATGACAAGCTCGCCCCGATCGAAGAAGGAGGCCCTCAAACGAGGGAGGATGACCGCCAGAGCCAAGGCAAGGAGGAACAAGGAGCTTCTTTGCTCGTGTCGCTACTTTGAAGGCCGATCTTGATGCAACGGCCAGAGAGAGGTTGCTCGGGCGGCCGATAAGGTATTTGGAGGGAACGATCCGAAAGGTGGCCCAGGCCGGTCAGGAGGCTGCAATTGAGCAGTTTTACAATGCTCTCGGGCAGGTGCGGGTATTGAATACCGATCTGAGGATCAATTTCAATGACAAGATGATCAAGCCCGCGCACTACGTTGACAACAACAAGATCATGTTGCCTGCAGAAGTCGACGAGCAAGGCAATGTCGTTCGCCCGGCCACCATTCTCTTTTAAAGCCCGCCTGCGAGCGGTGTAACCTTTGTAATCGTTTAACTTGCCTTCGGGCCCAACAATTTCTCTGCCTTCGTGCAGTTTTTCGATTCGTGGGCGCTCGGCTTCGGCCGGGCGTCCCGTGTTTGTAATGACAATTTATTTCTTGTTTAATTACGCCTGTTCACATTTATATTGCTATGTCTGCGTACTTGGATTTATTTGCCTCATTCATTCGCCTTTCTTTGCGCGCCTTGTACGTTTATTTTTCTCTAAGTCTTCGAGTTTTAAGACCGTTCGGTCGTCGTTCGCGCTTATTTCGAAAGCATCCATTCTTTGATAAGTTTTAATATCCCAACGGGGGTTTGGATCGCTCGGCGACCTTCAATCAGGCCCTTTCGACGGCATTTGAGGTAGGTCGTTTCGACGGCCTACCGCGATGGGTTATCACTTAACCCTTGGGCCATTTTCGATGGCACTCGATGTAGATCGTTTCGACGACCTAACGTTGTTGGGCCATTTTCGATGGCTCTCGTTTGAGTCAACTCGATGGCCGTCGTTTGTCGCGGGTTATCTAACCGCCGGGCCATTTCGATGGCACTCGGTTGGGACCGTTTCGACGGTCGCTCGATTTAGATCGTTTCGACGACCTAAGGTTTGCGGGTTTTAACCCTTGGGCCATTTCGATGGCACTCGATTGGGACCATTTCGATGGTCGCTCGGTTTAGATCGTTTCGACGATCTGATCGACTTTGATAAGTCTTCGGTCGCTCCCTTGCCGCGGGCAATCTTGAGCGACCGGTCATACATCCTTGCGAGAGAGTAAATAACATCATATTTCTAAAGTCGGGCCTGCGTAAAAAACCCGATGGGAAAAGAGCGCTGCACGCTTTTCATTAATAGGTCGGTCGGTATTACATTCAAATCTTTATTACATTCAAACGTAATATTTTCTGAGTTTCTCTGCATTCCACGTTCTGGGGATAGTCGCCCCATCCATGGTCTCTAGCTCGTAAGCCCCTTTTCCGGTCTTGTTGATGACCTGTATGGACCTTCCCAATTTAGTGCGAGCTTCCCTTGGCGTGCATTCTTATTTCCCACGTCGCCCGTCTTAGAACGAGTGGCCGACCGAGAATTCTCTTTTGAACTCGAGCATTGTACACCGGCTGCGACCTTACATTTGATCAATTGCTCTCTTAGCGAAGCTTGGGTACGCAGATTCTTGATTAGGTCCAATTCTTCTCGGATAGCTCGGATCGTTTTCAACCACCGTAGGGGTTTGAAGTCCTCAATTCAGCTCGCCCATTTCGATGGGTATCACAGCGTCGGCCTGTACACCTGTCGGCGGCGACTCCGGCCGATGAATGAGGGTCGATCCTGTAGGCCCACGAGCGGATCGCGACTCTTCGACCCGATTCCGCTTCGCTTCATCCGGGCCGCTTTAAACCACGTGAGGATAACTCTGTTGGCGCCTCGGCTTGGCCGTTTATGCGAGGGTGCTCGACCAGAGGTGAAACGCTGTTTTACCCCTAAGTCGGCCAACATTTCTCTCGAATCTCTTGTCACGTGAACCGGGTGCCGTTGTGCGTTATCAATTCTTTGGGGATCCCAAGCGGGCTAGCACACATCGTCCAAGAACTTGCCGACTTTGGCCGATGTGATTGTTCTAGCGGCTCGGCCTCGATCCACTTAGTAAAGTAATCTACCGCCACGATCAAGAACTTGAGGCGGCACGGAGCGGTGGAAGCGGGCCTAGAAGATCCATGCCCCACCGGTGACGGCCAAGGTGAGACAAGACTTTGTAATTTCGAGGAAGGTGCAATGTGGACATCGGCATGTACTTGGCATTTCTTACACTTACGAACGAGCTTGGCATCCTCGCCCATGGTCGGCCAATAGTAGCGGCCCGAGAGCCTTCTTAGCTATGGAGCAGGCGCCCTGGTGACTCCCACAAACACCTTCATGAATGTCCCTCAAGACATGGTCGGCCGGACCGACGTGAGACACCTTAACAATGGAGAGGAGAATCCTCTTACGTACAACTTTCCTTCTATAACCGAGTACTTGGTCGCCTCGAGTCGACCAACCGCTTGCTTTGGATCGTTCGGCTCCTCCCCTTCAACAATGTACCTTAGGATGGGGCGATCCAATCGAATCGTCTTTGACACATAGAACGACCAACGGCCCGACTTGGCTTGGTTGAAACGCTCTACGATTTAATGTTTCTTGAATCACACTTCTATGATTCCCGGAGTTTTGGTACTTGCTAGCTTTGATAATATATCCGCTCGAACATTTTTGGTCCGAGGCACATGTACCACTTTCATTTCGGTCGAGCGCTGAGCGATTCTCTCACCCTGCTAGGTAACTTTTCAAAGACGTCGTCTTTAGCATCATATAATTCTTTGATGTGCGAGACTACGAGTAGGAATCGATCTAAGTTCAACCCGGTCGACATTGAAATCTCTGGCGGTGGAGGCCACTATGCATGCTTCGTGCTCGGCCGGTTGTTTGAAGTGTGGAATGCAAAGGTTAAAGACACCTCCACGGCCGGGCCTTCAGAATTTTCTAGTATTAGGCGGCTCCACTTCCTTTACTATTAGGCGACCCATCTACGCGTGCAAGATCCGGTCGTTCAAATTTTGATCTTACGGGTAGGAGTCATTTTCGCTATAAAGTCGGCCAACACCGCGCTTTTTGCGGCCGGCACTGGATTCAAATTTAATCCCAAACTCACGAGCTCCACGACCCACTTTATCATCCGTCCCGCCGGTCCGCCGATGTAGGACTTGCACGATAGGTGGTCGGTCCTTACCACGACACGATGGGCCACAAAGTAGGGTCTCAATCTTCTAGCGGCTATTAGGAGCGCAAGGGCAAATTTCTCTATCTTACGGTATCTCACTCGGCCCGAGGAGTACTTTACTTATGAAATAGACCGGATTCTCGCTTTAGATCGTTCTCTCTAACTAGCACAAAGATCGAGAACTTCTTACGTTATGGCCAAGCACGGATATAACGTCTCGCCCGACAACGGCTTGGTCATGATCGGCGGGCTAACCAAAGCTTGCTTTAATTCATCCAATGCTCATTGGCATTGTTCGGTCCACTCAAAGTCCACCTCTTTCTTTAGCGGTCCTAAGCGATGGAAGCGACTTGCAGCCGCTTTGGGGATGAACACGGATAGAGCGGCCACCATGCCATTTAGTTGTTGTATTTCTTTTTCGACGTGGCGGCCTCATATCGGCGACCGCCTCTACACTTTTCGTGGTTTGCTTCTATCCCTCCTTGATCGGTGGAAACCCAAGAATCTGCACTACCTCACCCCAAAGGTACACTTCTCGTGATTTAGTCTAAAGGAGTTCCTCTAGCTTCCTCAAATATTTCTACGAGGTCGTTCACGTGATGCGGTCGGATTACGCTTTTAATGATCATGTCGTCGGATACACCTCTCGAGATGCGACCGATCCGCCTCTTGAAAATTTTGTTCATCATTTTGGTAGGTCGCTCCAGCCGCGTTCTTGGCCGAAAGGCATTACCTTATCTTGAAAATTTCCCGATCGGTCATGAAGGCTGTCTTGTGCCGATCGGGAGGATACATCGTGATCCGATTGTATCGAGTAAGCGTCCCGAAAAGACGGTGAGTTTGTAGCTCGAGGCCCCATCGACCAGCCTTGTCGATGTTGGAGTGCGAGGAAGGCATCCTCCGGGCATGCCTTATTTAGATCGATATAGTCCACACACATCCTCCATTTTCCATTCTTCTTCTTAACCGGGACGACATTGGATAGCAGTCGTGTATTTGATCTCTTTATAAAATTGGCCTTTATGAGGTCCTCAGCGGCCTTTGCGAGCGAGATTTTCCTCGTTCGAGTGCGTCTTCTTTGGCGGCCGAAGGCTTGACCCCTTCATCATCGATCGAAAGTTGATGGCGAGCTACTTCGATAGGGATGCGGGCATGTCGATGCACGCCATGCGAACAGTCGGCGATAGTCTCTCAAGCATTACACTAGATCTTGCTTCACTTGCTGCGGTAGGTCGCCACTGAGCTTTACCGATTTTGGATGGGTCGTCACCCAATTGAACATCTACCAACTCTCCATGAGGCTCTGGTCTTCTCACGGCTGTTTTTAGCTCTCGAGCCAAATCATCATCATTGTCCTCCGGGTCATTTATGCGGATCATACCGGAGGCGTCCAAATCGCGACATTGACTTGATGGCCTTCACTAGTGCTCGAGCGTCGGGCCACGATCTACCTCGTCACATATTTCTTGGTATAGGCGTGGCTTCTTCAGCGATTCAAGGTCGGCCGCGGGGTAACCACTTGGTCGTCTTTCTTTGTAGAATTTCATTTTTAGATGCCGTCGATGTAACGACCTCTAGCTTACCCAAAGTCGGCCTACCAATAATACATTGATAGCGAGGATTTGAGGGGAGTACAAGGAACGACGTCGACCGCCCCTGCATGCAGTACTATCCCGGTGTCGTCACCAAACGTAATTAGCGGCTCGATCGTTCCCAACGGGTAGGTGGTCGCCCATTGAAACACTTAGAGGGTAGGCTCGGCACCGGGAATTATCTCGCTCCGATCAACCTTGATTCTGTCGATCAAGTCTTCAAACATGATATCGGCCGAGCTACCAATGGAACATAACTATTAGGCTTGCCGTCGTATAGGTCGCTGTCGCCGAACGAGATGGGGGGTCTGCTCGAGACCGGTGGTGGTCTTTGAAGTGGATGCGACCATTAACAACTCGCCCCACTTTCTCTTGGTGGCTTTGTTAGATTCCCTGCGATCCAGGGGGTTTCCACCATGAATAACCATCGCAACATTACGGCCTTTGGACTGCCGAGTGTCACGATCTTCAGATCGATCCTTGTTTTGGGTATTCTCTATGGCCAGAGGCCCCTTTCCCCGTGCGGATCGGCTTTCTCTTCGCCTCTCTTGAGGTCGGTCGCTTCTTCCTCGACCTCGCATACTTTCCCAACTTGCCTTTCTGAATAAGCTCTTCAATATCATCTTTGAGGGCCATACAGTCGTTAGTATCGTGCCCCTTACTCTTGTGGTAACGGCAGTATCTTTTGGTCGGTCGTGCCCCCTTCTTGAGCACGAGTGGTTCAGGCCGCTTAACTCCCACAAACTCATTATTCGACACTCGGCTGTAGATCTGCGCGCAATGGAGGTGTTGAGTCGAGTGCGATGATCAAACTTCTTATCTCGAAAGTCGGCCGATTGTCGCGGCGACCTTCATGCCCTTTGGCCGCTTCTTTGTTTTCTTCTTTAGGTCGCGCGCGGACGGCCTTTCTTCTTGCCGCGAGTTTCTTCATACCGCATGTGGGCGTTAGCCCTTGTTAGGAAGTGGCCGAGATCACGTAATGATTCAATGTAAATTCTTCGACGAACCCGGTGGTCCTGGCCGAATACCACGCTTCAGATATTTCAACTTGTCCTTGTCTCGACAAGTCACGGACGAACTTCGGCTTACGTGTTAAACCGGTCGATATCTCGCCATTGCGTCTCATTATCTCCTTGAACAACAGAGTCCAAGTATTCTTCATACCGATATTGGCGCGGTTTGCGGTGTAGAGACAGAATATTCGATCAGTCTTCCCGGAGGAGATGGAATTGGGTCGAGAGACTCCCACCATTCCAATGCTCTACCGTCCAGGCGGGAAAAAGCACGCATTTCATAGTCGGTCCCAATTCCCTATAGCGGCGAGTAATTATTGAAGTAACGGAGATGCTTATGCGGATCTCCTCTACCCGTCAAACTTGTTGAGATTGGGCGGCTTGCGGAGGTCTCTCGGAATCTTGTAACGCCGATCTCCACGGAGAAGCGGGCGTGTTCATTCCGAATGCCGTTCGACCCAAAGTGGTTGCATTGCGAGGCACGCCTCGTTGCCGGCATTCCATAGAATCCTCCGGATGGGCGGTTGGTGGATCTTGCCGAGAGGCCTTACGGGTCGCTTCGCTTTGGCTCTCCTTGGCCCGCGGCGTCCCTAATTCTCCCATTTTCGTAATCTTCCGGCTCTTCACGAGAATCCCAAGATCTCGCTTCTCGACCGACGTGACCCGGACGACTCATTGGAGGAGTACACGGTAGGTGGCGGCCGTGTCGGGGCGGTGGCTGAATCTTCATAATCATAGGACATCGAGCGGCGTCACGCTGCGTTCTCGCAGAAGCGTCGTGCGCCGCGCCGCTTCTTCTTGGGAGAAGCGATGAGTAGTGCTCTCTCGGCGAGAGATGCTCGCCGAGGAGGCGGTGTCTTCGCGGCCGGCCGGCGGCGACGAGCGAATGTTCTCCGTCTTCGCCCGTGGCGGCGCCCGGAATCGAACCTCTCGTATTGAGAGATGAAGCGCATCTCGATGCGATCACTTGATTTTTGTTTTGCAGAGCCGCAAAAGCGGCGAGTGACATGATCTCGTAGAGGTTCACGAATGCCCGCTTCAACCCGGCTCGGGCGGTAGGTCTCGAGAGCGGCCGGATGGATCTGGCTGGAGGACCGGTCCACGGCCGTTGTGCACCGAAGGTTCTTGTCGTGGAAGTCTCGAGATTCGTGGATTTGTGGCGGCCCACGCTCCGGGTGCATTGGCGCGATTCTCGCCGGAGGATTGAGTCGGCGGCCAGCGCACGGGGCCGATCGCGTGGAGCCATGAGCGTGGTAGGATAGCGCGCGCGGGCCTCTCGCGTGGTCGCCAATTGATCGTACCTTGACCAATGAAGAGTTGAAGTGTTGATTGATTCGATACATGGGCGGTCGTTGAATGGGTGAAAGGGCCAGGTCCCCGCTTCACGCGCGTTGAACACCTCGGGTGGTACGCGCAAAGACACTCCGACGATCTAGTGAGAGGTCGCTCAGGCGAGATAGCACAAGGTTAGAGAGCGTGCACGATGCCATATGCGAATGGCGATATATATCTTTGAGGTCAGGACAGTTAGCGAGATTTTCACGGCGAGAATTGCGCTCCAAGCGGCGTGTTTGGGCGTCGAGTTGGCCGGGCCGCAGTCCAATTCTTTGTTGGCGATTTCGTATATTCTTTGATACACCTGGGAACATAATAGAATCATATTAAAGGGTTTATTGACAAAATTACCCTTGTATTATCAATATCTATATTAAAGAGGAAAAAACATGAAATGGGTATACTTTTAGCTGATGACGTCAAATTAGGATCAATTGCGCACAGGTTTTATTAGGTTGACCTCGGTGTTTTGGATTATAACTATTTCGGACTGGGCCAAAGGCCCACTTGGGGAAATGGGTCGAGTTCAGCCCAACCAATGTCTTGCTGCTCAAGAAGCGCTTGTATCACCATCGAACGGCGGAGATCAGCGTTTCCAATCCAACGGCCAGCACACCCTGGTCCAACTCCCATAAATAGGGTCCAACTCTCGAAAAAATGTACACTATTCATACCCTCTTTGTGCTCCTACTAGACCGAACGTACACTGACTTGAGCGTCGAAGTGTCTTTGCAGTCAATATTGAGGATGCAACGGTGTTAAATATATTGAGGTAGAGCATTGTCGCCCATTGTAATTCTACCCGACTATATAAGTACATTAATACACATAAATGTAAAATATATGTCACACATTTAAATAATGTGTACTTTTATACATCCAAAACTTTAATAATTGATCCAAAGAAATTGAGAGGATTTTTACCCATAATTACGAAGGAAAAAACTACAACCATTAAATTGAGCCAAAGAAATAAAGAAATAAAAACCCCTCGAATCTAAAAGATATAGAATGACGAGTCATAATTTTTTTTTTGATTGTTCAACTTTATAGGTTATTTTTATTTACTTCTTGCATTTTAAACATGTTCATAAATTAATCTCACTAGGTAAAATGTTTAGCACAAGAGATTTTCGTAATAAATACACATCATGCTATACTAAAAAAAAAATCCTCACCAAATTTTTCTCCAGATAATTTTAAATCATTATAACCTTTTCAGTCAACTAAAAAACTATCATTCTTGAACACGAACTAATCAAAAGATGCACTAAGTAATGGCATGACCATCTCAAAAGTCATTAAAATTTCTAAAACAACTAATTAAGCTAACAAGATGGAGTTATTTAACAAATATCAAAGATGAGAAGTTCAGAGAGGGTGAGGATTTTGTGCAAATAGAAGCAAAGAGTAATCTCTCTCTATCTGTTCCATTCATAGTCTCCTCCATATTTTGGATTGGCATTGGCATTGTTTACTATGCTGGAATACTCTGGATTTATCGAGTCTGCAAAGGTATGCCAACCTAGAAGATATGGCATGATAAACTACACACAAAATAACACAAATGTCATCAAAATCACCACAATGTTCATAAGCTTGTATGCATATAAGAAAACATATCGCATTAAAACGTCTGTCGAAACCTATGAAGCACCCACACTTACAGTTGAAGACGTGTCTAGTGTCCAACACGTACCGTGTTAGACACCGACACTTCAATTACTAGTATTTTTTAGATTAAAACAGGTGTCTGCATGCCCGTGTCTGTGTCGATGCTTCATAGGTTAAAATTCTATATCACTATAGTCTATAGTGACTAGTGACTGAATCAACATAACATGCCATCTTTCCAATGACCTGTTGTTGAGCTATTTTAAACTCTAAATTCTCTTTCAAGCAGAAAATCTATAATCACGTAAGCAGACAAGATTTCTTAATGCAAAAGAAATGTTCCTAGTTTGGCCAGGCAATAGAATTTTCTTGACAAAGAAAGCTAAGCTACTATAACTGCTAGTGCTAAACTATGTAGTTAATACCATATAGTGTAGCGTATCGGCCGACCCCAAAAACGCTATTGCGGTGTAGCGGGATCACCGCTACATCGAAGTCTAAGGAAACAATATAAGCACTTTATACTATACACATATAAAGAGTAAAATATAGAAGAATACACAAAATTAAACTTATTTATAAGTAATCATCAAACCAGAAGGTGCCGATTGTGTTGGTTGAGACTGAAACGATGCCATAATAGAGGCTTTGTTGAGATAACAGAGAGAGGAAAGATTTATGTAGAAAAACAGGACGTTGAGTATAGGGTGCTGAGTAGTGGTGAAAACTCGTGTGATGGTGCTGCTGAAATCATAGAAATGTTGGTGCAGCAGAGAAGAAGAAACCAGTGTTTTAATAGTGTTTTAATGGCGCTGAGAGAGGAGAAGATGAAGAAGCAGTGAAGTGACTGTGTAGATAAGGAGAAACAGTGACTTACGTAAAGAGAATCGGGTAGAAGAAAGGTCTCTGTTAAAATAAATTAACCCATAGGTAAAAAGACTAAAAAGGAATTTAAAATATCTCTAAACGGTTTAAAAAATAAGGGCACGGTAGTCATTTCACATTTAAAAAACAAGGGCAGGTCGGTCATTTCGAGTTAAAAAATGAGGGAAGAACAGTCATTTCATGAAGAAATCCCTGTTTCTTCGTCTTCTCCACAATTTCCTGCGATCTCATCCGCGAAACGATACGCGATTGAGCCACGACACTTGCGCTACGCTCGCAACCCTAAACCGCACCACAACACTGTATTGCGACGCACCGGACTGGTGCAACGCGACGCACCACCGCCATAGCGGCCACGACGACCGCTTTTAACTACAGAGGTGCTAAATTTACTTTAGATTTTGATTGCTAGTTGAAGAAGTGTCTAGTCTAGTGTCCAACACGTATCGTGTCAGACACCGACACATCAATTACTTGTACTTTTCAGATTAAAACAGGTGTTTGCGTGCCCGTGTATGTGTCGGTGTTTCATAGGTTAAAATGTTACATCACTATAGTCTATAGTGATTATTGACTGAATAAACATAACATGCCATCTTTCCAATGACCTGTTGAGCTATTTTAAACTCTAAATTCTCTTTCAAGCAGAAAATCTATAATTACGTAAGCCGACAAGATTTCTTAATGCAAAAGAAATGTTCCTAGTTTGGCCAGGCTAATCTATTATAACTGCTAAGTGCTAAATTTACTTTAGATTTTGATTGCTACTTCTCTTTAATGATGATCATTTATTTCTATCACGACAATCTTTAATCTTTCGGTTGAACTATTGGAGAGTTGAGTTCAAAACAGTTGGCATTAGAAGGAAAGAGACAAAGAGAGATTTACCTTGAAAATTGAGTTCAAAACTGTTAGCTCTGCTTTTGTTACAGGGATACTGATATTTTCATCCACGTTCACAATCTTGTTTTGAACACCTTCAAAAACGCCGTAACGAAGTCAGAACTCAAGCAAATATTTATGAGTTTAACTATCTTCATTTATATTGCACAAATTGACATAAAAAAAATGGGTCAGATCAGTTATTCACTTAGAACTTATTCTATTAAATGATTATACTAGACAAATCAACTTCTAAGTATTCATCATTAAGTGAGCCTTTGACAGTTTAAATGATACAGCAATTGAAACAAAGGTTCATAGAAAAAGAGGCTTACTGAGGTTAAAGAAGTGACCAGAACCATCTGGAAAAGGCTCCAACTTGAAAATCTTTCTGACTTTACCTTCATCACTGCATAGAAAGATATTTTAGGAAATGATTTAAAGGTATATAAAACCTTAACAGCCATAGTTTATGACATTGAAACCTGTTCCTGTTCATATAGCCACCCATATAACAAACACTAAATGAAAAACCTAAAACAATTATGCAACTTCACGCACCGGCTTAGCCAGTGTGTATAAAAAAATGGCAATTCCTATTGCAGGATAAATCAAGGAATCGTCAGAAGAATGATAATTCCAGTACAAAATTACATTACACAATAATTAGAAGCTATACCATAGAAAGTAGAAACTACCTTTTTCCTATGAAAGGATCATGAAAAAATTCACAAGACTCCCTTGCACCAAGGCTTATCAAACTTCCCATTTCATCCACCGATAACGAGAACACCTGCATTCAAGTAAACCAGACAATTACCTCACATTTTAAACTACATCACCAACCGCCGAACCAACAAAATCATACCAAAACTTTGAAATTACAGAGATACTGTCAAGACGCCAAATTCAGTCAAGTTATGTTGGAAAGAACACGTCAATTCAACATAAATTCCATTGCGTAATATTCCAATGCTTATCAAATGACATACAAATAAATACACTGTTATGTCTGTTTTGCCATTTGCCAATGCCTTAATTTTAACACACACATACCATTAGCATAGAAATGAAGCTCAAATTACAAAAAGGACACACATAACTAACCTGTTTTCTGTTCCAATCATATTGGCGAGAACCAACAGCAGGCGCAAACTGAAGCAACACATAACCCTCCCTAGATATCTTGAATGCCCTTGACTACAAAAAATGCACCAAAACCTTCCATATTTAAAACATTCAATTCACAAAAACCATTAAACAAGTCCACAAAGATTATTGGCAAACATGACACACATACTTATGACGCGAATTATGAGATAGGGATACGTATCGGATAAAGATACGACAACAAAACTCAAGTATATGTGCATCATAGTGGCACAATCCAATGATCAATATCAACAATACATAATCATACTACATACATCCAATGGGGCGAATTCGGGTGGTCTAGGAGTCAAAGTGAGTGCAGCTTTCCCTTTGTAAATTGAGTGACCAACATAAACCCTAGGTGGCAAAGCTCCAACTGAACACAATAAAACCACAAACCAAGTGAGTATATATTATTACACAAACTCACCAATCCTCCAAAATTCTTCTATTACTTGCTTTGCTTTATAAAAGAATTTATCATTTTGTTTCCAACAACAGCAAGAAAGAAGCTTTTTAAAAGGGATTTCTCAGAAACAAAACCAGAAAGCAAGTGAGTACATTACACTAACAAAACCTAACCCTTTTGCAAATTTCTACACTCACCCACAACTTTAAAAATGATTTTTTTGCTTCCAACAACAACAAGATAGAAGCTTTTTGAAAAGGGGTTTCTCAGAAACAGAACAGGTAGTTGCAAAAACAATGGGTTTGAGTGGAAGATGGAAATTAAAAATAAATAATAATCATAATAAATAAAAAAAGATACCTAAAGAGTTGGGTTTTGCAGGAGGGGTAGAGGAGACGGTTCTGTTGTCGAAGAGGTCAGATTGGCGGCATCTGATTGGTTGGGTGAGAGTGAGGGGTTTGAAAGGAAAAGACTTTGGAGAGAAAGAAAGGTTGTTGAAAGAAAATGAAAGAAACGAAGAAGAAGAAGAAGAAGAGGAATATGATGATAAGAGTGAAGGTGGTGGTGAGTGTAGTTGCAACTGCAAATGCGACGACATCTTACTTCGTCTCCCACTTTTTTCTGATTGTGTTTCAAATTTAACACTACTATGCCTTTTAGTTTGGTTTCAAGGAGTAAACCAAAGAAGAACCCAAGTGTCAATTAATCGTAGAAAATATGAAAATTTAATCAATCTAGGGTGTGGTTGATTCGCTAAGCATGGACAACTCTAGTTATACTATGTTTGATTTGAAAATTGTTCAGGATAGAAATGAGGACAAGGGACTGAAAAAAATACCCAAATTCATGTACCTTACAAAATCACAGTACAACTTTATGTCCCAAAGTAAAACACCAAAATATTATTTTTATTTCTTATTTAATAATTTTTTCTTCCTCTATTCTCCTTGTCTCTCCTATCTTGTTCCTCTCTCTCTCTCTCCCTCCCTCCCTCCTATCTCATTCTTCTCTATCATTTTCTCTACCTCTTTAATACTTTCTCATCTCATGACTCATCTCCTTCATCTCTCTTTCTCTCCCCCTCTCCCCTTTCATCTCTCTTGTATTTTCTGTAACAGGAAAGGGATTCTAGGGATTTAACTCCGGTAAAATCCAACTCACTAGCTATGAGGAGTAAGTGAAGAACACCCCTCGGATAATCTAGCGTGACGCCTGCGACAAACGATGAAATAAAGGAGAGATGGCTGAAATTAGGGTTGTGATATCAAATGATGAGTATCACAATCAAATTTCATTCAATATATAGAGTTCTGTTACAAGGCAACTATGTGCCAAGCACATAGAGTAAAAAATGGTAAAACAATGACTAATGGAAAGGTAACTAGCATAATAGAAGCATAACAAAAAACAGAAATTAATAGATACTAAAATCCATCATAATACCCTCCCCTTAAAACAATCCTTGTTCTCAAGGATTAAAACCAGGAAACTTCTTTTGAAGATCATAATAGAATTCCCAAGTTGCATCCTCCTTTGGTTCACCAATCCACTGAACAAGCACCTTAGTGGCAGCCACAATTCCTCTCTTGACCATTTTGCGCTCAAGGACATCAAAATGAACCCGAGCAACAGGACGATCAGCAGGAAGAGGCTGAAATAAAGCAGTAGAGGGATCCACACACAACTTAAGTTGAGAAACATGAAAGACATCATGTATTGCAGTAGTGAGGGAAGTTCTAGCTTATAGGCAACATCTCCAATCCGATCAAGCATCTTAAAAGGGCCATAGTACTTAGGATTGAGCTTATGTGTTGCTTGTTGCCTAGCAGTTACCTGCTTGTAAGGTTGCAGCTTCAAGAAAACTGAGTAACCAACATTAAATTCTCTCTTAGACCTCTGCTTATTAGCCTGCTGAGCCATACGGTTCTGAGCTCGAAGAAGATGGAACTGGAGAAGCCTAATCACCGATTCACGAGCAGAAAGAGTTCTATCAACTTCTAGATTAGATGATTCCCTAGGGAGATAAGGGAGATGAATTGGAGGGCTTTGACCATACACAACCTCATAAGGACTGGTTTGAATGGATGAATGAAAGTGGGTATTGTACCACCACTCTATTAGAGGAATCCATTTAGACCAGCTAGTAGGTTTTTCAGCACACATGCATCGAAGATAAGTCTCTAAAGACTTGTTCACCACCTCAGTTTGACCATCACTCTAAGGGTGATAAGCAGTAGACTTGTTCAATAACACACCCTGCAGTTTAAACAGTTCATTCCATAGAGAACTAAGGAAGATGGGATCTCTATCACTCACCACAATACTTGGCATCCCATGAAGTTTGAAAACATGATCAATGAACAAATGTGCAACATCTAGAGCAGTGTACGGGTGTGAAAGAGTAAGAAAGTGGGCATACTTACTCAATCTATCAACAACAACCAATATAACCTGCTTGCCATGAGAGGAGGGTAACCCTTCAATGAAGTCTAGACTGATTTCATCCCATATACAATGGGGAATTGGAAGAGGTTGCAATAGGCCAGGTGATTTGAGGAGCTCAGGTTTACTTCTTTGACAGATATCGCAGCACCTAATGTAGTTTTGGATTTCCTTGTTCGTGCCTTTCCAATAAAACAGTGACTTCACCCGAGAAGTAGTGACATACAACCTGAGTGACCACCTATGAAGGAATCATGGAGCCATTTTAGAATTATGACCTTCAAGTCAGCATCATTGTCGATGAGTAACTTGCCTTTCCTCCTTAGTTCATCACGCACTCAAGTGAACTTGGGGTGAGAAGAATGGTCATTCTTCAAATCATCAACAATTTTCTGCAGGTGAGGATCAGAAAACCAAGACTTCCTGATAAGTGTAAGAAGATCATCATGTGCATTGTTGAGTAACATAGGCAACAACTCAGCTCCACTTTGTCTAGAGAGGGCATCAGCCGCCACATTGGAGGAACCAATTTTGTATTGAATTTCAAAGTTAAAACCCATTAGCTTTGCCATCCACACCTGTTGAAAAGGTTTATTGAGTTTCTGATCCAAGAGGAATTTGATGATCTTCTGATCTGATTTAATGATGAAAGGCTTGTGAGAGAGGTATGCTCCCCACTTTTGCACAACATACACGATTGCTAGAAGCTCTCTTTCATAAATAGACATAGATTGTTGCCTCAAACCAAGAGATTTGCTGATATAAGCTATAGGATGGTGATCTTGCATCAAAACAGCACTAATACCCTTCCCCGAAGCATCCATTTCAACAACAAAAGTCTTAGAGAAGACGGGTAATGCAAGAACTGGTGAAGAGATGAGGGCCTCTTTCAACTGATTGAAGGATGCAGTAGCTTGCTCACTCCATAGAAATCCATCCTTCTTCAATAAATTCGTGAAAGAGCGAGCAATCTTGCCATAGTCACGTAAAAATCTCCTATTGTAACCAGATAAGCTAAGGAACCCCCTAAATTGCTTGAGATTTGTGGGAACAGGCCAATCCTTGACTGCTTGAATCTTGGATGGATCAGTGAAAATCTGCCCCTGTGAGATGAAATGACCGAGGTATTCCACTCTTGATGTAGCAAAGTGACACTTCTTCTTCTTGAGAAACAATTGATGGCTTCTAATAGTTTCAAAAACCTGTCTCAAATGATCAACATGAGCATCAATAGTAGGGCTATAAACTAGTATATCATACAAAAAAAGACTATCACAAAATTTCTAAGGAAATGAGTGAAAATATAGTTCATGAGGGCTTGGAAAGAAGCAGGTGCTTTAGTGAGCCCAAAAGGCATCACTAGGTACTCAAAGTGTCCTCCATGAGTTTTGAAAGATGTTTTGAATTCATCTCCTTCTTCAATCCTCAATTGGTTGAACCCAGACCTGAGATTAAGTTTAGAAAATAGAGTGGCAGACCCCAACTCATCCATCAAATCTTCAATGAATGGAATAGGATATATGTCCTTAACAGTGTGCTTGTTAAGTCTTCTATAATCCACACAAAGGAGCCATGACCCATCCTTCTTCCTAACCAAGACTGCAGGTGAAGCAAACTAGCTATTACTGTGCCTAATGATGCCTTGATCAAGCATCTCTGTGACCAACTTGTCAACATCATCCTTCTAGACAATAGAATACCTGTAGGGACGAAGATTGAAGGGAACAATGACCTCTCTTCCTCATCTCTCTCTCCTTCTCTCTCTCTCTCTCTCTTCCATCTTCTCCATCGACCATTTTTCTTTATAACTTTTTAATTACATTATAATATATGTTAATATAAAATCATTATAAACATTAGAAAGAGAATTATAGTAAAATTTTCTTTTTGTTACTTGTGTTGTCCATTGTTCACCAAATAATGCACTGGACAAAAGCTTGTCCAGTGCTTTCCTATCCAGTACTGTCCTATTTGCAAAACAAACGGACCTTAGGGTCCGTAGAAAAATTTAGCCACCACGACCATTGTCAACTACCACTTTGATCACCACTGACCATCATTTAGACCATCGATCACCACTACAGCCACAACCGACCAGCCACCATTGACCACCGCTCCCATCACCAGCGGCTAGAGTTGTAAATTATATTTTGTATTTTGATATGATAACTTTTGTATTATTCAAGCTATGCATCGCTTTTGTATTTCTATTTTGAGATGTTGGACAATAGGATTAATGACTTTAAACTTCAATTTATGTCATTCTTATGAAATTCTTTTGACAACTTGTATAGCTGAAATGATATTGATCGTACCTGACCAATGAAGTGTTGAAGTTATTGTTGTCCCTTTGTTGGGCGGTCGTTGAATATGGGAAGGACCAGGTCCCGCTTCACATTTGCTGAGCACCTCGGGTGGTACCTGCAATGACACTCCGACGATCAAGTGAGTAGTCGCTCGGGCAGATAACACAAGGTAAGAGAACGTACCTGATGACATGTGCGAATGACATATATATACTGTAGAGTGCCGACCGTTAGCGAAGATTTCGGCCGGTTGCGAGAATTGCGGTCCAAGCAGCGTGTTTGGGCCGGTTACGTTGGGCTGGGCCGACGGCCCAATTGCTGTTGGCAGTTCTTGTAATTGCTGATACACCCAGGAACAGATATGATGATGAATTTTATCAAATTAGTTATGTTCAATATCATGAGATAGAAATAGTACTCCGAGGTATATGCTAGTTATGTGCGCTCTGATATTTTTTTAAGTGAGTAAATATTAGGGTGTTACACAAAAACTACATTTCGACACACAGATAGGAAAACACGGCCGTGTTAGATAAACACTGGAACCCGTGTTAGCTTCGGTTTGACAGCAAATTTTTGGTAGACCTCCAACTTGTTTTGTTCATAACTTTTTTCACTCCCAGAATCATTCTTAACCTATTCTAACTCCTAATGCTTGAAATATAGTGTGTGTGTGTGTGTGTGTGTGTGTGTGTGTGTGTGTGTGTGTATATATGAATTGATCTTGATCTATGCTCGATGGCTATGGTGTATGACTAACTATCGAGAGATAGCCTCTAACAAGATAAATAAGTAGAGGGAAAGATATCAACGTCGTTAATAAAGGATCATAAAGGATTAATGGAATATGTAGCATACTTAGAGAGGAAAAGTCATGAGCACGAGTCCAAGGCTCGTTCGTGCGCTCTTCTAAAATGTTGAGTGGTGGTTCTCCCCGAGATTGATATTATCTATATATATATATATATATATATATATATATATATATATATATATATATATATGTCAAGTCTCTTTTAGATTATGCTCTGATTAAAAGATATTAGAAAACTTTTTAAGAGGTACTAGTGAGGTGTGTGTTAGGAATTCACTGAGATTTCTTGAAAATCTCACCCTTTATGTGTTTTGTGATTTTCGGATAAGCAAGGATGCTGGGCTAACTACAAAAAGAAAAGATGTTTCAGTTTTTTGATTATAATGTACAAACTATACTCTTTAAAGGTATTTGGTATTTTGATTAATCAATGAATTCTCCTAATATTGAGAATTTTGTAATAAATTATATCGTACCTTAATTAGCCTAAAGTTATGGAATAATAGTACTATATACCTATTGTATTTCTATTTGAAGTATTTACAACTTCGTTAGAAATCAAAGTTTTATATGAATTATCACTTATTCAAGTTCAAGACGTTTTCTTATATATCATGTAGATACTTTATTATTGACGAGTTATATGATTATATTTGTCGGTGTTTATCTATATTTATACTATGTTGGAGTTATTGACTCCTACCATTTCCTGAAAAGGACTTCAGGTTTAATATCAGAAATGATACTTAAGGTTGCTTTATTGAGTCTTTGAGAGTCGAAAATTTATTCACTCAGTCCAAAACGTCTTCGTAAAATTAAATCTGATATCCAACATGAAGGTAACTACTAATATCAGAAGTCGACTATAAAATTAGGGATGTTACAGATAATTCTATATAGAGAGGAGGTGGTACAGGCAATGTGCAGAGAGAGAACACGACAAAAGGAGGCAATGGTATGCGCAACGAGGGATGGAAGAGATGGTGCGCACAAGAGGAAAAGAGGGAGTTAAAGCAGTGCTCTTAAAGAGTGGAACAACACGGGACTGAGGGAGGATGGGTGCGCACAGAGGGAGAAGTTAGGCCTGTTCAACATAACTAAAAACCTGAACAGAACAGCAAAACTAAACGGAACCGAACTATAATGAACTAAACTTTTATTTACAGTTCTTAACCGAATTGATATTGTAAAACATAGTTCACTAGTCGAACTATCAAGCCCAGATTGCTCCAAACAACTGTCGGTCAGTTCAAGAACTATCCATTTGACTCCAACACCTTTTTCCGAAAAAGACAGATTCAATTCCCAATTCAGAGATCTTTTTTCTTTTCCTTTTTTTTTGTTGGAATTTTCAGATTTGGTGTTGCAACATGGTGTCATACCTTGATTTTGTCCGTCTAGGTCAAAACCCTAATTTTTAACCAAAAATAAATAAATCAAGGTTTGGCATTAACTTCAAAGGTTGTAAAGAGCTTCATGCATGCATTTTAGGGTTTTAGAAATCATTTTAGGATTAGGAAAGCAATTTAAGGCATTTTAAAGCAAATTAGGGATTTTGGGGCAAAAGGACATTTTGGTCATTTTACACAAAAGGGGTAATTTTTCACCAAAAATCATTGGGGAGTGTTAGAGGCTTTCATTGTGGGGAAAATTATTCGAATTGCATGTGTGTTGTGCATGTAATGTTGATTTTGTGCAAAAAGTCAAACTTAAAAAAGTCAACAAAAGGAATATTCTTCGGGAATCTACAAGGAGAGGTTTTATATCATTTTTGGGCATAGTGATCTCATGAAAATGGCCCATTCATTTATATTCCTAGTATTTGGCCCAATATGGTTAGATTTTATGGAATTATCTTGTGAAGAATAATAAAAAAATGATATTTGGAAGGGTCTCACAATAAGATAATATGATAAGCAGATGACAACTTGCAAAACTTGGGCACCACTCTCCCTCTCATTTTCGTGCCCCACAGCCCATTATCCCTCCATTTTTGATTTATTTTCATTACTTGCAAAGTGTATCTCAATCATGACCCTCCATTCAAATTAAGATGCAAATCTCCACCATTCATTCATAGTTAATGGCAATCTTGTAATATGCAATTGTGGAGAAACATTTTTGGAAATTCACACCCTCTCCACTCCCCTCATGAGCTGCACATATACACCCATTCACTCCTCATTTGTGCTTTCTCAATGCCCTCAATCCATGTGATCATCAATCCTAGCCTTTGATTCAAAATTAAGGTCCAATCCTAGAGCACAACTAGAATGCAAGGACCAAAACACCCTCAACCCTAATTGCATTCTATAAATACATTGTTAAGCCCATCTCTCACAATCTTTGGCCTCTCATTTCTCACTCACATAAACCCTAACACACTCCTCTCCTCTCCCACTCTCTTGGTTGAATACAACCCACCACCACTACTCCTCCATTCTTCCATTTTTCACCATCAAATCCTCCATTTCTTTGATTCCTACACTAGATCATCTTCTACCATTCTATTCTCTTCAAGGTTTCATCATCAAATCTCCAAGATCTAGCTATTTTTGAAGTTCAAGAGTAGATCCAAGTTTGTTCTTGAGTTCATTTCATATCTTTCTTCATTTCTTTGTGAGATTTTGAGGTAAGCCTTGAATCTTTGCATCTAGTCTTTAAATTCTTGCATAATCTCTCTTCTCCTCAACTCAACTCCTTCATATTGTTGTTGTTGCTTTGAGGAGCCACTTCAAACTCTATTGACAAGCACCTAGGGAAGCTTGGGGGTTTGAGGTGGCTCCTTGGCTTTGGAGGAGTTGTTCTTGTGTTTTCTTGCATTTCCTTGCATATCCATCTTGTTTGCATAATTTTTGGTCAAATAAAACTCATTTTTCATGCTTATTAGCTTCGGCCAAGAAGGGAAAAATAGGGTTCTTATGTGTTCTTGCTTATTTCATGAGTTGTAGTTGAATAATTGCTTGATTGTGGGTATGTGTGGCCCCGGGTTCAAGCTCAAGAATTAGGCACTACATAGAAACGGAGGAACGACGGCGGGTAAAATTGAGAGCGGCGACGGTTCTAACCGCCGTGTGTAACACCCCAAAATAATTCAATTAATTAACTTAGTTGAGTTATTAAGGGTTTGCAACATTTTACTTTTAAGTCAAGTAATTCATTAAGTGAAGGTTAAGCATGTGTTACTCTTTAGGAAAATGTCTAAGTTAGGAAAGGGTGTGGGTAGAAGAAGCCCACGGCCTAATAAGGCCAATGCCTCATTTAAGTCCCTTAGGACATGTTAAATGGTGCCTTCAGTAGGAGACCATTTACATTGCTCCAAAAATAGTCAAAGTTACCAAATTAAGAAAGTAGAGAGAAGTGAGACTTAGAGAGAAGGAAGAGAACCGAAGGGAGAACCAAGAAAAAGGGAAGAGTGAGTGAATCTTGAAGGATTCCTAGAAGTGCTAGTGAAGAGGTGTGTCTACTGGTTGTGATCAGGTTAGGGGCTCTTTTAATCCTTGTAATGTTTTGTGTTTGGTAGTATTTTGGTGTGAGTGGTTACGATCACCTTGCATGTGTGTTTTATGTGTTGTTCATAACATGTTTTCTTTGTGTTTTTGCTCTTCTTTGTGATTTGTGGTGAAATACGATGGTGGATCGGTTGGGAAAGAGAGAGGAGTGTTACACTCTCTGCTGTGTGTGTGGTACTGAAGGAGCATTGCATGGTGAGGCATCGAGTGTGAATCGGTGTAGTGTGAAGAAAATGAGTTTGCATGTAGAGTTAGGGAGAGGATCGGAGACAATGGAGTGAGTATCCGAGTGTGCATGAGTGTGGTGATCTTTGGAAATGGGTTGCATGTTGGGTTTAAGTAAAGAAACAGAGTAAAAGAAGTAAAATGGGAGTTAAGCGCCTTTATTACGCTGCAGTAAACCGAAGTAACCACCCTTGACTTAGAGTGAGAGAAACCGAAGTTGAGGAAAGTCAACGCCTAGAGTGTCTTAGTGTTGAGAGTCTATTGGTGAGTTTGAGGAGAGTATGTGTCTAAACACCATTAGCGAGGGTAGGGACGCATAAACCGAAGTGTAGGTGTTTCGCCTTAAGGTTACCGAGGTGTGAGGAGTGAACCAAGTCCTCGAGTCGAGGTAGCGCCACCGAGGTGAAACGCCCAAATGCCTAAGTGTAGGTGAACCGAACCGGGGAATGCCGAGAAGTGAATCCCCATGAGTTAGGACGATTTTAGTGTAAGGGAGCGCGTAATTGTGAGTATGTCACCGAAGTGAGGGTTTGAGTGTAACATGCCGAGGTGCCAAAGCCGAGCTAGGTGCCGAGGTGATGTAGAATACCGAGTTGGAGTAGTTAAGAGGTACACACATAGTGTGCCGAAGTGATGTTAGCGCCAATGTTGCCTAGCACATTGTGGGACGCCATGCTGTGAGTGCTATTTTAGCACCAAGTGTGCCAAGCACGGAGCGATTAAGTCCATTTTGGTCCTTAGGTGACATTTTGGTCCCTAAAGTGTCGTTTGCGGTCCTCGGTGTGACAATTAGTCCACCATGGAGTGCCGAGGTGATTGAGAGGTCGGTTGTAGGTCCTAGGGTGATTCTACCGGGTGTAGTAGGGTCGACCTTAGCACCGTGATGATGTCTAGATGGTGTGGGCGTCGGAGTGGCGGTGAGTAGAACGACGGAGTAGAACGACGAGTAACGACGGTGTAAGCATTCACATGCGTTATCTTTGATTGGTGTGTGATTGCATTTGTCATGAAGTCACATGTTCATGTGCATATTACGACGAAGGAGGTTTCGGCCTCGATGTGGTAGGACTTGGTCTCCATATCAAATAACGACGGAGTAAATAACGACGGAGGCCGATAAAGCTAAATAACGACGGAGAGCCGATAGGCTAAATAACGGCTTGATGGAGGTACCTCATTGCATAATGCCCGTGGTTGGGTTGCATACATGCATACATTTCATAATTTAATGTGTTTTTGGTGATTGATAATTGTTGTGGTTATTTGAACTATCGGTGAGTGGTCAGATTAGTGAACCGAGGTGCTTTAGTGCTATCTCTAACCTTAAGCTTCTTCACATTATATTACTTGTGTTAAGAGACTCACCCTAGTTGCTTTTATGTTGCTTCTCATGTCGGCAACTTGCGGTACCCATGAGTGATAGTTGTGCCTAGCTCAAGTCGGTTGTGTGCCGCTCCGGTCGTGTGTAACATTGGGTTGGGGGCCGAGTAGATTTTAGTGCTTTTATGCCGATCTTGTGTACTTTTCTGCTAGATAGTCTTTTGAACTAAAACTATCACATTTTGTTGTAACTTCTTACTATGTATTATGACTTGATGTCTTACTTGGCCGAGGTGCCTTATGTTATGGGCTTAGACCCTTTGCCGATGTGATGCGCATGATTACATGTTTAGTATAATCTTTGTGGCATTTGTTTGAACTTAATTGAATTTGTTTTCCTTTTTAAATCATCAAATGTAGCCTCCTTTGAGTGGAATTTTGAAACTCGATTTTAATTTAGTAGATCGAATTGATTAGATAAGGGGTGTTACACCGTAGATTTATCTTCGTGTGGCGTTCCTCTGTAGCGCCGTTATTTCTAGCGTCGCCCAGTAGTTTTGGCGGCGGTTCCAAGAATCGCCCTGACAAAACCGCGCACGTGTGGGCTGTTCGCGAATCGCCGTCAACAAGGATTTTGAATTTTCTACAAACAGGTTCGCAGCCGGTTCATAATCGCCGCCAAGTTGCGCGCGCAAAAATTCCCACCAACACTAGCGGCGGTTATTAAGCATGCAAAGCTACGCGCCAAAATTTTCCCTCAACACTAGCTAATGGTTGCAGCCGCCGCGCAAGTTAAAAAAATAATTTTTTTAAATTTTAAACCCGATTTTGTTTTTCTGTACCTTTCTAACCCAACTTGTACCTATTAAAGAAACTACAATTATGCCAAAATCACATACAACCTTCTAGAAACCAAATTTAGTTCATAATAACTAGAACTTAGTTCATACATCCAAATCTAGTTGTTCATGGCACCAAAATACAACCAACTAAATTAGTTCATAACATCAAAGAACAACCGACTTAATTAGTTCATAAAATCTCAAAGTACAACCAACTAGCAAAACTAGTTCATAACATCAAAATACAACCAAATAGAATTGATTCCTGGAACAAGACCGGTGTCTATGGCACCTTATAGGATGTCTGCATCCGAGCTGTCCGAGCTGAAGAAACAGTTGGAAGAATTGCTAGAAAGGAAATTCGTGAGACCGAGCGTGTCACCGTGGGGAGCACTGTGTTGCTAGTGAAGAAGAAAGATGGAAGCATGAGGTTGTGCGTGGACTACAGACAGTTGAACAAGGTTACAATTAAGAACAAGTATCCACTATCAAGAATTGACGATTTGATGGATCAATTAGTAGGTGCTCGGGTATTTTCAAGATTGATTTGAGGTCGGGCTACCATCAAATCAAAGTGAAGGACTAAGACGTACCAAAGGCGGCTTTTAGAACTCCGGTATGGACACTACGAGTACTTAGTAATGCCATTCGGTGTCACTAATGCTCCGGGGTATTCATGGAGTATATGAATCGTATTTTCCATGAGTACTTAGATCGATTTGTGGTAGTGTTCATGACGATATCTTGGTCTACTCCAAGTCGGCGAAGAAGAGCATGCCGAGCACTTAAGGGTAGTCTTGAAGGTTACGAAGGAGAAGAAGGCTGTATGCGAAGCTATCCAAGTGTGAGTTTTGGTTGAGGAAGTGAGTTTCCTAGGCCATGTGATTTCCAAAGAATGGGATTGCGAGTGGACCCTTCAAAGATTGAAGCCGTGTTGAAGTGGGAGACACCCAAGTCAGCCACCGAAGTGAGGAGCTTCATGGGATTAGCCGGTTATTACAGAAGATTCATTGAGGGTTTCTCCAAATTGGCGTTGCCATTAACCCAATTGACATGTAAAGATAGGGCTTTCGTATGGGATGACCGATGCGAAGAGAGTTTCCAAGAGTTGAAGAGGAGATTGACAACGTCGCCGATCTTGACGTTGCCTAATCCAGAGGATCCTTTTGTGATCTATTGTGATGCATCTAAGTTAGGTTTGGGCTGTGTGCTGATGCAAGAAGGTAAAGTAGTGGCGTACGCTTCAAGGCAACTGAAGACTCATTGTTATACCCCAATTTTGTCCGTATTCTTTTTCTGGTTTTTAGTCGTTCTGAAGTCGCGAGATTACGAGAATTATTAAAAAAAAAGTGTCTCATTTACTAACCTAAGCCAAATCTCAACTAACCTGTTCAACTAAGTCGAAATGTCGTTGTTTAAATTGAGAATGCGCGCGAATGATCGATCTTTTCGCATTCTTTAGTCGAATCTTCGTATTTGAGCCTAGTCGAACTTAATTGGGCTTATCCGAGTCACTTCCTTGCAAATGGGCTTATTCGAGTTGTTTTCTCGCAATTGGGCTCATCGTTCCGACTTCTTTTCTATTTTTATTATTTCGTCCTTATTTTGAGCATATACATATATATATAGTCCAAAAAAAATATATAAAAAAAAAATCTATTTAATTTTATTTACATTTTAAAAAGTGTCTAATTGTCCAAAGTGTCCAAAAATACAAAAATGATAATATTAAAAATACAAAAAATACAAATCCGAAAAAAAGCAAAAATAAATAAATAAAGGAGCAGAATCAGTAATCTCTGGGGTCTGTTCTTGCTCTCCAAGACTGCTCAGCAAGCCCACATTATCAGATCTGCAAGAGCCGGTCAAACAAAGAATAAATGCTAAACCCTAAGTTTTTAATATAAATAAGCGATAGTCCACGAGAAAAGACACACAGAAACCAAGGCAGAAAACTACTGTTAAAATCACCCAAAAACAGGATTAGAGTTTCACATCGAATCCCTAATCCGCTAAACACGGTTCTGAGGTTTCTAAGATCTAAAGAAAGAAGGCGTAGCGATCAAGCGATCCACGATCAAGGAGGATCAACAAGAATGCAGTCGTAACAGGAGCATAAACGAAGGTGAGTCGAGGTTGGTCTCGTATCATTAAATTTAAATATGCAGAATATATGAGCATGATCTGTTAAAATAACACTGACAGTAGACTAGAACTTGAAACATGAATACTAATGTTGTTATATCACTTTTAATCATATAGTTTTTTTGTTTCTGCGTGAACATGTTGTTAATCATTAACCATGGTAGTGTAATACGACGCTTTTTTCTTCTCAATGCCAGTGATATATCATTCATTAGCACAAAGAACAATTGCATTTGGGTCCATCCATACACATTATTACAAAAACCAAAACTAAAAAAGTAACCAATTAGCTCATGCATAATATAGAAAACAAGAGAAAAATTCAGAGAACGTTGAGAAAATCATCAGCACCACTGAAAGTGAAAGCCCCACCTCCAGCCGTCGTTATTCTCGGTGTTTTCCCCCATCACCGCCAGCGGTGCGACGCCGGCCAAGGAACGCCGGACGTCGTTCCCCTCTCTCTCGCCATTCAAACCTCTCTCTCTCTCTCTCCGATCGGCGCTCTCTCTCTCCCTCACCGTGAAACCGGCGGAAATCTCGCCGGCAATCTCACTCCCTCTCGGCGGCGCTGAACAAGGAGGAAGGGGATGAAAGGGTTTTAGGGTTTCTGTTTGTTTTAAGCCCATTAAGTCTTTTATTTTTTTATTTTTGTTAAAATGTTCAGATTGCTAATCACACCCCCTTATTCACATGCACGCCTCCCCCCACTTAAGCCCAGTTTCGCATCCTGGGCTCCCAGATGCGAACTGGGCTTTCCTTTTTGCACCTCCAATTAATTATACAACCCCTGCGATTAATAAAACCCCAATTTACAATCTGCACCCCCTGTTTCTCTTTTTTATTCTTTTCCAACTCAAACATAAACAATTTTGCTCTCGAAATCAAATAAACGGCTAAGTCGGTTGTACAACCGGGTTAGTCATTATTTTAGGGCCAATGAGCTGTACAGTTCAGTAACCCTGAAAATTTAATAAATACGAACAAACTATATTTTCCTAAAAAATAGGGGACTAAGTCGGTTGTACAACCAGGTTAGTCAGCGTTTTAGAATTAATGAGCTGTACAGTTCAGGAGTTCTAGAATACCTATTCTAAAACGGACCCACCTCACACCAAACCAATTTCTTTCAAAAACTCTAAAATTATTTTCGAAAAGTGGGGGACTAAGTCGGTTGTACAATCGGGTTAGTCAGTGTCTTAGGGATCAGTGAGCTGTACAGTTCAAGGAATCCTAGGACCCCTACACTAAAAAACACCAACCCACAAACTTTTTTCAGGAAGAACTACGTAGCTTTGATTCCTCCATTGCATCCGGAGGTACGTAGGAGCAAGAGTCCACTCTTGTCAAGCACTAAAAATAAAAAACTTAATTAAGTCTTTTTCTCTGTAAATAAAAGGGTAAATATTAAAATACAGTTAATTAGACCAAAGGATGTCGTGGGGTGCTAATACCTTCCCCATGCATAACGACTCCCGAACCTTAAACTTGCCTTGTCCTAAACTTAAAGGGATTTTCCGAATTTGCCCTTAAACTAAAATTTGGTGGCGGCTTCCTTTCGAACTTCGAAGAATCCTTACCCGGATTTTTCGGTCGCTACAGCTGGCGACTCCACTGGGGACTTAACTTTTTAGAGAGTCAAAACCTAGTCTAATTAGTTGTATTTATTTAATTTTTTACCCTTCCCTTGTTTATTTATTTTTGCATGCTATATTATTTATTTGATATATAAACCCTAGGATAGAAGACGATATTTTGTATGTATGTTTGTTTTGTTTGCAGCTTTGGGTTTGTCTTTAATTGCTCCTACACACACTAAACCTATACACATCACACACATGTGAGAAAAGTCCTCTACCCGGACTCGAGTGCAAACCTAAGTTAGAACGAGATTGCGTAGTGATGGCCTGCGGGACGTACGTCTCGTTGGGTGGTCATGAAAATCTCACCTAGAGTTTGATTCCTTTTAAGGATGCTATCCCTTCTAATAGCTTGCCTATTGTTGGGGTCAGTATTCTTGACTGGGGTCCTTGGCTCTAGGGACCATGTGTAGGATTCTTTAGAACTATCCTTGTGAGGTTCACTATAAAAGAAACCTTAGACCCACTCCATAGGATACTTTCCTAGGTCACAAAGGAGCTTCATACCCTTGCATTCAAACAAATATTGATGCATACCATCTTTTATCAAAAAAAAAATCAAAAAATCAAAAAAAACAAAAATTGTTATATTCCACAAGCTTTTAGAAATTATGCCTCATGCTTTTTTCCTTTTCTTTGCAATAAAAAAAAATCCCCTGTCGCATGTATTTTTAGGATCAAATCTCGAGAATTAAAAGCTTTATTTTGGAGAGAAGCCATGCATGCTAAAGTCAAAGTCAAACTTTGTACTTTACTCTCCAAACGTAAAACTTATAATTCCCCGGCGCTATAAATAAAATCATATATAATCATTTCATGCACGTACATTATCATTACATTCGCATCTCACATACATCCATTCGCATATCATGCACATTCATTCATTGCATACTCACATCATGCATTAAAAAAAAAGAACAGTATAAATTTTAGAGAAAAACTATGATGAGAGATGAGACGTTCTTGTGAAATAAATTACTCTTCTCTGGAAAAGTTTAGTCTTACTTAGTTGCAAGCTCAAGGTGTTTCAAGGCACTCAATTTTTAAATTAGCACTGTTCACATTTTTTTCTAACAAAGTGTTGCATCCCATGATGAATGACCGAAATGGTCTGTCAAAGATTTCTTTCATGCTTTAACTAATGTTAACTCTCTACGAAGCATTTGTATAGTAACTGGTGTGTAACATGTGTCCTCATTCTTGTTTGAGTCAGTTAATGTCCGTACCTTATCATCACCTGCCGTCCAAGTCTAATCCCACCCCGACCACCCTAAAGTACATACTCCCCGACCTAGTCGACTTTTTGGTTTGTTCTCACTAATGAAATAACGCTTTAGGCCCTCCATACTGGGGCAAATTTGTGATCTAAAATACCTTGTCAACATTGTATTCTCTTGGTGCAAGTCCTTTACAAAAAAAATAAATCAAAAAGGCCCGTTAGGTTGAAAACTCGTAAGAGCGGCCTAAGCAAAAATTAGGGCATATAAAAATAAATATATAAAGAAAAGAGAGCAAATATTTTGTAAATAAGTAAATTGTTGTCCTTAAGTTAATTTTTGAGAAAACGAGCAATCATGATTTGAAATGAAGTTTGACCATCTTCCCATACCCTCGAAAAAACCCGTGTTACCCACCTTAAGCCAAAATCTAAAAACCTTCCAATCACCCTAGACAAGGATCAATTCCACGTCAAAAATGGTGTATCATTTTTATCAAGTCACTCAGCTCGAAAGAAAGAAAAGGAAAAATCAAAATCAAAAAAGAAAGTGAAATCAAAAGAGGATCAAAAAACCACGAAAAAGCAAAAGTGGTACAATTATGAGCTGATACTTCTTGCCATTAAATGCATAAGAGATCCTTGTCTGAAATAAACCCCCAAACACTTCCCTCGTCCTCAATATCCTATCCTTCATAAACCCTTGGCCAAGTCACATCCCTAAACAGATCCATTCTACCATGAGGCACATAAGAGGTTCTTATCGCAATAAAACCTCAAACACCTCATTGAGCCTAATAAACCCTTCTTTCATAAATCATTAACCATTAGTCAAATTATACTGCTCAATAAAAAAAAATCATCTTCTTTGAGCCAAATTATCCCTTCCTTCATAAACCATTAACCATCAACCACATTACAACCCCAAAAATCCATTCCGATCAATGACCGATTGCTTTTGTTTTCTCAAAGTTTTTAATCTTAGGACAAATAAGTTTATTTATTTACAATATGTTTGCTAGAAAAATATATTTCTAAAAAAAAAAAAACAAAAAAAGGGGCTTTTGAGAGATTCATTCAAGTTCCGTTGATATAAACACAAGGCTTAGTTATCACCAAGTGCAGTTTTCATCATAGCAAACTCAAGACTATCATAGTGTGAGAGTCATTCAAAAGATAACCAAAAGTTTATACTAGGATCGTCACCTATATCCTAAAGCGGGGCATCCTTTCACCATCTATTTGAACTTGGGAAATTTGTGCAGTGTCATACCACATCCAAACCTATAGTCATACTGCACAAATTCCAAAACCCAAACTCCGTCACCTTTTCCAATCTCACTAAAGCCAACCATTGAAATCTTTGTGCTCCAAGTGGGGCAATCCTATCGCTCTTCACTCCACCTTGGATGGGAAAATTCACCCCTACACCCATCTCATCCCTTGCCAGTATTCACAACCACAAAAGCATCAGGGGCAATTTCTCAACTCACCATCCTAAATGTTTCTACTCTAGTCGGGGCAATCTTGTCCTTACCATAATTAGGGAAACATCAAACTCTATAGGTTGAGACAACATCTCCTACTTGCCACCTTTCATTCCAAAGCCAATGCATTCCCAACCCATCATCTTCTACACCCCTAGCTTGTCACCACTAGACAGGGGCAGACACTCACCGTCATCAAATCTAAATTGGGGCAGTCCTGCATTCCTTGGATGGGGAAAACCTACCTTTCATGACATTGACAAAGACCAGTCAATCATTCACCTCTTTATGTGCCACAAATGTCCACACCCTAGAACCCCAAGTTAACAGACTCATTCATCTATATATACATTGCTATACATCTTTACTAATCAATGCTTCAAAGAGAGAGAACACAAGTTGATAATATGATACTGAAAATCCACTTGGTTAACTTTGTGGACCCAAATTTCGGTCATCATGGGGCATCATAGTGGAAAAGAAAAAGAAGCGAGCTTGCAAATATAGTACTTTTTCACATCAGTGTCTGTAAATAACAACTTTGAATGATCAATCTCCACCTCTCACATCCAAAGTCTCACATCTCATCATCACAAAAAAATGTTTCTACACCCAAATCAATCATTTCATATCATCGCACCATAGCATTTGCATTCAATCATTTCATCCACATTCGCATTTCATGCATTTATTGTATACCAAAAAAAGAAGCAAAAAAACTAAAAAAACAAAAAGAGAAAAGAATCACCTATTTCATTCATCACATCGCCAAAAATCAACTGTTGCATGTATTATTGGCATTGTATATGCATTACATGAATTGACTTCAAGTGTCGATCCCTATAGTTTGTTCCTCTAATATCAGCGCTTTAAGCGTTGATCTCATATCACATCACAGATCACCAGGTTGATCCTTCGCACTCGAAGTGGTCCGCCCGAGCACTACGCTCCTTCCGGTGCCCTAAGTGGCCCAGTCGCAAACGTCGTAGTCGAGCCCGACGGACCTTCCAGACCCCGTGTGGTCCTTCAGACTAGCTGTGTCAGCCTAAGACATGGTGGACGTCCTCTATTGGTCAACATATCAGTTCCGGATCTGATCTTGACCCCTGGCCGCTCGAATCTAAAGGCCCTCGGATCGTTTTACTAGTACCAGTAGCTAGTAGCGCTCCTTCCGGACCACGATGGTCCTCTATTAAGGCCTAGGCAGCCTTCTAGACCCCGAGTGGTCATTGAGCTTTAGTGCTCCTTTAAGGCCCAAGCGGCCCTTGAGAGCCTTAGTGCTCCTTCGGATCCCGAGTGATCCTTCATTTTGTTCTCGGTTAATACACCAAGTGTTAACCGCTCCCTGTATATTCTTAAACCCTCTATTTCCCCTCTAAACGAACAAAATTAGCGTCTATCTTATCTTTATTCCTATTTCTACTACGAAAGTTCGAGAACTCATCACTTTCTAGTAAAATACTAATAAAGAGGGCAAATTATTATACCCCAATTTTGTCCGTATTCTTTTTACGGTTTTTTAGTCGCTCAAGTCGCGAGATTACGAGAATTATTAAAAAAAGTGTCTCATTTACTAACCTAAGCCAAATCTCAACTAACCTGTTCAACTAAGTCGAAATGTCGTTGTTTAAATTGAGAATGCGCGCGAATGATCGATCTTTTCGCATTCTTTAGTCGAATCTTCGTATTTGAGCCTAGTCGAACTTAATTGGGCTTATCCGAAGTCGCTTCCTTGCAAATGGGCTTATTCGAGTTGTTTTCTACTTAATTGGGCTCATCGTTCGACTTCTTTTCTATTTTTATTATTTCGTCCTTATTTTGAGCATATACATATATATATAGTCCAAAAAAAATATATCAAAAACAAATCTATTTAATTTTATTTACATTTTAAAAAGTGTCTAATTGTCCAAAGTGTCCAAAAATACAAAAATGATAATATTAAAAATACAAAAAATACAAATCCGAAAAAAAGCAAAAATAAATAAATAAAGGAGCAGAATCAGTAATCTCTGGGGTCTGTTCTTGCTCTCCAAGACTGCTCAGCAAGCCCACATTATCAGATCTGCAAGAGCCCAGTCAAACAGCAATAAATGCTAAACCCTAAGTTTTTAATATAAATAAGCAGTCAGTCCACAGTAAAAGACACACAGAAACCAAGACAGAAAACTACTGTTAAAATCACCCAAAAACAGGATTAGAGTTTCACATCGAAACCCTAATCCGCTAAACACGGTTCTGAGGTTTCTAAGATCTAAAGAAAGAAGGCATAGCAGTCACAGTCAAGAAGGATCAACTTGATGCAATGAGTCGTAACAGGAGCATAAGCGAAGGCCGAGTCGAGGTTGGTCTCGTATCATTAAATTTAAATATCACGTAATATATGAGCATGATCTGTTAAAATAACACTGACAGTAGACTAGAAATTGAAACATGAATACTAATGTTGTTATATCACTTTTAATCATATAGTTTTTTTGTTTCTGCGTGAACATGTTGTTAATCATTAACCATGGTAGTGTAATACGGCAGTTTTTTCTTCTCATCAGCAAGTGATATATCATTCATTAGCACAGCAACAATTGCATTTGGGTCCATCCATACACATTATTACAAAACCAAAACTAAAAAAATAACCAATTAGCTCATGCATAATATAGAAAACAAGAGAAAAATTCAGAGAACGTTGAGAAAATCATCAGCACCACTGAAAGTGAAAGCACCACCTCCAGCCGTCGTTATTCTCGGTGTTTTCCCCCATCACCGCCAGCGGTGCGACGCCGGCCAAGGAACGCCGGACGTCGTTCCCCTCTCTCTCGCCGTTCAAACCTCTCTCTCTCTCTCCGATCGGCACTCTCTCTCTCCCTCACCGTGAAACCGGCGGAAATCTCGCCGGCAATCTCACTCCCTCTCGGCGGCGCTGAACAAGGAGGAAGGGGATGAAAGGGTTTTAGGGTTTCTGTTTGTTTTAAGCCCATTAAGTCTTTTATTTTTTTATTTTTGTTAAAATGTTCAGATTGCTAATCACACCCCCTTATTCACGTGCACGCCTCCCCCCACTTAAGCCCAGTTTCGCATCCTGGGCTCCCAGATGCGAACTGGGCTTTCCTTTTTGCACCTCCAATTAATTATACAACCCTGCGATTAATAAAACCCCAATTTACAATGCACACTGTTTCTCTTTTTTATTCTTTTCCAACTCAAACATAAACAATTTTGCTCTCGAAATCAAATAAGCGGCTAAATCGGTTGTACAACCAAGGTTAGTCATTATTTTAGGCCAATGAGTTGCATCTGAGATAACCACGAAAATTTAATAAATACGAACAAACTATTTTTTCCTAAAAATAGGGGACTAAATCGGTTGTACAACTGAGTTAGTCGGCGTTTTAGAATTAATGAGTCAGATGCAGATTCGGGAGTTCTAGAATACCTATTCTAAAACGGACCCACCTCACACCAAACCTATTTCTTTCAAAAACTCTAAAATTATTTTCGAAAAGTGGGGGACTAAGTCGGTTGTACAATCGGGTTAGTCAGTGTCTTAGGGATCAGTGAGCTGTACAGTTCAAGGAATCCTAGGACCCCTACACTAAAAAACACCAACCCACAAACTTTTTTCAGGAAGAACTACGTAGCTTTGATTCCTCCATTGCATCCGGAGGTACGTAGGAGCAAGAGTCCACTCTTGTCAAGCACTAAAAATAAAAAACTTAATTAAGTCTTTTTCTATGTAAATAAAAGGGTAAATATTAAAATACAGTTAATTAGACCAAAGGATGTCGTGGGGTGCTAATACCTTCCCCATGCATAACGACTCCCGAACCTTAAACTTGCCTTGTCCTAAACTTAAAGGGATTTTCCGAATTTGCCCTTAAACTAAAATTTGGTGGCGGCTTCCTTTCGAACTTCGAAGAATCCTTACCCGGATTTTTCGGTCGCTACACTCATGAGAAGAATTACCCCACTCATGATTTAGAGCTAGCTGCCGTAGTGTTTGCATTAAAGATATGGAGGCATTATCTTTATGGTTCGAGGTTCAAGGTGTTTAGTGATCACAAGAGTTTGCAGTACTTGTTTGATCAGAAGGAATTGAATATGAGGCAGAGGAGATGGTTGGAGTTATTGAAGGACTATGACTTCGGTCTGAACTATCACCCAGGGAAGGCCAATGTTGTAGCTGATGCGCTGAGTAGGAAATCTCTGCATATGTCATCGATGATGGTAAAGGAGCTGGAATTGATTGAACAGTTTAGAGATTTGAGCCTAGTATGTGAAGTAACACCTCGGAGTGTTAAGTTGGGGATGCTGAAGATCACCAATGAGTTCATGGTTAGTATAAGGGAAGCACAGAAGGTTGATGTGAAGTTGGTTGATGTGTTTGTGAGAGTTGGCGAGCTGATAACAAAGATTTTGAGTTGGATGCGCGAGGATTGTTGAGGTTCGAGAGGTCGGATATGTATACACGATGATGAAGAGATCAAGAAGGCAGTGCGGAGGAGTGTCACGAAGTCGGTTGAGTATCCATCCGGGAGCTACGAAGATGTATCAAGACTTGAAGAAATTATTCGGTGGCAAGGAATGAAGAAGGATGTAGCTCGTTTCGTCTATGCTTGTTTGACTTGCCGAGAAGTCAAAGGTGGAGCACGGTGGCCGGCGCAGGTTGATGCAACCGTTGCATATTCTGAATGGAAGTGGGACCGGCATTTCCATGGACTTTGTAACCGGGTTGCCGAGGACAACAAGAGAGGTTTGACACCATTTGGGTGATTGTTGATAGTGACAAAGTCATCACACTTTATTCCTATTAACATCACATACCCAAAGTGCGAGGTTAGCGAGTAAATTTATATCAATGTCATTGTGAAGCTTCATGGAATCCCTTTGAGTATTGTATCAGACAGAGATCCAAGGTTTACTTCGGAATTTTGGAAGAGTTTGCAAGAGGCGTTGGGTTCCAAGTTGCGTTTGAGCTCGGCATACCATCCTCAGACTGATGGTCAATCCGAGAGGACTATCCAAATCCTTAGAAGACTTATTGAGAGCTTGTGTGCTTGAGCAAGGAGGTGCGTGGGATTAGTAGCTACCATTGATAGAATTCACTTACAACAAACGACCATCATTCAAGTATTGGAATGGCACCATTTGAAGCATTGTATGGCCGTAGGTGTAGGACTCCACTATGTTGGCATGAAACGGGAGAGAGGGTTGTGTTAGGACCCGAGTTGGTTAGAGAGACTACCGAGAAGGTTAAGATGATCAGAGAGAAGATGAGGGCGTCACAAAGCAGACAGAAGAGTTACCATGACAAAAGGAGGAAAGACTTAGAATTTCAAGCCGGCGACCATGTATTCCTTAGAGTCACCCCTGTATTTGGATTTGGAGCGAGCTCACGAGGTCCAAGAAACTATCACCTCGTTTCATTGGACCCTATCAAATCTTGGAGAGAGTTGGGAAGGTGGCGTCATCGAATTGCATTGCCACCCAATCATCAAATTTGCACGATGTGTTCCATGTATCTCAACCGAGGAAGTATGTTCTGACCCGCCCCATGTCATTCAAATGGATGATGTGCAAGTGAGAGACGACCTCCTTTGTGGAGACAATGCCGATCGAATTGAAGACCGAGAAGTAAAGACCCTTAGGGGAAAGAAATCAAGTTGGTGAAGGTGGTTTGGGTAGGAGCTGCTGGTGAGCATGCTACTTGGAAGCTAGAGAGCAAGATGAAGGAAGTCTATCCCGAGCTTTTTGATTGAGGTAAGATTCCGAGGACGTAATCTCCTAAGTAGGGGAGGGTTGTAACACCCCAAAATAATTCAATTAATTAACTTAGTTGAGTTATTAAGGGTTTGCAACATTTTACTTTTAAGTCAAGTAATTCATTAAGTGAAGGTTAAGCATGTGTTACTCTTTAGGAAAATGTCTAAGTTAGGAAAGGGTGTGGGTAGAAGAAGCCCACGGCCTAATAAGGCCAAGGCCCCATTTAAGTCCCTTAGGACATGTTAAATGGTGCCTTCGTAGGAGACCATTTACATTGCTCCAAAAATAGTCAAAGTTACCAAATTAAGAAAGTAGAGAGAAGTGAGACTTAGAGAGAAGGAAGAGAACCAGGAAGGGAGAACCAAGAGAAAAGGGAAGAGTGAGCTGAATCTTGAAGGATTCCTAGAAGTGCTAGTGAAGAGGGTGTGTCTACTGGTTGTGATCGAGTTAGGGGCTCTTTTAATCCTTGTAATGTTTTGTGTTTGGTAGTATTTTGGTGTGAGTGGTTCGATCACCTTGCATGTGTGTTTTATGTGTTGTTCATAACATGTTTCTTTGTGTTTTGCTCTTCTTTGTGATTTGTGGTGAAGTACGATGGTGGATCGGTTGGGAAAAGAGAGGAGTGTTACACTCTCTGCATTGCGTGTGGTACTGAAGGAGCATTGCATGGTGAGGCATCGAGTGTGAATCGGTGTAGTGTGAAGAAAATGAGTTTGCATGTAGAGTTAGGGAGAGGATCGGAGACAATGGAGTGAGTATCCGAGTGTGCATGAGTGTGGTGATCTTTGGAAATGGGTTGCATGTTGGGTTTAAGTAAAGAAGCAGAGTAAAAGAAGTAAAATGGGAGTTAAGCGCCTTTATTACGCGTAAACCAAGTACCCTTGACTTAGAGTGAGAGAAACCGAAGTTGAGGAAAGTCAACGCCTAGAGTGTCTTAGTGTTGAGAGTGCATTTGGTGAGTTTGAGGGAGAGTATGTGTCTAAACACCATTAGCGAGGGTAGGGACGCATAAACCAGGAAGTGTAGGTGTTTCGCCTTAAGGTTACCGAGGTGTGAGAGAGAGGAACAGAAGTCCTCAGGTCGAGGTAGCGTCACCGAGGTGAAACGCCCAAATGCCTAAGTGTAGGTGAACTGAACCAGGGAATGCCGAGAAGTGAATCCCCATGAGTTAGACGATTTTAGTGTAAGGGAGCGCGTAATTGTGAGTATGTCACCGAAGTGAGGGTTTGAGTGTAACATGCCGAGGTGCCAAAGCTGAGCTAGGTGCCGAGGTGATGTAGAATACCGAGTTGGAGTAGTTAGTTAGGGAGGTACACACATAGTGTGCCGAAGTGATGTTAGGCGCCAATGTTGCCTAGCACATTGTGGGACGCCACTGTGAGTGCTATTTTAGCACCAAGTGTGCCAAGTACGGGAGCGATTAAGTCCATTTTGGTCCTTAGGTGACATTTTGGTCCCTAAGTGTCGTTGCGGTCCTCGGTGTGACAATTAGTCCACCATGGAGTGCCGAGGTGATTGAGAGGTCGGTTGTAGGTCCTAGGGTGATTCTACCGGTGTAGTAGGGTCGACCTTAGCACTGTGATGATGTCTAGATGGTGTGGGCGTCGGTGTGGCGGCGAGTAGAACGGCGGAGTAGAATCGACGCGAATGCGGCGGTGAACGATGGTGTAAGCATTCACATGCGTTATCTTTGATTGGTGTGTGATTGCATTTGTCATGAAGTCACATGTTCATGTGCATATTACGACGGAGGAGGTTTGGCCTCGATGTGGTAGGACTTGGTCTCCATATCAAATAACGCCGGAGTAAATAACGACTGAGAGCCGATAGGCTAAATAACGACGGAGAGCCGAGATAAGGCTAAATAACGGCTTGATGGAGGTACCTCATTGCATAATGCCCTGTGGTTGGGTTGCATACATGCATACATTTCATAATTTAATGTGTTTTTTGGTGATTGATAATTGTTGTGGTTATTTGAACTATCGGTGAGTGGTCAGACATTGAACCGAGGTGCTTTAGTGCTATCTCTAACCTTAAGCTTCTTCACATTATATTACTTGTGTTAAGAGACTCACCCTAGTTGCTTTTATGTTGCTTCTCATGTCGGCAACTTGCGGTACCCATGAGTGATAGTTGTGCCTAGCTCAAGTCGGTTGTGTCCGCTGCTGCAGTCGTGTAACTTTGGGTTGGGGCCGAGTAGATTTTAGTGCTTTTATGCCGATCTTGTGTACTTTCGCTAGATAGTCTTTTGAACTAAAACTATCACATTTTGTTGTAACTTCTTACTATGTATTATGACTTGATGTCTTCTTGCCGAGGTGCCTTATGTTATGGGCTTAGACCCTTTTGCCGATGTGATGCGCATGATTACATGTTTAGTATAATCTTTGTGCGCATTTGTTTGAACTTAATTGAATTTCTGTTTTCCTTTTTAAATCATCAAATGTAGCCTCCTTTGAGTGGAATTTTGAAACTCGATTTTAATTTAGTAGATCGAATTGATTAGATAAGGGGTGTTACACCGTGATTTATCTTGGTGGCGGTTCTGTAGCGCCGTTATTTCTAAGCGTCGCCGAGTAGTTTTGGCGGCGGTTCCAAGAACTCGCCTGCACAACCGCGCTTGACGTGTGGCGGCGGTTCGCGAATCGCCGTCAACAAGGATTTTGAATTTTCTACAAAATGAGGTTCGCGACGGTTCATAATCGCCGCCAAGTTGCGCGCCAAAAATTCCCACCAACACTAGCGGCGGTTATTAAGCGTCGCGCATGAAAGCTACGCGCCAAAATTTTCCCACCAATGATGAGCGGCTGGTTGCAACATAGCCATAAGTTAAAAAAATAATTTTTTTAAATTTTAAACCGATTTTTGTTTCGTACCTTTCTAACCCAACTTGTACCTATTAAAGAAACTACAATTATGCCAAAATCACATACTGACCTTCTAGAAACCAAATTTAGTTCATAATAACTAGAACTTAGTTCATACATCCAAATCTAGTTGTTCATGGCACCAAAATACAACCAACTAAATTAGTTCATAACATCAAAGTACAACCGACTTAAATAGTTCATAAAATCTCAAAGTACAACCAACTAGCAAAACTAGTTCATAACATCAAAATACAACCAAATAGAATCATCTATCTAGATGTCCTACGGGATGGGCTTGCTTCATTTTGTCTGTGTGGTGGCACGTAAGAGCGTCTCAAATCATCTTGTGATTCCATGTTAAGCGATCGAAAAAAGAGCCATAAATTAAGTTAGAATCAATATTGTAGCCAAAACTAAAACCCAAGTAATGAACAATTATTGTTGACTTCACAACCTCCCAATAAGACAATTAATAATATGAATAATTAATTAAGATCTCTTAATTATCTTAACCTCCCTGACATATATGTTTTCTCCATTTCACATTACAAATCCAAACCACAAACTCTCCCATACTTTGACCACCACCACTACCACCTCCCATGGCTACCCCACTCTGATATTTTCCAGATTAAATCACAAACAGAAATAGAGACTCTTTTTAAAGAAGAAAAAGGCTACACAACCATCTTAGGTGAATTCCTGCAACTGCAAGTAATAAATATTGGATTTCCTTTTCTATGTTTTACGTATATCATTTTGAGAACTTCACTAAAGTCCAATTCCATATAATTGACATATCATCACACAAACCGAATTCATCTAAGAGAAGAAACAACTCGCTATCAGTCATTCAAAAACGAAGCTTGACTTAAAATAGGCTTAGATGGACAAACCGAAAACAGTCATCTAATAAGAGTATGTGTCGGTGTGCTCACCCCATTTATAACAAGAGTATGTGCCAATGAAAAATGCACCATAATTGACTTCATAACCAATCAAGCAGTAATCGTCATAAATAATCAAGCAGTAATCGTCATAAATTAGCAACTTTTCCATTGGATCAATAAGCATGATTTAATGCATTAAGACAAATATTGTCTCACCGGATTTTGCTTAAGAAGTTGCATAACAAAAGCAAGTTGTTCCTTCAAAAGAGGTAATTCAGCAACTTGTTCCTTTAGAGCATCAACTTCAGCAGCTTTTGCCTTTAAGCATTCGTTATTTTTCAATACTACTAACCAGTCAAAAAGACAGATGCAATTATGATTCATAACAAAGGCATAACATATAACATGAAATTGGTGTGTGACATCATGCACGATTTCCTATAGCACCACTAATAGCAGCAGTAAATACTAAACTTCATACTTAAGGAATTTTGACAAAAACACTCTAATTAATAGCTTGAACAATTGTAAACAACATATATTAAAGACAAATATGAAGTAAGTAGGATAAACATCAAGAAGACAAAATATATTGAGATCTCGAATGATACAAAGAGGAGGAAGAGAATTGTACCTGAAGCAACAAACAGCAATGGAAACCGAATCTAGCCTTTAGTGATTGTACATCTCTGTGTTTCCAACCCTAAATCCAAAAGTTAAAATAGGAAGCAAATAAGTACAAGAATCAATCAAAGGGCAATCTACATAATTGCATTTTCATTTCCACCACTTTCTTTGTCTTAAGCATACATAAAATTTTAGGAGCGCAATTTCAGAACTTGCATTATTTGAACAATCAGCCACTAAGTAAAATGTTACACAAAAAATACAAGATTCCTACCCCATGATTCATAGTCTTTATGTAATCAGAATGATCCTAACCACCCAAAGCAGTCAAATTAAATCCGAGGAAATGCTTTGGTTTTGATTCAATCGATATTTCACTTGCTTGTGTATGGCCTTTCAAGGCTCCAAGACCTTTATTCTACTAGCTTGTGTATGGCCTTTCAAGGTTTAAAGACCTTTTTGTACTTGCTTGTGTATGGTTCCCTTGCAATTTTATACCGAACCTACGAATCGCTATTCTACGTGTTTGTGTATGGTCTTTTACGGCTCACCGACTTTTATCCGTGTCTTGTATAGTTCAATCCCTACTAAACCTTTCCAAACCTTCTAAAGTTGGAGTAATATATAGTTCAATCCCTACTAAAAGCTAAAAGCCTCGAGTAAAACTACTAGCAATCTTTGAAAGTTTGGAAAGTCGCAACCTAGTGATCGAAGATGCGAGTTTTGGCCAACAAAAAGATCCGTAGTAGTGTAGGCTAAAAAAAGTCGAAAATATTATGAATTGATAAACTTGAATCATAAATCCCTAAAAACAAATTCCTTAGCGTAACAATTTTTTCTCGGCATGAGAAACAACTTCTAAACAGTTCAGAAATAGTAAAGATTGTCATGATTAGGAGGTAGATGTCTGCCCATGGTATAATAGCTAGTCGAAAAATGCACATTATTATTATACAATGAAAAGGAAACGCTATGTTCTGCTATTAATGAGAATCTTGTGCTAATAACCCTCTTAGATTTTTGTAATATTGGCTTCAACAAAGGCTTCATGCTCGAGAAGAAGGCTTCAACAAACTCACTCTTACGAGAATGCAAAAAGAATCATTGCAATCCTAATGATACACTCTCTTATGAGAGAACAATATGACCATGTTAGAGTATATATTGGGATGGGGATTTCAAGTGGGTATAGTATATATAAGAACAATAAAGAGATCAATTAGAGAAAGGGACATTAATTGGAATGCTGAGAGAGCATCTAATCTAGAATACACTGCACTCCTATTTTGTTTAATTTTTAGTAGTGGGGTAGGAGGCTATTCGGTAGGAGTGCAGTGTATCTGACTTCTGACTTTCCCTATTTTGTCTAACAAAACTTTAATGTATCCAACATAATTCATGATGTATTCTTTGAAGGATTCATGTCGTTTAGCAACTGATATGACTTGGATTCTCAAAAGCCCCATGTAAATCAAAATATTAATACTATCAAAAAGAGAGAGACATCAACCTGTTTATCACAAAATTAATATTTAGTAGCAATAACAAATTTTGAGCATTTGTTTTATCTCCTAATATCCTACTCTATAAAAACATAATGAAGAACACATTGAAATAGATATATATCAAAGACTCCTAATATATGACTAATTCACAATACAACTTTTCCATCACATGTCAAATTGCTCATCTGCCTCATAGATATAGTTAGTGATAGTGATAGTGATAGTAAGGAAGCTCTTGGCACATTGTTGTATATTTAAGAGCAATTTCTTTATTTTAATCTCATGTATAGTCAATCCAGTACCCAAGCTTAGAAAAGCTCCAACTAAAAACCATGCTATCAAATCATTTAAATTCTATAAGTAACAGATCTAGGATGGTGCTTAAGAGTTGAGGAACAGAAGTGTCAAAGGCTCAAAGCAAAGACTAAAAAAGATAGAATAACAATCAATCAATGACCAAAGCCTAACAACTACCCCAAACAAAACAACAACAACAACAAAAAAAGGCAATTCCCAATTAATTCAGAGGATCGAACACCAACATAATATTTTTTCAAGCAGAGCAAGTATAATATTATAGTAGGTTGACAAGAAACAAAAGACAGAACTGCCTATATCCTTTAATCAATCATTCTGATAATTATAACAATAGCTTGATCCGTAAAAGATGATCTAAATCAAATGTGAAATCTGCCAAACAGTCTTGCAAAGGGAAAAGAAAACAAGAATAAACCCTAACCTGTTGTTGAGTTGCTGAGATGATGAAGATACAAAACCCTAACCTGTTGTATCAAGACAAATCGAAAATGAGGAAGATAAATCTAAAAATCGAACATGAGAAAGATGAGGAAGAGAATAAGAAAGATGATGAGGAAGAGAGGAATAGCAATGAAGAACCCTAACCTGTTGTGAGAAAGATGAGGTCCATGAGGAAGAGAGGAATAACGATTGTTCCTTCTATGGAGTTTTCTTGCGGAACCCTAGCTAAGAGAGGTACCTGAGAGATGAGAGGGGAAAAAACGAAACCCTTCTTCTTCGTTGAAACCTGAAACCCAAATCTTCTGCTTCTCTTCTCTCTTCGTTGAAACCCAAATCTTCTGCTTCTCTTCTCTCTTCGTTGAAACCTCCTTCTTCTTCGTTGAAACGCCAAATCGATTTTGCTCACTGAGAAACCCCCAAATCGTTTTTGCAGTAACACTGTAACCTAGCAACCGCCGTCGCTCATCTACACCGTAACCGGCCCAAACACGCTGCTTGGACCGCAATTCTCGCAACCAGCCGAAATCTTCGCTAACGGTCGGCACTCTACAGTATATATATGCCATTCGCACATGGCATCAGGTACGTTCTCTTACCTTGTGTTATCTGCCCGAGCGACCACTCACTTGATCGTCGAGTGTCATTGCGGTACCACCCGAGGGGTTGGCGTGAAGCGGACCGGTCCTTCCCATATTCAACGACCGCCCGGTCGGCGGGACAACAATAACTTCAACACTTCATTGGTCAAGGTACGATCAATTGGCGACCACGATGGGAGGCCCGAGCGCTATCCTACTCCATTCATGGCTCCACGCGACCGCCCCGGACGCGGGCCTCATCTCGCTCAACCTCCGGCGGCATCCTCAACAACAAACCCCGAGAGGCGTGGCGATAACGATTCCACGAATCTCAAGGGAATCGCGGCAAGAACCCCGGTGCAAGGTCGCAGACCGATCTCGGGGAGCGGTACAACCGCACGCTCCACCCCAACTACCGCCCGAGTTGATGGAGGCGGGCATTGAAGAGCCATTGCCCGAACATGTCACTCGAGCCGTTCTCGCAGATCCTTCAAAGAAAAACCAGTCATTGCGCACCGTGACGTAGCCGATCTCTCGCTACGAAAAGAGGTCGATTCTCGGGCGCCGGCGTGCGGAAGGCGGAGAACCTTCGCGCGGCGACGCCGACCTCTGGCGTGCACACCGCTCCCCTCCTCGAAGGAGCCTTTTCGCCGAGAGAGCACCACCCACCGGTCTCTGCGCGGCGAACGAACAAGGGCACGAGGTCGCCCCGGCGAGAACGTCTTGCGAGACGCCGTTCATTATCTTATGATGAATATGAGGACTCTAGCTACCGCCCCGATACCGTTCGCTCTCCCACCAGGTACTCCTCTAATGAGTCGTCCGGTTCACGTCGGTCGAGAAGCAGGTCCTGGGATTCTCGTGAAGAGTTGGAAGATTATCGGGATGGAAGAATAAGGGGCGTCTCGCAGCGACCAAGAAGAGGTCAAAGCGGCGACCCGAAAGGCCTCCTCAACCTCCGCCATTTGGCCCATCCGGAGAGTTCTATGGAATGTCGGCACGCGAGGCATGCCTCGCTATGCAACCCTTCGGGTCGAACGACATTGTAAGCGGTCCACGCCCATTTACTAGAGAAATCGGGCGTTACAAGATTCCAAGAGACACGAGAAAGCCACCTAATCTGAATAAGTTTGACTGGTCGTGGCGACCCGGATAAGCATCTCGGTACTTTAATAATTATTGCGATTCTGAGAGAATTGGGCTCGACAATGAAGTGCCATTTGTTCCCTCGATCGTTGGACGGCCGGGCATTAGAATGGTGGGAGACACGCCGCCCAATGCTATCTCCTCATGGCAAGACTTGATCGGGATCTTCTTATCTCACTATACGCCAACCGCCGCCAATATCGATATGAAGAACACTTGGACACGATTGTTCAAGGCGATAATGAGAGCGAGACGATTACATCGACGGTTCAATACCGAGGCCGAAGTCTGCTTTCGTGACTTGTCGAGATAAAGACAAATTGAAGTATCTAAAGCGTGGTATTCGACCGGACCACAGGTTCGTAGAGGAATTCACGTTGAACCATTATCAAGATCTCAGTTTCTTCCTAACAAGGGCCAACGTTCATATGGCGTATGAAGAAACTTTAGCCGCAAGAAAGGCCGCCCGTGCGCGACCAAAAGAAGAGCAAGACAGACCGGCTAAAGCTCGTGAAGGTCGCCGAGACAACAACCGACGATTTCGAGAGACAAGAAGTTTGATCATCGCACTCGTCTCAACACCTCTATTGCACAAATCTACAGTGAGTGCCAGAACAATGAGTTTGTGGGTGTAAAGCGACCCGATCCACTCGTGCTCAAGAAAGGGGCACGACCGACCAAAAGGTACTGCCGTTACCACAAAAGCAAGGGTCATGATACTAATGACTGTATGGCCCTCAAAGACGATATTGAAGAGCTCATTCAGAAAGGCAAGTTGGGCAAGTATGTGAGGTCGGAGGAAGACGACCGACCTCAAGAGAAGACGAAAGAGAAAGATCAGGACAGAGGAAAGGGTGCTCTAGTCATAACGAGCACCCAAGATAAAGATCAGTCTGAAGATCGAGATACTCGACGGTCCAAAGGCCGCAACGTAGCAATGGTTATTCACGGTGGAAATCCGTTGGATCGTAAGGAGTCCAACAAAGCTATGAAAAGAAAGTGGGACGAGCTCCTAATGGTTGCCTCAACTTCTGCAGAATGACCGGTCTCGAATAGACCGCCCATTTCTTTTGGGGACAAAGACCTGCTCGACGGCAGGCCGAACAGTTATGTTCCATTGGTGATCAGAGCAGGTATGGCCAACACGGAGGTTCAAAGAATTCTAGTCGACCAGGGTAGCTCGGCCGACATCATGTTTGAAGATTTGATTGACAAGATCAAAGTTGATCGGAGCGAGATAATTCCCCAGGCCGAGCCTACTCCCCTAACGGGCTTCAATGGAGCGATCACCTACCCGTTGGGAACAATCGAACTCATGGTCACATTTGGTGACGACACTGAAGAGAGCACTTTGTACAGGACGGTCCGTACGACGTTCCTCGTACTCCCCATCAAATCATGCTATCAGTGTATCATTGGTAGGCCGACCTTGGGCAAGCTAGAGGCCGTGGCATCGATGGTGCACTTGAAAATGAAATTTTACAGCAGAGACGACCAGGTAGTTACCCTGGCGGCCGACCTAGAGGCAGCAAGGCGGAGCCACTACTTATATCAAGAAAGTTGCGATGAGGTAGATCGTGGCCCAAGTTCTCAAAGCTTTGGTGAAGGTCACGGTCAATCTCGCCGATTTGGATGCTCGTTATGATCCCGGATAAGCACCCGGAGGATAACGACGATGACTTAGCCCGAGAGCTAAAGAACAGGTTGAAAAGACCAGAACCTCATGGGGAATTGGAAGATGTGGAGTTGGGAGACGACCCAACAAAGACAGTTAAGCTCGGTAGCGACCTACCAGAGCAGGTGAAGCAAGACCTTGTGCAATGTTTGAAAGACTATGTTGACCTGTTCGCATGGCAGGCATCAGACATGCCCGGCATTCCTATCGAAGTAGCTTGCCATCAACTTTCAGTCGATGAAGGGGTTAAGCCGATCGCTCAAAGAAGACGAACTCAAAGTGAGGAAAAATCTCAAGCCGCTGCAAAGGCTGTCGAGGACCTCGTAAAGGCCGACTTCATCGAAGAGATCAAGTACACGACCTGGCTATCCAATGTCGTGTTGGTTAAAAAGAAGAATGGCAAGTGGAGAATGTGTGTAGATTACACCGACCTAAATAAGGCATGCCCGAAGGATGCCTTCCCTGTGCCCAACATTGACAAATTGGTCGATGGCGCCTCGGGTTATAAATTATTGTCTTTTTTGGACGCTTATTCAGGATACAATCAGATTACGATGTATCCACCCGATCGACACAAGACAACCTTCATGACAGATCGAGGAAATATTCAATACAAGGTGACGCCTTTCGGCCTAAAGAACGCTGGAGCGACTTACCAGCGAATGATGAATAAGATTTTCAAGAGGCAGATCGGTCGAATATCTGAGGTGTACTTGGATGATATGATCATCAAAAGTGGGACCGATCCAGATCATGTGAACGACCTGAGGGAAATCTTTGAAGAAGCTAGGAAGAATTCACTCAGACTGAATCCAGAGAAGTGTACCTTTGGGGTGAGGGCGGGCAGATTTATGGGCTTTCACCTAACTGAAAGAGGGATAGAAGCAAACCCTGAGAAGTGTAGGGCGGTCGCCGACATGAGGCCGCCCAGCACCAAAAAAGAAATCCAACAGCTGAACGGGATGGTAGCTGCTCTATCCAGATTCATACCAAAAGCGGCACCGCAAGTCGCCTAATCGCTCGGACTCAAGAAAGACATAGATTTTGAGTGGACCGACCAATGCCAGCGAGCATTGGAGGAATTGAAAGAAGCATTGACTAACCCGCCAATTATGACCAAGCCGCTGCCGGGCGAAACACTGTATTTATACTTGGCGATAGCAGAAGAAGTTTTGAGTGTTGTGTTAGTCAGGGAAAGCGACCTAAAGCAGAATCCGGTCTATTTCATCGGTAAAGGTATGCGCAAGGGCCCGGTGAGATATCGAAAATAGAAAAATTTGCCCTTGCACTTCTAGTGGCTGCTCGAAGATTAAGACCCTACTTTGTGGCCCACCAGGTCGTGGTAAGGACCGATTGTTGCGCCCCGAAAAATCCGGTTTGGGACTTTTCAGTTTGACAACGTTGAAAATAGTAGAGCCGCCACCAATATTTATTTAGGAAAACATTGAAAAAACCTTTTTAGGAAAGCGGGTGGTCTTTGAAAACTTAGAGATGTAGGTTCGGAAATTCGGTTGCGCATGGGAAGGTATTAGCACTTCACGCGCCCTTTCTACCGAAAGGAACCATTAATTTGATGTGGTTTTGAAATGTTTGATTTGAAATACGTTGTTCTATTTATTTTTCTTTTTCTTTTGAGAAATCTCTTTATTGAAAGCGGGAAAAAGGGATGTTTTGATATCTTTGAAAAGCGGAACAAGACAAAGATTTTTGAAAAGCGTGCTTTGACGGGACAGAACCGGTCCCACGCACCTCACCGGGTTTGAGGATCAAAGCAACGTAGTTCTTGTTTTTATGGGTTTTTAAAGATGTGCTTGACGGGACATGAACCCGGTCCCCACGCACTACTCACCGGCCGAGGATCAAAGCAACGTAGTTCTCGCTTTTTGCGTGTGAAAGCGGCTTTATGATTTTTGAAAGTTCTTTTGGAGTTTTTGAAATAAGACTCGAGTGTTCGCGAACACCAAACAAGCAAAGGCTTGAGTGGCATTCGGTATTAACTCGAAAGAAAAGAGAGTTGGGCGGTAATCAAACAAGCAATGGCTTCAGTGATTACAAGCGACAACGTCGTACTATTATTTTTGAAAGAAGCAGTTTTGAAAAGGTGGTGAGCCTTAGTGATGATTATCACTAATAACTCGTGTTATTTTGAAAGTTTGAATTGGTTTTGTTGTTTAATTAATGTGTGGGAGCTTTCATGATAGCCAAACAAGCAAAGGCTTCGAGTGACTACCACTAATAACTCCTCATTAACGATCAAACAAGCAACGGCGAGTGATGGTTAATGATTTTATTTAGGAAAATGCCTTAGGTTTTCTTATTTGGAAAAAACATAGGATTTCAAGCTTGAAAAGAAATATAACATTTCAAATCCTTTTTCCAAGTCAAAACCCAAAACAACCATTGGAACACAAGCAAAGCAATCATAAGAGTATTCACAAGTTGCTATGAACAATTGGATGCACAATGATACAAGTATATGAGTGCAAGAGTATGCAATTATGGAATGCAAAATACAACATTATTGAATGCATGAGTATTTAATTTATGAAAGGGCAAAACATGATATTAATATATGCATGAACATTTAATTTATGAGATGCAAGACATGATATTAATATATGCATGAGCATTTTAAGAGAGTATGAAAATGCAAGAGATATAGACATAAATGAATGCATGAACATGTAGGCATAAATGATGGAATGCAAAGTGTGGGGAATTGAATGAGACAAAATGTTTAGAGGAGAGACAAAAATAAGGGTTGATGAACATGATAAAAATAGAAAATGTTTTTGCATTTTTAGTAAGAAAACATGATGGCAAAGCTAAACAACCTTGAAACAAATTTTATTTTCACAAGACTTAGCAACAATTATTTTTGTGGTTCAAACATATTAAAAAGGCATGAAAGGGCTACAAGGCGAAACCTATTGTCAATCCAAACCAACATTTTTCATGCAAAAATTAAAGGAAAGACAAAGCAACAAAACCCTAAAAATTTGCTTGAACCTAAGGCCTTATTTACCCTAAAAATCATCAAATTCTTTCATCAAAATTTATCCAATCACATAGATAAGCATGAATACATGATGGACAACAAAAACAAACAAGAACCCTAAGATTTAGGACCCAAAACCGAAACCATACCCCCCAAGATTCAAGCTCAAAACATCAAGATTTAACAACAAGTATAGCTCATCATTCCTTCACAAAATTAGCATAATTAATCATGCATTATTCAAACTTCAAACCATCTAATGAACAAGAACAACACAAAGATCATGAGTTAGGCCCAAGGCCAAGGCAAAAGAAAAGGAAAACATGTTTTTATTTGGTGAAAATCACATGAGCAAAGAACAAATCACTAGAACAACACATAATCAACACATAATCACAAGAACAAATTATTTAGTGGGTGATGGACCAGCTCTCACCCACAACAGCCCCTAATCTACATTTTAAAATGATGTTATGAGATGCAAATATAAGTTGAAAAAGATTTTGATGCAAGAAAATTGATGAAAATGCAAAAAGTTTAGGTTATACCTTAGTTCCAAGATAAACAAAGGTAGAAATGAAGATCAAGAGCAAATCAACCCCAATCCTCACAAACCAACCCCAAAGGTCACGCAAACTTGAAGAAATCAAACTCTCTAATGATGTAAAAATGGAACCAAGGGTGAAAGGAAGAAGGTTTATGAAGATGGAGTGAATTTTAGGTGATTTGGTGGATGAAACTTGAAAAAACAATGGAGGAGAGTGAGGGAAAGAATTCGGCCTAGAGAGGGAGAGGAGAGGAAGAAGAGTGTGCTAGGGTAAAATGAGAGTGTGTGTATGTGAGGTCTCCTATTTTTGGGTTTTATATGAAGTGAAAATTTAGTAGTATTTTGTGACAATGCATCTCTTGTAAACCACTAGGATTTGAGAAAGAAATTGAATCAATGGTCAAGATGCATTATCACATGGATTAAGGGCAATAAAATGAAGAGAGAGAGGGCTGGGTGTGCAGCATAAGGAGTGGGGTGAAGGATAAGCTCATTTACAAAATTGTATTTTTCCATAAAGCTTATTACATAAGTGCCATTTTGATTCAAATGAAGGGTGGGGATTGGATTTCACATTTAAATGGAAGGCCATGATTTAGTACAATTTGCAAACAATAAAAATAAATGAAAATGGGGTGGATTATGGCTGTTATTCGCAGCTAAGGGAGTGGGAGAGTGAGTGGAATTGCAAATTGTACTTTTGTTCTTATCCTTAATTCAAAAGAGTGTAGAATATTCCCTTCTAGATCATTCTTCCTAATTCATGCCATTTTGGGCCATATCCTATGATTCAATGATTGGGCTCTGAATTTTATGATCTCACCAATCCCAAAATTGATTTATTTACCCCACCTCAAAGGAAAAGACCATTTTACCCTTCTATCCAAAAACTAGGTTTTTAGGCCAGAAGGTTTAATATTTATGCACAAAAATAATCACAATGGGGCACAAATATCCCTCAAATAAATCATTGATGATTATCCAAGGATTTGGGACAAAAGACCGTTTTTATTGTGAAATGACCAAAATGCCCTTTCACTCTAAAAACCCTAGTTTTTTTTACCTGAAACACATTTCCACCTCAAAAATGATTTTCCACCCTAGGAGTGACCTCTAGTACCTTGAAATGCATGTTGGATGACTTGTTTTGAGGAATTGTCTTTTATTTGCAAAATGACCAAAATGCCCTTTTGCCTTTGAAAAACCCTAATTTGTTTAAGAAGTGCATTCCAACTTCAAAAATGATTTTAGAAGCTTTGAAATGACTTTTAGAACCCTAAATGCAATGCATGATGCTCTCTTCTCCTCTCAAGTTATTTATTTTGGGGAAAATTAGGGTTTTGACCTAAAAGCTAGGACAAAATTGGGGTATGACACAGTTTGCCTCTTTATCTAGATTTTAACAAGGAACATGAATTGGCGAAACATATTCCGAGGCAAAATAGAGATAAAGAATTCAGAAATTATACCTATTTTGTCTACTTAGGAAAACCCGATTTTTTCTTTTTTTTTTTTTTTTTTTGATTTTTCTTTTTGGGTGAATGGATGCCACCAAAAACGCATGTAATGAATGAAGTGCCAACCTCGGCGGCAAAAACAAGAAGTAAATTGGTGCCAACCCTCGGGTGGCATAAGCAAAGCAAGAAATAAAGCGATAAATAAAGCAAGAAAGAAGGTACCAGTCCTCGATAAGCCGAGCTTTGGCGGGTAACGAAAGTGCGGTAAAGAAGGAGCGCTCGTCGCTCAAGGAACACTTGGATTACGAAGGAGCATTTGCGGCTCAAGGAACACTTGGGCTCAAGGAGCACTTGCGGCTCTGAAGGAGTTCTTGGGCTCTGAAGGAGTGCTTGCGACTCTGAAGGAGTTCTTGGGCTCTGAAGGAGTGCTTGCGGCTCTGAAGGAGTACTTGGACTCTGAAGGAGTGCTTGCGGCGCTGAAGAAGGAGTACTTGGGCTCTGAAGGAACACTTGGGCTCGAAAGTGGCCTATTCGAGCGGCCCGAGGTTCAATATCCGGTTGTGGGGACCGATACATTTTACTTGATGGACTTACGCTATGCTTTATAATGACACACTAGTCCAAGGACGCGAAGTCTCGGGGGCGATCCGCCACGCCCGTGATGACTTGGCGAAATGAAGGACGCGAGGTCGAGGGGCCGATCCGTCATGCTCTGTGATGACTTGGCGAGATGAAGGTCGAGTTCAAAGTCATTATTTGGACTGTTGATTTGAACTAAACCGAAGGACTCGAAGTCGATGATTCGCTTCGGTGCTCGATAACGACGGATCGAAGGACGCCTTGGTCCCGGGATGCACAGTCTGGCGGATTTGCAAATCTGTTGATTGATCGATTGAGATGACCGCGCTTTGGCGTATTGAGGTGAGGTACCGCGGCTCGAATATGAGGTGAAGTCTCGCTTTTGAAGGGACGCCAGTCCGGGGGATTCACGAATCTTGTTGATCTTCTTTAGCGATGCGCTGTACGCACCGATCCAGAGTGCCTTCTCGTGTTAGCGGACCTTTCTTCGCTTCCTCTAATTGGTGATCGGTGTCGCCGCGACCGATCCGTGGTGTCCGCTCCGCTAGCGGACTTTTCTTCTCTCGATGGGTGATCAATGTCGTTGCAGACCGATCCGGGTGTCCGCTCGTGCTAGCGGACCTTTCTTTCTCGCTTCCTCGATTGGTGATCAACGCCACAGACCGATCTAGAGTGTCCGCTCGAGCTAGCGGACTATTCTTGACTTTCTCGATGGTGGTTAGTGCCATACAGATCGATCTAGGGTGTGCCGCCACCGCCGCAGTCTTTTCTTGTAAACCTTCCGTGGTCAATGCCACTACTAATCGCTTTGTTTTAGGAGTCCGCTCGGAATAGTAGGACTCTTCTTAAACTTTTCTCTCGATAATGTGTACCTGCACATGTTAGCAGATGCAAATGCATGGTGCATGGGATGAGGATGCATGTTATGCAAGGGCATGTTATGCAGGAACATGTTATGCGAGCGCATGCAATGCTATGATTTTGGTGTGATGAATGCAATGAGATGCTATTCTTGATTTTCTTTGGTGACTTTCTTTTTTTCGATTGTTTTTTTTTTTGCTTTTTGACAAAGGCTTATTCTTTTCTTGGTTCAACCGACTCCGATACTCCCGCACAAGATCGAGAGGCCGATGGAAACTGCAGGGCTCATGGATCGGACACAAGTTTGCTTTATGATTCGCCATCTGGAATGGTTTGTGAGTGCAACCTTCTTTGTAAGATTAACTTCCTTTGGTCAGCTTTCTTTTTTCTGACTGTTTGTTTTCCCTTTTGCTCTCTCCTTGATCTTTTGCCCCTGTTGGCTTATCTTCTTGCTGGTTCAGCCAATCCGCGACACTCAATGGCACAAGACTGAGGAATATATTGAACTTGCGGGGCTCATGGGCCAGGTGTAGGTGGGCTTTAACTTTGTCGTTCGAAGCAATCGTGGGCTTAATCACTTTCTCTTGCATGACTAACTTGTTTTGGGAAATTGCCTCTTTCCGTGACCTTTAAGAATTTCAATGATTTGTAATGCTTTATGATGTATGCACATGTTTTCTGATTCGTGGTCACCATCATCATAAAACGTCTATTTTGAGCGAGTAAAAGCGAGAAAATAATCAACAAACGGACATGAGAAAGTTTGAGCTTTATTGATGTAGAAATCGGTCGCCATTGCAGTTACGCCGATTTATTCAATGCATTTGAAAGTTTAAAGCGCAAAAAGACACGAAAAAGGAAAGAAGCGATTTGATCATCCGTCTCTCGTGGAGCAGTGCTAAACATTTATGTCCTTGACCTTGATCACTCCCTCGTTCAAGTCTTCGGGGAAGTTGTATGCCTTTCTTTACTTTTCATGCTCAAGTTTTCTCGACCCTAATTTTTGCTGGATCGCCGCTGCGGGTTTTCAATCCACCGGGTCGCTCCGATCTTGCCTAAGCCGCCCTTTGGGTTTTCAACCTAGCGAGCTAATTCTTACTTGGCTCGTCTTTCTCTTTTTTTCACTTATTTCTTTCGGGCATAATACTTCTTCACGAGTTTGAATGGACTGGGTTCTTGAGATCTTCGCCATCCATGTTGGTAAGTATCGAGTGCTCCTCCAAAGAAGGCTTTCTTGACAACATATGGTCCATCGTAGCTTGGAGTCCATTTCCGTGGGGATCGACCGATAGGCAAGATCTTCTTAAGCACCAGATCACCTTGCTTGAATTCAAGGGATCGGACTTTCTTGTCAAAAGTCGTTCTCATTCTCTGTTGGTACAACAGCCCCCGACACAAGGCTGCCATTCTTTTCCTTCAAAGAGGTTTACCGATCCGCACGAAGTTTGAACCCATTTTGCTTCCTCCGGTTTAGTTTCCATCAGAACCCGCAGGGAGGGTATCTCAACCTCAATGGGAAGTACTGCTGCTGACCCATACACTAGTGAGAAAGGGGTTGCCCCAGTCGATGTACGCACTGAGGTACGGTAGCCATGCAAAGCAAAGGGAAGCATCTCATGCCAATCCTTGTAGGTTACCACCATTTTCTGTACTATTTTCTTGATATTCTTGTTGGTCGCTTCAATCGCCCCATTCATCTTCGGGCGATAGGGAGAGGAATTATGATGCTGAATTTTGAATTCCTTGCACAAATCTTTCATCATTTTGCTGTTCAAATTGCTGCCGTTATCAGTGATGATCTTGTTTGGAAGACCATAACGGCAAATCAGATCTTTCTTCACAAATTTGGCAACCACTGAACTGGTTATACTGGAGTATGAGGCAGCTTCAACCCACTTGGTGATCTCTAAAACTTTGCCTTGATATAACTTGAATGAATCTTGGAGTGCAAGCCTTTTGATTTTCTTTCCCCCTTTTTTTGTTTTTTTTTTTTTTTTTTTTGTTCTTTTTTTTTTGAGAATTTTTTTCTGGACAAACATATTTAAATAAATAAACTTATTTGTCCTAAAGCTAAAACTCTGAGAAAACAAAAGCAATCAATCATTGATCGGAATGGATTTTTGGAGATTGTGGGTTTTCGTGGAGAAAGGATGATTGGGTTTAGTGAAGTGCTTGGAGCTAATGGTAGGATGATTTTTATTCGGCGTTGGCTGACGTTTGATGATTTATGATAGTTATTTGGCTTGATGAGGTGTTTGGAAGTTTTAGTCCTGGCTAAGGGTTGGTGGAGGGCGGGATGCCGAGGTGCTAAGGGTTGGTGGAGGGCGGGATGCCGAGGTCAAAGGGAAGTATTTGCAGTTTATTGAGACAAGGATCTCTTGTGTTTTGTGGTAACGTGTATCAGCTCACCACTTACACTTCTTTTGTATTTTTGGGATTTTCATTTCTAAATCCCTTTTTTCCTTTTTCTTTTTTTTGATTTTTTTTTTTTGGTTTTTTTTTTTTTTTTTTTGACTCGGGAGGTGATAAAAAGTGACGCACCTTTTTTGATATTTGAGGTGATCCTTGTCTAGGGTGATTTTTTGATTTTTGGCTTACAAATTGTGTAGCATAGCTTTTTTTCGAGAATATGGGAAAATGGTCAAACATTATTTCAAATCATGATTGCTTGTTTTCTCAAAAATTAACTCAAGGACAATAATTTATTCACTCCTATACATTTGCCCTTTTTTTTTTTGATTATTTTCTGACCAGCTTTCTTTTTTCTGGTCATTTGTTTTTTTTTTTTTTTGTTTGAAGGGGAAAAACATCTTTGGGACTAGCACGATTCAGACCTCTGTAGTCAACGCACGTTCTGACCTGCCCATCCTTCTTCGGGACCGGAACAATATTGGCAACCCACTGCGGGTACTTGGCCACTACTGGGAACCTTGCATCTCTGACTTTGAGGGACATCTCTGGCTTCATTCTCACCTCATCTCTGATTTTGAGGGACATCTCTGGCTTCATCCTTCTCAACTTCCGTTTGACAGGCGGGCATTCAGACTTGACCGTCAACTTGTGTACCACAATGTCAGTGTCCAACCCAGGCACATCTTGATAGGACCATGCAAACACATCCGCATAATCGTTGCCTTGGTGAACCAACTTCATGCGATCTTCGTCATTCATGGCGTACCCACTTTGACCTCTTTCTTGTTCTCGTTTGTACCCAAGTTGATCACTTCAATGGATTCCCGTGAGGGCGAATAACCCTTTCTTCTTGTTTCATTAACCTCATGAGTTACGGAGGAGTTTCCCAATCTTCTCAACATCCCCTCACTGATCGATGGGGTGATCAAAATATGGATCGCTAGCACCTTTGTTATTTTGAGAGACAATTCTTTGTGATTCTCGCTTTTGCCGGGCGAAAAAGAGAATGAAAAGCTAAACAAACAAGCAAACAATAACGAAGCAGGAAAAAGGACACATGAAATGAAGAGAAATGATTTTTATTGATGGAAATTCAAAAACAACGTTTTTATTGATGATGATGATTCGAAGATAAAAACATGCGTGCCCCTAACAACTTGTCCTATGGCCTTGGGCGAGCCACGGTGGTTGCATTACAACTAATTACTTTGAGTTAAAAGGTCACGGAAATCGCAGGCTTCCCAATTCTTCACCTCTTTTCCCAAGAAGACAAATGACGAACTGCACTGCACCCACCTTCTTCCGGTTCAGATCCACCACGGATGGCAACAACTTGGTTGTGATTAAGCAAACCCGGCACTCACGAAAGCTCTGGCGGATGTCACGAGCATAGAATGCTCGGGGGCGTGGATCTTGGCCTTTGACTCACCCAACCATTCGCCACTTCTTTCCTCTCCGCCACTTTCCTTCTTTTGGCTAGACTTGGATTGTATCCCAACCCGCAACGGTCCTTGTTCCTTTTTTATTTGGATCGGGCGCAAGAATTCCTTGTCCGATTTTCCCAAGCGGACCCAACCTTATACCCTTGATCCATCATGATTTTAGCAACCTTTCTTATTACTTGTCCATTAACATCTTCTATGGCATTATAGGTTGGCTTCTCGTGTCCCTAAGCAATGGGTTTGCGATTATGCTCGAACCATTTTGCTTGAATGAAATCCAATTGGCATCGATTAGGTCTTGCACCACACGCTTGAAGGCTTTACACTCCTCCACGCAGTATGACCAACCCCGTTTTCATGGACTGCGCAGCAAGATTAGCATTGTAACCTCACGGGAAATGGCGGTGAGCGGGCTTCATTGAACGAAAGTCTTGACTAAATTCTTGGAAATTAAGTAATCAAACAACTCAAGATATGTCATTGGTATTGGATCAAAAGCGGTTCGTTTCTTGTCGCCGATAACCCCGAGCCTTGTGATCAAACATCGTGAATGCGACTCACCGGACATCCAGTTCCTCTGTATTTGTCCACCTCGTGAGCTTTGAATATTGGTGGCAAAACCGAATGCGGGACCAAACACAACTCACGAGCCTCCTTGGTTCTCGACACCAAGACCTCCATTGCCCTTACTCTTTCTTCGAGTGCACGATTGGGTCATTTGGTGCGACCCTCAAACATGTGCCCTTGGGGGTGACTTCCCATACCGTAATAATACCATCCGGGCTGAGGAGCATTATGAGGTGGTGCCACTAGCCCCAGAGTAGGACTAAGTGCAGCAGGAGAACTAAAAATCTGGATCTGCGGTCCTCGGCTAGTTCCCCTGACAGCACGGCAGCGGTGACTTGATTGGGCGCATTCACGCCCGGCAGAATAGATCCAACGGTTTGCGGCGTGGACCAAAGCAGCATACCCCAAGGACATCTTTGTGGAGTGTGCGATTTGACACATTCATTTCAGTGGTGATCGACCGGATCCGGTGGAGCTGCAATCAGTAGCGTTTCGACATCAAGGAGGAACAAAAGAGGTGACACCAACTGGACCCACTACGGCGACGGCTTCAACAGCTGGCCCATTCTTTAGACTTTGTAGCATGGCCATCATCTCATGCATCTGGGCCTCCATTGCCCCAACCTTATCCTTAAGCACTTGGTTCTCCCGAGCGGTGCTCAGATTCAAAATTTGCACGCCCAAGTCTTCACGCCCGGATTACTCTCGGTTTCAATCTCCGGATGCTCTTGCGGATTAGCCATCGGCTTGGCTTGTAGTCGGGTGAAGTATCGGTGACGGAGAACCAGCGTGCCTTTTTCGTTTGTTTAGACATTTATTGCATGAGAATGCATGAATGGATATATGAATGTATGTACAATATCGCTTGATCACAGGAATCGCGGGATACCTTGCCTTGTCATACGCGCATAAACTTTTTCTTGGATTTAGGAAATGAAGTAAATGAGGAATCGAAATAGCAAATCAACATATTTCATAAGCGGGAAGCGAAGTAAGTCAAGCCTTGCTATTTGATTCCATTACGATGCGACTATGACAAGGCGGTACATTATTCGTTGGTCCCCAAGCAAGCAAATGCAAATGAAATGCAATATGAATGCAAATATTTACAACATTTAGCTTTAATGAATGCAAAGCATGATGCGATTATGATGTGAATGATGCATGTAGAGATGATAAAGCGATGCGTATGGACGGAAGTTCAAAACTTTAGGAGCGGTTTATTTGAAGAAGGAAAATATTTTTGTATTTTCTTGGAAAAACTTGGAAAAAGTTCCTTTTGAGGAAGACATGTCCTAAACTACCATGCAACACACAATTCGTATGCCCTCGTGTCCTACAAAGGTGGGAATCACGAGTTCTAGGACAACTTCAAAGGTTCCTCCCATGTAGTTCTAATTCACACCCCTCACAATGGCTACCGGAGCTATAGAATCCTCATGCCGACACCCACAAATGTAGAATGCTACCAAGTGTGAGGCGTCATGAGAAAGCGTACTCGGTTGAGAGACTTTCGTGAGTATCAGATGCACAAAGGTCTTGAATGACAGTCACTAATCGCCTCCACTCTCCTAAGTGTTTTGTTGGATCCGGGTATAGGAGCCCACTCATAGAACATAAATCATAAGGTGTGAAAGTGTGTGATCGAGGACATACTTCCTAAAATCTACCCACCCCACCGCAAGGAAACGAGAATGATCCGGATAAGCGATTTGTCTACCCTAGGGTTCAACATGCATACACTAGTTTAATATACAAACCATTCTAATAAGTCCACGCATTGCTTACCTCAAGAAAGGGAGCTAAGAAGAAGGGGACATAATAGAATGGGGGAACGCATGTTTAAGCACAACCACAAGCATACAAAAGAAGAGAAAAGAAAAGAACAGAAAAGGAAGAGATAGAACATAGTTTTTTCAAATCAAACAATTTAAACCACATCGATTAATTAAGCTTGACCTCATCTCTCTTTAAATAAATAAATAAAGAAAGAAAGTCCCGGTGGAGTCGCCATTTATTGCGCCCGAAAAATCCGGTTTGGGACTTTTCGGTTTGACAACGTTGAAAATAGTAGAGCCGCCACCAATATTTATTTAGGAAAACATTTGAAAAAACCTTTTTAGGAAAGCGGGTGGTCTTTCGAAAACTTAGAGATGTAGGTTCGGAAATTCGGTTGCGCATGGGAAGGTATTAGCACTTCACGCGCCCTTTCTACCGAAAGGAACCATTAATTTGATGTGGTTTTGAAATGTTTGATTTGAAATACGTTGTTCTATTTATTTTTTTTTTCTTTTTGAGAAATCTATTTATTGAAAGCGGGAAAAAGGGATGTTTTGATATCTTTGAAAAGCGGAACAAGACAAAGATTTTTGAAAAGCGTGCTTGCGGGACAGAACCCGGTCCCTACGTACCTCACCGGTGAGGATCAAAGCAACGTAGTTCTTGTTTTTATGGGTTTTTAAAGATGTGCTTGACGAGACATGAACCCGGTCCTCACGTACCTCACCGGTGAGGATCAAAGCAACGTAGTTCTCGGTTTATGCGTGTGAAAGCGGCTTTATGATTTTTTGAAAGTTCTTTTGGAGTTTTTGAAATAAGACTCGAGTGTTCGCGAACACCAAACAAGCAAAGGCTTCGAGTGGCATTCGGTATTAACTCGAAAGAAAAGAGAGTTGGAACTGGTAATCAAACAAGCAATGGCTTCGAGTGATTACAAGCGACAACGTCGTACTATTATTTTTTGAAAGAAACAGTTTTGAAAAAGGTGGTGAGCCTTAGTGATGATTATCACTAATAACTCGTGTTATTTTGAAAGTTTGAATTGGTTTTTGTTGTTTAATTAATGTGTGGGAGCTTTCATGATAGCCAAACAAGCAAAGGCTTCGAGTGACTACCACTAATAACTCCTCATTAACGATCAAACAAGCAACGGCTTCGAGTGATGGTTAATGATTTTATTTAGGAAAATGCCTTAGGTTTTCTTATTTGGAAAAAAACATAGGATTTCAAGCTTGAAAAGAAATATAACATTTCAAATCCTTTTTCCAAGTCAAAACCCAAAACAACCATTGGAACACAAGCAAAGCAATCATAAGAGTATTCACAAGTTGCTATGAACAATTGGATGCACAATGATACAAGTATATGAGTGCAAGAGTATGCAATTATGGAATGCAAAATACAACATTATTGAATGCATGAGTATTTAATTTATGAAAGGGCAAAACATGATATTAATATATGCATGAACATTTAATTTATGAGATGCAAGACATGATATTAATATATGCATGAGCATTTTAAGAGAGTATGAAAATGCAAGAGATATAGACATAAATGAATGCATGAACATGTAGGCATAAATGATGGAATGCAAAGTGTGGGAATTGAATGAGACAAAATGTTTAGAGGAGAGACAAAAATAAGGGTTGATGAACATGATAAAAATAGAAAATGTTTTTGCATTTTTAGTAAGAAAACATGATGGCAAAGCTAAACAACCTTGAAACAAATTTTATTTTCACAAGACTTAGCAACAATTATTTTTGTGGTTCAAACATATTAAAAAGGCATGAAAGGGCTACAAGGCCGAAACCTATTGTCAATCCAAACCAACATTTTTCATGCAAAAATTAAAGGAAAGACAAAGCAACAAAACCCTAAAAATTTGCTTGAACCTAAGGCCTTATTTACCCTAAAAATCATCAAATTCTTTCATCAAAATTTATCCAATCACATAGATAAGCATGAATACATGATGGACAACAAAAACAAACAAGAACCCTAAGATTTAGGACCCAAAACCGAAACCATACCCCCCAAGATTCAAGCTCAAAACATCAAGATTTAACAACAAGTATAGCTCATCATTCCTTCACAAAATTAGCATAATTAATCATGCATTATTCAAACTTCAAACCATCTAATGAACAAGAACAACACAAAGATCATGAGTTAGGCCCAAGGCCAAGGCAAAAGAAAAGGAAAACATGTTTTTATTTGGTGAAAATCACATGAGCAAAGAACAAATCACTAGAACAACACATAATCAACACATAATCACAAGAACAAATTATTTAGTGGGTGATGGACCAGCTCTCACCCACAACAGCCCCTAATCTACATTTTAAAATGATGTTATGAGATGCAAATATAAGTTGAAAAGATTTTGATGCAAGAAAATTGATGAAAATGCAAAAGTTTAGGTTATACCTTAGTTCCAAGATAAACAAAGGTAGAAATGAAGATCAAGAGCAAATCAACCCCAATCCTCACAAACCAACCCCAAAGGTCACGCAAACTTGAAGAAATCAAACTCTCTAATGATGTAAAAATGGAACCAAGGGTGAAAGGAAGAAGGTTTATGAAGATGGAGTGAATTTTAGGTGATTTGGTGGATGAAACTTGAAAAAACAATGGAGGAGAGTGAGGGAAAGAATTCGGCCTAGAGAGGGAGAGGAGAGGAAGAAGAGTGTGCTAGGGTAAAATGAGAGTGTGTGTATGTGAGATCTCCTATTTTTGGGTTTTATATGAAGTGAAAATTTAAGGGTATTTGTGACAATGCATCTCTTGTAAACCACTAGGATTTGAGAAAGAAATTGAATCAATGGTCAAGATGCATTATCACATGGATTAAGGGCAATAAAATGAAGAGAGAGAGGGCTGGGTGTGCAGCATAAGGAGTGGGGTGAAGGATAAGCTCATTTACAAAATTGTATTTTTCCATAAAGCTTATTACATAAGTGCCATTTTGATTCAAATGAAGGGTGGGGATTGGATTTCACATTTAAATGGAAGGCCGTGATTTAGTACAATTTGCAAACAATAAAAATAAATGAAAATGGGGTGGATTATGGCTGTTATTCGCAGCTAAGGGAGTGGGAGAGTGAGTGGAATTGCAAATTGTACTTTTGTTCTTATCCTTAATTCAAAAGAGTGTAGAATATTCCTTCTAGATCATTCTTCCTAATTCATGCCATTTTGGGCCATATCCTATGATTCAATGATTGGGCTCTGAATTTTATGATCTCACCAATCCCAAAATTGATTTATTTACCCCACCTCAAAGGAAAAGACCATTTTACCCTTCTATCCAAAAACTAGGTTTTTAGGCGGAAGGTTTAATATTTATGCACAAAAATAATCACAATGGGGCACAAATATCCCTCAAATAAATCATTGATGATTATCCAAGGATTTGGGACAAAAGACCGTTTTTATTGTGAAATGACCAAAATGCCCTTTCACTCTAAAAACCCTAGTTTTTTTACACGAAACACATTTCCACCTCAAAAATGATTTTCCACCCTAGGAGTGACCTCTAGTACCTTGAAATGCATGTTGGATGACTTGTTTTGAGGAATTGTCTTTTATTTGCAAAATGACCAAAATGCCCTTTTGCCTTTGAAAAACCCTAATTTGTTTAAGAAGTGCATTCCAACTTCAAAAATGATTTTAGAAGCTTTGAAATGACTTTTAGAACCCTAAATGCAATGCATGATGCTCTCTTCTCCTCCAGTTATTTATTTTGGGGAAAATTAGGTTTTGACCTAAGCAGGACAAAATTGGGGTATGACACCGATCACCAATCAGCAAGTCCTTCATCGGCGGACTGGCGGGACGAATGATAAAGTGGGCGATGAGAGCTCGATGAATTTGGGATTAAGTTTGAATCCGGATCGCCGCAAAGCGCAGTCTTTGGCCGACTTTATATTTGAGATGACCACGATCCCGGAGGATCAAGCTCAAACGACACGGATCTTGCGTAGATGGGTCGCCCAATAGCAAAGGAAGTGGAGCGGGCCTAATATTAGAAAATTGAGAGGGCCTTGCCGTGGAGGTTTCATTGACTTTTGCGTTCCACACATCGAACAACCGGGCCGAGTATGAGGCGTGCATACCGACTGCACTCGCTAGGGATTTTAATGTCGGCCGGGTTGAACTCGGATCGACTTACTTGTTGTCTCGCAGATCAAAGACTTATACGATGCCAAGGATGACGTCTTTGAAAAGTTATCCGCCGAGTAAGAGAGTCGCTCAGCGATTCGGCCAAGCGAAGTGGTACATGTAGCTTTCGGACCAAAAGCGTTCGAGCGGATATTCTATCAAAACTTGCAAGTACCAAAACTCGGGAAATCACGAAGTTTGATTCAGAGACCTTAAATCGACCAGAGTGTGTCAACCAAGCCAAGCCGATCGTCGGCCGTTCTTTGTGTCAATCCAGATTGATTGGATCGCCCTATTCTCGTGTACATCGTTGAAAGGAAAGAACCGAAGCGACTGTAAGCGGCGTAAATTGGTCGGGCTCGGGCGACCAAGTATTCGATAATAGAAGGAAATTATACGTAAGAGGTTCTCGTCCCCATTGTTAAGATGTCTTACGATGGTGGCGGCCGACCATGTGTTGAGAGATATTCATGAAGGTGTTTGTGGTAGCCACCAAGGTGCATGTTCCATAGCTAAGAAAGCTCGTGGGCGCGGCTATTCATTGGCCGACCATGGACGAGGATGCTAAGAAGCTCGTCGTAAATGCAAAAAGTGTCAAGTACATGCCGATGTCCACATTGCACCTTCTTGAGTTACAAAGTCTTGTCTCACCTTGGCCGTCGCTTTGGTGGGGCATGGATCTGCTAGCCCGTTTCCACCGCTCCGGGCGGTTCAAGTTCTTGATCGTGGCGATGAGACTATTTTACGAAGTGGATCGAGGTGAGCCTCTCGCAACGATCACATCGGCAAAAGTAAGCAAGTTCTTGGTCGGTGTGTGCTAGCTCGTTTTGGCGCCCCGCAAAGAATTGATAAGCGACAAGCGGTACCGGTTCGCAGATAAAAGATTTAGAGAAATGTTGGCGACTTAGGGGTTAAACAGCGTTTCACCTCGGTCGAGCATCCGTGAACAAGCGGCCAACCAGGCGGCCAACGAGTCATCTGCGTGGTTTGAAACGAAGATTGGCCGAAGCAAAGAGGAATCGGGTCGGAGGAGCGATCGTTCTTTGGGCATACGGGGCGACCCCTCATTCATCGGCCAGGGAGTCGCCCTTCGGACTTGTGTGCAGGAAATCTTTGTTATACCCATAGAAATGGGGAGCTAAATTGGAGGACTTCAAACCCCTACCATAGCCGAGCAACGGCCAAGGCGTACGAGAAGAATTGGACACAGTCGAAGAGCTGCGCACTCAAGCATCACTTAGAGAACAACTGATCAAGCAGAAGGTCGCAGCTAGATACAACGCTCGAGTTCAGAAGAGAGATTTCTCAATTGGGCAGCTCGTCCTAAGGCGTGCCGACGTTGGAAACAAGAACGCCCGACAAGGAAAGCTCGCACCAAATGGGGGAAGGTCCATCTGGTCGTTAAGAAGACCGGCAAGAGGGGCATATGAGTTGGAAACCATGGAAAGGCGACTATCCCTTAACATGGAACGCAGAAAAACTTAGAAAGTATTATGTCTAAATGTAATAAACGACCGATCGATTATTAATGAAAGACAGGCAGGCGCTCTTTTTCCCACTGGGTTTTTTACAGAGGCCTGACCTTTGAAAAATTGTTATTCTTTACTTTCTCGCAAAGAATGTATGCCCGGTCGCTCAAGCATGCTCGTGGCAAAGGAGCGATCGAAGATTTATCAAACTTAAACAGGTCGTCGAAACGATCTACCTCGAGTGCCATTGTCATACCCCAATTTTGTCCGGCTTAGGTCAAAACCCTAATTTTCCCCAAAAATAAATAAGTAGAAGAACAAAGAGCATCATGCATTGCATTTAGGTTTTTAAAAGTCATTTCCAAAATCATTTTTGGAGTTGGAATACACTTTTTGAGCAAATTAGAGTTTTTCAGGGTAAAGGGCATTTTGGTCATTTTTCACGACAGGATGATTTTCGTCACAAAAATATGCATACACAAAAGGTACATTTTATTCTACCCAAAGAAATTTTTGTACAATTTTTAGAGAAAATATCCTAGTCTAAAATAATTAAAATGCATTTTCCCTATTTTTATTGCATAAAAAAATGCTAAAAGACCATTAAAATTTCTCCAATTATTAAGTGACAATTTTTGGTTGTCTAGAATAATTGGGGAGGTTATTCTATGGTGCCCAAAAACATATAACATATTTTCAATAGGTGCATTTTTATTTGCATGACCAAAATTCAAATTTCAAAAATACAACAAAAGGAGAAAGTGTCTTCAATAAGACAAAAGACCAAAAACAAGTTTTTTTTCTAATTTCCCTCTCCATGTTCAGCCTATGCACGAAAATATCTCTTCCTCTCTCATAAAAATCTTCTACACACTTCTCATTTCTTATTCCCTAAGATAAGATTTGATCTTATTTTCCTTTTGCCCATTTTGGTAAATTATCTCACCCACTTACACTAACCCCTTCACCAAAAAATACAAACTTCCCTCTTTAGTAACATTCCCTCACCAAATTACCCCTAACCCTACCTTACAAGAGTCACCATTCCAAAATTAGATTTTTGTTCACAAATCTTCTCCTCATTTTTTGTTCATTCATGCGCCACCTCACTCCCACTCTCACACACTTGTGTTTTCTAAATACCCCTAATCCATGTGACTAATAATCCTAGCCATCCATTCAAAATTAAAACTCAATCCTAGAGCCCCATCAAGATAAAAAGACTAAAATACCCTAAAGCCTCAAAAACTCCTATAAATACCTCTCCCATTCACTCTTTCCTAATCTTTGGCTATTCCTCTCACACTCTCATTTTGCAAACCTAGAGCAAAAATCCTCCTCCTCTCTCTTCCTATTCTGGCGAAACCTTTACCCTACTCCCTCTCCTCCATTCTTTCAACTTCACCCATTAAAACACCCTTAACCTTCCTCCCTTCCATTCTTCTTTCACATACTACATCCATCTTTCACTAAAAACCAAAAAATCATCATCATCCCCTATTTCTTCTTCTTTGCGTGGAGTGTTCTTGGGGTTTCATTGAAGATTTGCTAATTTGTTTTAGTTGCTCTCTTCAATCTTCTTCTTAGCTTAGAGATAAGGTGAAATCTCTAACCCTTTGCATCATCTTCAAACATTTTGCATACGAACTTATTTTCTTTTCTTCCCTCATATTCTCTTCATTATTTAGCATACTCATCATTTTCATCTTTATAATGTAGCTTGTTGTTGTTGGTGGGTGAGATTTGGCATCTCACCCTTAAATAAATGGGTTCATGTTAATTTTGGTGTCACTTCATTAAATAAAATGTGGATTCATGCTCTCTTAAGATTCGCATGATCATGCTAAAAATATGTTCAAATTGATTTGCATCTTGTTGTTAGTTAGTCATTGATGATCTAGCCATATGATTCCCACTAGTGCTTAGTGCACTTTTATTTAAGTGGTGAAGATGGCTTGAAGGGATTCAATTCATGTTATTTGTTCATATGTTCTAGTGATTTTAATTATGCTTACAATTAATTGTTGAGGATTTGGCTCTATGATTCCTACTAGTGCTAAGTGCACTTTGATCTTAGTAGTGAAGAGAGTTAAAAATGACTCTTATTTAATATATTAGTTTATGTACTCATGAGTTCTTGTGTTTTAATTTACCTATTGTCTAGTTGTTGATGATCTTGCAAGGTGATTCCCACTAAGTACCTAGTGCTTTTCATTTAAAGTGGTGAGGATTGCAAGAAAGGATTCAATCTATTTCATAGTTTATATGTTTATGTGTTCTTGTGGTCTAGCCATATTGTTGTCTAGTTGTTGATGATCTTGCAAGGTGATTCCCACTAAGTACCTAGTGCTTTTGATTTAAAGTGGTGAGGATTGCAAGAAAGGATTCAATCTCCTTCATATAGTTTACATGTTTATGTGTTTTTGTGGTTTAGCTATGTTGTTATCTAGTTGTTGATGATCTTGCAAAGTGATTCTCACTAAATGCCTAGTGCATTTTTATTCAAGTGATGAAGATTGCAAGAAGGGATTCAACCTTGCATAAATTGTTATTCCATTCTTTATCTCCTAAAAGTTTTTGTGAAGTAATCATAGTTTTTGCTTGATGTTTAAAGTTATCTTTGCATCCTTGGTTTAGGCCATGGGTCCATCTCATTGAATAAAATTCTATAATGTGTAGATTTTGGTTTTTGGGTTTGGTTCCCTCATGTGTGATTTTGAGATTAGGGTTTTAGGCTTTGAGGTTTAAGTTGCTAATTTATTTTCTTGAACTTTTAGTTTGAATAAAATCATGCCTTGTTTGATACTCATCTTGCAATTTTATATGTTAGCTTAGCTTTATGTCCCATAATGCTTTTGTGTGTTGATCTACAAGATTTTGGTATGAAACTTGGCTTGCCTTTCTTTTGCCATCTTAATTCTCTTTAATAAAAGTACAAAACATTTTCCATTTTATCATCTTATAAACTCTTTACTTTTTACTTATCCACTAAATAGTTTATCTCATTCCACATGATTCCTCATACTTTGCATTCCATCATTCATGCCAACATGTTCATGCATTCCTATATGTTTATATCTCTTGCATTTTCCTACTCTCTTAAATACTCATGCATATATTAATACCATGTCTTGCACTTCATAATTGTATACTCATGCATATATTAATACCATGTCTTGCACTTCATAATTGTATACTCATGCATCCAACAATGCTATGTTTTGTAATCATGCATTCATACGCTTGCCTAATCATGTACCCAAATAATGCTATGCCTTATACAATCATGTGTTCAATTGCTCATAGCAACTTGTGAATATTCTTATGATTGCTTTAATTGTGTTCCATTGGTTATCTTGGTTTTGGACTTGAAAATTGATTGAAGGTTCTACTTTCTTTTCTTTGTGGCCAATGCCACCTCAAATTCTTTTCTTATCCTTTCTAATAAATCTTTTTCAAAAGGCTTTCATAAAGTAACCTCTTGAGGTCAATAAATAACTTTTTTTTTTTAAAACTCATAAGGAGGCAAGTCGGACGTACGGCCGATGTTGTCTATCGTCCCGAGACCGGAGCTGTACAGCTCAAACGTCTTAGGATACTTATGAAAAACAAAGTAAATAATTAATAACTTCAAACCCTTTTCCTAAAAAAACCAAAAGATCATTTTTCAAAAAAGTAGTGGGGCACACGTCGTGCATGCAGTGCGGGGATGTCTTTGTTCTAGGTCTATTGGGTGCATGCAGGTCTAGGACCGAAAACCCCTACAATAAAAAAACACCAACGCGCTTCTTTTCAAGAAAATCAAAAAGCCGTCTTCGGACGCAAAACACACCACTTTTTCACTAAAGCCGTCTTCGGACGCAAAAAGCACATCTTTTCCAAAAAATCACGAAAGCCGTCTTCGGACGCACAAACAAGAACTACGTAGCTTTGATTCCTCATCATAAGTGAGGATACGTAGGACCGGGTTCCCGACTCGTCAAGCACGCTTTTAAAAAAATCCTTGTTTTGTCCCGCTTTTCAAGGATATCAAAAAAATATTCTTTTTCTCATTTCCAATAAAATATCTTCTTAATCAAAAGAAAAGAAAAGAAGTAGAACATTTGTTTCAAATCAAATATTTCAAAACCACAAATCAAATTAAAGGTTCCCTTTCGGTAGAAAGGAGGTACGGGGTGCTTATACCTTCCCCGTACCTAACCGACCCCCGAACCTACATCTCTTGTTTTCGAAAAGACCACCCGCCTTGTATAAAAAAGACGTTTTTTTCAATGTTTTCGTCTCAAAACTAAAATATTGGTGGCGGCTTCATAAACCTTCCCACGTTGTACATCGAGAAATCCAAACCGGATTTTTTAGGGGTGCAACAATTGCTTGACTTCTTTGGGGACCTTTTTTTAAAAATAACGAGGTCAAGCCTAATTAATTTGATGCGTGGTTTAAATTGTTTGATTTGAAAAATTCGTTCTATCTCTTCTTTTTTTTTTTTTTTTCTTTTTCTTTCGTGATGCTCGATGATTTCTCTTGCATTATTTTTGTGTTGCATTCATGTGCATTTGTTTATTTCTACACTTGCATCGTGCTTCTTCTCTTATCCCTTTCTTTCTTTACTTATGCTTATGCATCATATTCCCCTTATCTTTTCCCCTCTCCTTCGCTCCCTTTCTTTGGTAAGTTCATGCATTTTCCCCTTCCATTATGATCCCCTCTTCTTAGCTCCTTTTTCTTAAGGTAAGCGAGTTTTGGATGATTGTTTATACCTTAGGTTGATTTCTTGCTTAGACTTGAATGATATGTACAAAACCCTAGGGTAGATGACTCTCTTTGTCTGGACTGTCTGTTTCTGGATTTTCTTTGCAGGTGGGGGGGTGTATGCATCATTATGCTCCTACACACACTTTCACTGTTTTTACCCTTGTGTGATTATTGGTGAGACAGCCCTATACCCGGGCTAGAGCATATCTTAGGCTAGAACGAAGTCATTAGTGGCTGCACACTGGACGTACGTCTTTTCGTGTGGTTGCGAAGACTTCACCTAGAGTTTGGCTTTATTCGATGGGCTCATCACTTGGACGTACGTCCCTGCTGATCGGTGCGCTCGGATGAGGTCGTTGGCTCTAGGAACCTTATTTAGGGCCCTCTTGTTAGTGCTTACCTTGAAGTACCCCTAAAAAAGCCTTAGATCCTGTCTCCTAAGAAACCCTGTAGGGCACAAAGGAGCTGCATACCCCTGCATCCAAACTTTTTTTGAAAAAAATGTATATATTTTTCCAGAAGTATGAAGTTCCAGCTTTTGAAAATCCTATGTTGTAAATAATTTTCTTTCAATCATCCTCATCATGCATTTCATTGCACAAAAAATGAAAACAAGAAAGCATCTCATTCATCATCATGAACAAAAATCATCATCAAATTTATTCAAAATATAGCATTCATGCATCATTTCATTAACCTCATCACTTTAGTTCAAATACATCATTCCTCCATACATGCATCTTTCAAAAAAGGAAGGGGCATTGGCATTTCATACTTTGACTTGCCTTTAAAAAATCATCATTTAGGAAAAAAGCATCATTCCTGCATCTTTCATCATGTAAAAAAAAAAGGGGCATCAACATTTCATATTTTGTCTTGCCTCTATAAAAATCATTTTGAAAAAGAAGTATCTTGCATCCTACATCATTGCATCATTTGCGATAAATAAAGTTCCAATTTTGAATCATTCGTCTTGCATTCCATTTCATTACATAAAAATGAAAACAATTATCATCTTCATAGCATAAGCATTTCATTTATAATCAAAGAGGAAAAAGCTCCTCGCCAAGTTCATCCAAAACATGGCATTCATGCATAAACATTATTTCAAAAAAGGACACAGTAGAACTACGTACGCTTTGATTCCTCATCACAGGGAGGATACGTAGGAGCGGGTCCGCCCCGTCAAGCATAACAAATAAAAATTTCATTTTTGAAAAAGTATCTTTCTCGCATCATTCAAAAGGCATTTCATTTTGCATCAAAATCATAAAAACCTTTTAGAATAATTACACTTTTCAAGTGATCATTTTTTCCACTTGCATATCATAGTGTTTTCACATACAATAAAGAGTTTTGATGAGAGGCGAGATGGTCTTGCAAAATAATCATTCTTTCAAAATTTCAAGGTGTTCCAAGGTGCTCGATTTCCGAGTCGGTAGCTCATAAAATCAAAAATATTGCATCTCATCCATTCCATGATAAAAGACTGAAATAGTTCATCAAAAAAGTTTTTACATCATGTTTTAACTAATGTTAATCTTCCGTGAAGCGTTTCTTCTAGTAAGCATGCATGCCATGTGCATTTTCTCTTGTTTGAGTCGGTCAATTTCCTTCAATCATCATCATCCCCATCCAAGTCTAATCCGCCCGTCCACCCATAAAGTGCATGTTCTCTCCCATCGGTGCGTACTTGACTTTTTGGTTCACTCTCGCTAACACTTTAAGTCCTCCATCTTTGGGGCAGTGCGTGATCACTAATTTTCCTTTGTTAAATATCATATTCCTTGATTGCAAGTCTTTCAAAAAATAATAATAAATAAGAAAATAAGCTCGCTAGGTTGAAAACCCGCAAAGGGCGGCCTAGACACAAAAAAGCGCCCGGTGGATTGAAAACTCGCAAAGAGCGGTCCAGGCAAAAGTTAGGGCATAAAAAAAAAAGAGGGAGAGAAAAAATGTAAAGAAAGGAGCAAGCACATATAGATAGATGAACAGTTTTCATGTTTTACAAAAAAAATAAATAAGCAATCAGGATTTGAAATGAAGTTTGGCCATCTCCTCAAAAATCCCAAAATCCCAGAAAGTCCCTTTCCTACCCACCTTAAGCCAAGAAAAACCAAAATCCAAAAATCACCCTAGACAAGGATCACCTCAAATATAAAAAAAAACAGTGCATCACTTCTTATCAGCTCACCCGAGTCAAATAAAGAATAAAAAAAAAAAAAAAAAAAAAAAAGAAAGAAGAAAGGGGATTCAAAAATGAAAATCCCAAAGCAAAGGAAAATACAAAAGAAATGTCGTGGTGTGGTGATACATGTTACCACAAAACACAAGAGATCCTTGTCTCAATAAATCTTCCAATACCTTCTTTGTGTATAACTACCCCTCCTTCCATAAATCACAAACACTTCCCTTTGACCTCGGCACCTTGCCTCCACAAACCCTTAGCCAGAATAAAACCTCCAAACACCTCATCAAGCCAAATAACCATCATAACACATCGATCGTCACCAACATTTGAATAAAAATCATCCTACCATTACCCCCAAATACTTCATTAAGCCCAATCATCCTTCGCCCACAAAACACCACAATCCCGAAAAGTCCATTCCGATCAATGACTGATTGCTGTTGTTTTCTCAAATTTTAAATCTTAGGACAACTAAGTTTATCTGTCTACGATGTGTTTGCTCAAAAGAAAAAAAAACAAATGATCAGAAAAAAGAAAGCTGATCAAGAAAAAAAACAAACCCTCAGGAAAAAGAAATGAGGGAACAAAAACAAACAGTCAGAAAAAAGAAAGCTGACAAAATAAAAAGAGGGACTTGCACTCCGAAACCCATTCAAGCTGCATTAAAACAAGGTTTAGTGATCACCAAGTGAGGCTTCTTTCACGCTAAAAGTCAAGACATTTGCACTGAGAACACTACTCGAGATCCAAAAGTTGGGGCACTCTCTTCACCTCCCGCCCACTTTGGTCTTGGGAATGTCTATTCAATGCCCTCCCATGTCACTCCGGTTGTCAATACTTCCAGCGGGGCAAAGGCGTTCCCATTCCTTCACCTCATTCAACCTCACGGGCAATCTCTCAACTCACTACCCTAAACAAGGCTCTGTCATTCTAATTGGGGCAGTTCTGTCCTTGTTATGACCGGGGCAACATCAAACTTTATGGGTTGAGACAAAATCTCTTCGCCCCACCTTTCATTTCAAAAGCGAAGCATTCCCAATTCATCATCTTTTACACCTGGTTGTTGTCACCACTAGACAGGGCAAACTATTCACTCATCCAAGACTGAATTGGGGCAATCTTGTATCTCTTGATCCTCTTGAGCTTGGTAATAACCATGTCATCATTCCTTCACTTGCCATAAATGTCCATGCCCTAAGCCAATTCCAAGTCGATGACTCATTCATTCACCTTTGCACTCCTACGCATGCTTACTAGACAATGCTTCAAAGAGAAAACACAAGTTAGTCATGCGATATCTAAAATTCAGTCATCATGGAAAGAAAGAGAAAACGAGTGAGGTTGTTTGTAAATAAAAACCTTGAGAACACCAGAGTTTGAGTCAAATTCAATTTTTCAACAGAATGGTCAATAATCATCTCAATTCCTTGCATCCAAAGTCTTGCATCTCATCATCACAAAAATGTTTACCTCATGCATCTAGGCAGTTCAATCTATTCATTATGGCATATGCATCAAAGCATTACGTTTGCATCCTCACATTTTGTGCATTCATCACATAGAAAAAATGTTCCACATCAGAGCATTGCATCATATTAATGTTTGCATTTCACAGAAGAAGAAAAAAAAAAAAAAAAAAAAAAAAAAAAAAAAAAAGAGAAACAAACAGAAGTTAGAGCATTAGCATTGCATTCATCAAAGCATCAATCACCGCATACACTTGCATTCAAACATCAAGGCAATACAGTTGCATCACATCAATACTTGCAAAGAAAGCCAAAACATCCCATGTCATTCATCATTTCATTTCGCATAATAGCAATATTCACATTTCATAGAAAAAAGGCAAAGAAGGAAAAGTTTTCCATTGCATTTGCATCCGCCATTTCATCAAAAAACACAAGAGCATTACATGTCATCAAACATCCAAATTTTGCATTAGCATGCCCGCATTTCATGAAAAGAGAAAGAAATGAGCGAGAAAAATAAAACAAGAGCATTCCATTCATCAAAACATGAATCATCACATCAGACGCACACTTGCATTACAAGTATCAATCTTTGCATCAAACATCAAAGCGCTACATTTGCATATTCGCATTTCATAAAGAGCAAAAGAAAACAAACAAAGAAAAGCGGATGACCAAAGAAAAGAAAGCCGATCAAGAAAAATCAAATCAAAAGGAAAACCTCAAGATTTGTTCCACCACATGCATCATCACACCAAAATCATAGCATTGCATGCACTCGCATAACATGCTCTGCATAACATACCTTTGCATAACATGCATCCATATCTCATACACCATTCTTTGCATCGGTCACCGATCGATGCGGTACCTCAATCTAGTGCGGCGGCATTGATCATTCGATCAACCAACCAACAGATTCGTGAATCCGCCAGGACAGCGTCCCCCCCGAGCCCAAAGTGCTCGCCGGGACCAAGTGTCCTTCGGACTTCACCTCGTATTCGAGTGCGAGTAAGTCCCGGAGACCCCATTGGGTCGATCGAAAAGGATAGGCGTGTGTCGGCCTAAGGCGTAGCGCGATCCTAGAGAAGTATCGAGATCTAGACTTGGTATTGTCTCCCCCGGCCGCTCTTGAAGACCACCTCGCCGTTGGCAAACTCGGATCGTCGCGCGGTTCGTTAAAAGGCTTTAAGCGACCTCGGTGTCGCCATCGAGGACCAATACCTTCTTTCTTGCTTTCTTTATCGCTTTCTTTATTGCCTTATTTCCGTTCTGTTGGCTTCATCGAGGTTGGCACCAATTCATTTCTTGCTTTGTCGGCCACTCGAGGGTTGACAATTCATTTCTGCTTCTGCTTTGGCTTGCGAGGTTGGCACCAATTCATTTCTTGCTTTTGTCGCTAAACTGCGAGAGTTGACAATTCATTTCTCTTTATTTGGCTTCTGCGAGGGTTGGCACCAATTCATTTCTCGCTTTCTCGGGCTTCTCGAGGTTGTTGATTCATTCATTAAAAAAAGAAAGGGAAAATTCGGGTTTCTCCAAATGGACAAAATTGGTATAATTTTTGAATTCTTTATTTCTATTTTACCTTGAAATATGTCTCGCGCAATTCATATTTCTTGGTAAAATCCAAATAAGAAGAGGGCATTGTCATACCCCAATTTTGTCAAGGCTTAGGTCAAAACCCTAATTTTCCCCAAAAATAAATAAGTAGAAGAACAAAGAGCATCATGCATTGCATTTAGGTTTTTAAAAGTCATTTCCAAAATCATTTTTGGAGTTGGAATACACTTTTTGAGCAAATTAGAGTTTTTCAGGGTAAAGGGCATTTTGGTCATTTTTCACGACAGGATGATTTTCTCGTCAAAAATATGCATACACAAAAGGTACATTTTATTCTACCCAAAGAAATTTTTGTACAATTTTTAGAGAAAATATCCTAGTCTAAAATAATTAAAATGCATTTTCCTATTTTTATTGCATAAAAAAATGCTAAAAGACCATTAAAATTTCTCCAATTATTAAGTGACAATTTTTGGTTGTCTAGAATAATTGGGGAGGTTATTCTATGGTGCCCAAAACATATAACATATTTTCAATAGGTGCATTTTTATTTGCATGACCAAAATTCAAATTTCAAAAATACAACAAAAGGAGAAAGTGTCTTCAATAAGACAAAAGACCAAAAACAAGTTTTTTCTAATTTCCCTCTCCATGTTCAGCCTATGCACGAAAATATCTCTTCCTCTCTCATAAAAATCTTCTACACACTTCTCATTTCTTATTCCCTAAGATAAGATTTGATCTTATTTTCCTTTTGCCCATTTTGGTAAATTATCTCACCCACTTACACTAACCCCTTCACCAAAAATACAAACTTCCCTCTTTAGTAACATTCCCTCACCAAATTACCCCTAACCCTACCTTACAAGAGTCACCATTCCAAAATTAGATTTTTGTTCACAAATCTTCTCCTCATTTTTGTTCATTCATGCGCCACCCTCACTCCCACTCTCACACACTTGTGTTTTCTAAATACCCTAATCCATGTGACTAATAATCCTAGCCATCCATTCAAAATTAAAACTCAATCCTAGAGCCCCATCAAGATAAAAAGACTAAAATACCCTAAAGCCTCAAAAACTCCTATAAATACCTCTCCCATTCACTCTTTCCTAATCTTTGGCTATTCCTCTCACACTCTCATTTTGCAAACCTAGAGCAAAAATCCTCCTCCTCCTCTCTCTTCCTATTCTGGCCGAAACCTTTACCCTACTCCCTCTCCTCCATTCTTTCAACTTCACCCATTAAAACACCCTTAACCTTCCTCCCTTCCATTCTTCTTTCACATACTACATCCATCTTTCACTAAAAACCAAAAAAATCATCATCATCCCCCTATTTCTTCTTCTTTGCGTGGAGTGTTCTTGGGGTTTCATTGAAGATTTGCTAATTTGTTTTAGTTGCTCTCTTCAATCTTCTTCTTAGCTTAGAGATAAGGTGAAATCTCTAACCCCTTTGCATCATCTTCAAACATTTTGCATAAGAACTTATTTTCTTTTCTTCCCCTCATATTCTCTTCATTATTTAGCATACTCATCATTTTCATCTTTATAATGTAGCTTGTTGTTGTTGGTGGGTGAGATTTGGCATCTCACCCTTAAATAAATGGGTTCATGTTAATTTTGGTGTCACTTCATTAAATAAAATGTGGATTCATGCTCTCTTAAGATTCGCATGATCATGCTAAAAAATATGTTCAAATTGATTTGCATCTTGTTGTTAGTTAGTCATTGATGATCTAGCCATATGATTCCCACTAGTGCTTAGTGCACTTTTATTTAAGTGGTGAAGATGGCTTGAAGGATTCAATTCATGTTATTTGTTCATATGTTCTAGTGATTTTAATTATGCTTACAATTAATTGTTGAGGATTTGGCTCTATGATTCCTACTAGTGCTAAGTGCACTTTGATCTTAGTAGTGAAGAGAGTTAAAAATGACTCTTATTTAATATATTAGTTTATGTACTCATGAGTTCTTGTGTTTTAATTTACCTATTGTCTAGTTGTTGATGATCTTGCAAGGTGATTCCCACTAAGTACCTAGTGCTTTTGATTTAAAGTGGTGAGGATTGCAAGAAAGGATTCAATCTATTTCATAGTTTATATGTTTATGTGTTCTTGTGGTCTAGCCATATTGTTGTCTAGTTGTTGATGATCTTGCAAGGTGATTCCCACTAAGTACCTAGTGCTTTTGATTTAAAGTGGTGAGGATTGCAAGAAAGGATTCAATCTCCTTCATATAGTTTACATGTTTATGTGTTTTTGTGGTTTAGCTATGTTGTTATCTAGTTGTTGATGATCTTGCAAAGTGATTCTCACTAAATGCCTAGTGCATTTTTATTCAAGTGATGAAGATTGCAAGAAGGGATTCAACCTTGCATAAATTGTTATTCCATTCTTTATCTCCTAAAAGTTTTTGTGAAGTAATCATAGTTTTTGCTTGATGTTTAAAGTTATCTTTGCATCCTTGGTTTAGGCCATGGGTCCATCTCATTGAATAAAATTCTATAATGTGTAGATTTTGGTTTTGGGTTTGGTTCCCTCATGTGTGATTTTGAGATTAGGGTTTTAGGCTTTGAGGTTTAAGTTGCTAATTTATTTTCTTGAACTTTTAGTTTGAATAAAATCATGCCTTGTTTGATACTCATCTTGCAATTTTATATGTTAGCTTAGCTTTATGTCCCATAATGCTTTTGTGTGTTGATCTACAAGATTTTGGTATGAAACTTGGCTTGCCTTTCTTTTGCCATCTTAATTCTCTTTAATAAAAGTACAAAACATTTTCCATTTTTATCATCTTATAAACTCTTTACTTTTTACTTATCCACTAAATAGTTTATCTCATTCCACATGATTCCTCATACTTTGCATTCCATCATTCATGCCAACATGTTCATGCATTCCTATATGTTTATATCTCTTGCATTTTCCTACTCTCTTAAATACTCATGCATATATTAATACCATGTCTTGCACTTCATAATTGTATACTCATGCATATATTAATACCATGTCTTGCACTTCATAATTGTATACTCATGCATCCAACAATGCTATGTTTTGTAATCATGCATTCATACGCTTGCCTAATCATGTACCCAAATAATGCTATGCCTTATACAATCATGTGTTCAATTGCTCATAGCAACTTGTGAATATTCTTATGATTGCTTTAATCGTGTTCCATTGGTTATCTTGGTTTTGGACTTGAAAATTGATTGAAGGTTCTACTTTCTTTTCTTTGTGGCCAATGCCACCCTCAAATTCTTTTCTTATCCTTTCTAATAAATCTTTTTCAAAAGGCTTTCATAAAGTAACCTCTTGAGGTCAATAAATAACCTTTTTTTTTTTAAAACTCATAAGGAGGCAAGTCGGACGTACGGCCGATGTTGTCTATCGTCCCGAGACCGGAGCTGTACAGCTCAAACGTCTTAGGATACTTATGAAAAACAAAGTAAATAATTAATAACTTCAAACCCCTTTTCCTAAAAAAACCAAAAGATCATTTTTCAAAAAGTAGTGGCACGCGTCGTCGTGCACAAAGCGGGGATGTCTTTGTTCTAGGTCTATTGGGTGCATGCAGTCTAGGACCGAAAACCCTACAATAAAAAAACACCAACGCGCTTCTTTTCAAGAAAATCAAAAAGCCGCCTTTGGACGCAAAACACACCACTTTTTCACTAAAGCCGTCTTGGACGCAAAAAGCACATCTTTTCCAAAAATCACGAAAGCCGTCTTGGACGCGACAAACAAGAACTACGTAGCTTTGATTCCTCATCATAAGTGAGGATACGTAGGGCCCGGGTTCCCGACTCGTCAAGCACGCTTTTAAAAAATCCTTGTTTTGTCCCGCTTTTCAAGGATATCAAAAAATATTCTTTTTCTCATTTCCAATAAAATATCTTCTCAATCAAAAGAAAAGAAAAGAAGTAGAACATTTGTTTCAAATCAAATATTTCAAAACCACAAATCAAATTAAAGGTTCCCTTTCGGTAGAAAGGAGTGCGA